>CAJVRI010001317.1:0-600000 GCA_911649635.1 Poeciliopsis gracilis
TTCCTGAGTTTTTTTCACATAACACTATTTAATGCCAAAATCGCTTTAACTCAGTGAAATAAGTCAAAAATGCACCACATTGTAATTTTCAGCGGGCCTGCAGCAGCGCAGTGGGTAGCGCTGTTGCCTTGCAGCAAGAAGGTCCTGGGTTCGAATCCCGGCCCGGGGTCTTTCTGCACGGTCTTTGCATGTTCTCCCTGTGCATGCGTGGGTTTTCTCCGGCTTCCTCCCACAGTCCAAAAACATGACTGTCAGGTTAATTGGCCTTCCCAAATTCTCCGTGTGTGTGGTTGTTTGTCCTGTTTGTCTTTGTGTTACCCTGAGACAGACTGGCGACCTGTCCAGGGTGTACCCCGCCTCTCTCCCGGAACGCAGCTGGAGATAGGCACCAGCAACGCCCGACCCCGTTAGGGAGAAGGGTGATGGATGGATGGATGTAATTTTCAGCAAAAACTTCAACTTTCAGCTTTATAAGCTTAGAAACAGCATATAACTACTGAGAAGCAGTATATTTTGGTGGTTTGAACAGTTCCTGAGCTTTTTTTCACATAACACTATTTAATGCCAAAATCGCTTTAACTCAGTGAAATAAGTCAAAAATGCACCACATTGTAATTTTCAGCGGGGCTGCACAGTGGCACAGTGGCACAGTGGGTAGCGCTGTTGCCTTGCAGCAAGAAGGTCCTGGGTTCGAATCCCGGCCCGGGGTCTTTCTGCACGGAGTTTGCATGTTCTCCCTGTGCATGCGTGGGTTTTCTCCGGCTTCCTCCCACAGTCCAAAAAGCAGTATATTTTGGTGGTTTGAACAGTTTCTGACTTTGTTGGATAGAACACTATTTAGTGCCAAAATCGCTTTTTCTCAGAGAAATAAGTCAAAAATGCACCACATTGTAATTTTCAGCAAAATCTTGATGTGTGCCATGACTGGTATGTCGTTGGCAAACTTCACTATATGACAGCTGGGGTACCTTATTTAGCTGTCGTCCATCAGCCGAGTGAAGAGGAGGTGGTTCAGCATGGAGCCTTCCTCAGGGTGACGGAGGAGGAGACAGTGTTGTGGATCCTGATAGTCTGAGGTCTGGTCAGGAAGTCAGGAAGTCCGGAATCCAGTTCCCCAGTAAGTGGGATGATGGGATGACGGTGTTGAAGAAATTTAAATTTAAAGATTTAAATTTTAAAATTTAAAAAGAAATCCGCCCTGTGACAGACTGGCGACCTGTCCAGGGTGTACCCCCGCCTCTCGCCCGGAACGCAGCTGGAGATAGGCACCAGCAACTCCCGACCCCGTTAGGGAGAAGGGTCAGAAAATGGATGGATGGATGGAAAAAGAAATCCAGAAATACCAGATGGATGTAAGAAGTGAAAAATGGACAATCTGTAGATTCACAGCCCTGCATTCTATGTTCAATCTTATTTATGTAACAGCTCCGAATGTTGAAAAACAATAGTTCTGTTGAGAACTGGGGTTTTGGGGGACTGTCCTTGTCTGCTGCCTTCTCTTTGTTATCCACCAGATGGAGCCTGTAGACAACTGATCACTTGGAGGGCACGACTCCTGGATCTTCATACACCTGTAATTTGTTTGCTTCATCAGCATTGAGTATAAGAGGAGCAGTCTGCCGGCACTGAGAGGTTGAGTGTTGACCTATCCTGGCCCCTCTGAGCTTTGACTCTGTGATCTACTAGCAAATCTCCAGTCAATATCTACCTATTGTTCTGTTCCTATGTAACTCTCCGTGGTGCCTTGGACCTTTCCTATTGTGCAGTCTGAGCTACTCGGCTTCTGGATCTCCCTTCGTGGATATTACCCATTGTGTTGCCTGAGAACCCCACCTCCTCAAGTAAACTCTCTCTGAAAAGACCTTCTGGCTTTCTCATCCACCTGACTGCTCCTCTTCACTCCGCTGTCAATGTGTCCACCTGTCCACCCTCCAACGCAAGTCTAAACCATCTGTCAGCTCAGACTCCTCCAGAATCAACCAACGCCAGAGACCACAGTGTGTCCCCCCTGGTGGATTCTTCTCACCCAAACAAATAAGCTGCCCAGTCTCCTCATCTAATTTCCATTGCTCTATACGGTACTTGTTCTCACCTCTGCTCTCATCTGCCCCTATAGACCAGACAAGCTCGGTTTGCCAATCCGTAGACAAGAACCACACATTCAGTCATTTTTGTCATTTGTGTAATAAATTTGTGGGTCAGGTTTCAAGCCTCTAACATGACAAGTTCTGGTGGTTTCAAACTAGAATCAAGTCTAAATCTTGTGCTTCATGAGAGCTGCAGCTGAGAAAAAGCTTTGTCTTAGGGAAAGAAGTGAAAAATGGAGAATCTGTAGATTCACCACTCAGCATTCAATGTCAACCTTATTTGATGAGTAACATTCAGAAGTGCTGGAAAAAAACAATTGTAGTGGTTTGAATCTAGAACCAAGTCTAAATCAATAACGTCTTATCGGGCAGCAGTGGACGCACCAGACCAGTCCTGAGGTCTTCATAGACTTCTAAAGATAAATGTGTTGTTCTCTGTGATGCTGTGAAGACTCACCTCTCAAACCTGAGTGAAGTTGCCGCTCACCCCCCCTCCCCTTCTTTTTTTAAATCAGACAAAATGGGTGTCAATTGATGTTTGTGCTGCAAAAATTACAATTTGTGCTGCTTTCCAACTAATTTCCTGGCTTTGAAGACATTAATGAAAGGTTAAAGTCAAAAGGTCAACCAGCCCCCCACTTTTATGAAATCAGCCAAAATTGGCATCAAACGTTTGAACAAACCAGACATCCATTTCATCTGATTTCAAGGTGGGGGTGCCAACTTCACTCAGGTACCCCACCTACGTGTCCTTGGTGAGAACGGTATCAAACAGAGCAGCGAATGCCATGACCAACTGTGTGAAAATGGTCATGGCCAAAGCTGTCCTTTATGGCAAAGCATGCGGGGTCATGTGTGCTCACCTTGACCTTGCACTGTGTCAGAGGAGTGTCACCGGCTGCTCCCGTTCCCAGGCCTCCTTTCACATACTTGCATCCTTTTTTCTTTATTTTTTTTCTTTTTTGAAGAATTTCTCCAGCTTTCACAAAACAAATAACAGTATTGTAGTGAATAACAACAAATATTTTCTGCTTTCTTAGAGCTGAAGTAAAAATATTTTCTTCCCTTCATTCTCTCTAGGAACTTCTCAAATCATTTCCTGAAATCAAAAAGGTATTTTTTCTGGTTTACTAAGCAATGAGAAGTTCTATTAACTTTTAGTTTTATCTTATTTTCAATCTAATATTCGCATTCAAGTTGAGATTCCAGTGAAATATTTATTTCACAACCTCATTGTTGTATTTTCACATAATTTAGATCTGTATGTGGAGGACTGATGAATAATTTAGAAAATCTTGTCGCTCTCAAGTAACTGTCAAAATGTATGTACTACAAGAATATAGCAGTTATAAAAATCATGACACTTCAAATGTCTGACATTCAAAATATTTACTAACATAATTCATAAATAATCTTTTATTAATCCCATTGATGGCTGTAATGAACCCAAAACATAACAGGAAAATTAACTGCTCAGTGGCAAATTCTATTAATTCCAAAGTCTACCACTTTTCATCCAGTAGTGTTTCCCTTTAGGCCAGAGGCAGTTCCACAACAAGTCAAAAGGAAAAGGTTTAAAATTTGAATCCCACATTAAATCTCTGAAGTTTTAGCACTCTATTAACAATCGTGAATTATTATTGGTTAATTTCAAAGGCTATTTAGGATCTGTCCCCTCAGGAAGCACTTTTAAAATACGTTGCTCAGTGTGAACCTAATGCAGGTACCAACATGCTGAGGACGGAGCACAACAGAAATGCATGTGGATATTTGGCTTGCATGAGGATCGTGAAGGAAAATCCCACACATTTTATTTTTGATGAATCCTGCAACTCACAAGCCACGCAAGTGGCTTTGGTTCTGGAAACGTTTTTGTACAATCTGAAAGCACACACAGTCCTATGTTGGTGGACTGACATGTAAACAAATGATTTGTCATGTTGGGTTCATGTTTATTGCTGAAATGTCTTCACATATGTCTAAATAAACATCAAAACTAAGGTTGTAAATATTGCATGTTTTAACAGCTTCTCTGCAATACGCCAACAAACAGTGAGATTTCATGTCACTACATCAGAATCCGGTTTTGGCTAAATGTTTATAAACATGTAAACACTGAGTCAACTTTTGCTTGACATTGTATGCAATTTTCTCCTCTGGATGTTTTTTATTTTTACACTTAAATAATACTACTTGTCTTTGAGAATCTTTGACATTATTTTCTAATACAATCGGTCTCAAGTGTACTCTGACTTTTTTGTTTTGTTTGCAAAGAACAAAACATAATTACACAACCAAGCTGATAAGCTACGATATGTAAAGAATAATATGGAGAACAAAAACGGCAGCAGGATTCACATAGATGTACGGAGAAGCCGAAAGTGTTCTTGTTCCTGGTCCATGTGCAATAGCGAGCTCCGACCTGATCGACCAAAACTACTGAACAATGACTTTGATGTGAACAGCTGCCTTTATCACTAAAAATTAATTGAAATCAAAATTCTCTCTAACACATTCTGCTCTGGCAAGCAATAAAACAGGAAGTCCTCTTTCCCTGCAGTCAGCACCCACTCATTCTGTCAGTACAACACAGGCTGATAAGATGGATTTAATTTTAGACATTGCAACACTGCAGGTCATCTGGCTGAAAGTCAGGAAATGTGACCAGGAATGATTCAGAGTTTGTTACTCTTGTAGAGGGGTGAAAAACAAGTTATTAGTAAATAAAAACAATAAGTAAGAAAATAGAGACCCCAACATATTTTTTTATTTTTGTATCTTTTAATTTCTAGAACACTAATAAGTTCTTTAGTGTTATTTCAGTTAGTCCGTGCATTCTTCACATGACCACAAGGAGACCTGTTGCATTGATGGCACAGAAAAGATTGATTGCGCAAGAAGAATAAATCTTCCATTGGATGTTGATGGAAGCTCAACGTGCGTATCTCATCTTTTCTGTATCGCAGCATCACACGTTGGAGGAAGATCACTTTCAACATTACCTTCAGCCACCCAGGTTGCAGGGTAACAACCTTGGGTCACTAAAGGTACCCAAAAACTAAACTGAACAACATTTCTAATCCCATCCAGGAACGAGGGAGAATCAGGGAGTAGTGGTGTGTGTGTTATTTTATATATCTGAATATTTTGGTTTTGAACAACAGGTTATGAGTTCTTCTTTTCAATGGACTCATTGTAGCATTATCATTTAGCATCAGTGTCCTACATGCATGGTTTTTAAAATTACAGGTTTAAAAACCTGTAATTTGACTTTGTTGAGTTACAGGTTGACTCAGAACTGTGTGAATGAAAAATGAAATGTTTTGGACAAACAAAACTAATCCTATGCTGGAGACGATGGTTGGACAGCTAGCTGGACAGCTAGCTAACACTTGAGTTGAAAATAACCCAGTCCTTGTTAGTTTTTTTTTTTTTTTTTTTTGCTTTATTTTGCAACTCTTTTATAGTTTGTTTTTTCTTATGTAAAACTGTAACAGAGCACTAAAGTACCACACACAAAATACAGAAAACAACTAGACTACAGCAAACAAATGACTCCCAATTATCATCAATAAGCTAACAATGTAGCTTTAAATTTTGGTTGGGAAACATAAAACCTTTAAAATATTACACAATACTGAAATGATAATTAATACAATGAACTTACAGACAAATAGTGTACAAGGAACAAACATGTCTGAAGGACAGTTGAAGACACCAAGACTTCTGCTTGACTGACCAAATTAAAAATGGAAACGATGTCCACTTGGTGTCAATAAGACTCCATAGTTTAACTTACAATTTACTATTGGAAAACTAAACTAAACATAATGGTGCAGTCAGCACAAATCTTGTTTTATTCATTAAAGGGGCAGTTTTATGTAAAATCAATTTTTTTAGCTTGACATGTTATAATGTTATTCTCTTGTCAGAAATATATCTGTAATGTTACCTTGATGATGTCATGGATGTTTGAAAAAAGAATCCTTAAATCTCCATGGCAACCATTCAGCTGTGCAAAACGCCCAGGTGGACTGAGGCACAGCTCCTCCCTGGAGCTTCCAAGCCTCTGTGTCACAGATTTCCACTGTGACTCCCCCACTCAGCTCCTTCAGACTAGCCAGCACCAATCATCAAACATCCGGTGGAACTGAGCATATTTTGAGCTCATTATATGACCTATGTGTCATGAAGTGGTGGTGTTGAAGCAGTGAGGCAGACGCTGGAGGCCCAGGTAAAGTGAATAGTGAAGATTTATTGCCAAAAACAGTCCATAAACACAGTCAATACAGAAGACTGCGGCCAGGCAGCACGGCTGAGCGGAAGACAGGGCCTGTAAACAGTCCATAAACACTGTTTCTTAAAGGCGGAAACAAACGACGACAGTGACAGCAAGACGACAACTGACAACGTACGACAAGGACCCGACGAGGAACAAAGGACACAGGAGGGACTAAATACACTGAGGGCAATCAAGGGAACAAGACACACCTGGGAGCAATCAAGGGGAAGACAGGACAACGAGGAGACTCAGGACACAGAAAATTCAAATAAACACAACAGAAAAACACGGAACATGACAGTACCCCCCTTTTAAAGGGCGGCTACCAAACGCCCACAACAAGTCCAAAAACACAAAAACCAGGGTGGGTGGATGGGGCGACGGAATGAGGGCCAGAGTCCAGAAACAGAAAACTACCCACAAAAGGTGGGCGGAAACACAAGGAGGGGCTAAGAGTCCAAAACTAAACAGAGAACTACCCACAAAGTGGGCGGAGGCGTCGAGGGAGGTCCTGAAGGTCTGGTGGGCGTCCCCGGCGCCAGAAGCAGACCCCAAGGGGGAGGTCCGGAGGGCGTCCAAGGCACCAGAAGCAGACCCCACGGGGGAGATCCGGAGGGCGTCCAAGGCGCCAGAAGCAGACCCCACGGGGGAGGTCCGGAGGGCACCCGCGGTGCCAAGGAACACTAGGGGACTCTGGAGGAGCAAAGGCTGCCGGAGCAGCGGCACGAGGAGAACAAGGAACTGAGGAGACCGGAGCGGAGTTCGGCGGAACACGAGGAACAGGATCCACAGAGGCCGGAGCAGAGTCCGGCAGAGCACGAGGAGCTCATCCATGACACTATGTTCTTAAGTGCTTAACAGAGGAGCCATGTTTTGGGGTTTTTTAAAGAGAACAGGAGTTTTTAAAGAGACAGAGGCCCAATTTCAAACCCTTAAATTACAAAGTCAGATTTGATATATACTGCATTTTTATGAGAACTCAAGTTAATGATTACTTAACCCTAGTCCTTGGTCCTCTTTGTGGGGGCCCTATGGAGTCAGGAGCCATACAATCAATCAAATTTTATTTGTATTGCACATTTCAGCAGGAAGGCATTTCAAAGTGCTTTACATCATAAACACAAAAACACAAAGTCATGCAACATAGAATAAACAATACATTGTTACATATTACATTTCAAATACAATTCTAAACAGGTGTGTTTTTAGTTGAGATTAAATGGAAGTCAGGGTTTCCGCTGTTTTACAGTTTTCTGGAAGTTTGTTCCAGATTTGTGGTGCCTAGATGCTGAAAGCTGCTTCTCCTCTTTTGGTTCTGGTTCTGGGGATGCAGAGCAGAACCAGAACCAGAAGACCTGAGAGGTCTGGAAGGTTTATACAACAACAGCAGATCTTTAATGTATTGTGGTGCTAAACCGTTCAGTGATTTATAAACTAACAGTATTTTAAAGTCCATTCTTTGAGCTACAGGGAGCCAGTGGAGGGACTTTAAAACTGGTGTTATGTCTCTATCTTCCTGGTTCTAGTGAGAACATGAGCAGCAGCTTCTGGATCAGCTGCAGCTGTTTGATTGATTTGTTGGACAGGCCTGTGAAGACGCTGTTGCAATAATCAATGCGACTAAAGATAAACGCATGAATGAGTTTCTCTAGATCTGGCTGAGACATTAGTCCTCTAATCCTGGAGATGTTCTTCAGGTGACAGAAGACCAACTTTGAAACTGTCTTTATGTGGCTCTGAAGGTTCAAGTTCGAGTCCATCACTACTCCCAGGTTTCGGGCCTGATCGCTAGTTTGTAGTTGTAATAACTGAAGCTGTGCATTGACTCTAGATCTATAGCTCTAGATCGTTCCTCTTTAGGTCCAAAAATAATGACTTCAGTTTTGTTTTTGTTCAGCTGGATAAAGTTTTGGCACATCCACACATTTATCTGTTCTAAGCATTTATTCAATGATTGGATGGGGTCAAAGGTCACCTGGTGACATCGTAATGTAGAGCTGAGTATCATCCGCATAGTTATGGTAGCTAATATTATGTCCTGTTATAACCTGAGCTAGTGGGAGAATATAAATATTGAATGAGAGGGTTCCTAGGATTGAACATTGGGGTACCCCACATGTGACCTTTGACCTCTTTGATGAGAAATTTCCAATTGAAACAAAGAAATCCCTGTTCTTTATGTAAGATTCAAACCAGTCGAGCACTGAATCGGAGAGTCCGACCCAACTCTGCAGTCGATTCAGTAATATGTCAAAAGCTGCACTGAGGTCCAACAGAACCAACACCGTGGTTCTCCCACAGTCCGTATTTATATGGATGTCATTGAATACTTTGACTAGGCCAGTCTCCATGCTGTGGTGAGCACGAAAACCAGATTGGAAAGAGTCAAAGCAGTTGGTTATTGTTAGGAAGCTATTTTAATTGTTTACACACAGTTTTTTCAATAACTTTGCTGATAAATGGGAGGTCAGAGGTCAGAGGTCGGCCTGTAATTCTGCAGTAGTGATTCGTCCAGATTGTTCTTTTTTAGCAATGGTTTGATAACTGCTATTTTCAAAGCCTGGGGGACAACGCCTGATGTGAGTGATGAGTTACTATTTGGATCAGATCAGTAGCAATAACAGGCAGGACTTTCTAAAAGAAATGTGTGGGTAGGACATCAAGACAGCAGGAGGTTGAACTTAATTAACTTATAATTTCTTCTAAGGTTTTATAATTAAGTGGTTGAAAGTGGGTCATTTTTCCTGTATTAGTTTTGTTTGGGTACAGCAATGGTTCTGGCTTTAGAGTTGATTTGCAGATTAATCCTCTGATTATTTAAATTTTCTCTGAAAAGAAGCTGGAAGACTTGTTCCAGGCAGCATTAGATTGAATTCAGGTGGTAACGTCATAGGAGGGTTTGTGAGCCTGTCAACTGTTGCAAGTAAAGCTCCAGCATCGTTAATGTTTTTGTTTATGACATCTGCAAAGAAAGCCTCCCTTGCATATTTTAGTGTTGAGTGATAGTTACGTAGTCTTTCTTTATAGCTGTCATGATGAACATGAAGTTGAGTTTTACGCCATTTTGGTTCTGCTCTGCAGCAGAGTTGTCTTGCAGATCGAACTGATTGTGCATTTCTCCATGGAGATTTCTTCCTACCAGACACAACTTTTACTTTAATTGGGGCAATGGAATCAATGATATATGAAACTTTAGACTGAAAATCATCTACTAATATATCTACATCATTACAGCTTAAGGGTGAGGAAGAAGAGTAGATTTGATTAAATGTTTCTGCTGTGTTTTCTGTAAAAGAAAACAGCTTCACAGGCTGGCTGGCACCATGAAAGTCAGTCAAACGAGCAGTACGCAGGGACAAGGGCAGAACAGAACAATTAGGGCAGGCCGCATCAGTCAATGCCTCTCTAAGGTGATCTTTTCAAAAAATGAAAATCTGAAAATAAGTTTCTCAAAAAATATCAGCAGTGGTGAGCATTGCTATCTAAAACCCATAAATATTAGTTCTGCTAAGCAAAACTTCAGTTTATTAAAAAAAAAAAAAAAATGGACTGAACTTGTATAATTTCCAATCATCTTGACCACTCAAAGTGCGTTACACTTGAGTGCCATCCACCCATTCATTCACCAATGCACAGATTGTTAGGCAATTTGGGGTTAAGTGCCTTGCCCAGGGGCACTTTGACACATGACAGGAGGAAGCTGGAACTGAATTTACAACCTTCCCATCACAATTCAGCTGCTCCACCCACAGAGCCAGTCACCAGTAACTTTCAACTGACAGTTTACAGAAATTGGTACTTTAGAATTTTTTTTTTCCAGGAAAACCTAATTTAAGAAAAGCTAAGTAAATGATGTTAAGAAAAAAATGCTAACGCTCCTAGCTAAAAGGTGTTACGTTATTAGCGCATTTGTGAATAAGTGCAAGTGTTATTACTCATGTTATTTAACTTAAACACAATGTAACAACATAGTTTTGCCTATGAAATGTCACTTCAGTCAATAAATATCGCAAATCTTAACATAATCACCCAGCGCCACGCTCTTTCAAAAACATCTTTCTGTTTAAGGTCATCTGTTTCCAAAACTATTTGTTCAGAAATTTCTTAACTGCATTTTGTTACAATTGTCCTAAAGATCCAGGAAACATGTTAATAAAACAAAGACATGCCATCGTCTACTAATGATCACGTTTCGTGAAAACAAGCTGTATGAATTTAGTATGAAACTGAAAAACCTTCAAAGCTCTTTAAAGTGCATTGGAAACAAACAGCATTGGTTTATAATGTTGTGCTTTTTTATTGATATAATATTCTTTTTTATAGTGTTAATATTTTGTTTTTATCTCAAAGATCACACTGAAAAAGAGACAGTAGTTGGAATTCTGTCCTGTCCACATTAATATGGGTTCTTGTAGGTATGATCCATGAGGGCCATCAGAGCCAGCCAGGTCTCCTCAGCCGTGGGGATGATCTGATTAGCAGGCAGCAGGAATCCGTAGGTACCTGTGTCCCTCAGCTCGAAGGTATAGGAGTATTTGATGCCCTGTTCATACGTCCAATCAACCGTAGAGCCACTGGCTTGGTCTGGGATTTAGACAAAGATGTTGAGTCAGGTAGAGCCATTGAACTTAAAGGAGCAACTTCTTAAATCCATGAACATGGACATTGATGTAGCGTATTTTTTTAATTGCTCAGCTTTTACAATATGCATGTCTTCATTAAACATGTACATCTTTACATAAATAGTAGTCCGTATCTGTTGGTTGTGTTGCTAAAACTTACAAATGACGTTGATGATGCTGCCGTATCTGTAGCGAGTGCCATACAGGGAAGCCAGGTCGGTGATTGCTTTCTCTGCCAGAGCATGCTGCAAAGACACGTTATTAATAGTTCTGTTTACTGTTCACAGATTATCATTGATGACTTAAGCAATATGTTGAAAATACCATGGTAAAAAGTCTTTATCTATTGATTTTTTTGTTCATTTTTACAAAACCATTGTTGACAAACACATTTGCAGTCATGCTGTTAGTATTTTGTGCTGTCTCAGTTTCCTAAATCAACAGCTCTTTTAGAAGGCTTGAACATACATTCAGAGGGTTTTGTGATGATTCCTTTTTGTGCTTTCTGTTGACTTAACCTTTTGAATTAATATTATGCTAAAAGTCATGGTGGCAACATATTTTCAGTTTATTGATAGATTTAAAAACATAAAAGGTTTCCCAAAATCTCCTGGTACATTAAAGTTCACAATGCAATGTCAAAGTTTCCAGTGGGGCAGAAAGCTAGACAGACTCATAGCCTTACAGTTCCTCTACTAATTGGTGGATGTTGAATTGATAAATGTATCTTTAGTTCTCTCCAGACACAACTGAGGTCTTTGTTGCAAAAAACCTCAATCTTAACTGCTTTACTTCTTTTATTTGTTAATTTTTAAAAGAGCCAGGCTGGGGTAGCTTGTTTTATCTTCGAAATAACAACAGGAAGGAATAATAAACTTTGATTTGGAGCATTTTTAAAAAGAGAGGCAAAGTATTTGTTGTCCCATACAATGTTATCTTATGCTTTACCAAGTTACTGCACTCTTTCCCTTGTGCTTGTTCTCCTTCTCACGAAGTAAAGCTGTTATGTGCGAATCTGTGCAGCTGCTAGGTAGTCCCCTTCATTTATAGTAAAGAGTCAAACATCCCAGATGTAGCAGTTGTTGGGTGTCTATTAGCAAATGTACTGAACTAATTAAAAAAAGGATGAATTTTTACCTATTAAACGTATTTGATGCGTATTGATGCCTTTGACGATGGCATGCAACAATATGTAATATTTGTTACTAGTTTTTAATTGGAGACTGTATGTTGTGTGTATGACTTTTTAATTTGTGTTCATATCCTGTAAAGCACTTAATTGTGCTATACAAATAAACTTGAATTATTGATTAAAGAGATTAAAGTTTAATTAAAGTTTAGGATATTGTGAGATTATGCCACTAAAATACAAGATAAATTTTTAGACATCTTTTCCAAGTATGGAAAAGACATCTTTGTCTATGGTTACACCTGCTCTACATGTGGTTCCACATGTAGAGGAACCACATGTACATCTACATGTGGTTCTAGAGTACCACATGTAGAGGTACTCTAGAATTCCTATATGTTTAGTTCCCTGGAGAGTTTTCATTTGGGTCAAGTTTCAGAGTCCACACAGAACTGTATGGTCATTTACTGTGGTACAGTGTGGAAAATAATAAAACTGACACAGAGGATTTTTTTTGTACCAGCTCAGCTTGGTCCTTCGCTGGAGTCGTGGTGTAGCCGTAGGGATACAGGAGCATCTGAGAGTATGAATGGATGGAGATGAAGGCCTTGATGTTGGCATGGGACTTGACAAAGTCCACGATGGACTTAACCTCAGACTCAGAGTTAGCGCTGGGTCCATGGTATGTCTCTGAGCAGGGATTGCTACTGGCTCCAGGTACTAGGAGATACACAACAAACACAGATACCTTAAGGCATTAAATTGCTTACACGTGGCTGATTCTTTACTTGTGATGGCAAACAAATAAACAGATGTAACTAATAAAGTTGTCCGTGAGTCAGTACAAAAAATGTTTTTGGGTACTCCCTGGTGGTCGCTTTGACAAATAACCTGTGACAACAATTGGCCATTTAAGTTGTAAAGATGAAAACTAAATCTGTCTCCTTATTTCAGTGGAAAGCAAAGAGATCACCCAGCATGCATCTGCTTCGCACTGCACATGCTCATTGCTGAAAATAATAGATAGAAAAGAAAGACATTACGTCCAAATCCAGCATCCCAGTTCCTGTTGGGATCAACTCCATAGCAGGAATTTCCAGGATTGGGCTTCCTTGTTTTTCGCCACATACGGTTCTGAAAACATATGGACGGTTAGAGTTTTGGGATTTTTGATATCCATAATTAAAGTTTCTCTCAAGATGTATTGGTAAATAAATTGACTGGTTTACAGAGGTGTGGGTAAAGTAGTAGCCATCAGGGTTGGTTGCAATCTCCAGGAAGATGTCCATGTTGTTCAGGATGGCGGTGAGGGGGGTGTCTTTTCCATAATCTGCCACAATCTAGTGGCAAAAGCCAGGGAGACACTATCGATGAAAACACTGACATTTAGATGTTCAGGTAACCATAGGGACACAAATGAAGCACCTTCTTGGCGAACCACAGCCCACTGGCTTGAGTGACCCACTCCCTGGAGTGGATTCCAGTGTCGATCCAGATGGCAGGACGATTGCTTCCACCAGTGCTGAACTAAAGAGTCAGACATGGAAAGAGAGGGAGAGTAGCGGTCATGGTAGAGTATTTGTTTTGAAACTTTAGAAAATGAACATTACCATTCCTGGAAAACTAAAGCTTAAACTAAATTAGGTTGTAGAGGATGTGTCTGTGAACATCAGTTTCCAAGCCTTATGACAGAATCTCAAATAGACTTGGATCTGGACTTAGACTGATCTTTCATTTTTCCACTCTGAAGACCAGATATTTGAGGTGTTCGACCAATAGTTGTCCTGTAGACAGATGCCCTGCATCTCCCGGTCGAATGAGGTGGCTGACGATATCAATCCAAAAATTGGAAGCATGGCCACCAGACACTGAATGGCTTTGTTCACTTCCACAGCAGCTATTGCTGTGGAAGTGAACAGCAACGGCACTTCCACAGCAATGGAAGTGCCGTTGCTGTGTTTAGTTTTGTGTGTCACATATCTGCCAAAGTTCCTGCCAAGATGCAGTGCCATGTCAGATTGTATTTCTTGTCAAACTCCTTTTTAACATAGGCAGTGATATCCTTCTGTATGTTGTACTTCTCCGTTGCCTGCTAAAACTACAGGCAGACTACAGTTCACAGGAATTCAATGACCTGTGGCAGAGATTTTAGCAGTGTTGCCTTTGCATGATGTTTCTACTTTTTCTTTGTGCATGCTTAAGTTTGGACTGTCTCCAACAGTCCAAATTGATGCTTGTTAGCTAAATTAATATCACTTGCTCTTAGATTTGAGAGTCAACATTAATAGTCTTTTAATCTGTGTGTATCTGTGTTACCCTAGGATAACACAGATACACAGACACAGACCAGTCCTGAGGTCTTCGAATGACTTCTAAAGGTGACTTCCTTGGTGAGAACAGCAACAAACAGCAACATTTCTAGGATTGGGTTTTGCACATTGAATGCTGGAGATAGGCGCCAGCTACTCTAGTTGGTGCAATCAGTGCATGAATGTCTGGATGTACCATTTTAAATTTCAAAATTAACTGTTCCTTTTAGTTAGCGTATCACACAAAATCCCAATGGAATCCTTTGAAATTTTAGGGGTAATATGGCATTGTGTGAAACAGTTCAAGGAGTAAATATAGTTTTACAAGCCATTCTGTCAGCTACTTTAGTTCAACACCTTTTACTTCACATTCTGGCAACCTTGCATAAGAAGATGTTAAACATTCCAAGGAAAATCCTCTAGATGATTCTTTACCTTGAGCACATTAAGAGGACGGCCCTCGTAGCTCTGACCGATCACTATCTTGCTGACCAAGTTGGGGTACTCAGCAACTAGCATGTCCTGGAAACTGTAGATCTGAAGGAAATGAAAAATGTTCCATCTCCATGTATCAGGTCAAAACACTCAGTATTAGCTTATCTACATGACGATCATCTTAGTGCAAAATGTGCACACGAACCTCACTAAGTGTGTGATAGTTGGCATAGTCGAAGCTGTCAGTGTTCCTTGGTTGAGCAAAGCGAGCAGCAGACTCCATCTGCTCCCTCTCCATATCCAAGATGGCCTAAGAGAGCAAATACAAGTGGTGTTTACATAATATTAATAAAGTGATTCTACTGGGGAACATCAAGGTCTGGTACCTGGACATCTTCAATCATGGTAGAGTACTCAAGGTCAAGGCTGTCCAGGTAACTCTTGAAAGACTCCAGGGTGTGAGGAGGAACTCTAATGTCTACAGGATGGGACACACCAGTCGCCCCCATCCAGACGTCCAACTGAAATTAAACATTAAAAGAAGTACAACTACAGTTTGAAGACACACAATATATATGGGTACGCTTTACCAATATAATGTCTAGCTAATGTCAGTAGGATATCAACCTCGAATTCCATCATCTCCTCCAGGTTCTTAACAAGAGACAGCTGGAGCTCATTCTTTGGGTTGATGCGAAGCACCTGGTGTCTACAGGTGAGAGCAGAAAAACAGAAATATTACTAAAACATAATCATGAAGCTCATACTCCGTCTGAAGTGATGGCGTACGTCTGAAATAGAAAGTCTTCACACATCATCTATGCTTGGGCCTCCACTATTACAAGAAAATGGAAGATCTGGATGCCTTTTATTTATTTCGACTTGTGAGGGTTTTTATTTGTTCCTGCAAGGATAAGCATTCTAAAACTTTCAAAAGGTTCATACTCAACTTGTGATCTAGAAGAAGGCATGTGAAATGTCAGGGACAGCTGTGGTTTTGTATGTGCAATGATTACATTCCCTTCAAACTGCATGGAATCCTGTATGGTAGAGCAAACTCTAGGTATGGAGAGAAAAATGCTCAAATGAGCAAAGTCCTGTCTTGTAAATAGTTTATATAAAAAAATTTTAATAAGGTCAACCAATCTTCTCTTTTTGTAGCCCAAAAAGTATTAATTGAAAGTAGGATATTTTAACTCCTATTCAAATTTTGTTGAAACAAAAACTTTGAAATTCAGCTCTGGTAGGTCTTTTGATCAACTCCAGCCAGTGTCCTCGGTCAATCCAAATATGAATTGATTGTCAAAGTTTAACATGTAATCTATGAAATAACCTATGAAATATTTCTAAGTTTCCCAGATTTCTGAATGAGGACAAAAAGGTTAACAACCATCAATCAACCAATCAGTAGTTCCAGGTGAGAAAATTTCACATGCACTATAATCTTCACCTACTGTAAGTAAATGTGACGACAAGAAATCACACCCATAATCAACAATTTGGACGTCATATACCATAATTTAAGATTAACGGACCCAAACAGGAATCAGAATGAACATGAATGGAAATAGTTCATCCACAAACATTTCAGAACATACAGTGAAATAAAATGTAAGGTCTTTAGGACTTCTCTCTCAAATACCTACCAGAAATGGAATCCACCTTATCACTATCATTATTATTATTTACCGTTATGTAAGCTGCACGTCCTTTACAGCTGATAATGTCTTATTGGGCAGCAATGGATACACCAGACCAGTCCTGAGGTCTTCGAATGACTTCTAAAGGTAAATGCCTTGTTCTCTGTGATGCTGTGAAGACTCACCCCTCGAACGTTTCCTTGGTGAGAACAGCAACAAACAGAGCAGCGAATGCAATCAGCCCCCTCATCATGAACAACTGTGTGAAAATGGTCATGGCCAAAGCTGGCCTTTTATGGCGAAGCGTGCGGAGTCATGTGTGCTCACCTTGACCTTGCACTGTGTCAGAGGAGTGTCACCAGCTGCTCCCGTTCCCAAGCCTCCATACTTACATGCTTTTTTTGTTGTTGTTGTAGAAGTATTTCTTCAGTTTTCACAAAACAAATAAGATATTTTCTGCTCTCCGGCAGCTAAAGTAGCAAAAGTGTTTCCTTCCTTCATTCTTTTTAACAGCTTCTCAAGTCATTTTCAGAAATCAAAAGGTTTTTGAACTTTTAGTTTCTTTATCTTTTCACCCTTTTATTTGCCTTCTATCTGATATTCAAGTGAAAGATTTAGTGTGACCTTGTCATTGTTTCAAATTCTTAAATGTCCGCATAACTTCAATCTTTGCGGGAAGCAAAGGACCGACAGAGTGATCCAGTGGACCTTTGTATGCCACTAGTTGCCAAAGAGTGTTGCTCAGTATTAAACCACCGCTGTACACAGTCTGTCTCAGCTTCCTCTTTTTCAATTTAGTAACGCAGCATCAAATTCTTGTAAAATATTTTGCACAGTCTGAGTCAGCAGAAATGCAAACTCAGTAAGAACCAATTAACTGTTTTTAAGTGCAAAACTCGCCACTTGAATATGAATATTAAAAGCTATGCAGATGATGAATGTTTGTTAAAGTTTATTAGAGTAACTAGTGATAATTCAAAAACATCGATCATTAATTAATTCTACTTATATGGCTTCTAGTAGATTGTATCAATTCCAAGAGAATATCAAGATTTCAGTATTGTAAAAATATCACTATGTTGACATCTCAAGTCAAATTTTTTATATTGCAAATATTTACTAATATAACCCACAATTAACCTATAACTAGTTATGCTGATAATTCTAATGATTCATTACAGGACAGAACACAAAATCTAACTAATTAATGGTTAATTCCAAAAATGATTTGGTATTATTTTAGGTAAAGAAAAAACCAGACATTTACATATACTAAATAAAAAGACACAAACATATTTTTCCTCTCTGAATTTAAATCTGAATTTCTTTTTCTTGTTTTGACTTAATTGGACTTACCAAAATCATTTCCATTTGTTAAATGCTAAATTTAAAAGACTTTTATTACAAGTCTAGATTTCTATAGAATGTCTTCACTCTGATTTCTGGCATTTACCAAACACAATATATGGTTTCAACTGTAAATGAATATTAAATTTTATCTAATCAGTCATATCTCTAAATTTTAGACCCAGCCTGACGTGAAAATGTTTGCATGAGAAAAAAGCAAAATTGAAAAGGTAGATAGCCTTTGTGCTCCAGTGTGTTTTGACTGCAGAAAACAACCTGAATCAAGAATCAACCTGAAAACAATGTCAAAGGTTTATCTTTCTACATACAGAGATAAAATTAAGCTCTTATAAAGATTCAGTTATTTAGAAAATTTTTTGTATAAACAGCTAATACTTCACCTGACTAGGCCTGTCACGATAACAGATTTTGCTGGGCGATAAATTGTCTCAAAAAATTATTGCGATAAACGATAATATTGTTTGAAGACCTTTTTACATTGATTTAATGGAAATTACGTAATAATACATGCGATTTCCTGCCAAAGATAGAACACTTTACTTTCAAAAACACTTAACACTGGGACGATCAAAAATAAAAAAAAACCAAAATCATAACATGTACTTGAATAAAAACTAAACAACATAAAGCCAAAGTGGAAATAAATACTGCATTCAACCAAAAGAGTGCAGATTATGAAGTCTGTATAGTATATTGCCCTTCAGTAATCATTAGATTTAAATAGAGAAGACATCCCACTGCCTGATGCAATAGTTCAAACTACAGGATTTTTTACCCCGAACCACAATCTTAGGACGTTATTCATTCTGAGATCATCACTTGTGTTGTGTGTTACGGTAGATCGTTGTGCCGCTCCGATCTAAATCAAGGATTTATCCAGACTGGGAGCTGAATGCAACCTGTTGAATGTGACCGGTAGCCATTCAGAAAGCGCGGATTCCCCTCCTGCTTTCTGAGGGGAAACA
Source organism: Poeciliopsis gracilis (assembly GCA_911649635.1). NCBI lineage: Eukaryota > Metazoa > Chordata > Actinopteri > Cyprinodontiformes > Poeciliidae > Poeciliopsis > Poeciliopsis gracilis. Next base: position 18,838 of record CAJVRI010001317.1, read on the forward strand.
TGGAGGGAATCCTGAACAACTGACACGGTGCCACCCGAAGTCCAGCAGACATCGGAAACAACATGAATGTTTATTCAACAGTTCGTTTAAAGAAAATATCAACAACTAGGGGAGGAGTTGGAGCGAAATTTCTACCAGAAAACCCGGTAACTTTTCAGCTGTTCTTCGTTAACGTGACATAAATAGTTCTAATGATTTTCATTCAGTCAGGACTGACACTAGCTACATGCATTGCAGGTAGATTGTAGTAAGGAATTGATTAATGCCTGGTTTCAAAATTAGTGAACTGGACTTATTATGTCCATTGTTGGTGTGGCGCACAAGCCATTTTCATGGATAGTTGAGTAAATTAATACTGTTTTGGGTTTTATTGTGTGTCGTATTTACGAGTTGTGTCGCAGTTCGACGTGGTTGCAGAGGGGGGTTGATATCCCTCCGCCGTTGCCAGGAGACTGCGGCTGGAACGGTTGTGGTGTGTCTTGTTTTCTAACGGCTGTGTAGCGATACGCTAACAGTTACTTTGTAACGAATCTTAAATTAAATTGCTGCGGAATCAATCACAAAAGCTTGTTTGATTGTATCACCGTTACATTTTTGGCGAGCCAGACCCAGGAGGAGTTTCAACTAAAAGTAACTAATCCAAACGAGACGAACCGAAGTCGGAGGAGGAAATACCGATGGACCAGCTTCAAGACGAAGTGAGCAGAACGCTGCTGATGTTAGAGAAGTCAGAGCTGATTTTAGTTTGTAAACGCCTCAAGAGTGATGAACCTTCAGGAGGGTTTACTGGCCAAACTCGGCGCTCCCTCATCAGACTAGCGGAGTCAACACTGGATGATATCGGGAATGAGGAAGAACCGGAATCGTTTCAACAGTTTCTCCAGAATTTAATCACCTTCATGGAATCTTGGACGTTGGAAAGTGCCAGAACACCAGAACAGACACTATCTAACGAAGGTGAATTAAACTTACTAAAAGGCAAGTACAAGGAATTGCAGGAGGAACAAAACAAAGCCCGACAGCGGATTGAGGAGGAAATTGGGGTTTTAGAAAAAAAACTGAGTATGACGGTGCATATGGAGGGGACTGAACCACACCGTGTTCCATCACCTCAAATACCAGAAGTGACCCTCAGGCGGGAGTTCCGGATTTGTGGGCAGATTGGAGAAGCTGGTCAGAGGGATAAATTGTCCTATACAAGCCTGATCAACCAAATTGAATCTGGGCAGAGGAAAGGATATTCAGAGACGGAGATCCTGGAAGCAGTTATTCGGGCCATAAGCCCGGGGCTCCACCTGAGAGACATGCTGGAAATCAAAACAGGACTGACATTGTCCACTCTGAGGATTATTCTAAGAAGTCATTTTAAAGTTTACTCTTCCTCTGATCTCCTTCATCAGCTGATGAACATTTCACAAGATCCAAAAGAATCTGCACAGAACTTTCTATTTAGAGCTATAGAACTGAAAGAGAAAATGCTCTGGAAATCAAAAGAAGAGGATGAAAGCGAACATTTCAGTCCAGAACTGATACAAAGAAAATTTCTGCGCCCCATAGACACTGGACTGCTAAGCGATGCAGTAAAATTCCAACTAAAACCTTACCTGACTAATCCTGCAGTATCAGATGAGGTCCTAATTGAGCGGGTGAGTGAAGCTGCAAACTTGGAACAAGAAAGGCAAAAAAAACTGAGAAAAGGTGCAGTGAGTAGGTTCCCAAGAATAAATGAACTCAGAGCTGAAGAACACATAAATGAGTTCCAACCTGCTTCCATGGAAGAAGCTGTAACCAGAGGTGAGGTAGAGGATGCAGTAATAACCAAAGGTGTATGAGAGGGGCCAAGAAAAGTCAGAACACAGAACAGGAAGCAGGAACAACTAAACTCATCAAAGGACTGAAGGCTGAAATGTTAGAACTAAAGAAATTGGTGTTGGAAACAGTGGAGGTTACTAAGAAACATCAGGTAGAGAGAGCCACCACATGCAGCTACAGCAGACCCAGAGGTTGCCCAGCCTGTCGAGAAGCACAGTCGGGGGTGATGTGTGCTCACTGTTATAAGTGTGGTCAAGGAGGACACCTTGCCAGAGGCTGCCGTCAGAACAGGGGACAGCAGGGAAACTAGACAGGGCTGCTGGGCCGGGATCCTCAGCAGCCCCACACAAAACACTCAGTCCCACCACAAACAAAACAGGCTCCCATACTGAACTTTCATCTACCCCAACAACTCACTTCATGAATCCACGGAGCAGACAGAAACTTCTGAACCTCATAGGTAAGAGATGCCTTGTTCATTGTCGGCTGGATGCTGCTCCAGTAGAAGCACTATGGGACACTGGTGCCCAGGCATGTCTCATTAATGAAGAATGGAGACAATTACACTTACCACACCAGCGAGTCAGACCTCTGAATGAACTACTGGGGGGTGGATACACTGATTGGGCTTGCAGCAAATCAGACACAAATTCCTTTTCTGGGCTGGGTGGAAGTGGAATTTAGACTGGGTAAAGACTCACTCTCAGCAGAACCCCTGTTGGTACCAGTACTTGTGTCAAGTGATTCCAGTGTGGCACAACAGCCAATAATTGGCTACAATGTTATAGAGGAAGTTCTAGGAGATAACACACTTAAACACAGGAAATCTGAAGTCATCCAAAATGTGTGTGGAGCCTTTGCTGTAACTGTCCAAACTGCACAGACAATTGTCAAACTAATTCAGACATCAGATAGTCAGGTTGATGTGGGTCTTGTGCATACAGGGAGAAGTCAAATCAAATTAACAGCTGGACAAATCACCATCATCCATGTTAGAGTTAATACTGGAGCTCAGTTCAGAGGAGAGGACCTTCTTTTTGTTCCTTTGGAGGACTCGGTGCTGCCAGAAGGTGTCAGCGTCGGTGAGGAGGGTCTCATAACAGTTCCTAAGGAAAGCTCAGGATTTGTCTCAATTCCAATTTCCAACACCAATAAGTATGATGTCATTCTACCTCAGCGTGCAGCCCTGGGTCACTTAGAATCAGTAAAGACAGCTTATACTGTAAGTGCACAACAGCTGAACATCACTGATGGTGAACAACGGAAAGATGACACTTCACCCAGAGCAAAGCCAGCTGCAGCACAGTTCCTGAGCACCAACAGCAAAGCAGAAAAACAGAAGCCAACACAATGGGACCCTCCTGTCGACCTCAGCCACTTAACGGAAAGCCAAAGACAGACTGTGAGACAGATACTGAGAGAAGAGTGTAATGCATTCGCCTATGATGAAGATGACATAGGGTTAATTCCCTCTTTGGAACTTAATATCACTCTGCATGACACCACTCCAGTGAAGAAAACATATATGTCAGTTCCCAAGCCGTTACATCAGGAAGTTAAAGAATGCCTTCAAGATCTGCTGAATAGAGGCTGGATAACTCAGTCACGTTCCCCATATGCATCACCAGTGGTGTGTGTAAGAAAGAAAGATGGGACTCTGAGGTTGTGCTGTGACTACCGGGAATTAAACAGAAAATCCGTCCCTGACCGCCACCCCCATTCCCGAATCCAAGACATGCTGGATTCTCTAACTGGCAGCTCCTGGTTCTCTGTATTAGATCAGGGCAAGGCTTACCATCAAGGGTTTCTGGATGAGAAAAGTCAGCCCTTAACAGCTTTTATAACACCCTGGGGTCTGTACCAGTGGACCAGAATCCCCTTCGGTTTGAGTGCTGCCCCAGCAGAGTTTCAAAGAAGCATGGAGGAGTGCCTGATTGGTTTAAGGGATGTGATATGCCAGCCCTATCTGGATGACAATTTAGTTCACAGCCCAAGTTTTGAGGATCATCTCAACCACATGAGAACTGTGTTGCAAAGATACCAGAAGCATGGAGTGAAGCTGAGTCCAAAGAAGTGTGAGGTGTTTAAAAGAAAAGTGAGATTTCTGGGGCGTCTTGTCTCTGGTGAGGGCTACACGATGGATCCAGCAGAAGTGGCACCAGTTCAAGCTTTGAAGGAGAGGACCCCCACAACTGTAGGAGATCTGAGAAAAAATGCTGGGATTCCTCTCTTATTATCGAACATACATACCAAACTTCTCCAGAATGGCTAAGCCCCTCTACCAGCTTCTGGTCAGTTCACCTGAAAATCAACCTGAAAATCCACCATCAGAAAAGCATAAAAACAGGCGGAAAATCAACACTGCAAGAAGTAAAGGTAACCTCCCATCAAACACTCCCATTCACTGGACACAGAACCATCAAGAGACAATAAACACACTTATTGACAAACTCAGTGAGCCTCCCATCCTTGGGTATCCAGATCTCACCCAACCATTTATTCTGCATGTGGATGCTTCCCAGGAAGGATTGGGAGCGGTTCTGTATCAAAGACAGAATAACAAAATGGTTGTCATTGGGTATGGATCTAGAACACTGACCCCACCTGAGAAAAATTATCACATGCATTCAGGAAAATTGGAATTCCTAGCACTTAAGTGGGCAATATGTGAAAGATTTAGAGATTATCTGTATTATGCACCTCACTTCACTGTATATACAGATAATAACCCCCTGACCTACATTCTCACCACCGCCAAATTAAACGCCACAGGTCACAGGTGGGTTGCCCAACTTGCAGATTTCAATTTCACCATTAAATATCGTCCAGGCAAACACAACACAGATGCAGATGGCCTCTCTCGGATGCCACTGGACATAAATGACTTATTGCAGCAATGCACAGGAGGTGACTCAGGATGTGATGAGTGCTTCAATTCAGGGAGTGACTGTGCTTCAAGATTTCCCATCTGTCTGGTTAACCATAGCTCACACCAAAACACTGGATTTAGTAAGTGATGCATCTTCATCCTCATTGCCTGCCCCACTAACACCAGAACAGATCAGAGAAAGTCAAAAGAAAGACCCTCTCATCAAGCGAGTCGTGTATTATAAAAGCCAAGATCAATTCCCCCCAGAGAAGTGGTGAAAACTGAGCCTGCAGATGTCAGGGTGCTCTTGAGGCAGTGGCAAAAACTGTATATCAGCGATGATGGGATCTTATACAGAAAAGCAAGAAATAAGTCTCAGCTAGTTTTGCCAAAAGAACACCATCTGTTAGTGTTTCAAGAATTACACAAGGAGATGGGTCATCTGGGGGTCGAGAGGACTCTGAATCTGATTCGAGACAGGTTCTACTGGGTCAGAATGCAGCAGGACACGGAACATTTTGTGACCCAAGTGTGTGAGTGCTTAAAGTCAAAACGACCACAGAGAGCAGCCAGAGCACCACTGATGCCCATTGTGACAACACGTCCGTTTGAACTAGTGTCAGTCGATTTTCTGCACCTAGAGGCCTGTAAGCAAGGTTTTGAGTATATTCTGGTGATAATGGACCACTACACTCGCTTTGCACAGGCCTACCCCACAAAAAACAAAGCTGCAAAAACAGTGGTGGAAAAACTATTTGATGACTTTGCTCTTCGCTTTGGCTTCCCAGAGAAAATCCACCACGACATGGGGAAGGAATTTGAAAACCAGCTGATGGCTCAACTGCAGAGGTGTTGTCATGTGCGAGGGTCCCACACAACATGCTACCACCCACAAGGGAACGGACAGGTGGAGCGATTTAATCGAACGCTGCTGTCTATGCTCCGAACGCTCACAAGTGAGCAAAAGGCTGACTGGAAAAAGTCATTATGCAAGATGGTGCATGCATATAACTGCACCCGCAGTGACTCCACAGGCTTTGCTCCATATTATCTGCTCTATGGACGATCTCCACGTCTGCCAATAGATCTCCTGTTTAACATACAGCCAAATGAAACACAACAAAGCTATGCTGAGTATGTCAAAGATTGGCAAAGTCGGATGCAGCAGGCTTACGAGATCGCTACCAAAACTGGTAGCGATCTCGTAACCGAAAACGGTTTCGATCGAACCGTTATACCGAAGATTTCTGTCGGCTAATGTGTCTCTCAGGTTTTGATAATGGGCCGACAATCCGCGACATAAGATCGTGCAGCGCGCGCTGGGCATTAAACTAAGGAACTAAGGAAGGGAGGAAGTGGAGAGCACCGGAGTTGAGCCTTTTTTCATTCAGTGTCATCAACAGTCCGAGAAAAAAGAAGGAAGAAACAATATAGTCGATAATTACAATGAGGTTGATAGTTTTAATTTATCGTTCGATTAATTGACTTATCGTTTATTGCGACAGGCCTACACCTGACTCATAAACTGGTCGATCAGCCTCATTCCAGTCAGATTTTCTTCTTGGTGTTGGTCCGGTGTCTCCTGGTCTGATTCTTCATTCAGCGCTCACAACCACACCACAGGGGATTTTAAGTTCTATTCACAACAATAAACTAAAAACGTTCTTACTTTTTCAAATACTAGGTTTTTGTTTTGAACCACAGGCAGTTTCAAAACGAGTTATACAGATTTTACTGGCTGGAGGGGGTGTACTCCTTTAAAGTGTCAGGATGGAATGTTAGTCCTGAGGGAGGAAATATTTGAATTTTCAACCCCACTTTAAATCTCTGTTTGAAGTTTTAGCTATTAAATGGAAATGGAATAACTAGTAATGAATTATTATTGGTTGATTTCAAATAATTACTAAATATGTTGATCAGCGTAAACCTAATGCAAGTAACAACATGCTGGTGATAGAGCATATCAGAACTGCAAGTGGACATTTGGCCTGAATGAGGATCACAAAAAAAAATCCCATGAATTTTATTTAGGTGAATCCTGCAACTTATAAGCCAGGCCCCTTTGGTTCTGGAAACCCTTCTGCACAATCTGAAAGCACACACAGTCCTAGATCTTGATGGATTGACATGTAGACAGTGATTTGCCATACAAAGTTTATATTTATTGCTGACATGTTTTCACAGATATCTTAATAAATAACTCATCAAAAAGAATTAAGGTTATAGATATCGCATGTCTTAACAGCAGAAGTTCAGCCTGCTGATATCTTTCAGAATCCTTGACATCTTTTCCAATGCAATCTGTCTTAGGTTTCTTCTTGCCTGCTTTTTTTATTTTGCATTGGGTTTTATTTCCACATTTTTTCCCCCTAAACTAAGTCAGCCAAGCTGATTAGCTACGATATGTAAATAGTGTGATGGGGGGGGCAGCTGCAGGATTCACATAGCAGAGAAGCAGAAGGTGTTCTTGGTCCTCGTCTATGTGAAGACAAGAGCAAAGTTCCACCTGATCGACCGAGACAATCCTGAAGGCATCGACTTTGTGCTTACGTTTTGTTTATGTCTGAAGCTGCAGCACAAATAGCTTAGTTTTCTCCTAAACAAAAATGGAAGCCAGAGGCATAAGATTTCTCTTAATCAACACCTTCAGCTTAGCAAAACGTCATGAACAGGATGTCCTCATGACCTGCAGTCAACGCTGATCAGACAGGTTTCATTTTAAACTTTGCAACATTACAGGTGGCTAACTGGTAACTGGTGGCTGAACAATTCAGGGTTCCAAAGAGTCATAAAAATAATTTGGATGTATGAAAATGACTAGTTACTCTGAGCCACATTTTTATTCCAGTGGTGATGCAGAACCTGGAACTAGATGTGTGTATACTGAGCACACAGAAGAAAACACAGGCATTGTGGATATTTAAGCTTGTTTCTGAAGGGAGATGACTGGAGAGAGGAAAAACCGAGGAGTTGAAGTTCAACTTTATTCATCATTAGCAGAGTATAAACATGTTTCCTTGTACAATGAAAAACATGCTTTCATATGTGCAAGAAAGTCTCTTTCAAAAGGTAAAAAAGTAATAGATATAAAATAAATAACCTTGTAAATGTGACAAAAATATTATCTACAAGCAACATTAACATAATAAATAAATATACATTTTATGCAATAAATAGTTAGAATAAAACATAGATTCTGTGACTGACCACTGAACCAGACAACAATTAGCTCCATGTGTTCAAAAATCGAAAAATGTTTCAGGGTTAGGTGGAACAAATTTTTAAAAAGCTGCCAGTGGAAAAAGCTGAACAATAGCAGAATCCGAAAAAATAGATAATAGAAAAATAGAAGGTTGTCTGAAAACATGCTTCCTGTCCTGAGACAGGAAGTATTAAAGCCTTTTCCCTGGTTCCCTGATCAGAAAACTTAGAAAAAGAAGATAAACAGAGGATCCAGGAAGTTTAGAAATATCCCATAGATATTTCATCAGTGTTCCTGAACCTGGGCTGCACACTCACATATAATCTACTCATATCTCCAAGTGCCAAATGGCAGAAACACTTTCATGCTTCTACACACTGAATCACTTTATCTGCGTCTTATTTGGGCGACTCCAATATTTACAAAACTTTGCCCACCTGGTACCATGGCAACAGTCCAAGGTTTCCTTCAGGTCAATTACATAATTATTCTTCTAATGTACAGTCTGTGTGACTGTCTTCAACTTCACACCAGACTGAGAGCGTGTCACGCTCCCTGCCCTCTAGAATGCTCTTCCTGTCTACAGCTCCAGCACATCGTCCCTGGATACTTCATGCACATCCCAAACAATGCATGTCTGCCAAAACATCTAATCTAATGCGGTTTTCTCTGCTTGTGGCAAGTTTCTCCTCTCGTCTTTCTGGATAACACCCAACTATTAACATGATATTTTGTATCTCAGATGACATCGAGTGAGCTTACTGAAGAAGGCTGCTGATAAAGCTAGCATGTCTTCTTACTTGAAGATGTCTTTCAACAATGACTGTGCACCTTCCTCTCCTCCCCAAACTCACCAATAGTTGACCCATCAATAGCTTACATTGCCTGAATGTTGGATTGCTACACCTCCTATAAAGTTACTATTAGCCTTTTGGTTACTTCTCTGACAAATGCTCTCCTGCCTGGCTTGTCATGTTAGTAGGTTTGCAATTATGCCATATCAGATGATGAACTGAACAATGCTCTGTGAGTCATTGAAATCCTAGAAACTATTATATGACATATCTATACTTCAAATGTATGTACAGCTTTACCTCAAACCTGCTTAGTTCCTTGGTCTTTGGGATTCTGTTAATTCCCTTATGCTTTCCAACAAATCTTCAAAATGTTCACAGACCAGTTGCATTTATACTCAGATGAAATCATGCTCTACCGGTCCGTCGTGGTGAAGAGAGAGCTGAGTCAAAAAGCGAAGCTCTCAATTTACCGGTCGATCTACGTTCCTACCCTCATCTATGGTCATGAGCTTTGGGTAATGACCGAAAGAACGAGATCGCGAATTCAAGCGGCCGAAATGAGTTTTCTCCGTAGGGTGGCTGGGCTCTCCCTTAGAGATAGGGTGAGAAGATCGGTCATCCGGGAGGGACTCAGAGTAGAGCCGCTGCTCCTCCATATCGAGAGGAGCCAGTTGAGGTGGCTCGGGCATCTGGTTAGGATGCCTCCTGGACGCCTCCCTGGTGAGGTATTTCAGGCACGTCCCACCGGGAGGAGGCCCCGGGGAAGACCCAGGACACGCTGGAGGGACTACGTCTCTCGGCTGGCTTGGGAACGCCTCGGGATTCCCCCAGAGGAGCTGGAGGAAGTGGCTGGGGAGAGGGAAGTCTGGGCCTCCCTTCTTAAGCTGCTACCCCCGCGACCCGATCCCGGATAAGCGGCAGAAGATGGATGGATGGATGGATGGATGAAATCATACACAGATGGACTCTCTTTCATAATTGGGTGACTTCTGAAGGCTCTGGAATTGTTTTCATTATAAAGTGTATCTTGTTTCTCATTGAATGGTGTTCCATAACAGATGACACCATGTATACCTTTCAAAGTGACAGTGTCATTTCCTCTGATAGAGACAGAGGCGGTACTTACAGGAAGCTGCTAACCACCATGGTTTCCTGTCACTGTGACATGAGAAAACCCAGCAGCCGTTCCCCAGAATGTTTCTATCGTAGACTGTGAGTTGTAACAACAACCGCAAACACCAACATCACCAAACACACCAGCTATGGAGTATGGTTTTTGGAATATTTGATTCTGCGCTTTGAAACTAGAATTCTTGTTTTGTTTTTGTTTTAATCTGCAACAATTGCAAATCACCTGTAAGAATGCCGACAAATGCATTGGTATTATTTTAAAACGTCAGATTTTGGAAACAAACTTGTATCCATCAGCAGGTTGAGTATGTCAGAGGACAATCATTTCCTTTTGTCATGCTGTGACCACGCCCCTCCGGGGCTGTCTTTGTTCCTGATAGGTTTAGATACAAATCTGGCAAAGCGGAAGCACCCTCTCACCGCTGTAAGAAAAGTGAACGGGAGCCTTGGAAGAAAGAATATTCAAGAATAAAAAGATGCTACCAGAAATACAAATATCTGGCTTTCACAATAAAAAAACAAAAATGGTTAGGGAAGGAAGAAGTGCGATATAGTAACTCTTTAACAGATATTTATCAAACTTGCTAAATACTGTCTACTAAATTCCATCCATCCATTTTCCGGTCACCCTTCTCCCTAACGGGGTCGGGAGGTGCTGGTGCCTCTCCAGCTACGTTCCGGGCGAGAGGCGGGGGACACCCTGGACAGGTCGCCAGTCTGTCGCACGGCAACACAAAGACAAACAGGACTAACAACCATATACACACACCTAAGGAGAATCTGGAAAGCCCAATCAACCTGACAGTCATAGGGGAGGAAGCCGGAGTACCTGGAGAGAACCCACGCATGCACAGGGAGAACATGCAAACTCCGTGCAGAAAGACCCCGGGCCAGGAATCAAACCCAGGACCTTCTTGCTGCAAGGCAACAGCGCTGCCCACTGCTCCACTGTGCAGCTGCTACTAAATTGTGCACTACTATTTTTCTTATCAATAATAACAATAATAATAATTTAAACGATTTTTCATCTTTAACATTTTCTATGCGCTAATTTTAGTTGTGTTAGACCAATGGAAAAGTTCGTCCATCAGTGACTGAACTAAGCCTGTGATTCTGTTGTACAATTTGAAGAAAAACGTTTTCTTGGGATGAATGATATAACTAAACCTTTCACACAAAATTAAGTATTTTTACTTTATTTTGATCAAACTGCCGCTGTGATGGCATTACTTATTCATATCTAACAACCCCGTGTATTCGATATTTTAGGTTCGTGAAAAGACTTCTTTTATTTTTCTGAAATACTTGAGCGGAAGTCGCGCCCGTGACTGTGCCCCGCTTGACACACGTGTGGCTCAGCGCGAGCAAGACTTGAGAGAGCGGAAACCGGGTGTTTCTCCTCTCTGTCCCGGTTTATTACTGTCGGCGTCTTTCTGGGGAGCGTTCCTTCAGACTGAGTTCCCGCCTCGTACACACAGACAGCAAGATGGAGATAGAGAAAGAAATGAAGAAGGTAAGTTGTCCAGTCCTGTGGAGTCTCCTCTGTCCTTGTGAACAGCTGGGAACGCCCTGAAAGGTGCGCAGAGCACCGAGCAGGTGGTGGCGACAAAACCTCGCCGTACTGATCCAATGGGTTACGATTCAGCTAGTTAGGAGGCGTTTCTGACTCAAACTTTGAGACTGGAACAAATAAAAATTTATACTCAAATACATCTAACACCACTTTGTAGTAAATTCTCTTAGTGTAAATGTCGTTTTTAAAATCGTGCAGCTAGGTTCACAGAGTTAGAAAGCTATTTTAAGTTGTCAGAGAGACGTTACTTTCTCTTCCTGGTCAAGTCGCTCGTGAGGGAACTGAGTGCGTGAACGAAAGCGAGTTTCCAGCAGGGCCGTGTAGAGACGTTTAGAGAGGCTCAAAGTTAAAAAAGGACACATTGAACAAGATCATTCAGGGGCCCCTAGAAATTTAGAAATGGTTTAAATTGTAACACAGATCATAGATCTAAACCTGTAGCATCTTCTATAGAGAATGTCGATGTTATTAAATGTTATTTTATGCATTCAGCTGAGAAAAAAAATTACATTCAGAATTTAATTAGGAAGTTTACTTTGTAAAAGTTTAAATAATCATCTTGATAGTTTGATTTTGTTTTACAAAATGGTGTGATCTTTGTGTTTGAATTGGGTTTGTTCACAAATACATCACAGCAAACAATGAATAATCAGTGATTGATTTTAAACTCTGCCAATAAACCTGGTCTCCTTCTCACAGATTCACCTTTTTGATATTTAAACATGTTAGTGATGCTGAAGTTCTTAGTAGGACAGGAGGGTTCTGTCTCAGACCCCATATTTACCTTGGACCGGCCCTGCATGAAGAGCCGCTGCGATGTGCATCTCTGGAATCTACCTGGAATCCCCCATGTCAGTCCACTGATACTTTGTGGACTTTTTAATTAAATTTAATTGTGGCATGTTTGGCTTTATGCTGTGGTTCTAATAATTGCTCTAGTATTTTCTCGGATGTTTATTTTATGAACTCTAAATGCTCTGGACCGAATCTTCCTTTAACACTTGAGGTTCTGCAGTAACTTCTATTGACAGCCGCTCACCTCCAGCCCAGATCCAGTCAGCAGCGGCTTAAAGGTGCATCGCGACTCGCAGTGACAGTTGATATGGTGCCTTAATCAGGATGTCTGATATAAATCAGACGTTCTTTCTATCTGTCGGTGGGACCGACTCACACTGCCTGTAGAACCGGGCTTTTGACAGAATGATTAAGTTAAAGTCAGAAGTTTCTCTGTTGCTGAAGCATTTCTGTGTTTAGGGGCGAAACGGGTTTTTTCTCACTATTGCGAGGACAATTACGAAAATATGAATAGAAACAGTTTTCTAACGTCAACATCAGACCTACGTTTTAATTCACAAACCAGGGTATGAAAAAATATTCTTGCCCTTGATTTGTAAGTTAGAGGGCACAGATCAGCCCTCCTCCTCCTCACCATGGACCCAGTGTCTGATCAACATGGAGTAAGAGAAACTGAGTCATTATTAGATCGAGGGCAGCCAGACTAGTTTATTTTGCTAAATTATTAGCTAAATATTATTGCTGAGGGGCACAAACAGGCCTTCTGACATACAGATAAAAAAAATTAAAATTTGAAAAAAATAAAAGAAAAACTCAAAAAGGTCACTAGGGGCATCAAGGATAAAAAGGGAAGGAGCTCAAGGCCCCTTTACCCGCCACACCCCCCTGCATGTGCCTGGTTTACAGCTCCCTTTAACTTGCTTTCCTGTTTCAGTGTGGATGAAAACACAATTTTAAAGGTTTAAAAAGGTCACAAAAGTAAATTAACCTATTTGTTAAAGACGTATGTCTTCATTTGAAGCTATTGAACTTCTTCACAAATATAAACTCCAGTGCATTAAATTGGCATGTTGTTTTAGGTTGCTGCTAAAATATTGTAAAATTCTAAAGTCCATCCATCCATCCATCTTCTGCCGCTTATCCGGGTCGCGGGGGTAGCAGCTTAAGAAGGGAGGCCCAGACTTCCCTTTCCCCAGCCACTTCCTCCAGCTCCTCCGGGGGAACCCGCCGGGCAGCGCCGAGACGTAGTCCCTCCAGCGTGTCCTGGGTCTTCCCCGGGGCCTCCTCCCGGTGGGACGTGCCCGAAACACCTCACCAGGGAGGCGTCCAGGAGGCATCCTGACCAGATGCCCGAGCCACCTCAACTGGCTCCTCTCGATGTGGAGGAGCAGCGGCTCTACTCCGAGTCCCTCCTGGATGACCGAGCTTCTCACCCGATCTCTAAGGGAGAGCCCAGCCACCCTACAGAGAAAACCCATTTCGGCCGCTTGTATCCACAATCTTGTTCTTTCGGTCATTACCCAAAGCTCATGACCATAGATGAGGGTAGGAACGTAGATCGACTGGTAAATTGAGAGCTTCGCTTTTTGACTCAGCTCTCTCTTCACCACGACGGACCGGTAGAGCACCGCTTCACGGCGGACGCTGCACCAATCCGTCTGTCAATCTCACGCTCCCTTCTTCCCTCATTCGTGAATAAGATCCCGAGATACTTGAACTCCTCCACTTGGGGCAGGACATCTCCCTCGACCCGGAGAAGGCACTCTACCCTTTTCCGACTCAAGACCATGGTCTCAGACTTGGAGGCACTGATTCTCATCCCGGCCGCTTCACACTCGGCTGCGAACCGCTCCAGTGAGAGCTGAAGATCACGTCCCAATGAAGCCAATAGGACCACATCATCCACAAATAGCAGAGATGCAATCCTAAGGCTACCAAAACGGATCCCCTCAACACCTTGGCTGCGCCTAGAAATTCTGTCCATAAAAGTAATGAACAGAATCGGTGACAAAGGGCAGCCCTGGCGGAGTCCAACCCTCACTGGGAACGAGCCCGACTTATTGCCGGCAATGCGGACCAGACTCTGACACCAGTCATACAGGGACCTGACAGCCCATATCAAAGGGCCCGGTACCCCGTACTCCCGGAGAACCCCCCACAGGGCACCCCCAGGGACACGGTCGAACGCCTTCTCCAAGTCCACAAAACACATGTGGACCGGTTGGGCGAACTCCCATGCACCCTCCAGGACCCTGCTGAGGGTGTAGAGCTGGTCCAGTGTTCCACGACCAGGACGAAAACCACACTGCTCTTCCAAGATTCGAGGTTTGACTATCCGACGGACCCTCCTCTCCAGTACCCCCGAATAGACCTTGCCAGGGAGGCTTAAGAGTGTGATCCCTCTATAATTGGAGCACACTCTCCGATCCCCCTTTTTAAACAGGGGACCACCACCCCAGTCTGCCAATCCAGGGGAACTGCCCCCGATGTCCATGCGATACTGCAGAGTCGCGTTAGCCAACACAACCCTACAACATCCAGAGCCTTGAGATACTCCGGGCGAATCTCATCCACCCCCGGGGCCCTGCCACCGAGGAGCTTTTTAACTACCTCGGCGACCTCGTCCCCAGAGATTGGAGAGCCCAACCCAGAGTCCTCAGGCTCAGCTTCCTCAATGGAAGGCATGTTGGTGGGATTGAGGAGGTCTTCGAAGTACTCCGCCCACCGACCCACGACGTCCCGAGTCGAGGTCAGCAGCACACCATCCCCACTGTAAACAGTGTTGGTGCTACACTGCTTCCCCCTCCTCCCATCAGCCGCTTCCGGAGTCCCACAGGCCAAAAAGGCCCGATAGGACTCCTTCTTCAGCCTGACAGCATCCCTCACCAAAGGTGTCCACCAACGGGTTCGAGGGTTGCCACCATGACAGGCACCGACAACCTTGCGACCACAGCTCCGATAAGCCGCCTCGACAATGGAGGCACGGAACATGGTCCACTCAGACTCAATGTCCCCCGCCTCCCCCGGGACGTGGTCGAAGTTCTGCCGGAGATGGGAGTTAAAGCTCCGTCTCACGGGGGACTCCGCCAGACGTTCCCAGCAGACCCTCACAACACGTTTGGGCCTGCCAGGTCTGACCGGCATCCTCCCCCACCACCGGAGCCAACTCACCACCAGGTAGTGGTCAGTGGACAACTCCGCACCTCTCTTCACCCGAGTGTCCAAGACATACGGCCGCAGATCCGACGAAAAGATAACAAAATCGATCATCGAACTGCGGCCTAGGGTGTCCTGGTGCCAAGTGCACATATGGACACCCTTATGCCTGAACATGGTGTTCGTTATGGACAACCCGTGACGAGCACAGAAGTCCAACAACAGAACACCACTCGAGTTCAGATCGGAGGGAGCACTCCTCCCAACCACACCCCTCCACGTCTCACTGTCATTGCCCACGTGAGCGTTGAAGTCTCCCAGCAGAACGAGGGAGTCCCCAGGAGGGGCACTCTCCAGTACCCCCTCTAAGGACTCCAAAAAGGCTGGGTAAGCTGAACTGTCATTTGGCCCGTAAGCACAAACAACAGTCAGAACCCGTCCCCCCACCCGTAGGCGGAGGGAGGCTACCCTCTCATTCACCAGGGTGAACCCCAACGTACAGTCGCCTAGATGGGGGGCAACAAGAATGCCCACCCCTGCTCGGCGCCTCTCACCGTGGGCAGCTCCAGAGTGGAAGTACATCCAGCCCCTCTCAAGGAGACTGGTTCCAGAACCAGAGCCATGCGTCGAGGTGAGACCGACTATTTCTAGCCGGAACCTCTCAGCCTCACACACCAGCTCCGGCTCCTTCCCCACCAGAGAGGTGACATTCCACGTCCCAAGAGCCAGTTTCTGCAACCGAGGATCGGACCGCCAGGACCCCCTCCCTCGGCCACCACCCATCACACAATGCACCCGCCCCCTGCGGCCCTTCCCATATGTGGTGAGCCTATTGGAAGAGGGTCCCATGTTTCTTCTTCGGGCTGAGCCCTGCTGGGCTCCATAGGTTAAAGCCCGGCCACCAGGCGCTCGCCATCGTGCCCCACCTCCAGGCCTGGCTCCAGAGTGGGGCCCCGGTGACCCACGTCCGGGCGAGGGAACACGAGAACCAAAGTTTATATGCATCATAGGGGTCTTCGGGCTGCACTTTGTCTGGTCCCTCCCCTAAGACCTGTCTGCCTTGGGTGACCCTACCAGGGGCATAAAGCCCCCCACAGCATAGCTCCTAGGCTCATTGGGACATTCAAACCCCTCCACCACGATAAGGTGGCAGCCCGAGGAGAGGAAAAATTCTAAAGTAAATCAGAAAAAAGTATGTTTTCAAACAAAAATAAATGTTTTTGGTATTTCTATTTAGGCCGTTTATCGTGTAGCCTCTGGAATTAAAATCTAAATCCTGCAGTACCTCCGGAAGTCATCTGATAAGTAAATAAGCTCCATCTGTGTAATTTGCCGCTGTAAATCCAGCTGTTCTGTGAAGGTTTCAGAAGTTTGTTAGAGAGCATTGGTGAAAGCAGCTTGATCAAGATAAAGAGGGAAAAACTAGCAGAGGTTTAAAGCCAAGTTGGGTTGTAAAGTGCTTCCTGGTTTGTCTGTTGTATGGAGTAGTATTCCATCTTAAAATTGAAACAGGGAAGGAGAACATTAATTAGAGAAGCAGTCAAGAGGCTGGTTGTAACTCTTGTGAATGAATCTATAGACTGCTAGTAGATGTTAGATATGCTGGTCAGGCAGATTTCCATTGTTAAAATACAGCCATAAAACTTTCATTTATATTTTACCACAAGTCATGTAGAGGACACATGCACTTCCAACATAATGATGAGAAAAAAATATATATATTCCTCATACTTGTGTCACTCCAGGATTTCCCAGTGTACTGGCCAGCCACCAGGCTTTACCTGGCTCCCCACCAGACTAAGTGCCCTTTGTTTATTTGAAATAGTTTCTTTTATGCACCAGTGTCAGTAAAGACGGATTTAACCAGGTTTATAGTTGAAGCATGGAACTGTGTGCAAGAGGGTGTACACGAGTTACGCCGCCTCTCCACCAGCTCATTGACTTCACATGCTGTCATTTTCAAATTATGACATCCTCTTATTGTAACATTTTATTTACAAAGACATGGTGGCCCCCTGATGGACTTCCCTAGCTCCTATAGGGAATGCAGAAGGTCCTGCATTCTGTTGAAGTATTTACTCCAAGCAACAAAAAGAAGAAAAAAAAAAACATAAAATCTGCAATTATCTATATTTTAGAAATGCACTGATTCTGCACTTTCTTAGCCAAATTATTAATATTGTGGAATTTCCAAAGAGCCACAGTTTGAATTAAACATAATTCAAGTTGAAAGTGTTGCATCATTTTCAGTCTCCTTCTTAGCACTTGCATTTGGCAGCAGGCTAAATTGACAAAGATAATGCAGTATTTTAATTCCACAGTAGAGAAAATACATAGTTTCAGTAAGTAGATTTAGGAAAAAAATATTGGTATTGGTATCTGTTACCAATACCAAATGAGTTTTAGTGCGTTGGCATATCAGATATTGACCAAAAATCCAATATCGTCCATCCCTAAATGAAACTAGTTTGAATACACAGATAACATATGATGTAGTTTGAGTATTATACATTACTGTTGCTACACAAGCTGAGTTCTTGTTCCACGTGTGTGTGTGTGTGTGTGTGTGTGTGTGTGTGTGTGTGTGTGTGTGTGTGTGTGTGTGTGTGTGTGTGTGTGTGTGTGTGTGTGTATTGGGATTTCATGTGATGGAGCAACATAAAGAAGCACAGCATTGTCAAGTGGAGGGAAAAAGAAACAATAACTTCAAATATCTTGTACATAAAAACTTGATAATGTGGGACTCATGACAATGGCGGTGAACCAAAGCACATTTTTCTGTAAAAGTTGTTTTGTTGGAGGAACAGTGACTCATTTACAGCAGTATAAACACTGTACCAGTGACCCTCAGTTATACACTTTGTCATCATTTCTACTGTTGGTGGAGTAAATCATTTCTAGAATGAATCACCCTGTGAGACAAGCCTGCAGAGTCACTCGTTAAACAAAGCATGAGGATACAGATGCATACACACCCTTCCAACAGCTACTCATTTTCACTGTGCTCAGATAAATATTTAGACCACCACATTTTTTTGACCCGTTAACTTGGTCTTTTGCAAGTTTTTCTTGGATCTGAAGCTGATGGGTACAATTCAGTCTCTCTTAGATCCAGTGGTCTGTTCACAGTTTTAAATCTAATTGCAGTTTCTGCAGCTGTTGCGCTTAGGCCTGTTGCAATAAATGATAAATCAATTAATCGCACAATAAATTAAAACTATCGACCTCATTGTAATTATCGGCTATATCGTTTCTTCCTGCATTTTCTCTTACTGTTGATGACATTGAATGAAAAAAGGCTCCACTCCGGTGCTCTCCACTGACCCTCCCTTCCTCATTTTCTTAGTGTAATGCCCAGTTCGCACTGCATGATCTTATGTCGCTGATTTTGCCATTATCAAAACCTGAGAGACACATTAGCCGACAGAATCCTCAGTATAACGGTTCGATCAAACCGTGTTGTGTCCAACAATGGACACAAAATAATAAGTCCAGTTCACTAATCTTAAAACCAGGCATTAATCAATTTCTTACTACAATCTACCTGCAATGCATGTAGCTAGTGTCAGTCCTGACTGAATGAAAATCATTAGAACTATTTATGTCACGTTAACGAAGAACAGCTGAAAAGTTACCAGGTTTTCTGGTAGAAATTTCGCTCCAACTCCTCCCCTAGTTATTTATATTTTCTTTGCATGAACTGCTGAATAAACATTCATGTTGTTTCCGATGTCTGCTGGACTTTGGGTTGCACCGTGTCAGTTGTTCAGGATTCCCTCCGTGTTTCCCCTCAGAAAGCAGGAAGAGAATCCGCGCTTTCTGATTGGCTACCGGTCACATTCAACAGGTTGCGTTCAGCTCCCAGTCTGGATAAATCCTTGATTTAGATCGTAGCGGCACAACGATCTACCATAACACACAACACAAGTGATGATCTCAGAATGAATAACGTCCTAAGATTGTGGTTCGGGGTAAAAAATCCTGTAGTTTGAACTATTGCATCAGGCAGTGGGATGTCTTCTCTATTTAAATCTAATGATTACTGAAGGGCAATATACTATACAGACTTCATAATCTGCACTCTTTTGGTTGAATGCAGTATTTATTTCCACTTTGGCTTTATGTTGTTTAGTTTTTATTCAAGTACATTTATTGTTAGTGGAGACTGAGAATCTATTTTAGTTTTTGTTTTTATTTATTTTGTGTATCAGTTCCAGTGTTAAGTGTTCTTTTTGAAAGTAAAGTGTATCTATCTTTGGCAGAAAATTGCATATATTATTACATAATTTCCATTAAATCATTGTAAAAAGGTCTTCATACAATATTATTGTTTATCGCAATAATTTTTGAGACAATTTATCGCCCATCAACATCTGTTATCGTGACAGTCCTAGTTGCGCTAACGTTCCCAAGAGGAGAAGCCATTACTGCAAACAGTCTCTTGTCTGCATTCCTCACCAGCAAGTGTCTTTTGGGTCAAAATATGCCTTTTGACAGATTGGTTGCCTGCTGGGCTCTCATGAAGCTTTGAGCTTCTTTGAATAGTTACCCATATATGGAAATAAACAGCAGTGATGGGCTGGGGCGCATATGACCATTGGCTGACACACATGTTCTAAGAGAAAAACAGATGTAAGAGTAGAAATGGCTTAAAGGGATAAAAGTTCAGATTGTTCTTCTTCAGTCGGGTTGAGATCTTTTCTTTTTCTTTGACTGCAAACATTCTGTCACTTCCTGAGGAATGTCGAAGATCCTAGAGCCTGGAGAAAAGGAGAAAATTTAACCAATAAAGTTTTCAGTCTGTAGCAGGTCTGTTCGTTAATGTAAGTCTCATACTCATCAGTTTTTCAGGTAAACAATGGGACACTACCAACCTGAGCTCTGCAGAGTTGCGTCTCTCTTCCCAGATCAGCACCAAGTGTTCATTTCCAGAAACCACAATAGTCCCAAGAATCCACTCCCAGCCTTCAGCAGACACTTTTTCCATGTCGTCTCAAAATACCTCTCTGAAATATAAATTATCACCTCTATTAGGAGTAGCTAGTAAAATCTTATCTGTGTCAGAAATTTTGGAATCTATGTCCAGTAAAAACTTATTGAGATAATCTTTCTCGGGTCATTTTAAATTAATCTAATATTAAGTCAAGTCTAAATATAAATAAAGTTTTTTTGTTTGTTTTTTTCTTTCTTTTCCAGGTGACTCTGGGCCACGAGTTTGGTGCCGGAGCGGCGTGCTTAAAATGCAAAGACAAATGCGAGGGATTCGAGCTGCACTTCTGGAGGTTTGTACAATCTGTGTTGACAGTGATACATGACGAGAGCAAGCAGTGAGCAGAGGAGTTTAATGTCCTGCTTTCTCACTCAGGAGTCATAATTTTGGCTGATTCCCCTTTCTATTTAAAAGCTAACTGGTTAAATATTTTCTGCTTCATTATTTGGGTTAGAAGTAGAAATGATGTTGAATCTTGTGTGTGAGACAACAGTCACTGCATAACGAGGTTTTGCTTATACTCAGTGTTGGTGTAAACCAGGTGTGCTCAATACATTGATCGACTGGTCGATCGCGGGAAGGTTTTGAGTCGATCTCAGCAGGAAGTGACAAACTGAAGGCCACCAGGACGCTCAGACCAGCACTTCCTCTTCTGACAGACTTATCAAAATATTCACTAAGATCCAAAACGTTTGTAGCTTCATTGAAGAATAATATAAAAAAATCAACAAAACGTGTTAAAATTAATATTCTCAGTAATTATTGTTAAGTTGCGTTCCAGATCCATTAACAAATAAGAAGGCAACTCAAAAACCGACTGACTAACAGAGCAGCAGTTTAAATGAGCTAATCAACCAGCGCTGTGTTCAGGGGAGGCTCATTAATAATCGATAAATAAATATCAAGCCTGGAAACCTGATATTGTAATGGACTGAATGTTTTTAATATAATCTCTGCTCAGTTTGCAATGGGTGTGCTTAACAATAAAGTGAGATGGAGAGTAAAAATGTGCGAGTGGTTCTGAGTTGATCACCTGTTCGGGTTGTTTCACCTTTGACCTTTGCTGTGGTTCATTACAGCTGCTGGAGTTTCTGAACATTCAATAAATGACAAACTTGAATTAATGACCTCGTTCATTTACAGTAAACATCACAACAAACATCAAATAGGACAAATATATTTGATTAATATAGATCGACAGGCAGATTGGTGCAGCGTCCGCTGTGAAGCGGGCTCTGTACCGGTCCATTGTGGTGAAGAGAGAGCTGAGTCAAAAAGCGAAGCTCTCAATTTACCAGTCGATCTACGTTCCTACCCTCATCTATGGTCATGAGCTTTGGGTCATGACCGAAAGAACGAGATCTCGGATACAGGCGACCGAAATGGGTTTCCTCCGTAGGGTGTCTGGGCTCTCCCTTAGAGATAGGGTGAGAAGCTTGGTCATCCAGGAGAGACTCAGAGTAGAGCCGCTGCTCCTCCACATCGAGAGGAACCAGTTGAGGCTCGGGCATCTGGTCAGGATGCCTCCTGGTGAGGTGTTTCGGGTATGTCCCACCGGGAGGAGGCCCCGGGGTAGCGATCCGACCTGGATAAGCAGCAGACGATGGGTGGATGGATGGATGTTTGATTAAGTTTTAACAAACAAATGGCTTCTACCACGATAATTATGTGAAATTAAATTCATTATATTCCAAATTCAGAAGATTTGCCTTTACCTTTGCAGAGCTCTTTGGTTCCTCCTATCAGTCTGTAGTTTCTCATATTGATGTCATCAAACCAAATTTCAAATCAATCATAATTGACTGACACCTGCTGGCCTCAGGTTTGAAACCAGCTTCTGACTGAGAAACCAGTAACCTGCTCCCAGTGTCAGAATCTCACCGAGGAAGAAACTGCATTATCATTTCTGACACTTTATCAGTTCTGATATAACTGATATATATTTGTATAGAAAATGAGTCAATAGGGTTTAATGTCTTCGTGTCATGAGGTAGATCTTAGCCGGCTGGTGAGAGAAAAAGTAGATCTTGGTCTCAAAAAGTTTGAGCACCCCTGGTGTAAATGTTTAAGATACAGCAGAATAACTTTTGTCCATCTAAAATATTTTGACGTAAATATTGTTTTTTTTTTTTTGCCACATTTTTGTTTGTTTTTTTTTCATCATCATGATGACCCCTGCACCATTTTTGAAGTTTTGTATCTCTGAGACTGTGCCCAAATACTTTACCGGCAAGCAGAGTTTGAGTTTATGACACTAGAGGTAAAATGGCTGGGTATCTGCGCATTGATGTAATGCATTTAGCTTTTCTGCTATCCTTTTATCTCTTTTTTTTTTATTAGTCTGAATGAACAGCTGACATGTCTCAATTGAAAATAGAGACTTGACTTTTTTCATCTGTGTTGTTCAGGGTTGGCTTTTCAAGGCCTCATTAATGTAGAAAATATCTGACTTTGAGCCTTCTTCACTTCCACACAGGAAATGAAGAAAGCTTTTGAATAGATGATGTCCAAGTATGGCATGTTCACTGATTTTTATTTTTTATTTTCTGAGCATCTGGTCCACACCAGTCGAGCTAAAAGACTTCCACTTCTGGTCACTTGTTGATTTAAATTTGTTTTTGTTTAATTGTTTATAGCATACTCTAATTGCTTGGCAGTTGATGCATGAAACACAATTTTATTTTTATGGAAAGCATAATTGTAAAGTCTCTGAATATGTGGTTCACTTTCAGTCATGAATGCAAATCAACTCACTTATTGTCTACACTCAAAATGGGAAATGGGAATTAATGATGGGGAGACATCTTCTCCGTCGCTTCTATGGTCACTCGGTATTATAGTGCTGCGTATTTCACCATAGCCTAATAGATATAATTAAAGGAAAACAAAAGGTTTTATTCATCGAGTCAGTGTGACGTCATTCCTCCTTGTTTTAATTAAAGTGCTCTGGCAACGGCAGGAGTTCACAGCCTGATTGCGTCCCGTTGCTATGGAAATCAGACATCCCTCAGAGATTTACGTCGTCTTAGTTCAGGTTTTAAAAAAAATAATACATTTTGTAAATTTCGAACTCCGGAAAATAGTTTGATTTAGGTTTTTGTTTAAAGCTACAAATCAGCCACAGAAAGAGGTTAAAAACAACCCTCCAGGCTGCTAGCTGGGACTTCTGACTGTGCAGACCAGTGCAGACTGTGCAGACCTTAACTGAGCAGTTATGGACTGCACAGTTATGGAGTTTTATGATCAGTGGTCTGACTCCTTGGGAGTCAGACCACTGCTCATACCAAAAACATTGTCAGACCTTGTATGTACTCAGCTTGTGATATGGAGAAATTTATTAGACCTTAGGGCTTATTCAGTTTTACTATATTTACCTAAACTATCTGTTAGCAAACTCTTGCGCCTTGCTTTGGTACTAGTGGTGAGACATTAGTCCACTCATTAGTCTGTTATGACTGCTATAGAGAGAGGTCAGCAGGAAATCTGTCTGACTGATTCTTGGCCTACATACTTTATTAGATTGAACAATACTAATATTAAATGAGTAAAATAATTAAATAAAATTGTTAAAAAACAACAACACAATTTTCAATTCACACTTCTCACAGCAACTAGAGCTACTTTTATTGAGTCACAAGACTGTTAAGTTAGAATGTTTGTTCATTTTTTGTTTTTGGCTCCTCACTTGTCAAACTGTTTGAAAAGCTAATGCAGTTCAATTTGACATATTATTCCTCTTCACAGCTACGGTTTGGTATGTTCAAGCTCAAACTTGCCTTGGCATAAATTATGTCAGAGTTTACTACAAGGATTGAGATGTCTGTGTTTGTTAAGGCTTGTTAAAGGCGCTTTGATTTGAACAATATCACAGAGGACATGATGCTTATTTACTGTTTAAATAAACAGTACAGTTAGCTATTTCAAAAAGTCCAAGAAATATGCGTTTTTATATTTTAGAAGTAAAATAATCTTCTTCACTGGGGAAAATACACTTGTTTCCTCTGTAGCCTCATTTCAGATAAGTAACAAAAGATTTTCCATATTATCTAAAGTGAAACATGTAAATAACCCTGAAATATGAATGCTGCTTCTTCTGATATTCATCAGAACCCAGTCAACATGCGGTTGTCATGTGATTTTGGGACGTTCATATTCACACAAACTCTTCAAAAGTCTAGAAACTGAAACTGACAAAAACAATAGTTTGACTGCCTTGGTCAAACATGTAAAAATAAGCTGCAACAAACCTTTCAAATGGTTCAGAAAGTGCAATTCGGAATTCTAAATATAATGTATAATAAAGCATTAAGTCACTTCAAGCACATAGCATAGGATTGAATTGAATAGGTCTGCCCTTAGAAATTGGGCACATTGTCACTGATACCCTATCTAGAATTTCTTTCAATATCAGGACCAATGCAGATTTGTGCATCTCTAATTATAATAGAGGTTATTTATGGAAGAATTATTGAACTGTACACAATACCTCACTGTGTCAGATTTACTTTCCTCAAAATGTATAGCTGATACATACAAAAACCTCATTGCTATCTAGTTTAATACCACATTCAACACAGCAACAATTTTCTGACCGATCATACAACACTTCACAAAGATCTCTGTTGAAATAGTTCGTCCCAGATTTGGTGTCAAATTCAAAAGGCAAATGTCTGTCTGCGAACAAAATGATGCAATTAACGTCACACATCGATGAGAGCTGATTGCAGCACTCCGTATGAAGTTTGTGGAGCCTTTAACATGACAATACACTCTTATTTTCTTGTGCAGGAAAATTTGTAGGAACTGCAAGTGCGGCCTCGCAGAACACGACGTGTCAATGAACTCGGAGGAGAACAAGAAAGTTGGCAAGCTGTTTGAAGACACTAAGTACACAGGCCTCATAGCCAAACTGAAGACAGATGGCATCCCCAGGTACCAGGGGAACATGGTGACCATCACTCTGCCCAGCCCCACCACTGCTTGCACAGTGGCCCCTGTGGCCTCCTCTACGATGGCACCTCCTTCCCACACAGTGGTGTACGCACAGCCTGCTGTTACCTCTCCTGGGCCGGTGCCCATTGGCTCTCCAGAACAAGCCCAGGGGAAGCCTCTGCTTCTGTCTACACACATCACCATCACTCCAGTCAAGGCTAACAAGGTGCCGGTCACTGCCAGCACTACAGCAGCCAATGTGGTTTCAGTCCCCAAAGATGTTCCAATGAAATCCATCACCTATGAGTGGGCACCACCAGTGGCCAACAAGCATCTGGTAAGACCCTGAATCAGTCATTAACTCTCTTTGTTTAGATTTAGGGGGTCAGTATCTGAAAAATCTTTCTATCAGCCTCTAACGAAATGCAAACCCATTCTTCAAAAAGATAGGAAACCTCCTCAAATCCAGCAAATTCTGTCTAGCCATTCTAAAATGGTTTGCAAAACAGATTTTTACTCAAAACGGTAAATAAAGAGGTTCCTCATTAAACTGTCTTGTCTTCATCTGGCTTGGAGTGTCATTTCATTTTGAGCAACACCATTTAAAGTTGGTAGTGGTCACAGGGACTATGTCAGAGCCAGACTTGGAGAGATTTTTTTAAATGGTGTTTTTGTTTTGGAGGGTTGGTTCGGATTTTAACTTTTACAGCACAACAGCGACACTCTGTGGTCTCTTTGGGTATTACTTTGCTCCTTTCAGTTTTTGAGGTGATGAAAAATTTCAGTTCTATGACAGATCCCAATTCCTAATCCTGAGAATTCTGAATCAAATCAAAATGCTCCAAAAATTATTTTAGTCAGCTTCATTTTTTTAGTACAATTGTATTTTGAATATTTCTTTTACATTTTTTTTTATTTAAGTAAAAGCAAGGCAGCTAAACTGACTTGATACAAATAATTTCAGTTAAAAGTTTTTATGCACAAATCTAGATATGTTTAAGTGAAAATGAGGAATTTGATAATGTATGAAACTTTTTCAATAAATTCTGTGTTTACACCATCTTTTTCCTATCATCAGTCTCATAATTTAAACAAAATCTCTTGGCTGTTTGAATAGAAAAATTTGTTTTTGAATTAGAAATTGTTTCAGAATTGAATCGTGTCCTTAAAAATTGGATTTGAATCTCTGATCAATTGCTCAAACTGAAACGACTCCTCGAGTGATTTGAGCACCTCGATTATTAAAATCTTTCTAGGAAAATGTATCTGCCTCGAAGCTTTGTTAAATGTATAATTATTATTATTTACTGCACTGTGTTCCGACTGGGTTATTACTTACGTTACGCAGTGCTCTCACTTCTGCCCGAGTTGTTGACGAAAGCCAAGTGTTAGTAGCATAACGTCTAGTTTTCAAGTTTTGCCCGTGGGGATTTTATTGCTTCATGATAATGTCATTGTTTTTGGGGAACCAATAAGCATCCTTAAAATGACTGGCTCGATGCCTGGAGTAAAGCAGCTCGGAGCTGCTGGTTCCGAGCGAAGTGCGAGAAAGAGCGCTGCAGGTGTATTTATACAGGTGAGTGGAGAGACTGAACACGGCGGGCGGCTGCGCATTAAATAACTTATGAAAGTGTAGCTTTACATACTTCCACCCATCTCAACAAATGGGTGGCGGAGCACATCGGGGAGGCGCTTAGATGGTAGATGAGTTTCTGAGTGTGACGAGCAAAGGTGTCAAATTGCGTCGCTAATATATACATAAAAGCTATAAATGTCTTGGTAAATAAAGAGTTCATTTAACTGCCCGCTCAACCATATGGTTGAGCGGGCAGTTCAACCATATGGGCAGTATGGTTGAGCGGGCAGTTAAAGGGTTAAACTGACTAAAAATGAATACATAAACCAAAAGCTGAAGCATAGAAATTTTTTAATAAGCTTATTTGTGAGCTTGCCTCTTTATCATTAAATTGAATATAATTTCAGATTTTTGTATAACTTTTATTCAGGTTAACTTAGAAAGTGAGCTGTTATTATTACAGATTAACTTGATAAACTACAGAAAAGTTATTGTTAGGGAAGCTCAACTGTGAGAAATTGGACTGATGATGATATGTGATAGTAATAATGCTGTTATGTTAGATTTAGCAATGTTTTAGTTTATCTTAATCGTAAGAATATTCAATAGATTACTCGATTACTAAAATATTCGTTTACAACAGCCCTAGTTCAAATACATTTTACTATACTCAATAAACAGTGTTTCCCCTCCACTGGGTCTGTTTATTTTATGTGTTTTCATTCTATGTGTACATTTCTTTTGAAACTGATTGAAAGTCACCTCTTTCTACTTTGGGTCCTAAATGTTTTGCACTATTTATGTCTGTAAGTGTGTTATTTACAAATATTTTAAAAATATTTAGCTAAAATATGATGGCTGTTCTAATGACTCTTACTCAGTTTTTACTTCTGTGGTCTTTGTTTAGTCTAAAGTTGTATCTGAAAGAGCCATGTTGTGGTTTTCTGTGGGCTGCAAGGCAGAACAGTTTCTGTAGAGTCTCTCTGATTGGTTCTTTAATTTCTTCCCCCAGCTCTGTCTTCTAATCATCCAACTTGAACTAGATTTTAATTGTCTCCCCTCCATCAGGCGGTGCATTACATTGAACTGCTTCCACCTGAGAAGCGTCCAGTTGCCGGGACGCAGGGGGCCGCTTACCGCCGACAGCAGATGGATCGCCAGCTGCCTGAGCACGACCAGGACCCATCCAAGTGCCATGAGCTGAGCCCTGAGGAGGTGAAACAGATGCAGCAGTATGTCCGTAAATGCAAGGATGAGGCCTTGGGCATTGGAGATGTCCCCAGGAGGTGGCTCAGATTCAGGCAGGTGGCGGGTGGAGCAGCTGCTGGTTCTGGAGGTACACCTGGGAGGGCTGGTTTTGGTCCTGGAGCAGCTGGTGTTGGAGGGGCTGGAAACGTATCAGGTCTTGTAGCTGGTGGTGCCAATTCTGGACCAGTTCTTGCAGGTTCTGGTGTTGGTGGTTTTGGACCTCCAGGATCTGGATCCACTCCAGGGTCAGGGACTGATCAGTCTGCTGGTCTGGGACCAGCCAGAGGGTCCCTGGGTACTGCTGCCACTGCTGGAGCCATCAATGCTGGACTGCCACAGAAGAACTTTGTAAGGAATTTGTTTTGTTTTTTTAAATTTTCCTTAGTTATACAGCAGTGTCATCCTCACACCTGTTATGGTAATAAATGACTTGGGTGATAAAATGTACCAGAACATTCTGATAAACAATAATGTTGTTTTGAGACCATTTTCAAATAAGGTAAAAAATACTGCTATTATGTTAGGTTTAGCAATGTTTTATTTTATCGTTTTTATCCGATTATTAATCGTAAGAATACTCAATAGAATAAAATATTCTGAAACTATAAACTTATTCTAAACTTATAATATTCTGAACAGATAAACTTAGTTATAATTAACATGTAACTGGAAGTCATAATAAAAATATAAAAAAACAAACAAAAAAAACCAAAATCTATTTATCTTCCAGTTTTTGGTAAAAAAAAAAAAAGACAAACTGTAAATTCTGAAAATAGAATGATTTATTTTAATTTGTCATACAATTAATTGATTTATTGCGTATTGTGGCAGGCTTAGTCATACCTCAAATTATCCAAGGTAAAAAAAAATCTGTAAGTTCTTTTTAAAGGCTTACTTTGGTCTTTTGACTAACCTTTCATCATATGGCTGAAAGGTGTTATATGGTATGAATAAAATCTTGCCAGTCAAATTCAGAATGTTATGATTTCCAAATGTATGTGCTTTTTAATGGGCATTAAAAAAAACCCAAAAACACATGTGGATGTGTACATTTTCAAAATTTAACTGCATAAATAAAAAAATACACAGAAATCAAATGACTCTCTTTGGATAGAATGCAGTGGGGTAATACTATCACTTTGACATTTTATCATGTCGTCACTTTATCTTAAGCAAGAATATGTTATTATTATTATTACTAGAAGCTGTTGTATTTCAGCAATGTCTGACTTTAATATTCGTATCATATATTCATATATCTGCAGTACATTGTTCCACTTCTCACACCTTCAATCCAACTTTGAAAATGAAAGCTTTCAGAATTATGATTGTACACATAAAATCCTAATCAATAAAATCAATACAAACTTACATTTGCGCAGTTTTTCCAAAGTGTGATCAATACACGCAGTACCAGAGAATGCTGATGTTATTCCCATATTGGGCAGTAGGGGGAGCCGTGACTCTGCCTGTGTCAGCCTTCCCAGTCCTCTGTGAGGGACTGGGGACGGCAGTCACAGCGTCATCATGGACAGTCAGTCAGAGCCTCACAAACTCAGCTGTGAGGTTGGTGCTCATTTTACTGCTGCACTCATAAGAAGCAAAAGGTTTCAAATGAAACAGTCATAGCAGTATTGATAGGAATAAGCATGCTTCATTTATTTATTTATTTATTTATTTATTTATTTATTTATTCTGGATGTAAACATGTTGTAGAGGGATGTCCAAGGACTCCAAGGATTCTCAGGCCATTTGTGGCCTGAGAATGATTTTGTTTGGACTGTGATCAGAATTCAAGAAAGTTTCAAATATGACCCTTGTAGTGAAATGACGCAGATGGAAATATCTTTAAGTGAAAAATGTTCTATACAGCACAAGGTGTTTGTCTTTTATTAACTGTATTTTTAGTTTTAATTTCTTTTGCGTTTCTGATTAAATAAAAAGTGTTTGAGGAGATCTTTTAGACAGTTTTGGTAAAACAATTTGGCAATGATGTTTTACAGGATCATGAGATTGTTTTTAAAGTGTTTTCTGCCACTTTTTAATAGCCTGAATTTATTCATTTTTACCTCAACCCTAAAAAATGTCTCATTTTTCCATGTTTCTTCATTGTGTAATATTTTAGATTTATTCACGTTATAGTTGACTAAGTAATGAAGTTCAGCAGGGCTGCCTGTTTGACCTCTTACATCTTTAAGGAAATGCAAGTCTTTTCACCAAGTTAAAAGATTTCTTATGTGAACTAAAGCTACATTTTGAAATAAACAGACTTATTCTTTTAAGTTTTATTTGTATAGACTTTTCTGTCAAAAACCAAAACTCATAGATAGGAAGTGTAAGTCTAATCTATTTTTACATCTTGTCTCAGCCTCAAAGAGAAACACTAGAATTAAGTCTGATTTCATTGATTAATTTTCTGGGTAAAATGTCAGTTGTCTGTTTTTTCTTTAACATAGTAAATGGTCATTGATGAAAATAGAATGTTTTCATCCACAAAAATAACACTGACTTTAGGTCATTAGGAAGCTCAATTAAGTTACTTGGCAAATGAGGTTGTTTCAAGAATTATGTCTGTTTTACACTTAATTTCTAATAATTTAAAATAAAGCGCAGTAAAGGCTTGAGCTTAACTTGCAGGCGCTTTGAAATATTTCCTTTTAATCTCCTACATCACCTTAATAACCGTTTTTCTCCTTTCCTTTTCAAGTCGTGCCATCACTGTAAGAAGCCAATGCTGCTGGGTGAGCCGGCTGTATATGCGGAGCGTGCCGGCTACGACAAACTGTGGCACCCAGCGTGCTTTGTGTGCTGCACCTGCAGTGAACTGCTGGTAGACATGATTTACTTCTGGAAGAAAGGCAAGATGTACTGCGGACGTCACTATGGAGACAGTGAGAAGCCCCGATGTGGTGGCTGTGATGAGGTGATGACAACCAGTCCCTCTTAGATTGGAAACATACAGTACATGTTTGCTTAAAAAGGAGCTGACACCTGTGTGTGTGTGTGTGTGTGTGTGGGTGTGGGTGTGGGTGTGTCCACAGCTGATCTTCAGTAATGAATACACTCAGGCAGAGGGACAGAACTGGCATCTGAAGCATTTCTGCTGTTTCGACTGTGACTGCATCCTGGCTGGAGAGACATATGTGATGGAGAACGACAAGCCCATCTGCAAACCCTGTTACATGAAAAACTACGCTGTGGTGAGCCTGGTCTCCTGACTTTGTTCCAGGAGAAGTTGTCATTTTTAACCTGGAACACACACATGCACACACAGAGACCTGAGGAATTCTGGGAAGTTTTAGTCAATGGCTGCTCTAACAATCTACTGCAGAACTTCAGAACATGTTTTGTGTTTTTTATGGTGGGTTATTTGGAGACAATATCTACATCAGATGGTGAATTAAATAAAAT
Source organism: Poeciliopsis gracilis (assembly GCA_911649635.1). Taxonomy (NCBI): domain Eukaryota; kingdom Metazoa; phylum Chordata; class Actinopteri; order Cyprinodontiformes; family Poeciliidae; genus Poeciliopsis; species Poeciliopsis gracilis. Next base: position 50,330 of record CAJVRI010001317.1, read on the forward strand.
TGGTTTGTAATAGAGACCAGACTAGAGATAACAGCTAGTCTAAGTGGAGCCATTCATTGTCTTTTTACTATCTTTAAATGACTCCAATCTCTCTTTGTGACAGAAATACTGTTTTATAAACCTTTTAACCAGCTGTAACATTTACATTAAAATGGTTATTCAAAGGGCAGTATTATGTAGAATAGACTTTCTTGAGCTTCACATCATGTTATAATGTTATTCTGTCATCATAAATTTACCTGGGGTGTTGCCTTGATTCTTTAATGCATGTTTGAGAACTCTTCTAATCTTCATGGCAACCACTCAGCTGTGCAAAGTGCCTGCTTGGATTTAGCTCTGCCTTTGAGACTCAGCTCCTCCTCTGAGCTCCAGCTTGCAAACATCCACTGCAGAGAGACCCCCTCCCCCACTATTCCTCCACTCAGCTCCTTCAGACTAGCCAGCAGTAATTGGCAAACACTGGCTAGAACTGAGCATCTGCTGAGTTCATTATAGGAGCTACTTGTCAGTGAAATACTAATGGAAATTATGTTAAAGGGTCAATAGAGTGAGTTAACTTCCCTAAGGCACCGGTTCAGAAAGAAACTAGATCTGAGACAAAGGCCCAATTTAAGATGATAAATTACAAAATCAGATGTTTTTTAAGTCATAATTTGATATACAAAGCATTTTTTATAACAAGTGAAGTTAACACTGACTTGTTTGAACTATAAAATGGCACTATATGACTGGAAAAAACATAATTCTGTCTCTTTAAATAAATGTAATTATTGAATCTGGAGATCAGAGTTCATGAATGGCCATTCCAAGAACTAGAATGTGTTAAACAAGATAACGCAAATATGTGATGGGTAAAACTATACAATAAACCAATCTCTGTTTTTCTTAGATTTTTGGTCTTTTGATTCAGATTGCTTTTAAGGAGCATAACATAAGAGTCTTTGTGTAAACTTTGTTTTAATTCAACAATTAAATCTAAAAACCATTGACTAGAAATAAATTTTATTGAACTGAAAGTGCTGTATGAAGCATGTTGATGTTTAAAACCGACGATCCACTATGGTGGTTCCAGTCAGGTGCAGTTTTAGTTGAGATTTAAATAGAATCGTCTTTAGGATGGTTACTTGACCTTCACGAAGCTATCAATTTGTATTTACACGGCTTGACATTTTGTTTACAAATTTGGTCACCTGTAAAGGTTTTATGTGTAAATCATTAATGTATAGGGCAGAAAACTCTTCTACAAAGAAGGAATCAACTTTAAAACTCTTTGTATGACTGTGCATACAGCAATAACTGATTAAATCTCCACTAAAGCTGCTATACGTGTATATATGCTTCCATGCAATTACTCATTTAGAAACATTAGGATGGGTCCTTTGCATATGACTTAGTGATCTGACCAAATATGTGAAATATTGAAGGAGGAGAACTGGGATTTGATGTCATGATGTCCTTCTTTTTCCCAGAAATGTGCTTCATGCCAGAAGGCGGTGGAGCCTGAAGCTCAGAGAGTTTCCTATGGCGAGTACCACTGGCACGCCAAGCCGGACTGCTTCAAATGCTCTGGTTGCACCAAGTGCCTGATTGGCCAGCGCTTCATGGCAGTGAAGAACTGCCTGTTCTGCTCCGTGGAGTGCAAGAAGAAAGTCATGGCGTAGACCGTCCTATTTGTCTTCCAGAGCAGACAGAACAACAGTGGAGTTAACATGTTGGTGTGGCTGTTCCCTTTAACATAGAAAGCTACTGCAGGAGTGTCTTCAATCAGTGATTTGCACTGATTTTGTTTACAGTTTTTACTTTTAACTAAAGTTGTGCCCATATTTTAACATATTCTATCCCCAAACCACCAGCTGTTCATTACATACTTCTACTTTACATCGTCTTCCCAACCCTGTGCTGGAAAGTAGTAAAAATGTAGACAATAGGATCATGTTCTGGCTCTAAGCATTGCTGAACTGCCACATCTCTGATTTAGAGTGCACATGTAACATGTGTTTTTCATGTCACTCATTGTACATGATAATGTGGTTTATAAAAACACTGCAGAATTGATTTAACACCTGTCTTCTGTCTCATCCCACACTCCACCCCTCACTGTAGCACTCCACATTGTGCAAATGTTTCACTGTTTGTTTTATTCTCAGAATAAAAATAACATGAAATCCTGTAGCTACAACGACAGCAAAGAACTCTCACCCCGACAGTTTGAGAACAGATATTTTCTTAATCACATACTGAGAGTCTAACAGAAAACAACATTCTAAGGAAATCATAGAAACGTTAAGGATTTTTTCAAAATTCTCTTGGACTTGGACATTTTTATGGCTCCTTGTAGTACTACTGTAGTAGTCTCATGTGGGATCCAAAATTCCAGTGAACCTTCAGATACTAAAGCAGGCCCTTGCTAATCTTTATTGAATAATGTTTTATCCAAAATAGAACCAGCAAGGATTTTCCATTATAACTTTTAGCATTAGAGGACTCATTATTGTAAGATATACAGCAAACCTAGACTCATAACAGGCAATCAGCACATTTCAGACAGTAGTTTTTCTGTCAACATACAGTTTTCCTGTGCTCAGTTAAAGAATGGCCTTCATAGCCAAAAACTGATTGATTTTTAGTCATTCTTAACCGCTAACATGCCCCTCGCATAACAATACATCTGCCTTTTCAGTGTATACACAAGTCTATATAACTGATACGTTATCATTTGGTTTACAAGAGAATTTGCCTCTATTGCCATTTATACACATACTGTATACACCACTGATGTAAAATGAATCCAAGAGCTCTTTAAATGTCACAACTGCCCAAAAATACCAGTACTTTAGCTCATGCTACACTATGCAGACATTCTATCTTCACTAATGAATATTCTCTCAGCTTTGTTTGCCCAAAAGACTGTCCAACTAAAGCTAACCTGACCTGCTTCTTCATTTATGACAACCATGTGACCCCTGAGTGAAGTTGTCAAATGTTTGTGCAGCAAAACTTTCATTTGTGCTGCTATAATTTTAAGGATATTGTTTCCAGAGGTCATGAAACAAGGCGGTCCACATTTACAAAACCAAACGAAACATGTCAATCAACTGTGCTACTTTTGTGGAGCAAACATTTTTATTTATGCCGTAATTTTTCAGATACAAAAAAAAGTTTCCAGTTTCCTCACCTAACAACATTAACATATCAAACATTGTGCTGTGTTTGTGCAGCTGAAATATTAGTAGCATGGTAGGTGACAAATTTGCTTGATTTTTGCAAATTTTGACTGACGTTTGACCTTTGGAAATATTTATTATCTTTAAAATGGTAGCGGTACAAATGACAATTTTCACTGAACAAACATTTCACACCAGTTTGATCTAATTTGAAGAGGATGGATGGTGGAACTTCACTCAGGACCATCTGGCCACTTGAGAGCTCTCTTTATAGAGCACTAAACTTTCATTGCCTGATGCCTGGAAATTTTATACACATGGTCTCAATACGCATGTAATGTACAAATTATTGGTGTGCCATAGGAGACATAGTATCTAGCTGCAATGGAAGTTGATGTCTCTCCAATGAGCATTTCTTCATGTTTAAACCCACGTAAAACACATTTTCTGAAGCACCAACATAAACTGAGTTTGACAGCAGCCTTACTTTGACAACTGGGAGAGGGTTGACGTTTCTTTGCTGGAAACGGTAGCAGTGACCATGATAGTGAGGTGGAAAAATGTTACAATGTGGAAGCTGAATACAATTCAAGGAAGCTCCATCTCTCAGGAGGCCATTGTCTGAAACAGCAGCCACCTAAAAGGTGCTCTGTTTTTTCCCCTGTTTCAACCACAGCTCTGTCGGTTGATGAGAACGAGTCGCCTCACCAGCTCTGAGTTCAGTCTGTCGTCATTCCTCGTTGTCATTCTGCCTCCATGTTGCTGGAAGTTCGACTGTTTCCACCATCACTTTTGATCTAATAGAAGACCTGGCTTTGATCTTATCAAACTTAGCAGGATTAGAACACGGAAAAAGGCTTTTGTAACTCTGTTGAGATTTGAATGTGATTTGTTTTATGCTTGAATGTCGATGAGCTGCAGTTTAATTTGCAGTTTAATTTCTAACTGGAATTTGTATCTTGCTAAGCAAATTTGTTCAACCACCTTTATGATCTAAATTGGAGATGGGTGCTGTGTTGTTTCTGGAGGTTGCATAAGATGGAACAGTTTTAACCTAGAAAAAAATAAGATGATCCTCCAGGTTTTCTTAACCCTCTCACGGGGGTGGTCCCATCAGACTCTCAGTTCCCAAAACCACACAAAAATGGAAACCTTGTAAAAGGGTAAAAAGCCTCTGCAGGATCCCACTGACCCCATCTGCATTTTTGTAATCCTACTGTGGTCATGCACAGTAGGATTACAAAAATGCAGACCGTAGCCAGAGTGGAAACAGTGAGTCAGATTCTTATGAAGAGAGATAAGCTAATCTAGTACAGATTCCGTAAGTTTTGTCTTTTTAAATTTCATTTTCTTGTGGAACAGCAGCGATGAACAAAGTCTTTCCTGGTTTTTGACTTGGAGCCCAGCACAGCGGCCATGAATATTGAGAAAACCAATTCAAAGGTTTGTCTGGGTTTATGTTGACTCGGGCACCAGATGACTGTAAAACTTGAGAGCATCTGCTGCTGATACACTGAACATTAGTACAGGTATCTGCTGCAGGGCATGCAAGGAGCAACTGAACATGTTTTCCCCTTCTTTTCCTTTTGTTCCCAAGACAACATGAACAATAATTTGGCTCCACTTACTTTCAGGCTGGTATGTGGAGTTTTACATCACTAGATGAAATATTAGTGAAGTAGATTAGTTTTTTTTATTTTTTTTTTTTACACCAGTTGTACTAAGATCCCGAACCATATTGAGAAAATATTAACATTTTAAGCACAGTTGTTTGAGTCATTTATGTATTATGAACATCATGGTAATCTTTTCTTGTTTGGAAGAAAACATCTAGAAAGGTGCAGAATTTGAATCCAGGACCTTCTTGCTGCAAAACAACGGGATCAGTAAGTTAATTACTAAGCAACCAAAGCAGGGCACATTGAGCAAAAATTTTAGAAAGAACTCCAAATATTTGGAGTTTTTCCAGTGATATCAATTTAATGAACTTTTTTAGTAAATGGTGAATTTTCATGCTTGGATTTAGATGTTCTATAGTTCAGGGCTTTGTAAATATTACAAAATAAAGGGAAAGCCATATGTGTAATAACATTCTTGGAGTGGCAAATGACTCAAACTTCAGCTTCAGATGAATGTTAAGTATTAAGATTTTCATGAAAACTATTTAAACAACTGTTTAAACATAAAAAATAAATATTTATTTTATGAAAAATAAATATTTTTAATATTTACATTTGTTTAAACATTGAAAAGAAATATTCTTAATGTTTACATTTGTTTAAACATTAAAAATGTTTGCAAACTAGCAATATTCCGCTAACATCAAGAAGACATACTTTCCCAATTGCTGTGTTCCCATTAAATAAGAAATGCAATTAAAATATCCCCTTCCTGTCATCTTTGTTGTCTTCTCTTTCAACACATGTGTGTTGAGTACATTTTGGTACAGCCAAAAAAAAAGTAATCTGAGCCCAAAAACCTTTTCATTGAATGTTTTGTTTTTTTGTTTTGTTTAGTTTTTTTCAAAATTGAAGTGTTTCCATAAAGCCAATTTCTTTTCGTAATTCCAATCTGCACAATTTTATGGTCAATGGAAATGCAGCTACCATTGGCACACTTTATTAATATTCTGCTAATGTCAAAAAAATGTAACGTCACAACTCCAGTGCTTCCGTTAAATAAGCACATGAATGAGCTTGTTCACACATTAAGTTATTAAAAACATGCCATCCTCCTAACATTGTCTTCTTTATGACAGCATTCATTTGATCATGTCATGCGAAATAAGTGTCTGCATTGCAGTTTTGCAAGATGAACCCATTTTGATATGGTAAATAAAAACACCTCATCCTAGTGCCAAAGTTTTGTGTTTTAGAAATTGGCCTGTTAATTTATTAAGCAAATTTAGTTGTGCATAGGGATGCACAACTTGCTATGGGGAAGTTGTGCATGGAGGCAACTTGCCCATGCTTCTGGTCGATGCAAAAGCAAATATTGATAGTAGCCGAGAAGCTGTGAGTAAGAGTGGTGCAGCTGCATTGCACAAAGTGAATGAATGAATGAAACTACTTCAATTCTTATCATCAAATCAACTGATAATTAAATCCTAGGTGAACAGCAACATTTAGAAATATATTTGGAATTAATAGAATTCCCAAAGCCTTACATCAACACTAATAGGAAATCAGTCAGGTGTTTCAGAAAGCCAACCATTTTCACTGAACTGTTGAAACACTGCACAGAAATCAAACCCAGCTAGAATGACATCAAGCAGATCTCACAGGGAGAAGATACAGTATATGCAGTAAAGGCTTTGTTGTTTAATGACTTCATTTTGGAAAATTAGACTGTGTTTCCACTTATCTCTTAAGACAGGGGTGTCAACATCCAGTCCTCGAGGGCCGGTGTCCTGCAACTTTTAGATGTGCCTCTGCTGCACCTCCTGAATAGAATAATTAGGTCATTAGCAAGACTCTGGAGAACTGATCTACACAAGGAGGAGGTAATGAAGCCATTTCATTCCAGTGTTTTTGTACCTGTGACACATCGAAAAACTGCAGGACAGTGGCCCTTGAGGACTGGAGTTTGACACCCCTGTCTTAAGAGTTTAAGTTTATATAATGAATAAGTCCAACCTTTTATCTTTTGTGAACTTTTGGGAGTAACTCCAATTTGATCAATATGTCTGGAAAAAGACCAAAGCTCCTACACAGAGCAGCATTGTTGCTTTGTTCCACTCATCTTCTCCTTTCACCCATTACAGCCATCTCCCTTTTCCTACAATCTGTCATGCTCGCTCCTCTTGGGTGTCTCACACACCACACACCTACACACATAACCACAGTAGACTAACTCAAATTGAGATACTGTTCTTATCTTTGGCCACTCTCCTATAGGTACCTCAGTCATGTATTTATTGTTTGAGTTTTCTTCTGGTTCTCATATTTTCTACCCAAACGAGCCAAGAGCCTATCAGGCATTACAGTGGAAGGCACTGGCACCACCCTCTCCACACTTTGACTGGGCCATTCCAAAACGTAAATTTACAGTAACAGGTTGACTTGTTTGTGTGCCTTGGTACGGAAGAGGATTAGGACCATTGGAAAAAAAAAAAAAATCTCAGAAATCCAAGTGAAAAAGTCAGAATTCTGACTGATGTGCGCCAGCAGCACCAGATTCACAACCACAGACTCGAGTTGTGGCGGACAGCCAACGTTTTGGAGAAAATGTCTGATTTAAGAGGAATCCCCGAAGCTTCCATTGCACTAACGGAAGAACAAAAGGTGAGTAAATCAAATGAGATAGTTTGGTGTCTAAAGCCGAACGGTTATGGCTAGCTGTTAGCATGTTTTTTAGCTTACGCGGTTATAGGAATAAGAGTGATTTACAATGTTAAATCACAGATGAATGAAGGATGGACCAGCGGTTGATTGCTGGAATCGTCCCGTTAAGTGTTTGGTATGTTTATTTTATTGTTCTTCTGTTTGAATGTTTCACAATGAAACTAAGGTTAAACTAAGGTTAGCTGTATGTCAGCCACCTTCTAAATAAGATGTTTGCTGTGTTAAACTGTAACATTTAGTTCAGTGGAGGATAGAAACTATAGTATGAAGTAGGACTGTAACAGATTTTGCTGGGTGATAAATTGTCACAAAAATTATTGCGATAAACGATAATATTGTTTGAAGACCTTTTTACACTGATTTAATGGAAATTACGTAATAATATATGCAATTTTCTGCCAAAGATAGATACACTTTACTTTCAAAAGAACACTTAACACTGGGACTGATACACAAAATAAATAAATAAAACAACCAAAACCAAAACTAAAATAGATTCTCAATCAACATTAACAAAAATTAAAAAAAAAACATAAAGCCAAAGTGGAAATAAATACTGCATTCAACCAAAAGAGTGCAGATTATGAAGTCTGTATAGTATATTGCCCTTCAGTAATCATTAGATTTAAATAGAGAAGACATCCCACTGCCTGATGCAATAGTTCAAACTGCAGGATTTTTTACCCCGAACCACAATCTTAGGACGTTATTCATTCTGAGATCATCACTTGTGTTGTGTGTTATGGTAGATCGTTGTGCCGCTACGATCTAAATCAAGGATTTATCCAGACTGGGAGCTGAACGCAACCTGTTGAATGTGACCGGTAGCCAATCAGAAAGCGCGGATTCTCTTCCTGCTTTCTGAGGGGAAACATGGAGGGAATCCTGAACAACTGACACGGTGCAACCCAAAGTCCAGCAGACATCGGAAACAACATGAATGTTTATTCAACATTTCATGCAAAGAAAATATAAATAACTAGGGGAGGAGTTGGAGCAAAATTTCTACCAGAAAACCTGGTAACTTTTCAGCTGTTCTTCGTTAACGTGACATAAATAGTTCTAATGATTTTCATTCAGTCAGGACTGACACTAGCTACATGCATTGCAGGTAGATTGTAGTAAGAAATTGATTAATGCCTGGTTTTAAGATTAGTGAACTGGACTTATTATTTTGTGTCCATTGTTGGACACAACACGGTTTGATCGAACCGTTATACTGAGGATTCTGTCGGCTAATGTGTCTCTCAGGTTTTGATAATGGGCCGACAATCCGCGACATAAGATCATGCAGTGCGAACTGGGCATTACACTACGAAAATGAGGAAGGGAGGGTCAGTGGAGAGCACCGGAGTGGAGCCTTTTTTCATTCAATGTCATCAACAGTCAGAGAAAATGCAGGAAGAAACGATATAGCCGATAATTACAATGAGGTCGATAGTTTTAATTTATTGTGCGATTAATTGATTTATCGTTTATCGCAACAGGCCTAGTATGAAGTGACATTGATCGTAGGATCCCTTCGTCATATTGACCAAGACCTACTAATGACCAGCCTGTCTGTGCTATTTTATATATCATATGTTTGTGATACAGCGATGGAAAAAGTTACATTATGATAATTACAAAATCATTTTCCTGCACTGTGCTCAGGACTGAAAATACATCTCAATCCCTATTTATGAATCTGTGTTTTTATACTTGCATTCAACAAAATAGAGAATTGAACATTTACTGCTGCTATTGTAACATAGTTAATGTATAGAATTCCACTTGTCATTACTTCCAAGTTGGGTTCAGGTGTAATGGGTGAAACAGCACCCCCTCCTGGTGGTTGGCAATGTTGAATATAGTGAACACAGACATCTCGTTCCAGGTTATGAGAGATGGGCGCGAAGTGCTGTACTGCCTGTGATGAACCTGGTCCCTGATTATTTTATATTCTGTTTCATACAGATAAACCACATTTTGTCTCATCTTGTGTCCTGGTCCCGTATTCACACAACGCAGAGCTGATGATAAGCCATTATAATTAAAAAGGTTACACAAAGAGAAAGGATTCCCATTAACCCTGGCCGCTTTAAAAAAATCTCACCAGATCAAATGACACAAAGTAGAAAAAGGCAACCTGCTTCCAGAAGCAGAATGATTTTTCTGTACTGCCTATTTCTTTAATACGTATGTTATGACCAAACCCAACAAGAGACTATTTGGGGATTGGCTGCTGTTTGCATTAAATGATAAGGCAGTTGATGCTTCCATCTTGCAGCTGGTAATATTTGCTTCAGTTAGGCATGATGGAAATGCTGTCAGTGTTCTTATCTGAGCCATGTTTTGGAGCCTCATTGGAGAGTTTCTGTTTCTATGTTCTGTAATTTATTGCTGTTTTGTTGTGCAGAATTTTGTTTTAGAGATCAGCTCTGGTAAGACTGGGTCATGCTGGGTCTATGCGTCTCCATACTTGATACTGAACGGTCACACACGCATGCACCCACAATTGAAACTCCATTCACACCTCAGTCCTAAATCAAAGCCCTAACCCAAAAACAGCTATTCTCACAGGGATCAGGCTTTGGTCCCTACAACATGAGGAAAACAGTCCTTCAATGCTTCAAGTGCCAGGCTGCAGACGCATGTTTTAATACTGCTCATTGTTAATACTCTGTATGCATGTTGCTATGGTTTGTTGGGGTTTTTTTTTGTTTTTTTCCCATCTTCCTGCAGGTGTACAAACAGACTTGTGTCTTCTCGCTATGCTTCTGTTTCTCCTTGTAACTCCTTCTTTCCCTTTAAACATTTTTTTCCCTGTCTAATTTTTTTCATGCAGACCTGTGAAGACATGATTGCAGTAATCAATGTGACTAAAGATAAATGCATGGATAGGTTTTTCTAGGTCTTACTAGGACATTGGTCTTTTAGTCCTGGAAATGTTCTTCAGGTGATAGAAGGCTGATTTTTGTAGCTTTCTTTGAGACTCTTGTGGTCCAGGTCAGAGTTCATCATTAATCCCAGATTTCAGCCTGATTTCTAGTTTTCATCTCTAATAACTGAAGCTGTGTGTTTAGTCTGGAACGTTACTCTTTGGGTTCAAAGGTGACTGCAGTTTTGTTTCTGTTCAGCTGGAGAAACATATGAAACAGATGCTAATTTTTTTGCTAAAAATTTTAATGTACAACACCCAGCTGCCAGTCCATCCCAAAAGTAAAAAAATATAAAAAAATCTGTAAAGGAGCTAATCCTTTTATTTTTTCATATGCCATTGCCATTGATTATTGAGGCAAAGGGCAAAGAGAAAGTGTTTTTATGCTGTGTTTTACAAAAAAGCTTATTCAGGTCAATAAGTTTCCAGAAACAAAACCTGAACTGACGCTTCATGTGACGTTCAGCCAAACTTCTTATTAGAAGTTTCCATTTCCTCCCATTGTTAATTCTCCTCCTCCTCCTCTCTGGGCTGCAGACTGGAAAATACTACAGCTGGATTCTCACTGAGGTACTTAGCGCTCAGCTCAAGGTTACGGCTTGACATGATGACACGTTGCTCTCTCTGAATTAAAGGGCACTCTGAAAATGATGATTTAAAAACCTTTAATGGCTGGTATTACACGTTTTCCTATTAGAACAAAAGGGGAAAAACGGAGCGTGCAGGTTTGATTTTACACACGTCACTTTATTGTCAAACAATAAATGTCATTGTCCAACATTTCATTTACTGTAACAGAACAGCACGGCAGCATGTTGTCCTCTGTGTAATGAGTCTTACACTTTTTGTGTAAGACTCATTTCTATTTTCACATCTAGAAGGCTGCTTTACATAAAAATATATTTTTTTTAGAACAGAGAAGATATTGGACTTAAAGATAGCACTTAACTTGCACTACCACAACCTTATTAAAACAACTTATGTTTATTTTGTACACGTAACACAACACTTGTCAGAGGACTGAAACTGCAGAACAAATATAAACTGAACTTAAAGCCTCTTTTATAAATACTCCATGCTGTAATAACAACTGACACACAGCAGGATGTATTTGCATGAGGAGTGTTTAGTGTTTGTCACTTGTAACATGTGAGAGTTGAGAAAACTTTAATGATGTCTGTACAAACAGCAACAGCCCGGAGTAACATCTGTGCAGCAGGCGGACAGCATGCATGAACGCTGGCCAATGGCCACAGCTTTTAAGAAGAGACTCTGGTCTTTTATTCTTTGTAAGGGCAAATTTACAGCATACAGTACAGTTATTAAAAGCATACTCTGATTTAATGGGGCAGAATTACAGTCATGGCCAAAAGTATTGAGAATGACACAAATATTATATTTTCACATGATTTGCTGCCCTCTGGTTTTTATGCGTGTATGTCAGATGTTGTCATCACATACAGAAATACAATTGCAATCATATTATGAGTAACAAAAGCTTTTATTGACAGTTAGAATGAGTTAATGCAGCAAGTCAATATTTGCAGTGGTGACCCCTCTTCTTCAGGACCTCTGAAATTCTCCCTGGCATGCTCTCAATCAACTTCTGGGCCAAATCCTGACTGATAGCAGTCCATTCTTGCACAATCAATGCTTGCATTTTGTCAGAATTCCTCGGTTTTCGTTTCTCCACCCGTCTCTTGATGATTGACCACAAGTTTTCAATGGGATTAAGATCAGGGGAGTTTCCAGGCCATGGACCCCAAATCTCGATGTTTTGTTCCCTGAGCCAGTTAGATATCACCTTTGCTTTATGGCAAGGTGCTCCATCATGCTGGAAAAGCCATTGTTCATCACCAAACTGCTCTTGGACGGTTGGGAGAAGTTGCTCTCGGAGGACATTCTGGTACCATTCTTTATTTATGGCTGTGTTTATAGGTCAGACTGTGAGAGAGCCGACTCCCTTGGCTGAGAAGCAACCCCACACATGAATGGTTTCAGGATGCTTTACAGTTGGCATGAGACAAGACTGGTGGTAGCGCTCACCTCGTCTTCTCTGAACAAGCCGTTTTCCAGATGTCCCAAACAATCGGAAAGAGGATTCATCAGAGAAAATGACTTTACCCCAGTCCTCAGCAGTCCACTCCCTGTACCTTTTGCAGAATATCAGTCTGTCCCTGATGTTTTTCCTGGAGATAAGTGGCTTCTTTTCTGCCCTCCTTGAGACCAGGCCTTGCTCCAAGAGTCTCCACCTCACAGTGCGTGCAGATGCACTCACACCTGCCTGCTGCCATTCCTGAGCAAGCTCTGCACTGCTGGTAGCCCGATCCTGCAGCTGAAACTCTTTTAAGAGACGGTCCTGGCACTTGCTGGTCTTTCTTGGGCACCCTGGAGCCTTTTTGGCAACAATGGAACATCTCTCCTTGAAGTTCTTGATGATGCGATAGATTGTTGACTGAGGTGCAATCTTTCTAGCTGCGATTCTCTTTCCTCTTAGGCCATTTTTTGTGCAGTGCAATGATGACTGCATTTGTTTCTTTCAAAGATAACCATGGTTCGAAGAAGAGAAACAATGATGCCAAGGACCAGCTTCTTTTTAAAGTGTCCAGTGGTGTCATTCTTACTTAATCATGACAGATTGACCTCCATTCCTGTCCTCATTACCACCCACACCTGTGTTAATGGAGCAATCACTGAAACAATGTTAGCTGGTCCTTTTAAGGCAGGGCTGCAATGAAGCTGAAATGTGTTTTAGGGGATAAAGTTCATTTTCTAGGCAAATATTGACTCTGCAATTAATTGCTGCTATGCTGATCACTCTTTATAAGATTCTGGAGTATATGCAAATTGCCATTATAAAAACTGAAGCAGTAGACTTTGTAAATATTAACGTTTGAATCATTCTCAAAACTTTTGGCCATGACTGTATATATTTTTCAGGTACATTGTGTCGTTTTATCAATTAGCTTTTATTCCCTGTGAAAATCCTCTATATGTCAAAATATGACCACCTTAAAATTGGGCCTCTGTCTCTTTAAGAAACTACTGCTCTTTCTGAAATGCCGTCTTCAGGAAGTCATCACAACATGGCTCCCCTGTTAACCCGTTAATGTTTTTACCAGTGTCACACTGAAAAGTAACTACTATAATGAGCTCAGCAGATGAACAATTCCACCAGGTGTTTGTTAATTGCTGCTGGTTAGTCTGAAGGAGCTGAGTGGGGGAGTCTCAGGGAATGGCTGCTCTGAGGCGCTGAAGCTCAGGTGCTTTGAAACTGCAGCTTTGAGGAGGAGCTGCATCTCGAAAGCAGCACTAGAGCCAACCAGGCGTTTAACACAGCTGAATGGATGCTATGGGATATTAAAGGATTTCTCAAACACTTTGGGTATTTTGTTTAATGAGGGAATAACATTATAAAATGATGTAATGATGTAAAAATTTTGAATTCACAAAATTCTATCCCTTTAAAAAAATGTGTAACTAAGCAAGATACAGTAATTTACATCTGTTTGCATATCTGTGCATAAAAATGATAACATTACAAGAAAAATTAAAATATGACAAGTAAAAGAAAATGCATATAACAGTATTGACCTAAACACTTATTGACTTTATTGGGAGACATGATGGTTTTGAAGTTTAACAGAAGCTGGGAAAAAGGATGGGACAGTCGCCCACAAAAGGAACTTCATGCATTGGATGGAAAAATACAAGGAAGCACAACACCTGTCAGCTTGTGAAGCAGCTTTTACTTGAACATGAGCCATCAGCTTTAACCCACTTCTCTTTAAATTTATTTACAATTATAAAAAAAAGTGTTTCATCCAAACAAATGCTAAATCAAATAGAAACTGTTAATTGGAATATAGCACATTGAATAGATCATATGTGAGATATACATACATAACAGCACATGTGAGGATCAGTCATCTTAAAATTTGACTTCAATAGGCAAGGCACTCAGCTTGACCTCCCCATTAAGCTAGTAGTTTAACCTGGAGTTAACTATTAGCTAGTATTAGCTTAATTCCAGGCTAATACTGAAGCTATAAGCTAATATTAGCTAACAATTGTTAGCTGAACTCCAGTAAAGTTATCTTAAGCTAAGGTTAGCTAAGTTAATATTAGCTAAGATTAGCTGAGCTTTAGCTAACTTTAAACTTTTGAGGCTAGCTTAACACCCAACAGTACAACCCTAATATGATGGCTGTGTGTAAAGTGCTTCAAGTGTCTGGTATGACTCGAGATGCTACATAGATTCAGAACATTTACTTCCATTACTGTTCTTGGTATGCTTAGAAGATGCATCAACAAGTAGATTAGCTGCATTAAAAACAAAAGCCATTTTAAGTGATTTTACAAGAATTTTCTTGAAAGGTTTAGTACTAATGTGTTTGTTTTATGTGGTTTTCTCACACTTTCATTCTTAGAAAGAAAAGAGGTCCTGAGCTTCTTGGGTGCCCAAAGTGTACTGAACAGATTTAAAGGCAGAGGCCTAAAGGAAGTAGTAGAAAACACAACAGTTGGTTGCCATGGAATGCATCCTGGTGGACAGACATCATTGCTGTCCCAGACGGTAAAGAGTTCACCGTTTCTGTTTTCTTTTCTTTTACTTCATTACAACGGAACCAAGACAAGAAAAACACACTTTTGTTTTGCTGCATATTTTTCATAAATGTAAAATTATGAGAAATTTCTTGTTACTCTTTTTCAACCTATCAATTAAAAAAAAGGTAATGTTCATCTTTGATTTACCACATTAATGACAGGATTACGAATGCTTCAACTGTCTGTGTGTGTGTGTGTGCGTGCGTGCGTGCGTGCGTGCGTGTGTGTGTGTGTGCGCGTGTTTGTGCGTGTGTGCCTGTGTGTGTAATATCGTTCAGGTCTGGTTTGTATTTGGTCAAACAGGCAGTGGTTGCATGCTGCACACATTTCAGTTGTGTCCATACAAACACACACACCTACATACACTCCTGATCAAAATCTTAAGACCAGTCAAAACATTGCAAGAATTTGCGTTTTGCACTATTGAATCTTAAGAAGGTTCTAAGTAGAGCTTCACAATGTTAAAAGAAAAAATCAGTGCAAGAGACAAGAACATTTGAGCAGGGAATTTTCTGAAAACTGCATTTACACTCAAACATGATTTTTTTCAGCTGATCAAAAGTTTAAGACCATAGTCTTTAAAAGCCAAAAGGTGTGCAAAAATCTGGATTCCATGTCATGTTCTGTGAAGTCCTTCAACTGTCAAGACCTCCTGATGGCAAAAGCAAAAAAGCTCACTGACTTTGAACGTGGTAGGATTATTGAGCTGCATAAGCAAGGCCTCTCACAACGTACCATTGCTGCTGAGGTTGGACGCAGTAAGACAGTCATTTTGCATTTTTTAAATGATCCTGAGGGTTATGGAACAAAAAAGTGAAATGGTAGACCCAAAAAAATTTCACCAGTTCTGAGCCGCAGGATCCGATTGGCTGTCCTTCAAGACACGGGGCGATCCTCTGCCCAAATTAAGGCCACTACTGGTGCTGACTGCAGCCCAATAACCATCAGACGGCATCTGCGACAGAAGGGCTTCAGAAACAAAAAACGTCTTCAAAGGCCACGTCTTCTTCAATGCCACAGAATTGCCCGTTTGGACTTTGCAAGGGTGCACCAAACATGGTGCACCCTTGCAAAGATGGAAGAAAGTTGTCTTCTCTGATGAGAAAAAGTTTAACCTTGATGGTCCTGATGGCTTCCAACGTTACTGGCATGACAGGGAGATCCCACCTGAGATGTTTTCTACACGGCACAGTGGTGGGGGCGCCATCATGATTTGGGGTGCGTTTTCCTTCAATGGAACAATGGAGCTTCAGGTTGTGCAGGGGCGTCAAACAGCGGCTGGCTATGTGGAGATGTTGCAGCGGGCATCCTCATGACTGAGGGCCCTCGTCTGTATGGTAATGATTGGGTTTTTCAACAGGACAATGCTGCAGTTCACAATGCCCGCCTGACAAAGGAGTTCTTCCAATAGAATAACATCACTAAACCCAATTGAGAACATTTGGGGATGGATGGCAAGGGAAGTTTACAAAAATGGACATCAGTTCCAGACAGTAGAGCCCCTTCGTGAAGCCATCTTCAACACTTGGAGCAACGTTCCCGCTAGCCTTCTGGAAACACTGGCATCAAGCATGCCTAAACGATTGTTTGAAGTCATCAACAAGAATGGTGGAGCTACTCATTACTGAGTCCTTTTTTCTGACACTTTGGTTTCTGTTTCCGGGGGTTTTGAGCTATGGTCTTAAACTTTTGATCAGATGAAAAAAATCATGTTTGAGTGTAAATGCAGTTTTCAATTAATTCCCTGCTCAAATGTTCTTGTCTCTTCCACTGATTTCTTCTTTTAACATTGTGAAGCTCTACTTAGAACCTTCTTAAGATCCAATAGTGCAAAATGCAAATTCTTGCAATGTTTTAACTGGTCTTAAGATTTTGATCAGGAGTGTACACTTAATGCTTTGATGATTCGTCATCTGGTTTTAATGAGGGGATTCCATTTCAGTGCCAGGCAGAGCTGACCAGCACAGTGGAAAATATCACACACATGCACACACACACGCAAATTTTACCTTACCGCTCAAAACAGCACTCACTCTGAAGATGTCTGGTTGTGTGTGCAGAGCTGCAGGGAGCTTAACACTTAAAGTTTCCTTAAGCGAACACTGATTCACTCACTGACTTCTAAACATGAAAAGAAATTATAAAAACATCTTCAAAAGAGCCACAACTAGTAAAATTAACGCTGCTGACAAGAGTGAAGGGGATGTTCAACGTTTATGGCAGGAAACACAGGTTAAGGTTAATTTAAGATCAACATTTTATCTGCAGCCTGTGACATATGTATCATTATCTAAATACTTTCCCACTTGATCCACAGGACTGTGAGGGTCAGAGGGCCTTTCCAAGGAAATGTCTCATTCCTGACTTGTGTCTGTCGGTTCCTCTTCTTTCCACCATCATTAATCACATTAACCTTTTCCCTACTCTCACTCCTCCTTCCGCTGCTTATCATGCGTTCATAACTCCCTTCATATTGTCAAAAAAAAAAAAAAAAAAAAGTAAACGGCTCCCTTACGTGATAAGAATTCCTCCCCAGTGTTTTGGCAAGTACCAAGCCCCGGTTTAAGAGCTTGTAAATGGCCGAGGCAGGAATGTGAAGTTGCCTTGTATGGTCATAAAATCTGAATGTTGGCTCGTTTTTTTAAACTCTTGTCTTTTCTTAAGTGAGGATCTCGGCTAGCACTATTAGACTGTCACAGTGAGAGAAAAGGGAGGTTAAAATATTGGAGGCTTATCTTGGTACAACCATAAAGGTTAATTGATGGGGATTTGCTCTTACTATCAGGTATTACATTTCATTTTTACTCTTAAAGAAGTTGTATTTGTTTCAGACATGTCAAGGCAAGTGTATTTTTCTAGTTTAATGTAGTTCTTTACTTGAATCTAAAGGAATAGAGCAAGAAAGTACTTTCAAAATACATCAAAATAACAACAGTAACAATGTAAATGTACTGGATCTTTTCTGCTTTGTGCTGGTTTTATTTATAAATTAGGCCGTGACATGAGATTTCTTTGTAATTGCTGGTTTCTCTGTTTATATCTGACGAGAACAAACAGAAGATTTGTGCGATTCTGCGATTGTAGGTTCACTTATATACAGAATGAATTCATATATTGTAATGTTGATAACAAAAATTTACTTTATAGATGGATAAATAAACTGGATGTATTAAGATGAAAAATAAACAGCACACACCTCTCCCACCGGACGACATGGCAAAAGGGGAGGGGCTAAGGGGCGCAAACAATTGATAAACAATACCACAGAAGAAGAAATAAAAAGGAGGGGCTTCCAACCTTAAAGTGACATGGTTAAAACAAAGAGTTTTTAAAGCCGTTTCAGTCAGGTAAGAAACAGTACAGATAACTATAACAAAAGAGTAATACAACCAGGTTACATAAACATCAAATAAAAAGGAAGAAATTAAAATGAACAGGCTAAATCATGAAAATCAAGACATTCAAAGTATTATTTAACCTTAACAGGTAAACTGCAGGAAAGATAAGTGATTTTAGTCTTTAAACACTGATTGAGCTAATGGTTCTGAATAAGAGTGACTCAAGAGTGGAGCCTTGAGGATTGCTCGAATGTATTATTACCACAAAGTACTGCAATATCTAACATTTTTCAGTCTGTTCAGATCAGCTGTCAAACTGTGTTAAAGGTTTTAAATCTCAAGACTTTAACTGCAACAGGAAGGTCACAAAAAGATGAAAAATAACTGCATTAAGGATCATATAGCAACACGTTAGACATGAAGTTATCTTACAAAAATAAATGGCTATGCAGTTGAAAATTCAATATGCTATGCTGATATTTTAGTTGGACTCAATTCTAAATAGGAGTATGAGCAAAAAATGCTGGAAGAATTCTATTTGCTTTTTTTTAAAAATCAATTGTTGTTTTTCTTCTTATGGATACAATTTAAAAATCCCCTCCAGACTTTAGTGTTTGCAACAGAACAGAATCTGAATTAGTACTTATGCTGGAGAAAATCTGAAGCTGCAAGGTCAACGCTCATCTAAATGCATTATGGGAATTGTAGTACGAGACCCAAACAAATCCAAGCCTCCAAACTGTTCTTTGTGGAAACACAAACCCCCAGGCTAGATTTGAATTTAAATTTGAACTTTATTAAATAAAGTTCAACCAATATCATTCAACTGAATAACCTAGATATCAACATTATGCTCAAATAATTAAAAAAAAGCTAACTAACTAGTAGTCTCTCTCCACTTGTTCAGGATGTGGAGTCATAGTAATAATATATTTTTTTTTTTATAACTTGGCATGAACAGTGTGAGATTCTTAGCTTGTTAATTGGGCAGATCGTTTTTCACATCCACAAAAACAGGAGTCCGCAGTGTGTGTTTATTTTACTGCTAATACTTTAAACCTAATGAACTGATTGGTATTAGGGGTGAGCAGCTCTATAAAAGTACTTTGTGTGGTGGTTAGTCTGATGCAACAAAACCATTTCTAGCTTTTAAATCTTCCACTCAAAATAAAACTCCCCAAAACACTCCAAACTCAAAGCTGACTTTTAATTTGGGCGTCTACTCTCTGTCAGATCATCAGTGTAGTTTTCTGTTTGCTCTTTGACCTTTGATGAGCCTCTCACACCCATCCAACTGCCAGCCGCTGCCAAAATTACACATTTTCCGTTTGAGGAAAGAAGACACTCTGAGGTTGGCTCAGAGCTTTTGCTAACTACAGGATTCACATTCAGTGAGTGAAATAACACAAGTATGCAGAGCTTCATCCCTTATCAGTTGGTTTTGTGGAGAAAAGGGAATTAATCTTCATCAAGTGTTGTAATTACTTCATTACACCTTGCTTATTTGTTCAATTTTTCTGACACGTAAAGTTGTATACATTCATTTTATTTAGAGATTTATTTTTCTTCTGCTTGACATCATTTGTATTTCTGGAAATTGTAGATGGATCTAACTGGTTCCTCTGAGTGTTTTGGATTTCTGATATGAGATCAGAGGGAAGAGATGGAGAGGATCAAAAACTCGTTCTGTCTTCCCCATTTACAGTTCCATTACCTCTTTAGGAAATGGACAGGTAACATGAAAAAAAGCTTTCTAGTTCAACCTCAAACCTGATCGACAGTGAATACATAAAGTCTTCACTGTGCTTCACTTTCCTTACATTTTGTTATACTGTAGTCTAAATTGTATTAAATGAATCCCTTTCCTCAACAGGCTATTCACAAATACCCCATTATGACAATGTGGAAATAAGTTTTTGAGGTTTTTGCAAATTTGTTCAAAACAGACAACCAATAAATCACATCTATATATGTTTTTGCAGCTTTTGCCAAACAGCTCAAAATTGATCTGTTTCCCCTCATCTTCCCTGAGATGTTTCCACAAATTGAACAGAGTCACTTTGTGGTGAATTTAGCTGATTGGACTGAACCTGGAAAGGTTCACAACTGTCTACATAAAGCCCCACAGTTGACAGTGCAGGTCAGAAGTCAAACACTGTTGCGCAGATCTGCTCATTAGTTCAGATGTGGGTGCATGTATAGACATTTGTGTGTGCACACACACATACATGCCACTCTGCAGCACTTCTCAGCAGCTGAAAGAAATCTGGCCCAATCAGCAGCACCCTCAACTCAGGTATATAAGGCATCCACTAACCACTTTACTGGTTTTGCAACAGAGCTGAGGAAGGCAAACACAGCCTCCAAAGCAGAATTTCATGGGAAAGGACTTATAAGGACTACCGGTAAGCCACTAACTGGGCTCAATTAAATGTAATTTGACTGTTTTACATTTGAGAAATGAAATGAAGAATTTATTGAAGTAACAGTTTGCACTGCTAGTTTATAGTTTGGTTCCACTAAATGTATGTTAAGATATCTAATGTAAAAAACCTTATGTCCTAAGAAAAGAAAAAAAACTGTAATTCTAAAGTGTGTTGATTTGTTTGATTCAAACTCAACCAAACATGAAATTTAATAATTTAATACTGTGAATTTATGGTTAAAATTGTAAAAGAAATGTATGTTTAAGGTTAAAAATTGAATTAGTCATTGAGATAAATTATTAACTTTGCACCAAATGTCTAAAATGTATGTTAAAATATTTTGTATGTGTTTTGTAGGTTTTTCACTTGTTCTGTTCATTGGTTCTCACTCATTGGTGAAAATAAAAAAGATTGAGTGAATTCCTGAAGTTTTCAAGTCCTCCTTTTCAAGTGTAGGAAGCCATGAAATTATAGGACACTTGACAAACACCGAGCATGAAATCAAAGGAATTGTCCGAGATGGAATTGTCTCATGGAATAAATGTGAGGAGGGATCCAGAAACATTTCTATCTCTGTTTCCCTCCAGAAACAGAAATGTTTCATCTCCCTGCGATGGATTCTGTCTGTTATAGAGATCAGCACACAGATGGCATGTAGCTCTCCTCATCAAGGAGAGATTGTGTTTTCTACAGATATGAATCTTTGAGAGATTGTTGAGTTAACAAGACATATTTTCTGGTGCTTCATTCTGGATCCACTGAAAGGAAAATAAGTCTGGAATGGGCCAGCATTCTGCAAACAACAAAAACGAGAGAGAAAGACAACAGGAAAGAAAGAATAGAAGCTAAGGTTGTTAGCCACAGACCCTACCATCAGTCTGGTAGCACATTTCCCATGCTAAATAAAGAAATCCCAACTTGCAGTTGACAGGAATGTGTAGGCAGGTTTGCTAACAACTGGTTTATGACACCAGAAAGACCAAAACCATGTTTTAATTCATCAGTACCAAGAAACCACACAGCCATGTTTGAACCCAGAACTCTCTGGCTCCAATGCAGCAGAGCTGAAGTTCAAAGCTAATAATTTGATATCAGGTAAACATGTCAAGTGTAAACATCAGTTTTGATGATGTATGTGTTTTACATTCTTTGATATCTTAATTACATCCACTTGAACTTTGTTGGTACTACTTGATGTGCATCCAGTTTTTTCTCCAAAGCATTAATCTTAGCATAAATACCAAATAAGTTTGATTTTTACGTTAGTGCTACATGTGGTGAGGTGCATCCAGACTGACTGACCTCCTCTGCATCGTCTGCAGAGGATGTTGTAGCACAACAACTACAGCTGTTGTCCTGTAGTTCAACAGCTAAAGAAAGAGTCACATAGCAAAGTTTGTATTGCTGGCATCATGTTGAGAAGTTGCACAAACATACATGCCACCAGTCCAAGGCAGCAAGTGACTTCATCTGTCTGGATGTGCTTCAGGTCTGGACGTTGGCCGTGGATCATTGGTGCCATGCCGGTCCAAACCATCCAGCAGCTCTGTTCTGTGTTGCTCTGAAAGCGGACCGTTGCCCTGTAGGCTTCCAGCCGCATTCCTTAAGTTGTTCTTGGGCATTTTGTTTGATTTGTAGACCTTTTGGATCCAAGGTACACATAAGCAGTTTTGTTTCATATTTGCTCAGGATTTCAACCAACACAAAGTGATTTGTATGACTCTGTTTTCAAAGGGTTAAACTTGGATCTCTTTAAAACAGATGATTTAAGGTAGGCCTACTTTTAAAGATATTTTTCTGAGAGGAGAAAAATATTTCCTCTCAGAAAAAAGAGAGGATAATATGTCATTTCATATTAAGAGATTTTTTTTGCTATCCCCGCCTCTTGTTCTTTGCAATAGTCTGAACAGATTCAGGCCTTATGGGCAAACCTGAACTTGTCCTGTAGTTTTCTCAGCTGCATATCTTCCTTAAGGCAATGAGAATGCTTTGGTGATGACGGCGTTTAGCTTTCATGCAGTAACAATGCTGCAGGAGAGCAAAAGGAAATAGTTTCACTGCTTAACTACCCAGAAAGTAAATGGAATCAAATAAGATTTACGTCATACTGGAGCTGATGGACTATTTTATTTCAACTTGTTCAAATTGTGTATTTTATCTTTTTTTTCTCTTCTTTTTTTTACTAATATATTCTGCACCTCAAATCTTTATATTAAAAGAAAATGTAATTTGTGTGACTGACGATTACCCAAAGTTTAGCTAGGAACCTTCATTGGAAACTAAGCTTGAAACTGCATACTTAGTTTCCAATGAAATGCTTAGGATTCAGAAAAGTATTTAGTTTACAATCTAAATATTTCACTCCATATTAAATATTTCCTTTAGAGCTAAATATTTAGTTTCAAAACAAATATTTATTAGTACACCAGCTTGCTAGCTAAAGATTTAGGGGGGTAGCTACATAGTTAGCTAAAATGCTAATTTTTTTGCTGAACAGTGGAAGAGGACTATCAAAATAAAAACTGAGTCTTGCTGACCTCTATTTAAACTTCTGCTGCTGGTAAGATTGATATATAGTCTGTAAACTAAATATTTAACTGGTGACTTAAATATTTAGTCATTTAAAAATGTATGAATAAAACGGACGCACATTTAATTTTCTTTTAACATGCTCAATAAACCAAAAAATATTGGTGAGCCTTTACTGTGTAACAACACATTGACAATAAAGGCTTCATGCTTATCTTCATTCTTCTTTCCAATACACTAAGTGGGTCTGTTATGCAAAACTGAAAATTGGTTCGAGTATGAATATTTTTGCACCTGTTAAAGCCATGTAGTTTAAATATTCTATGGGACAACAACTATTTAACTTCTTCATGACACTGTCTTGGGAAAACAAAGAAAACAGAGCATCTTCAGTCAGAGGCTTCTTCAGATTCGCTGCAAACAGACTGCTACAGGATAACTCTCCTGCCACCAGCCATCACCATCTTCAATAACTCTTGGAAGAATTAGAATTAATGAGGTACAACAACGCTTAGTTTCCTTTTTGAATTAATAAAGTATTTTTGAATATTCAGTTTGAAATTTAGTCTCAGAAAATAAAACAAAAAAATCTATTTTCTTCCTTTCCTTTTTTTAAAGATCCCACTCAGCTTGAGTGATTGCGCTGCCATGTTGATGAGCATTAAGGCAGAATGCTGCACTGACTGGGTTGTGTGTTTCCCAAGACAGACGGACCCTTTTCCAGCACCCCCTCCCCCTCCTGTTGTCTCTCAGAACAGGCCTGCATTGAGCTCGCCAACTCACTTTCCATAATGAGAGAGACTAATTCCTGTCAAAGTGGGACTACCCCTCCATGACGACAGTCAATTAAAGTTACTGAGGTGTGAAAGTGCTGCAGCATAAGCATGGCAGTCACACATGTATTCCTGAAGTGGTTTGTGGGCAAATATGAAGAGCACAAACACAGACAACGCAGGCATTGTAGGGCGTCCACCGTGAGCTACTGCTTCAATTTCAGCAGCAACGCAAAGATAACCTGGAAAATGGCTTTCCCTCTTAACATGACGGTACAAACAATCCTCACATGGCTATACCAGCTGCTTATGTAGAAATAACCATGTGTTTTAGTCTGGAATAGCTTACATGTTTGCTAAGTGGAAAAGTTTTGGACTGTCTCTATGGGACTCCTCCAGCTGCAATCATGCAAAAACACATTCCAAGAAGGACACAGCAAAAAAAAAAATAAAAAAAAAAATATATATATATATATATATATATATATATATATATATATATATATAAATATATATATATATATATATATATATATATGCCTGTGTTTGCCCTCCCATTTTCTTTTTTCTTTTCTCTTTTTCCTGGTGGTACAAGGGATTTGCCTTTGATACACCTCTATCAGTAGGTGGAAAGTTGATACAGAACACAGCTGCTAATAACAGGCAAATGTTTAAAACATTCCTGATAAAGGACGGATGCAAAGATACATTTTTTCCAGATGCTCAAAATGGCACTTGGGATGGGGCAAGGTAGGGGGTCAGAAGAGGCAAAACTAACTGATACATCTCTCTCCTCACAAATCCTCATCTTTTCTAAATTGTTTTTTTAGGAGCCTTGAGAAGAGAGGATAGCATTGATTATCAATTTTGATGCAAATAAATATCTCTGAATAATGAATTAATCTTGTCACACGAATAAGTTATTAAAAATCATCTTTCAGCTACTTCCTGTCTTCTTTGTGGTTTTCTCCAGTAGTAACATCCAATAGTCAATCATGTGACGTGAAAAAAAAATGAATTTCCATTGCAGTTCTGCAAAATAAACCAATTTTGATACCCCCTCGTCACAGCAGCAAATCTTTTCATCAGAAAATGTTTGTGAAATTGTCATGTTTCAATTAAGAGATTTTAATTTCAAAATGTCAGATTGTGCAATTTTACTGTTAATGGAAACTGCAGCTTCTACCTCAAACTGGCTCTTCCCTGCATTCAGCTCTCACAGATCAGATGGAACCTTGAACAGAGGACAGGAACATGATATGAAGAATAATGTAGAAGATGGATGAACTCACAGGAAGAAGAGATGAGGGGTCAAAGAAAGGTGACAGTCTGAGATGGATAGGTAAGCTGGAATGCTGGGTAATTGGAGGCGTGGCCAATCCAGCTGCCCTTCTGATTGACAGTCTTTTCTTGGCATTGACTGACACAAATGAACAAAAAATACCATCTTTGTGTCTTCCTCTGTGTTTTTCCCACGACATGTTCTTATTGGCGGTGGAACTGGTGTGAGCACTAGCCCTCTTCTCTCTTTCAGCAGGACACACTAATATGACGTAATATTTCTGTCTGTGTCTCCTGGAGAATACACCGGGCCCCTCTGCCTGCAGTAAATTGCTTCTCCCAACAATATGAAGCACCATGGAGCTACAGGAGGAATCAGGGGCCTTTTCACTTCTTCCTCCTGATCCCTCCGGGCCGCGCACCCCTCTCTGCTGAAACGGACTGAACAATGTGTGCCTCTGAGCGGGTCAAACGCGCAGCAGTGCTAAACAGCAAGTCTTTGTCTTTGTCAGTGTGTGCTGGATGTGTGTATGAATGTGAGAACACAGCAGTGTGTTGAAAGAAAAACACACATGGAGGTGTACACCGTGCCTGTTTTTCCCATCCATGACACCACACCCTTTCCAGAACAGCCCTGCAGACTGGAACTGACAATCCAATCTTTCATGTGATCTGCACTCTATTGTTTTTAAGCTGTTTAGTTTCGCCTGCTCAAGGCATTCCCTGAATTCTTCCACACAAGGTGCAACTCAGGTTTTTTTGTTGTTAGCAAGGACAGGATGAGGCTGACGATATGTGCAGCTGACATTCAATGAGGATTTGACTTGAATGTCATTCGCAAAGTAGACATCCCTCCCGTCTTTATCCAGGTCCCATAAAAATCAGTAACATTCATATTAACAGTAACTTCAAGTACTTCCAAAGACATTGCTTGCAGAGGTAGTAGCCCAGGGACCCAATTTTGGGGGTGGGGGGCGTCCCCACAGATTGTTCTTCTTTTTACAATTTTTTTCTTTCAGCTCAGTTAAAAAGTATTCATATAGATGTAAAGTCTTAGAAATAAGGCTTTACATCATAAAAGTATCATACAGACACCATTTGTTACATTTGATCAAAATCATCAAATATGATGATCAGTGGTCTATTTCAGTGTTTTGCCTTTTTGCTGTTTCCTGAAAGTTTGTATAATTTGTGGTGCGTAGAAACTAAATGCTGCTTCTCTGTGTTTGGTTCTGAACACCTGAGGTTGATACAACTACAGCAGGTCTCTAATGTGTTTTGGTAGTAAGCCATTCAGTGAATTATAAACTAACTAGTTGCTAGACTATTAGTTCTTTAAGCCTGGAAATATTCTTCAGGTGACAGAAGGCTGACTTTGTAACTGTATTTGTGTCTCTGAAGGTTCAGGTCAGAGGTCATCACTACTCCCAGATTTCAGGCCTGATCTTGTTTCTAGCTCTGCATTGACTCCATGTTTTGCAAACATTGTACTTTATACATGAGTCATCGACCCATATTGAGTGAGTAGTAATAATATTTTGGGATTTCTATGAATATAAACAGTATTCAGTTATTTGAAAATTATGAATTTATGGCATTAATTTGGAAACAACAATGGAATATACCTTAAAATGGCACATTCCATTGTAAGGCCAGGCAAAGCATGTAGCATCATTCTTGCACAGAGTGATCTAAAGCTCTGTACTGTGAATCAAAGGAACATATGAGAAAGCCACCTTGAAAAGCAATTCATAAAAACAAAGAAATTCTTAGCTCAAGCTCAGTATTCTCACAAAATGTTGCATACAGAGACTCTTATTGAAAACTGCAGTTTTTGAAAAACTCAGTGTTTTTCAGACCTTATTTAATAGTTCCTGTACATCTCATTCTTTCATGGAGTTTTCTCCGGATTCTAAAGAAACTAAATGCTGCTTCTGCTTTGCATAGTTCTGATCCTTTGAACAAGGAGCTCTAAAGAGCTACCCTAAACAACTGCACCACTGTGCAGCCCTCCACCTACACTCAGAAGGTTTTAATACTTTTTAAATACACTATAATAGTAAAATTATTTGTTTCAAAGTGAAATAATTTTGAAATTGTCTCTTTTAGTTTAAGCTGTTTCGGTATTGTTTGTTTGTTTTTTATATAATACATTTAATTCAGAGTCATATTCACTGAAAATCTATTAATCTATTAGCTATTAATAACTGCAATTCTAAGATGTTTGGACTAAAAGCAGTTAGTTTAGCAAATATCAAAAACGCAAATAAAACATAGATCCCTGAATTTTCATATCCATACAGGAGCAATAAGCAGCAGGTTTATTATATTTTGTCTCTCGTCCCTTACTCCACAGAAACAAAGTCAGATGTTACTAAGTGGTGGAAAACTCCAAATAAACTCCAGATGTTCTTTTTTTAGCTGTAGAAGAATATTTACTGAAAGGACCAGCCAACTGGGAGCGGCTTACCATCTTTGATCCTGACAAAAACAGGATTCAGTCACTAATTTGGCAAATCAGAAAGTAGGATCAATCTGTGCCTGAAGCCACCGACCTCCACTAACAAGACAGGATACCAGGAGCACATGTAAGTCTGGAGTCCCATGGCTGTACATCATTAGTGATAGATGCATATATATATATATATATATACATATATATGTACACCCCCCCCACACACACACACACACACAAGTGAGATATCACTCAAGGGGCTCAGATTGTTCAATGTTTGCAGGAGAAACACAAACCTGTCTAATGATCCTGAGTCTTCTTCCCCTGTCAGTTCAAAGGAAACAAGAAAACCCTTTGGGATCATTCCCCCCCCATGTTTCCATATTTTCCCTCCTGGTGGTGTAGGATGGGAGTCCTTGCCAACCCCCCCCCCGTTGTCACAATGCACGGAAGCAGCCAGCTGGGACCTTTTTGGGTAACAGGAGAACTTGCTCTCTGGGGTCTCATTTTCACATCCAAACCTCCAAATTATGCCGTCATATCCTGACTGCTACCAAACAGCACACAATACTCTGAGATGAGACATTGTTGCCAGAGGATGAGGGTGTGTGCAGGCCTGGCACCGGGCCTCACGGATGGATTTACATGCATCACTTAAGGGAGTTGTTAGTGGAGTGGCATTCCAATAACAGTCTGAGGAAATCCCTACTCCTGACCAACATTCAGTTCACTCTGCCATGAAGATGTAACCACGTGGGGGTGTCCTCCAAAAGCGTAACCATGGTGACGTCTGTTTTTTTTTTTCCATGGGCTTCCCCCGGTTTCTGAATATATCAACTGGGCTTCAGTTGGATATTGCTGTATGTGTGTGCGTGTATCCTGCAGGATGAGCAGATTCTCATTTCTCATTTTAGCACAAATGTGCGATTGTGAATGTGGTAAAAGTGGGAGTGCGCCTTTGAGCACATTGAAAAAAAACAGGAAAGGAATTTCATGTGACGATGGGGTTTCCCTGTTCCCTGTCCGGCTCTTGGAAAACTCCTGCGTACCCTGGAGTTCCCTCTGAAGTGGCAGACTGTGTCTGGAACTTTGCTGAAAGAATCGCAGTGCAAAGTCATCCGGGAGTTCTTCCATCAAAGTCCTCCTTAGAGTATGAGTTAGTAAGAAAACCAGTTTGTACAAATGTACAAACATGTTTTAGGCATAAACCTCGTGATACTAGCTTTCATGGTGTTTGTTAGATCATATGAAGCAAACTGTAATTGTCAAGTTTGCTTCACGTGATCTGGAGTCGTGAATTGACGGTAAAGATCTAAAATTTCTGCCCTCCTGTTACCAAGGTTACAGAGGTTGTTTTCTGTTTACTCTGTGAGCTTCTCATTTATGCCGTCTGCATAAATGCGTCTTCGAGGCGGGTCGTACCTCTGGTATATATTTAGAGGCCAAGTGAATAAACTGCTCAGAAACTCGCTGAATGTTCAAAGAGGATTTGTGTCCACGCTGCTTGTTTGCACTTCCTTTAGATTTAGAGGTTAAAAATGTTTATATCTGTTCAGTGTTTTAGTGTTGACACTGTACCATTCAGCGGTGGTGCTTGTGGGACTTTCTGTCAAATAAGTTCTCAAAGATCTCTGGACATAACCTATTAGCTTAAGTGGAGCTCTGCAGGTTCACACTCTACCTCACAGCCAGAAGGCGACCAGTTCCATTTTAATGGGCAACCAGTTCCCTTATCTCATGTGTTTTCTAGTCATTTTATAGCACAATCAAGTAACTATATTACCTTAAATTGATATAAAAATGCAATATATGAAATTTGACTCAAAAGAATCTTGACTTTGTAATTCAACTCTTTGAAAATGGGCCAACAGTTGAGGTATGTTTTTGATAGGGAATGTATTATAACATGATATAAAGCTAAAAAAAGTCAATTTTACATAACGCTGCTCCTTTAAATGACTTTATGTCCAGCAATTAGTTACACCTACTGACCAACATTTTCAGTCAGTGATGCTGAAAGCTAGAATGGATGGACAGACCCCAGGTTTAAAGACTTTCACTTATTTCACCCAGAGCTGAATTCACCAACTATGTGCTGATAGCGTCTCCCAAAGCTCAACCAGAGGTGACCTAAAGTCATACCCTGTGGTTCTCCCTCAACTAGACCCAATCCATGGGCATCTGTAGAACTGAGATTCAGACTTCTGTCATCCCCAGGTCATGCTCCTTATGCAGCTATGTGTGATCGTGTTGATTGGTTGTCTACATATGAGATGATGAACTTGAGTAATTTTGTTACAGGGTCTTCTAAAGGCTTCTGTAGTCATATTAAGATGGCAGACACCTGTGTCCAATACATTTCATTTTCAGTGTGATTTTTTGGCAAAAAATCACACCTTGATAACCACAGGATTCCCTTGTGGAACCAACATCAGTCCACTTTCACCCACACAGACCAGGTGCTGAATCCTTGCTAAATTACCCTAAATGCTGTTATGTCAAGTCATCTTTTCTCTGTGTTGACCTATGCTCACAGATCTTAGTCACTGACACGGCAGTAACTGAAAACACGAACTGAAAACTTGACCTCACTGCTGCCTTTGATACAGTCGACCACGACATTTTAATATCGCGATTACAGCACATTGTAGGTATTGGTGACACTGTTCTTAATTGGTTCAGGTCCTACCTGGAGGATAGAAGATTTTCAGTAAATATTAGAGACTCTGAATCATCTACTGCTTCAATGCCATATGGTGTACCACAAGGCTCAATTCTGGGCCCACTGCTTTTCTGTCTTTATTTACTGCCTCTGGGTTCCCTCCTCAGGAAACATGGGATTTCATTTCACTGCTATGCTGACGATTGCCAGATTTATTTGCCCCTGAAACAGAAAGATGTCCAGTCCATCAAACATCTCCTGGCATGTCTAGGTGATATTAAAGCTTGGTTGGCCTTGAACTTTTTAAATTTTAACGAAAAGAAACCAGAGGTGATGGTGTTCGGACCCAGTGGCTCCTGTGAGTCCTCCTCTAATGACCTGGGCCCCATGAGGTGTATTTTAAACCTGTTATTACAGACCTTGGTTTTAAGGTGGACAGTGATTTTAAATTGGACAACCAAATTAGAGCTGTGGTTAAGTCCAGTTTTTATCATTTGAGGCGATTGGCATCAGTGAAATCTTTTCTTTCCAGGCAGCATTTTGAAACAGTGATCCATGCTTTTATTTCAACTCGACTAGATTACTGCAACTCTCTATATCTGGGAGTCAGTCAGTCACTGCTCTCACGTCTGCAACTGGTTCAGAATGCGGCTGCACGACTTTTAACAGGAACTCGAAAGCGAGAGCATGTAACTCCTGTCCTGGCCTCACTTCACTGGCTGCCTGTATATTTTAGGATCCGTTTTAAAATTCTTATGTTTGTTTTTAAATCACTACATAATCTTGCCCCAGTTTACCTCACTGAGCTTCTTCACCCTTACAGACCTTATCGGTCTCTCAGGTCTGCAGATCAGTTGCTCCTGGAGGAACCGAGATCTAGAAGGAAGCTCAGAGGGGACAGGGCTTTCTCTGTCGTGGGTCCTAAGTTATGGAATGACCTGCCTTTGCAGGTTAGAGAGGCCCCTTCACTGTCCACTTTTAAAGCTCGTCTTAAAACACATCTGTTTAACTTGGCTTTCAACTCCAGCGAGATCTTGTATGTTTGTTTTAAACTGTGAGAGTTTTAATTTGTTTTTATGGTGTACAGCACTTTGTATCAGCTGTGGTTGTTTTAAAGTGCTTTATAAATAAAGTTGGTATGGTATGGTATGGTACGAACACCTGCTCCTTGCACGTAAAAGCCCTCAAATGAGTGACGTATTTTATGAAATAAAATCAGACTTCTGTAGCATTTTTCAAGACCCTCAAAAGCATTTTAAGTCTTGTCTTTATGTCTGAAATCGATCATTCCCATTCACTCACACACTGATGGTGCCTCGGCTACCCCTGGGACAGTCCGATAAAAGCAAGGCAGCCATGTCACAGCAATATTGGTGCTGGTGTCCGACCGACACCAGCACCAAGCGTCTTGCTCAAGGACACAATGACAGAGACAGAATCTAAACTTTGATCCAACGAGTTCAGACAGAACTCTGTCGCCTCTGTCACTCTGCACCATCGATTTGTGTAAATCATTTTGCAAAAATACTACAGCAGGGCTTGTACCAGAGAAAAGGCAGCTGGTTTGTTGTTTACTGATCTTTCCCCACTCTGTATTTGCCACATCGCCATGGAGCCTAATAAGGAATCCCAACGCATGCTTCCTCCCGAAGCCGCAGGAACGTGCAAGAGGAAAGCCCTTAAGCAACCACCCTAGGAAGCCTGGTGCTGCCATGACAACCTGCTACTAAGAGTTGAAAAGTGGAGTTACCAGGGTAGACGATGCTCCTGACGGAGCTCAGAGGGGGTGTTTGTGGCAGAGCAGAACAGACGTCATCGCCAGAGTATTCTGGCTCTCTGCATTGTGGTTTTGCAGTTATTGTCCTTGCATGTGTGCTGGTGATTTGGCAGGCATGCGGGCTCATGTGTGGGTTTGCTTATTACTCATAGGATTCTGTTTATCTGCAAAAAGAATGGCAAAGCTTTGACTGGTGTGTGGGTGTGCATTTTATGTGTTTTGGCTATAGTTTATGTTTATATTAGAAAATAAATGTGTGTCTGAATACTCAAATATGCAGGCTTGCAACCCTGAAGTTCTCATTGCTGGATAAGAGTTTCTGATGGGTGTCAAACAAAGAGGGGAGACAGGGAGGCAATGCTGGGCACCTCAGGGGGATTGAGTCCTCTCTTGTACTAAACCTTGAATTGAGCCTCCAAGACCAACTAATCTGGAGGGAAAGATAAATAAAGAAATCCAAACCATTTTCTTTTTTATGTAAGACAGGTGTCTCAAACTTGGTTTCATTTTAGCCCCTGTAAGGTCATAATTGTTGTCAAGGGTAGAATGTTCCAGAATGTTTTGATAAAAGTGTTCAAACATTAATGAGTAGCTGTCTCTGCATTCTATGAGTTCTTACAATAAAATAATATTGAACATCTTTTAACACTGAAAAGTCCCTCCAAGATTTTGTCATTGTTTTTGTGATTTCTCACAATCAAATCCCCAGATTTTGTGGTTTGAATCAAGTATTTCCAAGGAATTTTGCTCTATTTGTGCTCATGAATGACAGTAAATGTGACTTAAAGTTACTTGCCATGTCGACCTCCAACTATATCTTGACCTCAAGAATGGCTGAGGGAGAATTTAGTAAAAGTAAGAAAGGTGTTTGAGCCGCAATGCCTCCATCATTATGCACGGAACAGCAAAATGCTTTCAGTTGTTGAGCAAAACGGCAGATCCTCACACCCTCAGCACCAATATAGCTGTGGACTAGATCACTGATGCTTATTGTTCTTGCAAGGCTGGGTAAGTCGGGCTTCATCGTTTTGTAGGTTACTTTTGAAATCAGTGGCTGATTCCTGTGGTTTGTTGGCAAATGTTTGAGTGTGATACAGTGTGATACACTGTACTCTGTGCTAGAGTGGCTAACACAAGTAACAGTTTAGTCAAAAGCATATTCTGCTAAAATAAAATCTTTACTGCATGTCAGATACACATTGCATATTGATCTGTTTAGCTAACGTAAGACTGTAGCAGACAGGCGTCAAGGTGTAGAATTAGTATCAGTACTGCTGTTATGCTGTACTTTGCTAAAAGGTGTTCATGATGGAGGTGTTTATTATTGATTTTCTTTAATTCAGACAGAAAGAAAGCAAATCAATAAAACTTACACCAGCACACACTGCTTTGTTCTTGTTGATCCTACGAATGTTGAGCTGCTCATGCGGTTTTGCACAAGCTTTGATCCAAGCAAGGCATTCTGCTTCTGATATGGAAATCTGTGAATTTTCCTACCACAAATATGATCAGGATACCTGACATCACCAGTACAGATTCTCCACTGGCAATGGAGAACCGTTCTGTTTCCATTGTTGATGTGAAAACTTTCTGCCGCTCTGCAATGTAGCCTGGTGCTACATTAGCATGCATTTACTAATGCATGTACATTAGCTTGTGTTTGTGAGACGGCCACACATGTGGTAGCTCAGCTGCTACGTAGAATGAGCACCAGCCAATGAAACGCGGCCACTGTGGTAAGGTCCATTAAGAAGTTTTTGACTGTTTACGCACAGTTTATAATAAACTCACGATTATGCACCAGTGGCAAAAAATGTGGGGATCTGCTGAGTTTGTGGGAATTTTCATGATTGGAGGGATTTGGAGACTTGAGTGCCACATATGTTGCATTTGACACGTGTGATGTAATATATAAAACTATGCGTTCAGTTCACTTTATTCACCGTGTTCCAAATTATTATGCGAATTGAATTTAAGTGTCATAAAGATAAAATTTTTGTTGTGCTACTAAATTTATAGATGTATTGTGCATCAGGGCTCTTTGAATCACTATAATTAATTTCAGAGAGCTGGTTGATTAGTTTGTCTGGTGAGCTCAATTACAATAAATCTACTTAAGAAGGATGTTCCACATTATTAAGCAGGCCACAGGTTTCAAGCAATGTGGGAAAGAGAAAGGATCTCTGCTGATGAAAATCATCACATAGTGTAGTATGACAAGGTGAGAAAATATTAGATATTTAACCAAAACTGAAGCGTTATGGTACTGTGAAGAGATTTGTGGCTGATTCAGAACAAGGATGCTTCGTACATATAAAGGCATAATGAGGAAAGTTTCTGTTAGACAAATTCATGGGATTAAGAGAGCAGCTGTTGAAATGCCCTTACAAAGCAGCAAACAGTTATTTGAAGCTGCTGCTGCCTCTAGAACCTCAAAGTGGAGGATCCTCCAGAGGCTTGTGGTGCATCAACCTACTATTGGGCCCCTAACCAGCTGACAAGCACAAACGGTCGCAGTGGGTCCAGTCGTACATGAAGATTCATTTTCAAACAGACTTGTTCACTGATGACTGCTGTACAATGCTGGATGGTCCAGAGGGACGCAGTAGTGGACACAGTAGTGGACTGGTGGTGGACGGCCACCACATCCCAACACGGCTGTGATGTCAGTAAGGAGGAGGTGGAGTCATGCTTTGGCCCAAATCATGAGGAGAGAGAGAGAGCTGGTCGGCCCCTTCAGAGCCCGGAAGGTGTGAAAATGACTGCAGCAAAGAATATGGACTTTCTGACTGATCACTTTCTTACATGGTTTGAAAAGAAGAGCCGTACCTTCTGTAGCAAAATCATCTTCATGCATGACAATGAATACTGCAAGGAATACCACTGTGTCACTGACTGCTATGGGCATAAAACTCATGGTGTGTCACCGTCCTTCTCTGACCTCTGACCCTATTGATAACCTTTGGAGTTTCCTCAAGCAGAAGATCTGAGAGTGGGATGCAGTTCATATCAAACAGCAGCTCTGGGAAGATATTCTGATATCCTGCCAAGAAATTCAAGCAGAAACTTTCCACAAACTCACAAGTTCAATGGATGCAAGAATTGTGCAGGTGATACTATTCAAAAAATGACCGTTTGCAGTTCTTTATAATGATAAAATGTTTAGAAAATCTGCTGTGCATAATAATTTGGAAGAGTGCATTTTGAGTTTTTTATTTTTGAAAAAAAACTGTGCTCATGGGGAGCTTTGTTCAGTTAAATTTGATTTACATTGTAATAGTTTGTGACTTGAAAATTATACTGACCATCATTTGCATTGAACATTTAATAAAATCTGAGAAAATATCACTTGCATAATAATTTGAAACACAGTGTTCATGAGAGATCAGGTCATTGTTTTACACCTCACATATTAGTTGATGTTGATAATGTTGTTGTTTGTGCTATGCAGTAATCTCATGTAAGCTTGGAGTCCTTAAAGAAAGCAGATGGTGTGAAATACTTTGAAAACACTCTGTATTGCTTTTCTGGAAACTTCAGGTCAAGAGTGAGTCATAAGAACTGAGCCTCCAAAATGGAAAGACGCAATTAATTCTCTCACTTCTGAAAAGCAAGAGTGCAGATGACTGAAAATTCACTGTTGACAATGAAGGTCACATATATTGCCATTAGTTTGACAACAGAACCGAGGATGTTACAGGTACGATGAGTGACAAAGAAACAAACTGAGAATATTTTATCTTCTCTGAGTCATTGGAGTTGTCACATACAGGCAGGTCCAAATAGCAGAGACATCCGTTTGACTAAGCCCAAAGGCAGCCAGTGTGGACTTACTCCCAGTCACTTTCAGAATGTGGCCATGAGTGTGTGTTTGTCTGTGTTTTACTACTGTATCCAAGGCTAAGAGGCCCCGTCTCTAAGTTTCCAACCTCCTTCTTCGGAGTGGCAATTTCCTGAACCTAGGCCAGGAAACTCTGCGTCGGTCAGTTGGGTTGGAAGGCTGAGTGAATGGTGGGAAGGTGGAGTATGTGGGAGCAATGAAGGGTGTGGTAGGCTTTATATAGACACACTATCCGCCTTGATCTGCTGATGCTAGTGGCAAAGTGGACGAAGGCGTTCTTTCTTCTTGTGCAATAGAAAAGTGAAAAAGAAACATTGTGAAGCTACAGGTAAAGAGACAGAAAACAAGACCTAAAAAGGGACAGGGTGTTTTGTAAAAGCATAAGCTAAAATGTGACAGTGAAGCAACTCCAGACACACCAAAAGCTAGAGAAGAGAAGAGAAGAGAAGAGAAGAGGTTACTATTGAGGTTGGTGTTGTGTTATTGTTGTACTTTAAATGATTAAACTCTGTCTGGCCAATCAGGTTCCTAAAGAAACATCCAGAAGAGCACTTCCCCAAGTTTAAAGTTAAAAGTACAGGAGTCGAATCCGATGGATATATCAAAGCAATCAGCTATCAATGATGGTCACCCAGACTGACTACAAAACACTTGGAGCAAGACTTTGTGGCAGCTGCCTGCCACTGAGGTTTCAGTTTCCACACTGAAGACAGACAGATTACTATGCCTGAACTCTAAGGCGTACACAAATTCGTTCTGTGGAAAAGATGAACTGAAACAACAACATCTTGGTCCCAGGAATCAGCAGTTTGTCCTGAGGACAAATAGTGAAGCGCATGCTGAAATTAACACCGTGCCTGCAGCGAAGCACGGTGATGACTCGACTCAGTGATTCTCTGGGATTTTTTTGTTTTCTTCTTGTGACACTGGAAACCTGTAATTTGAATTGCAGGGCAAGATGAATTTCACCAGGCACCAGAAAATCCTGGGAGAAAGCTGAAGCTAACAGGGGAATGATCCCTATCAACTCCAAATTCAGAAATACTTTATGGATCACAAAGGGTAATTAAATGTAATTTTTCAAGGCTTGATTTTAGAAGTTACTAGAGTAGCCATTATTGTGGTCTACATTGAACTCTGCTTGGATTTGAAACTAGCTGTTTGCGCCATACATGCACCAATGAACTGAAAGTCTTTGTCCAAAGTGGGCCAGGTTCCTCATGCTGCCTGAAACTGATGTCTGGCCCTTAAAAATATTTGTAGCTGGTAAATAAATAGTGTGTGCTACTAAGTAAGAAACTGAACAATCTTGATGCCTCTGCAGTCAATGAAAAATGGCCTTTCTCATTTAAATTGACAGAAACCACTTTTGGTGACAGTTGTGTTACACTAAATATAAAAATGTTCCTGTTTGATTTGTTTATTGTTAAAGTTTCAGTTTGTGTATTCTACTAGGAAACTTAATTTGTATTAGGAATTGAATTATTACATTTCACAAAAGCGTACCACTAATTCTGTCCTGAATTAGTGGAACTCTAATTAGCGAGCTGCAGCCCTCCAGCTGTTGTTTTGAACATTAGCCGCCCTGACCTGCGTATTCCTGCAAAATAACAATCAGCCAAAGCATTTCCATTTGGTCAGACGTGACCGGGGACCTGAGAGGCAGAGATAACTCCTCTCATTTCATGTTTGGCCACACAAGGAAAACTATCTCATACTTTCTGATTGTTATTTGACTCTGATTCTAAGGCCAATGCCTTAGCTTGTCCACTTGTGTTGCTTGTCCAGGATTTTCATGGCTGGTTTCCAGACATACACAAACACATGGGACTGTCAAGTGAACACTGTTCCCTTTTCCTGCTCCCTCGTTATCTACCCTACACCACTTCCTGAGTGGAATGAAGGAAGCCAGGACTCTCTCTGGCAGAGTGTTGACATGCCTGGCACCAAGTGGCATATTTGTAATTTTCTGTTTGAGAGGGAAACACACATAAGTGGAGATCTGAGATTCCTGAGCTATGAGCTCATCTGGGCTACCAAACTAAGAAAAGCTGATAGTTTTCCTTCTATACGCACTAAGTCTAAAATGTAAGTGAGTTTAAACCACAGAGTGAAAGTGAGGTAGTTCATCTGGCCCGCATGTTTGTTTTGAGCAGCATCACACAGTACATAAAAAGTTGTTTCATTCCAATGTTTTTGAATCCAAAGCTCTTCTGTGAAATCAAAGACTACAAAAAGCTGCATACTCCAAAGTCTGCAGTAGGTTTATCGCCTGAATAAGACATCGAGGTCTCTTCTGATTGGCTGATAGATGATGAGCGCTAGCAACATGGCTGAATTATGAAAATATCTCATGTAACTGTTTATGGCATTGCTGCCATGATTTTTATTGATTTATCATGTGAATATGCTTATTCACATGTTATTTTAATTTAATTTCTTATTTAATGAAAACATCACAATTGTGAAATTGATTTTTTGATATTACCAAACATAACAGATATGTAATGGAAGTGCCCAAAATTTACACACACACTTTGCAAAAATTTCTAAACATTCTGAAAATAATCATATAGTTTGTCCAATATTTCAATGCTGTAGATTTTATGTTCTCATATATACTCCCTGCTGCTTCTGTCATTGGTACTACATTTTTCTTTTATCAGTTTTACCCTTCAGCAATCCCTCCACGCCCAAGTCTTGCATGACTTCTAAACAGGAGGCTGGTTCGGGTAGATCAACACTGTGAATGATTTCTCTGTGAACAGAAACTGTTCAAGTCTTGACAGATTCTCAATTAAATTTATGTGTGTCTCCTGCTGTGTGTTTGGGTTGCTGCTCTGCTGTCTAATGCTGCCTGAAACAGATGTTTTCCCCATATTTAGCTCAACAATAAGTTCAAACACAAAAACAATGGCAAGACAGTAAAAAGTCTGAAAAAAATATCAACAAAACTTTCAATTTTCCTGTAAACTGGCCCGACTAATAAAATAATAAGTTGTTAAGCAGAAAAAACAATCAGTCATTTGCATCAATCTCTTTCAGTGCTCATATTGCCTGTTGTTTTTCTTATACATGGAACATGTGATCCTTGAAATTCGGATTCCTCTGGTCACACTTGATATAACGTGAGGCTCAATCTAAAAAAATTTACTTCAGGAAAGCAGACCATCTACAATTTAGTTTTTTTATTTAAACCCAAAAGTCTGTCACAAGTATTTTAGTGATAGTTGGTAACTTTAAGTTGCAGTTTATCACTTTAATTTTCCTGGTTGTGGCAGATCCAGAAGTATTTCTTAGACGTTTCTGTGCTTTCCTTAAGATATTGCAGTTACATCATGGGAGCCAAACATGTTCAGGCAAAAAAAAAAAAAAAAGGTGGTCTAATGCCTTAAGCTGCTGACAGCAACTGTCTTTAAAGTCACATAAGGACGCCGTCACCAAAACAACCGCACAAAAACCTGTGGGCTGAATTGATTCCATTTATGGAGAATGTTTTTCAGCTTACATGAAACTGACTGATTGCGTTCTGTCCTCCGGCTTGTTCGAGCAGACAATTTTTAATCTTTCTTGGGAAACAAGTGGATGTTTTTTTTTCTTTATGGCTATCAATGAGATATAATTTAAGATGTAAAGAGAAGTTATTTACTCTGAGAATAACTGTGATCACACACAATCAAGTAGAATGTCAGAGACCATGTGTCTGCCGGAGATTCTGTGACTAACACTCCAAGAATGTCTTCCATAAAAAGAAGCAGCTCTTTTTGTTAATGTCAAGAAAAAATATAATTATTTCTCTGAAAAATGATTCTATTGTGCTTAAAACAATTAAAATCATACTTAGAAAACACCCAAGTATCTGATGCCTGTGTTTGCATTTGTTTCATTGTTACCCAAAGAAGAATGGCTTCCTTACATCCACTGATGGAACCCCAAGCCGTCTCTATCCGTTTCTCTGTTGCAACAGGAAGATTTTGAATCCAGAAGGAGACCATGTTTCAGATCCCACTCCTGACACGTGTTTAACCTGAACGTTTTATGAGAAACCTTGGAATTTGTGGAGGAGGGAAAGTATTTTTTAGAAGACAGCCGATGCGTAATCATTTTTTAACTGTGAAGCATCCCAGCTGAGAACAGTTATTTTCTGATGTTATGCCATTTGGTCTTTTTTCTTTAAATATGAATGTTAATGAAACTGTGCAAAACTCGTTTTATTGTTTTATTGCCATTACATACTATTGTTAAAAACCAAGAAAATAATCTGGCATGCTTTACAGACTTAAAACAAAAAATCCTGCTTCAATTTTACATTATTCTATTAAAATGATTGAATCTGTTGATGGAACATTTACTGTTTATTGCAACTCTTAGTTACTGGTTAATATGACTTGTGCTACTGTGTTGAACGTCAGCAACAGCAACTCAGACAAAACAAACAGATGAAACAAACTGCGAAGCGCAAAGTGTAGCTTTTCAAACAACTCATATATTTTTCTAACTTAAAGAAAACAGACCAGTTTGGGCAAAAACTGCCTCTTCTTGAGGAAGTTTTTCAGTTTGGTCAAACATCAAGCTTCGTCCAGCTGTATAGAACTGTGAAAAACACATTTCTTCAGACTGGGACAAGGCCTCACCTCTTCACAGTTCCAATGAAAGTGTTTGCCTCAGTAGAGATTTCTTGTATTTTTTGGGTCAGGCCTGCAAACTAATTACAATGTCCAACAAAGATAACGACAGGATGTAGTTTGCAAATGAGGAGAAATAGCTAACCAAACCCACCTGGCAATGTATGGCAAACCTGAAAACTGCAATAACTTACAGAGTTTCTTACGTCACTGTGCAGGAATCTCTTTTTTTGCAGAATTGTTTTAAGTTAGCGCCTTTGGAAGGTTGTTGAGTTGGGTTTATTTACCCAGCTCATTTCAACAACTAGACAGTTCAAAGTGCTTAATTTCAGAAAAAAAACACAATCAAGTTACTAATTATGAAGCTTGAACCTTACATTTCTTCAAATATCATTGAAATTATCAAGCACACACTCTGTATCATCAGCTGTCAGTGGTCATGTTGATGAGGCTCTTGTGCGATTGGCCGGAGCATGACTGCATGTCAAATAAGGTCATTTCCACAATCAGTTAACAAAAGACATGGAACTGAGGCAAACGTATCATCTGACTATGAAGATGACAGCAGCTGCGTTTCCATTACAAACTTTGTCAATATTCTGGTGACGTCAAAGAAACATAATTTGCAGTTGTGGTATTCCCATTAAATAAGAAACACAATTAAAATCTCATGTGAATAAGTTTGTTCACATAAGTCATAAAAAGTCATAAACATGAGGATTCATCCTCCTGGAAAAATCCTCATGTTTATTAGAGAACATGAGGATTTTTTTTTCAATATTGGCATGTTTCCATGAAGCAAATTTATTACCAAAAAGCCACTGATCAGCTTCAGGTCGGTGCGTTTGTGTTTATTGACAGCTCTTAATGTACATGACCCTGCTCTCTGCTGGGTTCTGCACCCAATGTCTTAGATTTTTGTCATTCTCTCATTTTCATCTACTGACCTTTCATATCAAAAAAAAAAAAAAAATACCACTTATTTTATTCTATGTTGCATGACTTTGTGTTTTGTGTTTATGATGTAAAGCACTTTGAAATGATTGATTGATTGATTGATTGATTGATTGATTGATTGATTGATTGAGATTGATCACTAGTTTCTGTCTGCAGACGTTCTGCACACGCCTCAAGCAGCAGCTTCCTCTCCGCCTTCACATCCTATCCAAGTGAGACCCCTGACACTGAACCCAGCCCAGTCTGCTTCCTGTAGGAAGGTGGTTCCTACATGGAATGAGTGTATTGTCAAATTATACCTCACTACTTCATTTTATGTATTCTTTTTTTCTTCTTACCTTTTCTTTTCAGGAGTCTTACATTTTCTTCTGTAACACTAAAATTATACCCTTACAGGCAAATGCAAGAAGTAAAAATAGGAAATGTTCTACTGCAGACAAAATAACGCTCATCAAAACACTGTCTTAAAAAGAAATCAGTGAAAGGATAGCACTTTGTTAAAACCAATAAAAATGCAGTATAAAGGTCTTCTTTGTTGCATCTTTTCTTGAAAGTAATACTTTAAAATTTTGTCCCATCTCATGAACATGATATCCTTACAGCCCTACTGATATCAGGCCACAAAGAATATTTTTGGGAGTTGTCTCTTTTTTAACTGAATTAGGATTATTTTGCA
This sequence comes from Poeciliopsis gracilis, assembly GCA_911649635.1. Classification (NCBI taxonomy): domain Eukaryota; kingdom Metazoa; phylum Chordata; class Actinopteri; order Cyprinodontiformes; family Poeciliidae; genus Poeciliopsis; species Poeciliopsis gracilis. The sequence goes on from CAJVRI010001317.1 coordinate 92,705, forward strand.
CCGTTGAATCCAAAAATTCTATTCATTTTTCTCAATCAGGTTTTTATTCTAATATGATTTGAAAATTTTTAAATCAGTTTATTTCTATTAATATTTCTCATTCAAAAAGGTTTTAGGATAATTTTCTTTCTAACAGTATATTAATGAAATGCTACAAACATGGACTTCTGTAAATTATATAATAATCACGAATAAGGGTAAGAACATGTGAATTGAACATTATGTCTGTCATGTTCCGTGTTTTTCTGTTGTGTTTAATTTTGAGTTTTCTGTGTCCTGAGTTCTCCTTGTTGTCCTGTCTTCCCCTTGATTGCTCCCAGGTGTGTCTTGTTCTGTTGATTACCCTCAGTGTATTTAATCCCTCCTGTGTTCTTTGTTACTTGTTGGGTCCTTGTCGAAGTTTTGTCGTTGTCAGACGTTGTTGTCTGTGTCATTTGTTTTGAGCCGCCTGTTAGACCAGTTGCTACCAGTGTGAGCCCTGGCTTCCGCTCAGCCGTGCTGCCTGGCCGCGGACTTGTTGACTGTGTTTTTGGACTTTTTTGTTAATAAATCATCATCACTCACTTTACCTGGGCCTCCAGCGTCTGCCTCACGCCTACACCACCACCCCCACATGACAATGTCTTCATTGTGTAAAATTCTCCATCTCTTTTCTGTCCTGATGGAATTTCTCCTGCTCATCATTCACTGATCAGATTCTCAGGAAACTGATCCAGATGAGAGAACAAGTCATGCATTTTGATGCTCATGTTGCTCCATAGTTCAGGAAGTTGACCTGATGGAGCAAAACCAATGTGATTTTTGGATTCATCTCATCAAAATGACCCTGAAACTGTGGAAAACCCCAGACAAGTTTTTGCCTGGTCTCCAGGGGAGCAGATCCATACTATCTGTTGGGATGTGGAGTTTCTAAGACTTTTGCATGTTTTAAAGGAATAGTTGGCAGAAATACATCGTTTTTTAAAAAAAAAATGTGAATAGGAAACAAATTCAAGTTTGTCGCCTGCATTCACAAAACTAACAATGTGAATGTCTTTCCATACTCATGGTGAAACATAATAGTGGCAGCATCATCATTATGTTTGTGTAAGAAGGCTTCACTTCAATCTGAGTTTGAGATATTTGGTGAAGAAGAATGGGTAAGAAAATGTTGCCACTGTACAAAACAGGAAGACTTGATAGTGGAATTTAAGAAGATAGTGGTTCTTATATCTGAGCACAAACAGACTTTTTAACAGCAATTAATTTAGAAAACCCTGCGTCCTTTTCATGCCACTTCATAACTTTGCAGTACCTTGTGTTGATCTAGATGGGAAAAACAGCTTTGGGGCTATAAACTCTTTTTAGGGCTTCATTGTTTTGGGGGAACCAATAAGCATCCTTAAAATGACTGGCTCGATGCCTGGAGTAAAGCAGCTCGGAGCTGCTGGTTCCGAGCGAAGTGCGAGAAAGAGCGCTGCAGGTGTATTTATACAGGTGAGTGGAGAGACTGAACACGGCGGGCGGCTGCGCATTAAATAACTTATGAAAGTGTAGCTTTACATACTTCCACCCATCTCAACAAATGGGTGGCGGAGCACATCGGGGAGGCGCTTAGATGGTAGATGAGTTTCTGAGTGTGACGAGCAAAGGTGTCAAATTGCGTCGCTAATATATACATAAAAGCTATAAATGTCTTGGTAAATAAAGAGTTCATTTAACTGCCCGCTCAACCATATGGTTGAGCGGGCAGTTCAACCATATGGGCAGTATGGTTGAGCGGGCAGTTAAAGGGGTTAAACTGACTAAAAAATGAATACATAAACCAAAAAGCTGAAGCATAGAAAAAAAAGATAATTTCAGATTTTTGTATTTTTAATAAGCTTATTTGTGAGCTTGCCTCTTTATCATTAAATTGAATATAATTTCAGATTTTTGTATAACTTTTATTCAGGTTAACTTAGAAAGTGAGCTGTTATTATTACAGATTAACTTGATAAACTACAGAAAAGTTATTGTTAGGGAAGCTCAACTGTGAGAAATTGGACTGATGATGATATGTGATAGTAATAATGCTGTTATGTTAGATTTAGCAATGTTTTAGTTTATCTTTTTTATCCGATTATTAATCGTAAGAATACTCAATAGATTACTCGATTACTAAAATATTCGTTTACAACAGCATTGACTCTTTTTTCCAACCTTTGAAAACCTGCCAGTCTGTTCTGACTCCCATCTTGTTGTATCTCTAAAAGAGATTCCCAAATAAGCTGCTTCTCTGTGTGCATGTCTGATGAACTGTAATCAGTGAGGCTTTATTCCAGAAGAGTGAGAATCGTTTTGGGGAGGGAATCCCAGATCCTGTTCATGCTAGTGGAAAGACTGGAGAGGAGGGAAGCCTATGACTCAGATGTTTATTTGACTGGTCTTGTGGTTGTTTCCCAACATGGCAACCGCCAGATCGCAGCATAGCAACCACTCCCAGCCTTCCTCTATACGGAGGCTCCTCAGCACAACATACCATTGAGACTAAATGGGAACAGATACTTGGCTTTATAATTAACATAACCCAAGCAATAAATTGCACTGCCAGATTTATTTATTTTTATTTATTTATTTATTTATTTTTTGCAATATGATTTGTATCACATTTAATTTTAAAAGTCCTGCTGCACTGTTTGGAAAAAATCTAAATACTATTTCTCCCTCTGAAGGTTCTGTCTTCTGAATGCATAAATGCTTTCACAACAATATTTCAACATCTAATTGCAGATATACATTCTGAACCTTTGAAGCTACAATTGTGGAAAGATGGAAAGCAGGCAGGAAGTGATTCTAATGTTAGTGATTCTGCTGACAAGGCGTGATTTAGAGCACATATTACCAATTGGGCCCTAAATGACACAAACACAGACCATGGAAAGCAGTGGTGTCCAAACTTGGCATCTAAAGGATCTCCATTCCAATAATAGTTTTTAGAAACGAGCACAAAAAAACATCAAATAAAATTAGATTAAAATAAAAAATTAGAAGTCAGTTGGTGTAGCCCCAATTTACTATGAAATTAAATCAAAAGCAAAAATTGTGGTTGGAAAAATATTATTGCTTTTTGCTAGACATAATGCATTCAATTGTAGTTTAAATTAATGAAAAAAGAATTCATTTGCGCTAATTAAAATTTGAAAATCACCTGTCTTGGTGGCCCAAACAGAATCAGACTTGGGGCCACAAATGGCCTCTGGATCGCACTTAGGACAACCCTGCTGTAAAACAATCAGCAAATAAAATGCTTTATTACACCAATGGCATCAAGCTGCAATTTTATTATGTGTTAAAATTTATATATTTTGAGCACAATGTAGAAATGAAGGTGAAAATGTTGGTCCTGTTTAAACCATGCTGTCAGTATGAATATTTTCTGTGACTTTGTCTTCTCTGCCTGCTTTATAGCACATTATCTAGAAAGCAATTCTATCCTTATAAAGCTCCTGCCTCTTAAATATTTTGTGAACACACACACACCAAAAAAATCATATTTTTGTATAAAACTGGAGCTGAGTGAGGTAAATGCTGCCTGGCCAGCACTTTACCCTTAAAGTGACACTGACCATCAAATACTTCTTCTCTGAAAGCTGTCCATTCACTTTTCACGAACATGAGAGTCCTTGTTTGTTCCCCCACATTCACAAACAGTCAACAGTTTTCAAGGTCACGCCTCTCCTGCTTTACGGGGTCTGCACTGAAAGCTCTTTGAAACACGTCTGGTTTAGCGCCACCTGGATAACATCGGAGTACGTTGACGACAACAGTCAACTGAACATGTGGTAACGTATGCCAGATTTTAGAGAGAAGAAAAATGCCCCAAACTGAACAACAGGAGTAAAGAACATGCAAACAGCTCAAGACAATGTGCCGTTGTGTTTGTCCAAGTGGGCAGGGCCACATATTCTGTCTTAAAGAGGGAAGCCCTGCTGCATCATTAAGACCAGAGATTTCCCTCTCGCTTTAAAAGGAAAGCTTTGTGCCGATTTGAAAGCTGTCCAGCTGAGACAATTTTATGTGAAAGCATCATTCACATCCCAGGGTTAGATTTTGTGGAAAACTATCAGCGGCTCAGTGTGTGTAGGGGTGTGTGTGTCTATTAATTCCTGGCTTCTCAGTTTCCCACACCCTCCATGTGTGTGTCAGTACCTCAGGCATGAGAGAACATCAGCACACTGAGAGGGGGAAGCTTACATGGAAAGGAAGGAATGTGTTTTTACCAATTAATCAGCAACATATCTGACCCACTGCGGTAGTCTGATCCGTAGTTTGATATCGACAGGAATTGATCTGGAGAAGTACTGAAGTACTGGCAAAGGTTTAGAAATAAATATATATATATATATATATATATATATATATATATATATATATATATATATATATATATATATATATATATATGTATATATATATATATATATATATATATATATATATATATATATATATATACTGCTCAAAAAAATAAAGGGAACACTCAAATAACACATCCTAGATCTGAATGAATGAAATATTCTCATTGAATACTTTGTCCTGTACAAAGTTGAATGTGCTGACAACAAAATCATTATTGATTGTCAATCAGTGTTGCTTTCTAAGTGGACAGTTTGATTTCACAGAAGTTTGATGTACTTGGAGTTATATTGTGTTGTTTGAGTGTTCCTTTATTTTTTTGAGCAGTATATATATGAAATCATCTGTTTTTATTTAAAAAAATGACATGTAGAAATACGTCTCTGTGATAAATGGAAAATATTTTCATCTATGATGTAAGGTGATGTTTTGATTGGACAGGATGTTCACAATGAAAGGCTTAAAGATGACCTATTGTGCTTCCACAAACAGGTCAGGATTGAGCAAACATGTTCATTACATCATTAGGTTTTGGGGGGGGGTTGCACAAAATCATTCTTGATCTTGTTCTACATTGGGTTTTTATTATTTTCTTCATGCCATCAAACAACCACACAAAAAAAAATTTAAAATTAGCATCACAACATTAAATCTGTCAGGAAAATAATTGGGGAGTTTTGACAGTTTCACAAATTTTGTTTTTGCCAAGTAAAGAGCCAAGCCCTCACATTCCTCTGGCTGACGGGGAGCGATGAAACAAACCGAAGTTGTCATAACATAAGAAAAAAAAAAAAGAAGTCTTTAAAGAATTATCCACATCTTCCAGTCAACCCAATGGTGGTTGGGATGAAAGTTTGTGGGCTGCTGCAGATGTATCTCTAGAAGACGCTGGGTGTGTCGGCGGCTAAACCTTTATTTGTGCTGAATGCATGAGGAAGGCTTGAACTCTGGAAAACTGTTACACAGTGTTATTTCTTATAACACTGTAAATCTCTATATGATTAATTTTGTGTCACTATTTTTTGTCATCTTTTTGTTTCGTGTGACAACAGTCGATGCTTTATTGAGACCAAAGTGTTCTGTGTTATTTTGCGCCTTTGAGAGCTGATTTCTGAGGCCTTTGCAAATATTCATATTTAGTTACATCACAAACACAAACAACAGAAATTTGAAAATATGTAAGTTTTGTATTCTCAACACAGAGTTGAGAATAATTTTAAAGTGGAGGAGGAATGGGTTTCAATATTTTTTATTGAGAAAAACATGAAAATACTTTGCAGAACAATCTTTCTGTTGAGGTAAGTCTCTGAATGCTTTGTTCTCGAAACTGAAGCTTTTACTCTTTTCAAAATATTTAAATCTCAGACAGATTAGACCAGGTGTGTCAAACTCATTTTCGTTTTGGGCCAAATCAAGATCATGAAGGCTCTTAAAGGGCCGGTTGTGCCAGAATGTGTTGATAAAACCTGTTCACAAACTGTTAATATGTCAATGAATTCTTAAAATTACATAATATTATTGAAGATCTTTTCAGTCCCTTCAGGAACTAAAATAAATTTTATAAATCATGGACTATAAATCATACATCAACTAAATTCTCAAGAAACTGGAGGGATTGATTGATATAAATTGGCAGTAAACAGATAAAAACTGCATTGATATGATTGATAATATAATATTTAATCACACTTAGTGTTTAGTCTAGTCTGTGGAGGGCCATATAAAAAGTTTCAGCGGGCCGGATTTGGCCCTCGGGCCTTGAGTTTGACACATGTGGATTAGACCAAGGATGTCAGGAATTTTCATCTAAACATTTCCCCAGTCTCAATTCTGTAGATTTACCTATGCGCATATTTTTAGTAACATTTTTTTATTCAACAACTAGTGTATTTACAAACGTACCTATAATTAACTCAGTATTGCTGCTCATCAACTATGACCTCATTTCCTGTCCCAGATGAAGAAACTATTCCAATCATATTGCACAATACATTAATAATATGAAACACGCTTTTTAACTGAATTTACATAAACATTTTAGCATTAGGATCATAACCGTGTGTTTCAACAATATCCAGACAAAGCGTTTCATAAAAAAAGACCCACAATATTCGCTGCCTTTAGCAAAAGAGTTGAAATTTGCTGAGGGTGTGGAAACATAGAGAAAATCTCAGAGTTCTTTTCTTTTATTAAGACAAGAACAAATTTGAATTCTGTCATTTGAGCGCTTCCTCTGTTTCTGAACCTCTACAATTCAGAAACAGGTGAGGGGGCACTGGAGCTTCGGCAGTGCATCTGTTGGCTACAGCAGAATAAATATTAAATGACTCTAAGAGGGAGTGGTTGGCGCTGGTCGTCTCTACATTATTGTGAAAATGTCCAGCTGCACCACTGAGACATTTCTTCAACACTTTCACCTCTGTGTCAACTTGCACAAAGTCTTAATGGTCTGGCGCTAAACTGTCCCATTTAAGGCTTGAACTGGAAACTTAAGGGTAAATGGGCAGATCTGGAGATGAGTCATAGGGTGCAGATTTATTGTAGTACAAAATTTAAAACTCAATATCCAAACTAAGAAAAATATTCAAAATTTGATACAATTGCAATACACTGGCAACATTTCTTGAAGGACTATGGTTCTTGCTAATTGTGAAAGAGTGGTTCAGGGAGCATGAGACATCTTTTTCACACATGGATTGGCCACCACAGAGTCCAGACCTTAACCCCATTGAGAATCTTTGGGATGTGCTGGAGAAGGCTTTGCGCAGTGGTCAGACTCTCCCATCATCAATACAAGATCTTGGTGAAAAATTAATACAACACTGGATGGAAATAAATCTTGTGACACTGCAGAAGCTTATTGAAACAATGCCACAGCGAATGCGGGCTGTAATCAAAGCTAAAGGCGCTCCAACAAAATATTAGAGAGTGTGACCATTTTTTGGTGGTGACTTTTATTTTGGCCCGGCAGTGTAGCAGGAGACTTTAATATGATCCAGGATGCCCTTTTGGACAGCTCTTCAAAAAAACAAAACAAAAAAAAAACTATCTCATTAACTGATGCTGCTAAAAGTCTCAATGTTTTTAAAACTGAGCTAGGACTGTTGGATCCGTGGAGACATGGGAACCCGGCACTTAAACAGTTTTCCTTCTTTTCCCATGTCCACCGTACCTATACATGCATAGATTTTTTCCTTATTGATATCACACTGTTTTCTAAAGTGTAGTGATTATCACACTATAGCTATATCCAACCACTCGCTAGTCTCCTTGTATTTAGAATTACTCTGTCAATCTTGTTGTTTTAAATTTTGGAGATTTAACTCTATACTACTTACAGAGGAGGATTATAAACAGTTTTTAAAAAATCAGCTTTCATTTTACTTTGATCTTAATGATTCACCTGATTAAGATCAAAGTCAGCTCATTAGCTTTACTTCGAATTTGACAAGGGAGAGGTTACATTACACCAATGACTTGCTGAACCAGATTAAAGAAGTGGATTCTAGATATGCAGCCAACCCGGATCCTGACCTTTATAATGAGCGTGTAAAACTCCAAACCGATTTCAATTTGACTAAATCTACCAATGCTCCACTTCAGCTAACCGAGACAAGGCTGCGCTCTTTTGAATCTGGTGACAAAGCAGGGAAGATTTTAGCTTTCCAAGCCCGAGCTAAGGCAACATCCAAATTAATCCCATTAATCAGATTAGCTACAGGGGATATTCTTTCTGATCTCAGAAAGATAAATGATAGATTTGCGTTATTCTATTCAGAATTGTATACCTCCTTACCCCTCCCCTCTTCACATGATATACTTAATAATATCAATTTTCCAAGGGTAGATCCCTCCCTAGACATCTTAGGGAGAGGTCTAGGCGGGCCTAACATTATAATGGAGGTGCAAGAATCTATCAAGCTTGGGTAAATCCCCTGGCCCTGACGGTTTCTCTTCAGAATATTATAAGGCTAATGTGGATCGTCTGGCGCCAGTATTGACGGATGTGTATCTCAAACAGACGCCTGCATAGCACCTTATCAGAGGCTACAATATTGCTGATTCTTAAGAATGATAAAAATTCCTCATTTTGTAGTAGCAATTGACCTATTTCCCTCCTAAATGTAAATTTGAAGATTTTGTCTAAAATTCTGGCAACCCGTCTCCAATGAGATCAGACAGACTTTATGACAGGGCAGCAGTTATTCCACAACACCAAAGGTCTTCTAAATATTATTCATACGCCAGGCACCTTTTCACTTTAAATAATTGTATCTCTTGACGCCGAGAAGGCATTTGATCGGGTCAAATGGTGTTTGTTTTTTTTTTTATATGAAGTAATGGAAAGATTTGGTTTTGATAACAATTTTATCCTTTGGGTTAAGCTGCTGTACTCATCGCCGGTCGCCTCAACTAAAACAAATGACATGGTGTCTTTACCCTTTCCCCTTGGAAGAGGCACTAGGCAGGGATGCCCTCTATCTCCCTTGTTATTTGCTATCGCAATAGAGCCTCTGGCCATCGGTTGCGTGCCAAGGAGGGTTTTAAGGGTATTCTGAGATCTGGTGTAATCCATACAGTGTCCCATTATGCAGATGACTTGCTCTTATACGTTTCTGAGCCTCATACATCTTTTCCAGTGCTCTTTAACATTTTAGCATTACAGCACAATACAGCAGGCTTTCTGGTTACAAACTCAACTATGAGAAAAGCCAATTATTTCCCCTGAACTCTCTGGTAAAGAAACTTCCACCTTCAATCTCACCCTTTAAATGGGCAGACTCAGGGTTTCGTTATTTAGGGATATTTATTAGTCCTATGATAAATGCAAACTTTTTACCATTATTAGAGAACATGGAGAAAGATTTTGACTGGTAGTCACTATTACCATTATCTCTGATGGGACAGGTGAACCTGATTAAAATGGTAATTTTCTCCAAATTTTTGTACCTTTTCCAACATGTTCCTATACTACTTACAAAGACCTTTTTTGACAAATTGGACAGGAAGATATCTCAATTCTTGTGGCTTAAAAGACCTGCCAGACTTTGTAAATCAGTGCTACAGTCCCAACTTATGAGGGTTGACTCGCTCTTCCCAACTTCAGGCAGTACTACTGGGCAGCTAATGTAGATAAACTACTATATTGGGGGTGTGATGCTGGGGCTTCACCTGCCTGGGTGCAGATTGAAAGGGCATCTAGCCATTATTCGTTGTCCTCCCTGCTTTGTTCTCAGCTTCCCCTTCCCCTCTCCCTGGTAGAGGACAACCCTATTGTCAGAGCTACATTAAAGATCTGGAGCCAATTCAGGAAGCTGTTTGGCCTGCATGGACCCTCGATACAAACGCCTTTACCCAAAAATTGTAACTTCATGCCTTCTGTCATTGATTTAGTTTTTAACTTGTGGCATGACAGAGGGATCAAGACTGTAAATGGTCTTTATAGCAACAATACCTTTTCATCCTTTGCTGAGCTCTCATCTAAATTCCAACATCCCAATTCTCATCTCTTTTGGTTCTGTCAGGCCAGGGATTATGTTAAAAAGGTGTTAACGCACTTTCCTAATCGACCCCCTGAAACACTTTTGGATACTTTTCTGAAATTGGACCCACAGCAGAAAAAAATTATTTCATTCTTATATAATTATATTAATAATAGTAATACATCAAAATTTGCAGCTTTGGTTAAAACAGCATAGGAGAGGGAGCAGTGGGAGGCTGCCAAGAATTCATAAGTCCTCTATCTGTGCCCGGCATGTTTTAATACAGTGCAAAATATTCTATAAAGTGCATTACACAAATGCAAAATCAGCAAAAATTTACCCTTCAGTCAGTGACGCTTGCAATAGACCTTTTTCACGCTTCCGGGCTTTAAAGCGGATGTGGGGTTGGACAATTTCCGGTGGCTATAGCGTTACCATTAAAAGGCTAGGAAAATGGCTCAGACTCGGTGCAGTTGTTTTTGTTCAGTCCTTGGTTGTTCATATATAGGACAGATATGGCAAGAAAACAGCCATACCTGTCCTATCATGCGTTCTCGACGGACCCGGACCATCGGAGGCAGTGGATCCAGGCGTTCCGAAGAGATGAAGGTCCCGACTTTTGCATAAAGACGGGGAGCGGTTTCGTATGTAGCTGCCACTTCACACCGGAGGATTTTGTTAGCGGATCCACCAGCAGCCGCCTTAGAAGTGGAGCTGTTCCTTCCCTGTTTGCCTGGAATAACTTCACTGCACCGGCAATGAGAGAGTCTGCTTTCTAGAGGGCTAAGAAACGGCAGTTTGTCCTCTCAGAAAGCTAGCAGGCTAAAGATGCTACTGGGGACCATGATTATATGGCACATCCACCCGCAGGTAAACGTCTAATTAAGATAGTACATTGTATATATTTTCCATGTAAGATCATTTTCAGTCAAATATAACTGTTACTATAATAATAATAATAGTATTATTATTATGACCACATAATAATGAAATTATGTGGTTATGTATTTTTTGGAGAGATTATGCTGTTTTTCACAAGCTGTACTGGCAAACACATTTCAGAATGTAATCAGAATATAATTGAAAAGTTTAAATTATGTTTGTCTCCAATATTCCACGTAATTTAGCAAACTAAGTTAAGCTTCATTACGATGTTTGTGTAGTTCATATACTGTAGCTAGCGGTTATCTCGCTAAGCTACGTGTTTTCTTAACTTGATAGCGGTGGATATATTTTTTGTGGAACAACTTGTGTCCTTTCACACGTTTATTGGTGGATGAATTCGCCGCTGCGATTTCCTCCGCATCAGCGAAAGAAAGGGCTGGCAAATTAAGTAAACACGATGCAAAGGACCATAGGAGGAGAGACATTTTTCAGAGTACTTGAATTACAGTCACCAAAACAGGAAGTGCCGCAGCCCTTTCAGATACAGCCTCCGGTTGCCGTGAAAAAGGTCTATAGGAATGGACAATCGCCAGCTAACCATGCCCACATGTTTTGGGCATGCCCAAAGCTAATTGAGTACTGGAGTAACATTTTTAATATACTAAGTCGAGCATATAATCAGACAATTCTCCCCAATCCATTACTGTCTATATTTGGGATCCCTTCAGACCTGGACATTTCACATTCTTTGAAAATGGGCCCTAGTCTTTCCTACCCTTTTGGCTCGAAGACTTGGAGACCTTTCCTATTGGTAGTGGGTACCATGACCTACTTATTGGTAGGCCCTCTAATCTATATCCAGTTCTTTTGTTTTCAACCAATATTTATTCTTCACATTATAATCTTCTCTATTCTTTATTTATCTGTAATTTATTTGTATATTTGTTTAATTTACTAGTATGTACGTATAAATATATATATACATTTATAATATCAGTATTACTGTTTTTCAGTTTATTTCTTTGCTGCTTCCTTGGAATGTGTGTAGATGGGTGTGTGTGTGTGTCTGTATGTCGTGTTGCTAGAAGTTGTTGCAGGGATTGGATTTCTGCTGACTGTTTGTCTTGTGTGTTTGGGGTGGGTAGGGTTTTGGGATAAATCAGCTTGATTTTTTTCTCTCTCTATCAATAACTGTGTTTTCATTGTACTGATGTATGTCAAGCTGTAAAATTCAATAAAGTTGAAAAAAAAGACAATTAAAATCCCATGTGAATGAGTTTTGTGGAAATAGGCGTTTCTTTGTGAGAGAAAACGTTCAGGCACCTCCAAATGGTTTCCATGAAGATGAAAGGATTTACCAAACATGCATGAAAGAATCAAGATAACACTCCAGGTCAGTTTTTGATGAAGATATAACATTATTTCAATCCGGAGAGACTCAGATGGAGAAAAGGGAATCCATTAGAAGAGTTTATTCCATCCATCCATCCATCCATCCATCCATCCATCCATCCATCCATCCATCCATCCATCCATCCATCCATCCATCCATCTTCTGCCGCTTATCCGGGGTCGGGTCGCGGGGGTAGCAGCTTAAGAAGGGAGGCCCAGACTTCCCTCTCCCCAGCCACTTCCTCCAGCTCCTCTGGGGGAATCTCGAGGCGTTCCCAAGCCAGCCGAGAGACGTAATCCCTCCAGCGTGTCCTGGGTCTTCCCCGGGGCCTCCTCCCGGTGGGCACCCAACACCCCACCAGGGAGGCATCCAGGAGGCGTCCTAACCAGATGCCCGAGCCACCTCAACTGGCTCCTCTCGATGTGGAGGAGCAGCGGCTCTACTCTGAATCCCTCCCGGATGACCGAGCTTCTCTAAGGGAGAGCCCAGACACCCTAGGGAGAAAACTCATTTCGGCCGCTTGCATCCGCGATCTCGTTCTTTCGGTCATTACCCAAAGCTCATGACCATAGATGAGAGTAGGAACGTAGATCGACCGGTAAATCGAGAGCTTCGCTTTTTGACTCAGCTCTCTCTTCACCACGACGGACCGGTAGAGCACCGCTTCACGGCAGACGTTGCACCAATCCGCCTGTCGATCTCACGCTCCCTTATTTCCTCATTCGTGAACAAGATCCCGAGATACTTGAACTCCTCCACTGGAGGCAGGACATCTCCCTCGACCCGGAGAAGGCACTCTACCCTTTTCCGACTCAAGACCATGGACTCAGCCTTGGAGGCACTGATCCTCATCCCGACCGCTTCACACTCAGCTGCGAACCGCTCCAGCAAGAGCTGCAGATCACGTCCCGATGAAGCCAATAGGACCACATCGTCCGCAAAAAGCAGAGATGCAATCCTAAGGCCACCAAAACGGATCCCCTCAACACCTTGGCTGCGCCTAGAAATTCTGTCCATAAAAGTAATGAACAGAATCGGTGACAAAGGGCAGCCCTGGCGGAGTCCAACCCTTACTGGGAACGAGCCCGACTTATTGCCGGCAATGCGGACCAGACTCTGACACCGGTCATACAGGGACCTGACAGCCCCTATCAAAGGGCCTGGTACCCCGTACTCCCAGAGAACCCCCCACAGGGCACCCCGAGGGACACGGTCGAACGCCTTCTTCAAGTCCACAAAACACATGTGGACCGGTTGGGCGAACTCCCATGCACCCTCCAGGACCCTGCTGAGGGTGTAGAGCTGGTCCAGTGTTCCACGACCAGGACGGAAACCACACTGCTCTTCCTGAATCCGAGGTTCGACTATTCGACGGACCCTCCTCTTCAGTACCCCCGAATAGACCTTACCAGGGAGGCTTAAGAGTGTGATCCCTCTATAATTGGAGCACACCCTCCAGTTCCCCTTTTTAAACAGGGGGACCACCACCCCAGTCTGCCAATCCAGGGGTACTGCCCCCGATGTCCATGCGATACTGCAGAGTCGCGTTAACCAACACAACCCTACAACATCCAGAGCCTTGAGATACTCTGGGCGAATCTCATCCACCCCCGGGGCCCTGCCACCGTTTATTGACATACAAATTAGAGTCTTTGGCGCTTGGACCCCGGCTGAGAACATCAATTATCGCAAACTTTGTGATGGGCATTCCGTATGCTGAGAGGAACATTATCCCCCCGAACCAGACACTGGTGGTGGAGGTGATGAAGGATGCAGCCGGATGGCCGAGCGAGTGAAGGAGAAGGGGTGGAGGTGGGTTCAGCTCTGCTGGAAGCGGAAGACGCCATGGATGATGGTCCTTATCAGCTGGGACTTGGGCGGAGCATTGATTAATCAATGGTGACGCCGTACCGGTTGGATGATCCAGGTGGGGTTAGAAGAGTCTTCCAGTTTGAATTTGCGCCTAGGCTTCATAACATGATGTAAGGTACAAAAATACTGACCATGACATGCCATTCTGATAGAACGGTCTGCATTACTTTTGCAATTTTAATAAATGGCGCACATCCACTAATTGCACCTACAATTTTATTATTTTTTTTCCACAACCAATGTAGCGTTTCTTATTTGGAGTCTTTTAAGGTCACACAGCATTAAACACGGTAGACAGAACAGAGACTCTTTCTGAAAAGCGAGTGTGAAACTATAAATGTTGCCAGCTTTCTGTTAGTTCAGCTTTGGAAACAGTCCCATGACATACATGACCCGACACCTGCTCTGCATACCTTCCAGCACCGTCATCCTTTATGTTCTGATTCTCTGCAACCACAAGCTCGCTTTCAAGGAGGAAGAAAAACATCACCGTCTTCCACTGGGGTTACAGACAAAACTCATCACATCATCTCCCATCCCTGAGAGGAAATTACATCCCTGTGCTGCAAAGCATGAAATCTGCATTAGCAGCGAGATGACAGGATGTTAGCGAAACGATCAATCAGATCAATCTCAGACAATGTTGCTACTGTTTTCTCTCTGCATTATTGCATTTGTTGTTTCACTGAACACACAAGCCTGAGAAGACTGCACCTCCTTGTTTTCCCCTCTGGGACTTTTCAGTTTTTCCATGCTGGCAGGTTTACACTGTACTCCTGAACATTGAGGTAATACTTTCCAATTCTGACACACACACATACGCACACACACACACACTCCAATCCACCACCCCACCTTCACAGTGGTGAAGTGAGAGGCTTGTCACTGAAAGGTGGAGAAGTTATTCAGAAGTTTTTTCCTCTGTGATCAAAGCTGCAGTGCTGACTGAGCTGTCATTCACGCAGCTTCATGCAGGTTTGGACTGGGACATTTTTTTGGTCAAATGTGATTCTTAAATGCGCAGGAGTACATTCATATTAAAACTGCAGTATGTAACTTTTACAAAAAAAAAAAAAAAAATTCTTTACATATTTGTTGAAAGATAATCTGCAAAAAACTGAGCTCCTCTGCCTTTTCCCAGTGCGAACTAGAAACAACCAATCAGACAATCTTCAAGTTTAGAAGTCTGTTTGTTTTTCAACTGCAGATCAAATGCTGAGAAAATGGCCATAAATAGAGGAACAATGCTGACAGAAACATTTCACCAGATGCTGCCCAACATGCTTCCTGAAACATTGAGTTGTTTTACAAAACTGTCTTGAGGGAATAAACCCTGTGGGAAAAAAATGCAAATGTGACAGTCAGTGTTTCAGTGTGCTGGGGCCTGTCAGGACATTCCTCCTTCCACAGCTGACTTTATATCCCTCTTTCCTTGTCTCTCGCTCTCTCTATATATATATCTATAGATAGATAGATATATATAGCTATATATATACAATATATTGAGAGAGAGAGATTATTGAGAGATGTCCATTTTTAAATAAACTTTTGGTTGCTGTTGTCCCCACACTCGGTACTTTGAGTTCTTCTTGCTCCACTCTGCTAAAAATGTTGAGCCTTTGGTTTATATTAAGCAACTCCATCACATTTCAACATGCATGCAGCAGGGTTGCATTAGCGTAGATCTTTTGAACCGATTAGCAAATTTGATTGCGTCTTTTGGATACAATGTGAATTCGAGCTAAACATAAAGTTTGTTTCAAATTATTGGCTTCTTTGTCTTTAACTAACAAATGAAGTTTTTCTCTTCTCTTTCCACAATCTCAACTAATATCACTTTTTTCTGCGTCAATAAAAAAATGGGATAATTTGACCTTTGATTTTCTAAAAGCCAAGTCATATTTAAATGCTACAAGTGCAAATGAGTTATTCAATTACTAAACATAAATCACCTACACCTAAATCTATAAATAAATTTGTAGATTCCTTAACATTTTAATTTAACTGTCATGTACTTTTTTTTTGGTTCTTAAGCAACACATATATCATATATATGGTGTGATTATTTTTGCATTACCTTGTTTGGAGATGATGGATGTGGCTCCTGAACACGGACCGGTGCAGTGACCAAACCACTACGCTTTTATTTACTATTATAAAATGAGCCCAGAAAGCAGGTGCATTATCCACGCATGAATTTACCATCTTAATTATTGATTCCAGAGTAGTTCACAAACCTGAAATTGAGCTGGCAGAAATAAATACACACAGAACACATGCATACACTAAACAGAGGAGCTCATATAAACATTGCACGGATGAACATAAATATAGCACAGAGCATAGATTGTGCATCTGTGAACTCTCACTCCAAAAGAGGAACAATGACATCTGTCTTTACAATCTCTGTGGTCTCCAAGGCAACCACGTTCAATTAAATCCATCCATTTTCTTCCATTTATCTGGAGCCGGGTCGCTGGGTCAGCGGCTTCAGAAAGGAGGCCCAGACTTCCCTCTTCCCAGCCATTTGTTCCAGCTCCTTCGGGGGAATCCCAAGGCGTTCCCAGACCAGCCGGGAGACGTAGTCCCTCCAGCGTGTCCTGGGCCTCCTCCCAGTGGGACGTGCCCAGAACATGTCACCAGGGAGGCGTCCAGGAGGCATCCTGATGCCCGTCAACTGGCTCCTCTCGACATGAAGGAACAACAGCTCTACAAGTCTCTCCCAGATGACCAAGCTTCTCAACCTATCTCTAAGGGAGAGCCCAGCCACCCTATGGAGAAAACCCATTTTGGCATCTTGTATCTGTGATCTTGTTCTTTCGGTCATGACCCAAAGCTCATGACCATAGATGAGGGTAGGAATGTAGATTGACCAGTAAATCGAGAGCTTCGCTTTTTAACTCGGCTCTCTCTTCACCAAGATGGACCGGTACAGCGCCCGCTTCATGGCAGACGCTGCACCAATCCGCCTGTCGGTCTCCCGCTAGCTCCTTCCCTCATTTTTGACAAGATCCCAAGATACTTGAACTCCTCCACTTGGGGCAGGACACCCCAACCCGGAGAAGGCACTCTACCCTTTTCTGGCTCAAGACTATGGCCTCAGATTTGGAGGCTCTGATTCTCATCCCAGTTGCTTCACACTCGGCTGAGAACCGCTCCAGCCTGAGCTGCAGATCATGACCCGATGGAGCCAACAGGATCACATCATCTGCAAAAAGCAGAGATGCAATCCTAAGGCCACCAAATCGGATCCCCTCAACACTTCAGCTGCGCCTAGAAATTCTGTCCATGAAAGTCAACAGAATCAAATCCAAATTGTTCTAAATAAATGTGACCTGTTGCGTGTTGAGAGCATAGAAGTGAAAATGCTTCACCAGTATATTGGACAGAGACTCATTTATCAAATAGAGTATCTCAAAAATGAACCAAATCCCGTTTAAACTCTACAAAACTATCATAACGTAAACATTTAAGGGGACAGTATGTAAAATTGACTTCTGTTTCTTTATGACATTATAATCTTATTCCCTCATCAAAAACACACCTGGAGTGTTGCTTTGATTCTTTCATGTACTTTTTTCCCATGGCAACCATTCAGCTGTGCAAAACTCATTGGTGTACCAAGCACTGCCTTGAGTTTCCAATCTGAGCTTCAATATCACATAGCAGTGTTCCCCACTCGCTCACTGAAATCCTTCAGACTAGCCAGCAGCAATTAGCAAACATCTGTTGGAACTGCACATCTGCTGATGTCATTATATGAGCTCCCTCTCAGTGAAACGCTGGTAAAAACGTTGCTGAAGGGTTAATAGAGGAGCCATGTTGTGATGACTTCCTTAAGGCGGAGTTCCAGAAAGAGCAGGAGATTTTAAAGAGACGCACGCCCATTAAGTGTGTTAAATTAGGAACTCAAATTTTTTTTGAATCATATTTGATATATATTTCCTTTTTATAACAACTTATGTTAACATAGTTACTTGATTTTGCTAGAAAATGGAAATGTGTAATACTACTCCTTTAAAACCAATCTCTTGATGTGTTTGGCTTTCACCTGGATGTTCAATAAAAAATGTCAATCTGCTCTGGAGCAATTTATCAATGCCCAATCATATTACATGGTGATCAAATGTGGTTTCTTTTTCCTTAAACTATTATTGCAAGATCTCTGGAAGTGTATTTAAACAGCAGTGATTATATCATTTTAATATCTCACATTGAATAAATATCAGCCAGCCTTATCCTGATCAAATTCCTCCTTACTTCTGATCCATGTTGTTCTGTCTTTGTTTCTCTTTCAAGCTGTTGTATGATTTAATCTGAGATAAGGGCAGAACGCATTTCAATAATCTAAGTGGAGAGGTGCATTTATATTTTCACCCTCTTTTTATCATAAGGTGATCTTTATTTCAAATCTCTGGAACATATGAAAGTTCTTTGGGTGTAAAAGGAAATCCCTTTTTGCTGGGAGTGAATTGATATCATTCTTCCTTCTGGAAACCATCAAACAAACAAACATTTGTTCCCCTTGAAGTCAGCGGAAGCACTCGGCTTTTGGACGCTCGTCTCCAGGGAATGTTGACCTGAAAGTTCGAAGGCTCCATTCTTGTAGGTTAAACATTAACCTGAAGAATGGAGACGCTGGCTGTTAAAGTCTTCATTCTATTACTGTGAACACAAAGACAGGAAAAAACATGGAAACAGCACAAAACAACTGTTATTCGTAAATTTAAAAAGATTTTGACGTGATTATTAACTTTGACAATATCTATTTGAGAGTTAAAGCTGTTGCTTTAATGTGGAGATGGAAAAAAAAACACCAGAAAGATTAACAGTTTATTTCCATTGATCTTTGCTCCATCAGAAATTGCTCCACACAGAAGTGTATTTGTGAAAAATTCTGAAAACTAACATGACAACCTGAAGTGGAGAGCAGTAAAGAGGAGAAAAGGCTAGTTACTGGTTACCAGTTTCATTTGGAGTCAGAATTTACCGTAAATCTCTGCAGAATAACAAACCCAATTTTTCAGATTCAGGTCCAAAAGCCTGTGAGATCGGCTGGTTGCTCAGTGACTAAGCTAGTTGTGAGTAGCACAATAAGCTAATAATGTATTCTTTGAATATTGTTCTTTTCATCGTGGCAATATACTATGTTACTGATCATATGAAGATGATTTACGAAGAATGATCAGAACTGAACACATACTTTTTTTTTTATTATTTATCACAATTTCATATCGAAGCCAGCCATGTTGGATTTTGATCTAGTGTTGGGAGAGTAATATCTGACTTTGGCACTTGGAATTCCGACTGCCAGGAGAGCTTTCTGTTAATTTTCCTAACATCAAACTTGGAAACCTCCAAGAAAAAACTGAACAGATGTTTGGGTGTCTTATTCCGTGAGTCAGAGATCATGAGTGATCAGATCACTCATATCGCTCTTTGTTTTAAGGTAAGATAAGATAAAATAAGATCAGGCTCAGCTCAAGTTATGCTCCTCTGCTCTAGTCCTAATGCTTCTCCCAGCCTGAGGTGTAACAGTCACCTGTGACTATAAAAGTCAAATTAATGGTGCTTTATGTGAAACTCACAATCTGCTGCAGTAGCTGTGTGAGTGCATAAATTTTCATATAACATTATATGCAAAATGCGTCTCTTATCGTAGCACAACGATCATAGCAGCAGAACAAAGTCAACTCAGTCAGGAACCTCTTCCTGAGCTCTGAGAAGCAGACGACCCGAGAGCAGTGGGATTCATGGCTTTATGTTTATCTTGAAACAAGTGCCATCACTAATAGTGTTGGTCTAAAGATATTTCCCACTTTGGCATTTTTAAAGTCAGCTCACCACTCACTAGTTCATATAAAATGTGCAAAATGTATAGAATAACCAGTCATGCAGCAATATTCCTTATTTGGAGTGTGAATTATGTGACGGGGAACTTTGCTCTCATCAGAAGCTTATGTTTTGCTCTGAGTCTCATTAAGTCTCAGAATGAAAGCATTTGTTTAAGATGCCCTGTGTAGTTAAAGCTGACATGACGGGTTTCTCATCAAGCACCAGCAGCCATTTCTAGTGTGAGAACATGTCATGGCTGCTGGTTGCATATAAATCGTCTCTCATTTAACCATATCAGTGGTATTGAAGCCAAGTACAATAACTATCTCTACCGAGCTTTGTGTCAACACTGTCCTCCCTCCACCCTGTTCCTCCCAGGCCAGCCACAATGTGTCCTCTGTCCCAGTCAGCCACTGTATTTTAATCCCTGGGGATTATGGTGGGTTATTGTTGCTCCTCTGACTGCCTCAGATGTTCAGCATGTTGGCCACACCATGTTTCTGCCCTCTCCCGTGGCCTACTTTTTTCTTTTGTGTCTCAGCAGCGTTTCTATGGCCTGGTGTCTAAACAAAGAGAGAGGTGTGGTTTACATCCTAGGATGCAGGATGCCAAACCTGCTGCATCAACAAATGAGATGCAAAGTGCAGGCTGTTGGTTAGACAAACCATTTGTGGAGCCTGAAGGGATAATTATGACTCTGTACCTAGCTAATAACCCTGGCCCTTGTTCTACACCTTGCTTCATAACGAGCGTCTGTAACCTCAACTGTTGAGAAGCGTGGACTCTGCTGAAGTTTTGAATAACTGATCTTATTTTTCCCTAATGCTAGCATTTCCCTTGGTTGTGAAGGAAGCCATGCCATGGAGTTTACCAGAAATTGTGTCCAGCATAAACAAATCATTGTCTATGGTGATAAGAGAAGTACTGAACCGAACAGCATCTTTTGCCAGCAATAAAATGTCTAAAACATTCCTCTTGGTCTCACTTGAATTGTTCATTATGTGGATTTGTGGCCAACATAGATTTCTTCACTTTCTCTGGTGCCATTGCCAGAAAAATTGACATCGTCATTCATCCTGAGAAATTGAGGTCAATGCGAGAAATCCAAGATGGAGGCCTGCAAGTAGATGAGAATTGAGTGGAATTGCATGGGAATGCAAAGACCAGGCTACTCTGGAACATCAGTGAAGGTTTTATTTTAGCGCCAATTGTGACACTTGTTCCTTGCTGTTAAAGCATTGTCTGTTGGAACAAGTTTGCTGCAGCTGCAGTTGCTCCAACATTTTCTTTTCTTTCATTATTCCAGCCTAAAGCTCGTAAGATGGCTCTGGATCACTTTGGCCCTTTTATAAAAGTGGTACAAATTAGTTGAATCTCTTCCAACTCGTATTTCCAGCCAGGACACAAATCATTTCTGTTCTTCTGTTACATGATGTTCTTATTAGTTTGCTTTCCTTGGTAGTTGACAAGTTGAAAAGTAGACATAATCTTAGCAATTCTTAAATTCCTTTCATAATTAAACTGGAAAGTATTTCCTAAAAAAAAAAAAAATCACATATATTTTTTACTGTATATGTATTACACACAATTTCTTCTGACTGGTTCTGAATACAAACATGGTGATTTTCATTAAATATAATAGATTATGACTTTTGACTAAATTACTCTTAGCACTAGTACTAATACTAGTAGATAATATTTATCAGCATGACATAACCACATTTCATTATTAAATTAAAAAATATATTTTTAACTGTAAGTTTGAAAATAGATGACTCCTTGTATAGTTCCAAAAATTCAACAAATAGTTCCTTTTTGTTTTTGTAACCAATTCCTTGCAATTTCTCAGTAACCAAAAGACTAACCCAGTCTGTGAAGTGGATTAATGAAACATATTGTCTTGACAACATAGCCATAATTTATTGTTATCTTATGTTGATAGCTTTTCATCTTCACAAACAAAATCACATTGTTCTGATGTCAGCCTTACCTTTAGAAAACCTTTTAAAGTTCATGTGATTTATGAGCTATAGAAAATGTTTTCCCTTTAGACCAACTCACAAAGTTGGTTGATGAAAACATGATAGAGCTGTAAATCCATTCGGATAGCCAATGAAAAGTTGAATGTGTGGTGAATAAAGTCACTGACTGTATTGAATTGTATCCCTATGAATAAACATAATAATATCCGAGACTTAGGAATTATTTGTGTTGAGGGTTTGATGTTTGATGGTGGAATGATTTTATGGAAACTGATATTTTCATCTGCAAATAAAGTACATGGTAAAAACACATTGATATAACTGTACATAGTTTGAATTTAATCATGCAAATAACAACATTCAACCTCAGGTAAATTCTAATCCAGTTTACAACAAATCCTGGTCCCTTTGATTTGAATTACTGTTCTTCCATGAAGAGTTATAGGACAGATAATCTGTTTATATTTTTTCTTTGTTTTATGACATGTCCTGACTGACAAGAGTGGCACTCTGAGTTATCTGATATTCTGTGATATCAATACTACCTTAAATTGATATTAAAATGCAATATATCAAATATGACTCAAAAGAAACTTGACTTTGTAATTCAACTCCTTGAAATTGGGCCTCTGTCTCTTTAAGAAAGCCCTGCTCTCTCCAATGTTCCACCATCAGGAAGTCTTCACAACATGGCTCCTCCATTAACACTTTAACAGCGTTTTTACCAGCATTGCACTTAGAAGTGGCTCCCATAATGAGCTCATGTCTGATGCTCAGTTCCAGCAGGTGTTTGCCAATTGCTGCTGGCTAGTCTGAAGGAGCTGAGTTGAACTGCTGTGTGAGGCTGACGTTTGGTACCCTGGAAACTGCAGCTTTGAAGAGGAGCTTCATCTTGAAGGTGGGGCTAGGTCCAACCAGGTGTTTTGCACAGCTGAATGGTTGCCATAGGAAATTAAATGATTGCTCAGACATGCCTGAAAGAATCAAAGCAACATTTCAGGAATGTTTTTGATGAGGGAATAAAATTATAACATGATGTAAAGCTAAAAAAAACGTCAATTTTACATAATACTTCCCCTTTAAAAAGGAGTTACAACCTGGGGCCACCTCTGATCTCACTTTATGAAATCACTCCTCAGGAAAATCAAATTTTCAACAGTAAAAATAGTTTTTAAAACATTTTAAAAGAGCTTGGCTATTAGTAGCATTTTTGTACAACCGAAATGGTCTTTAGAAGAATTGTGTGTTTCAACACAACTGGAGGTCTGTTGCCTGCTGCACAGAGCGACTCTCATCACCGAGCTACGGCTCGGCTCCCCGCCGCGCTGCGGGGTGGCGCTCAGTCCGGCGCACTCTGCCGCCCTCAGCGCACCGTCTGTCCGCCTCTGACTCGACACGACATGGGTGTGGAGAAGGAAAAGCTGGACACCAGCATAATTATGGACGAGGACAAGTTCAACCTATCCATAGAGCCCATTCTGATGAAGAAGGGGAAGGTGTATTCGGAGGCGCCGGATCGGGATCCAAACGAGATCAACGCGTATCTGAAGGTAACGTCAGCGCGCGCGCGGAGACTCTGAAAGTGGAAATGTTCGAGGCTCGACGTTTCTACACTTTGATGCATCTCATCTTATTACTTCACTGTGAGCGATTTGTTGTTATGGTCGTCATTGTGAGGAGGGTCATCAGTTCCATGAATACCTGGAAGTCGCTGCCTGCGCGTACATCCATCATCTCTTAACTATTTCCGGCCTGCAAGCCTTTGTTGCTCATTTTTCAAGGTTAGTCGCTTGGCGCTTTGGCTTTTGTCAGAGAAACCTGAATGTCTGCGGGTTCCCACTTCAGTAATCCAATATGAAAACAAACTAAAGCACTGCATGAAACATAAATACATTGCATACGCATGTTTAGTTTTGTTGTTGTTTGTTTGTTTTGTTTTTTTTACTTTAAACGCAGATAATTCATGTTTATACAAAATTGTATTATTGTTATAATAAACATTATGTTTTACACAGAAATATCAGCCTAATAAACATATTGTATGTGTACAATATTTATCAGTCAGTATTTGTCCAGCCTGTGAGCCTTTTTAGGAATGAAAAAAATCCAGTCAAATCCACTGATAACATATCTAGTGAAGTGTGGGGAGGTGCTGAGTGGAAGTCAGCATCTCTGAAAAGTTTGATGGAACAAGAATACATGATGTTCTCTAATATTTCCTAGCAGATGGCTACTACTTTGGACCTTTTTCTTTCCACTAAACGTTTCCCTTGACCAGTGTTGTATAGTAACAAAGTAAAAATACTTCGCTACTTTACTTAAGTATATTTTGGAGTACTTCATACTTTCCTGGAGTAATAAAATTTTTGATAACTTTCACTTTTACTTCACTACATTCCCGAACTTAATTGCATACTTTTACTCCGATACATTTTCAATGTGTGGTTTCGTTACTCGTTACTGTGACGGAGGAGCGTCACGAGTTACGACCTAATTAAAGAGTCGCGTTAACACACACAAACACACGCAAACACACACAAACACACGCCAACACACACAAACATACGCAATCGCTAACTTACGTTTTGTTGCAGTTTAAACTGGCGCGGTTCATCGTGGGTCCCACGCGGTGTTCCCGCTTCACTTCACATTAATCCTTATCTGTCATTTTCAAACATTTTCCCGGCTTTATTTTCAATTAGCTTTATTGTTTCCGGATCGTGACGCACCGAGAGAGAGTTGCGCAATGTTGTGACGTCATCAGAACGTACTGTGTGTTGGCTGTTTCATGGATTATTGTATTTTTTGGATTACAAGTTTATTTATTTTTTTCTCTTATTAATTATTTAAACCTTGTGGTTTAGGCAAAGCTCCTAATGCTGCAGGTTTATCTATTAGCAGGTTTCATTTTGCCTGCACTTGGTTGTGTTCATTATTTTAAGTGTATTTTACAAGTTTACCAAAATATAAAAAATGTCATTCAAACTGCATTTGCCTTGTTTTACTTTTTACTTGTACTTTTCATTACATTACTTGAGTACATCCATTTTTACAGTACTTTCCATACTTAAGTACAAGACGTTTCAGATACTTTAATACTTTAACTCAAGTAACATTTCAGTCAGTGACTTTTACTTTTACCAAAGTCATATTTTGGAGCGGTAACTATACTTTTACTTGACTCCGAGATTTCAGTACTTTATACAACACTGCCCTTGACCCCAAAACGGAGAAGTCATCTTCTTTTTAGTTCAGTACATCACTTTTTTAAGGAGAATCAATGGACAACCATTAAGTCAATGATGTTCTTCATGATTTGTATAATTTCTTATGGCTCTTATTAGATATTCTAGTATTCAGTAAAACCAAACTTTTAAAAAAGAAAAATTAACAGAAGTTATTTCATTCAATTAAAAAAAAAACTTAATTAATTCTACATTTAGTGAAAGTATATAGTTGGCTCTGGTCACTTGTCCTTGGAGGGTCAGGTAGTGGCTGGTCTCTTTCTTCAGAGGTTGGAGGGCAGTGTAAGGTCTCCATTTCTGAAAAAATACTGAAATATTTTCCTAGAATAAATAGAATTTTTCCATTGTTGTTTTGTTTTTGCATTGATTGTACTGTTGGTCAACTGGTCTCTCTAAATTGTTTGTCCTGTCCACCTTTATGTTGCTGTGTTTTGACTGAACAGGCTGTAGCATACACTACATGTAGTAATCACTAAGTAGCTGTGTTTTCATTGAAATCACAGATATTTTTTGACTAATGGAAACGCGTAAATTTTGAAAAAAACAAAAACAAACTTAAATTCCATATGAAATTATTTGACACGGCAACAATATTTAGACATGTCTAGTAATGAATACTGTTGGGGGCCCCAGCTGTTTTTTTTAGCGCTCTGAACGGTGTTTGGTTTGCTGATGACATGGGCTGCCTCTGATCGTCGTGTCTCAACAGGTGGGTTTCGAGGACGTGATCGGCGAGCCGAGCTCCGCCCACAGCTTCGACAGAGTTTGGATCGGGAGTCATGCCACCTTTGAGCTGTTCAAGTTCTTCTCCTACCAGCTGCTGACCACTCTGCTGGCCATTCCCATGGCCTTCACACTAGGGCTGCTCTTTGGAGCACTAAGCTCCCTCCACGTCTGGTGAGGACATGTCCCCCGTCTCAGGCTGCTCCTTGTGCAGGTCTCACATCAGAGACAGAAAACAAAGATTAAATCCCAACAACAGCTTGGTGTTTCCACCCTAAAGATGTAAAGCTGAAATACATTTATTGGGTTTTATATTATACATTATTGAAGAGACAGTGCACTACTGTTTATTTGTGTAATTATGTCATAGTAATTGTGTGGTGTGTCATGAGCAGTACGTTGGGCTAGCTGCTCCCAGGTTCAAAGCTCTCAACTTCACACATGAAGACTTAATGGAAAATTGTTTTAAATACACATACAAGCACTGCCTGGAAACTTTGGAGGAATGTTGAACTCCACTGGGAACTAAAAAAATAAAAAACAAAAATATAAAGCCTTTTTGCTCCAGCAGACAGACTGCGTTTCAGCTGCAATTAAAGTCTATTTTTCAGACCAGTGTGGAACTTGCTTAGTTTGCTTGTGAAACAGAGCAGAGAAACTTCAGCACAACCTCTCAGCAAGATGTCAGAGGAATTCATCAGAGAGATGTAGAGCTGCTGCTCAGTTCATCTAAAGGTCACAGAGACCAGGAGCTGCTGCCAGAGGTCAGATTAAATAATCCAGACTGAGTTTTATGAAAGTTTCCATCGAGATCCAGGGAAGATGCTGTTTAAATGCTCATATGATTTTGTTTTTGTCTGATTTATTTTGACTGAACTTGTGACGTGAAATCTGGATATTACTATTAGAATGTATGATAACCAACAACTGGGCCGAATCCAGAGAAATCTAATGTGATTGTTTTGTTTTTTTTCCAAGACATCTCCTACCGACCAGAGTTAAGATTTGATCAACATTTGACTTATAATTTTTGAGTCTTTTTCTGTAGATATGTTTATTAATGTTTGTTTAATGACAACAACATAACACAGAATCAAAGCTCAGCAGTGCAATCCATAGGAGACAAAAAGGAAAGATATTTCCATCATTATATAGCTCACATCTAAGCCTTTATAAATGCTTGAGACAGGATGGTAGACATGTGTCCTTCAGCATAGTCCAAGAAGGGCTTCCATCTGCGTCCAAAAGTGTCAGTCTTAGAGTGGACAAGGCATGTTGGAGAGTAGAGAGAGATATTCTCCAAAACAAGGTTCTTCCACCCAAAAATAGTAGGAGACGTATTAGAAATCCATTGCAACACAGTATTCAGAAAATTAGGACATTATACAACTTACTCTTGTTTTGATTTTGGATATGTTTATTTGGTAGACAAGGAGAAGAGACACAGGATTGAGATCAATATTAGTTCTGATAATTTTCCTAGTCTCAGCCAGAATTGATTCCCAGTATAACTGGATTTTAGGGCACAACCAAAGGGCACAGGAAAGAGGACCCTGGTTTAAACTTAGTCACCTGGTTTGGGGTCAGGTGAGCTCTATGCAGTGATTTAAGTTGCAACGCCCAGGAGTGATTACAAATAGTCGTTTTTCTGGCAGAGTTCCAAATACTGCTCCACATTTCATCAGTAATGTCGATATTCAGTTCTCCTCCCCAGGCTTGGGCCAGAGTTGATAAGTGACACTTATAACATTTTAATGTTTCGCAGCACATGCTGAGTGGCACTTCACAAGTTCTGGAAAACAGTTTTTCATTGTCTGAAACCTCAGTGTCTCTGAGTCGAGTTGGTTCTTTTTTAACAAAGTCTCTTCGCTGGAAGAAACAGAAGAGGTTATTTTTCCCTCCTCCAAAGGCTTCCACAACTTGATTAAAAGACATGAGGATCCCATCCTTAAAAAGACAGCCCAAAGAGGAAATACCCTCAGCCACCCATTCCCCAAAACCTGCATCCAACATACCCGGAAGAAAGTCAGGGTTCTGGACAAAGGGTGTAAATGGGGATGTTTTCCCAGTTCTGCCCTCAATGTGTTGAGCCGCTCTCCAGGCCTTGACTGTATTCACAGTGTTTGGATTGTGACAACATTATTTATGGTTTTCATATTTTTAAGAAAAAATAAGGCTTTTAAGAGGGCAATCCCATAACGAGGCTTCTACATCCAGCCATATTGTGGATGAATTTCCAGATATCTGCTCTCGGGCATATAATATAAGAGAACTTACTTGATAGTTTTTAAGGTCTGTGAGATCTGAGCCTCCCATGTCTCTTGCTAGCTGTAGTGTTGACATTTTTATGAATGCTCTTCTTTTGGCTCAGATAAAGGAACCAAACCAACTGTTTAATTGTTGGATCCACCTTTGAGTAAAAAAACAGGAATCATCCTAAATGGGTATAACAAGAATGTTCATCTTAAGAAGCGAGATTCTGCCCAGCCAAGATATGGGAAGACCGTTCCAACATTCAAGGGCTAGCTTAATTTTTTCAAATAATGGGACAAAGTTTGTTTTGAACATCTGATCGAAGAAAGGTGTGACAAGTATGCTGAGATATTTAAATCCTGCAGGGGACCAGTTAAAAGGGGAACTAGGGATATAAAGTTGTCTACCCAAGAGCATGACCTCGGATTTGGAGAAGTTTATTTTGTATCCTGAGAATGAGCCAAACTGATTAATAATTGCAATAACTCTTTTGACTGAAGTGGTAGGTCTGGAGAGAACCTACCACTTCAGTGGGTCCCCGGATAATTTCTTTATTGGGGTCAGTGTTGACACTGATTACAATGGGGTCACTACGAATTGCTTCAGCCGGCGGTTTGATTGCAAGAGTGAATAAAAGAGACGAAAGGGGCATCCCTGCCTGTTTCCCCTTCCCACCTAAAAGTTTCTGGACCTAAGCCCATTTGTAATAACTATAGCTTAAGGATGACTGTAGAGGACTTTAATCCAGCTGATAAAGTTGGGATCCAGTCCAAATTGATGCAGAGTATGAAAAAGATATGACCATTCCAAGCGGTTGAACGCCTTCTCTGTGTCTAAGGAGATTAGAAGACCGTCCATCGCCCACTGCTGACACAGGTGAATCACATTCAAATGACATCTGAGGTTATTGCAGGAATTACAATGCTTGAGAAAACCCATTTGATCTGTCCCTATCAAAAGGGGTAGAATGTTTTCCAAGCATGTTGCTAGAATTTTGGACAGTATATTCAAATCTATATTAAGTAATGAGATGGGTCTGTAGAACATGAACCCCTCCGGTCAGAAATTGAAGCGTTGTTTGGGAGGACTTCTGTGTTTTTGTAAGATAGGAAAGGTATCTACCTGGTTTATCCCCATGTTCAAACAATCTTTGTTTAGCAAATTTGACTTTGTCTGTAGCGTTCTGCATCAGTAATGTGTTCAGTGAGCACCAGATAGCATTGAACTCCCCCAACTTAGACTGTTGCTAAAAGTTGTGTTAACAACTTTCTTGCATTATTGCAACTTTATTGTGTCCAACTTTATTCTTCAAATGCTTTGAGTTTATTCTCATATTATAGCAACTTTTCTTCCTTCTGCTCCGACTTTTTTGCTGTACGACTTTATTCTCGTATCAGTGGGAGTTTTTCCTCATTTTATTTTGACTTTATGCAATTTTATTCTTCTTGTCTGTCCAGGCTGGTGATGCCAGTGGTCCAGAGCTTCATGATGCTCCTGCCTTCAGCGCAGAAGATATGGAGGAGTCTGATAGAGATTTTCATAGCACCGCTGTTCCAGAGTCTGGGGAAATGTTGGTCCTCCATTCAGATTCAAACCACAGAGAATTGAAGCAGACACCTGCTTTAACTTTTCCCTGAGTTGATGAGAAAAATTAAAAAGGGTCGAGGGAGACGTGAGCTCTTAGATGGTTCAATACAAGATAAAGAAAGATGTGCGGAAAATAAAAGACAATCATCGGGGAAAAGAGGTTTAGTATGACCAGAAAACCTCATCTTGCTTTAGCAGACTCCTTTGTAGGACAGAGAGAAACTTCCGTAGCATTTACATGGGTTTTATAACAAATTGTTCTGTTGTTTCCTCTAAAGTGGATTTGGGTGAAATATTGATGAGTAGGTAGTAAAAGTATATTTCATGTTGTGATGAAGAATGTCTCAAAAAATTGCTGTCTTCGTGTGACTTTGTTAGCGACGGTTCCGAGTCTCAGACATTAAGCGTGTGCTTCAGGCTGCAGGTTGGTGCTAAATTTGAGTCTTATTTTGAAGTGAGGAAGGAAGTTGTTTTGGAGTTGTTTCTCTTGTTGCGTTGATGGAGTTGACTGTTAAAGATTGTTTGTTGGACTAACAACTTTCTGCTTCAATAGTAATAAAAAATTAATTAATTATAAAAAAAAAAAAAAGTTTCCACCATCTTAGCATTGTGTGGCAGCCTTCGATGTTTGTAAAGTCGTCAGCCATTTGCATCAAATTTTAGAGTTGAAGTGCTATTTCTGAGTTTCTTTGTGACTGCATTTGGTCAAATGTTTGCTCTGACAGGGACTAGATGGACAAACTGTTACCTGCTACTGACTCTAAAGTTAGCTTTTTTACTAAACCCCAGCTATGTCATCTCTAGTTCAGATCTAAAATACTCAGGAAGATCAAACCTGAATGCTGTAATTCAACACTAAACAATGTTTTTTCTCAATACCAGGTTGATGGAAGCTTTATTACTAAAGAAGCACAAAAACAATATTTTTATTATGTTTTTACTTATTCTTACATTCATAAGAGCCCAAGTCTTATCAATTGGACTTAGAGTTACACTCCTGGTAGTTGATCTTGTTTTCTTTAGACTGAACATAAGCTAATCTTTTCTGTGTAATGTTCAGGTCAATTTCACTGAAGCATTTGAGGAAAATGATCATCCAGACTGTAGTCATCTAACGACATTTATAAATGAAATACATAATTATGTGAAATTCTCCAGGTCTTACCTGTTTACTGTAGTTCACTGCTTTGGAATGCTTTAGAAAACTCAATATTCCATAAATATATTGACTGAGGCTCAGACAGGCCTGATGTATTTTAAGTAATCAGGAACACATCCACAGTGTGTGTTTTTATGGGTAATAATAGTTTGATATGACATGGGCTTTTTGAGCGCCATCGAATACTGTTGTGTTTTAAATTGTAACCAAAATTCATTCTTCTCATTCCATTTCTGTACAAGAATCAGTTAAGACTAACTTCCTGACATGTTAGTATATGTAATTTTTCTGCTCTATAAACATATGCAAATTGTATATATTGCAAACTACTCAACTATAAGCTAAATGTAGTGAGCTGAAGGAGAGAAAGCATTATATTGTAGAAGTTTATCTAGCTATTAAAAGCTAAAATGCAGCATTTGCACATTTACAGGCATTCACTAACATATCTACTGTGATGAATTTAGATAACATTGACCTTAATGCTGGGCATCTATTTTATTATTTAAAAATGCCAGAAGATGCTGGAGCCCTTCTGGGAAGGAGACATGCTGTGTTCCAGATGGACATACATCTGCAGAAGTGAACCTTTGTGAGATTGGGGCGTGACTGTTTGCTGTGAGGCAGAGACTCTGGTTCAGGCAAAACAAACTGCAGCTGCAAACTGAAAGGTATCAAGGAAGGATTTCATATGTTTTAGTGTTTTCAAACATTTGGGGAAATTTAAGTTGTAAAAATGCTTCTTCTGTTTTTGCTTTTGATGGTCTAAAAAAAACTAGTGGCACAATAACAGACCTTTAAGCCAATGTCTTATCTTATGTTGTCCTGATGCCAAAAATACAGAATTTTGCAATTGCGATTCCTGTTGTCTTCTTCTTTGTAGTTTCCACCAGTAGTAATAGCTGGCTGTTTATCATGTGACTCGCATGATGCGAAAAAGTGTTTCCATCGCAGTTTTGTGAAATACATATATTTCAGTATGTTTGAAAAATATGGGAGAGTGTTAGGAACACTGGAAAAGAAAGAAAAATAATTCTGACTTTAATCTCAAAAAAATATGAGAATCTGAAAGACACTTTCCTCAAAAAAGTCAGAATTATTATTTTTTTCTTCCAGTGGCCCTCATAGTCTTCTATAGAAAGACCATCACATCTGAGTGCAAAAGCATTTTATTGAAAAGCAAGAGGGTTTTTTTTTTAAATTGGCGTATTTCCATCTTCCAAATTTATTTGAGAATTTTCAATTCGCACAATTTTGTGGTCGATGGAAATGCAGTATTGATACTCCTCTGAATTTATGCAAAACTTTGCTTCGATGTTCTTTTTACAACACGTTAAGATGCAGTTTGAAACTGAAGGACCCCATCTGTAAGTTATCTAAATAAAGATTAATTTTCCCCCTGAGGAAACGGTTGTGTGAGGTTTGTCATTATTTAGTTGCAGGAAATGAGATCGTTGAGTTATGCGGCTCAGTGTCAGAAAGTTCTCATAAATCATCTTCGCTCACATTGCCTAAGACACTTTCCTCAACAAATCTGAACTGTGTGTTAACACCACATCACTCAAGGCTCCACTGTCAGACCTGCAGGTCTGCACAGCAACTTGGGTTGTTATGGGAACCTGTCCTTCGCTGAAGGAATTTGTGATGAACAGCACTCCTGGTATAAAAAAAAATGTCTGCCATCATGTTCCTTGACCAGATCAGCTCAAAGTTATCATTGTAACAAATACAGTGCAATACGCCGTGTGCCGTCTGCAGGCCGACAAGCTCACAGCAAGTCAGGACTGCATATTAATTAATATAATTAAGCTTCGCTGTGGTATCAACACATGTGCGATTTGATCTCCAAATTATGATCCACCTCTTCTGTGACAGCTTTCACATGACTCTCTCACACAGAAAAATTCAAGTCTCATCCAGATTCATTCATTCATTCATTCATTCATTCTAGTTTTAGTTCACACATACATTTTTGTTTATATTATTTGTTTTTATATGCGTGTGAGAAAGAAAATTGTATGCTGTGTGACATTTTATTAGTATATATGTGCAATTTTAATATTTTGTGTGTGTGTGTATGAGTCTTTAGTAGAGCGTGAGAGACAAGACATAGTTTTTGTCGTAGTCATAGTTGTGAGCCACACCCACTGAAGAGGGAATAAAATGCATGTGGGAATGTTTCTGAGTTTTGCCCAAAGGGCAAATGCACAAAAGAAACAGAGGAATAAATTAGAAATGAATAACTGAATTTTTTCTTTTTATGCTGCATTCAGTAGTAAAATTAGTCATGTTGCAACAGATGTGGAAAGAAATCCCAGTTGGTGCAATGACTGGTTATACTTTAAAAAGAACACATTAACACAGTGATATAAGAAAGTAACATCGTGTCGGTGTGCATGATGTTACTGTAGCCATTTTTGGACACAGAAATCTTCAAATGTTTGAATTTGAGGCGTGCCACCATCTCTCTGCTGCTGTCACATGCATGTCACCATGAGTGGAATCCCTTTATTAATCAACAGACTTTTATATTATTTAGTTTTATGCCTTGCAGACAAAACAGCATCAACTATGTGGAGGAAAATTTGTGTTTATCAGAGATTTTGGGGCATTCTTCCAGAAGTGCATTTGTGAGGTCACACACTGTTGCTGGATAAGAAGGTGTGGCTTTCAGCATCCACTCTAAGTCATCCCAATGTGAGAGAAAGACTTTGTTTAGGCCAGTTGGGGTTTTCCACACTAAAATAAACTTGTCCATGTCTCCATGGATATTTTTGTTTACCAGTAAACAAAAAAATTGGGTAAGACTGTAATCATTTAATTGCACGATCAATTGAAATAAACTCAATAATAAGCCAAACTCATTCTGAAGGATATAAAAACATTCACCTCTTTTCACACGGACTATCAACAGCATGTCTGCAGGCTGGAGTTGTTGAGAATGTGACCGGACCGGACCGGGCCGAACCGGACCGGACCGAACCGGACCGGACCGGACCGGACCAGAGTAGCAGCCTATCAGTCTGTAAACAGCAGCAGAGCCGTTCAGGGATACCATACTGCTAAGCTACATGGCGTCAATTTCCTGAAATGACCTTTTTTTTTTTTTTTTTTCCCAAAGTGATATTGCGGTCTTACACTCAAAGAAATGAATCATTGGCTTAACATATTATTTTTATGTAAGCAGGGTTAGGGTTATGTAAATTGAAAGTAAATCACATATACTAATATGACATTATGACTTTATGTTTATCTAAAATAAAATGAATGAATAAACTCAACTACTTGAGCGCAGCGGGATGCCTGCAGGTGACGGGGAAGCTTCGCTCCGATTTAGAGAGGGGGGAAAAAAGGAAAAAACGCTCAAGGTTCCCTCGGCGCCCTGGTATTACATTTCAGTTCCAGTTAAGGCTGAGGGCAGGAGAGAGGAACCCCGGTCCGCGCAGTTTGCCTCCACGCCTCCCACTCCACTTCCTATATTGTCACGTTCTGTTTGAGCTCGAGGATCTGTTCGGAGCAGAATGACAGGAGAGCTGCGGGACGACGAGACGGAGGAGGTACAGTATGACTGCAGTCCACTCACGCCTAGCGTTACCATTATTATTATTATCCTCATTTGTTTGCACTTGACTTCTGTCTTTTCTCATTTGGAGGAGGTTCATTTACGTCTGCGACACAAAATCCAACTTCAACTCCTCCGGTGACACGCGTTCAGGGGCCACATTCACCTGAACGCGTCTCCCTTTCTGAGAGGGAATGTAAAAGCGCTGCTGTGCCTGAGTTAGAGCGCTGACGGGAATTTTACTGCTCCTCAACAGACTGACGGACCGCAGTTTTATGCAAATCCTCAAAATGGACATTTGGAGTTGAACTGCAGGAAAGGAAGACAACAAATCTTTTTTTCTTTTTTTTTTTTCAATTAAAAAATTCTTCCACTAATCTGATTTACAGTTTTTTTAAGACAAGTTCAAACTATTTCACTCGTTTATTGCTGACAAGTTTACCATCGGAAATCAAGGAGGGGTTTAACTCGCAGCCTTTGAGCAAATTAAAGCGGAAACCGACCTTATGTCAAAATAATTTATACCATCAGCTGATGAGAGGAATGGATGACACAATATCACACGTTGGAGAAGAAGCAGCTCTTTATGCCTAAACAGCTTAAAATTGCCTTTTTTCGCACTTTCCGAAAAATGTTTCCATGCAGACTGTTACACTGTGTGGAGGCCCAAAAGTGCCACAATTTAAAAGTAAATACATACACAACAAATGAGAGTGTCTGCAGCTAGTTAAAATATTACTATAACTACTATGTCAGCTACTCATAATAACTGCAATAATATTTTGTGGAAAATATTTATTAAATTTAAGATTATTGCTTGTCAATAAAAACCAATAAATAATCATAATTAATAAGTAATCCATAAAATATTTGTTTAATTCTCAACAGTGATTCATATTGGAAAGTAAGCCTTTCTTGAATCATTAAATGTATAGCTGTACATGTCATTTCTAAATACTACCAATAAAAAAAAATGTATAGCCTATAATAATTTAATTATTACACAATATTTTTACTGTCTCAGGTTAGACTGGCTATGACTGGCATGGTCACATGTGATTGGTTTGAATGTACTTGCAGTGCAGCTTAACCAATCAGGTGTTATTGTCTCATTGACAAATGTGGTACTGTAAGTCTGAAAATGTAAAATCCATCCATTTTTTGGTGGACAATGTCTTTGAATTCAAACTTTTAAAAAACTTATAGAACATGTTTATTTTCTGGTGGAACTGTAGTATGGCAACAAAAAAAAGGATGATTTTACGGCACGTGTGGGCTTCCATACAGGTCAGGATATTGTGTTATTGCTATCTGGGTGGTGAGGACCCCTTGCGGCTGAACGCAGGGTGTGGTGCCTGACTGTGTGCTCTTTCTAAACCCATCCCTGTCTGCGGGGCAGGCTGGTAACTCAGCTCCAGTTCCTCTGCCTTCACAGTGCGCTGCGTCCAGTTCCCGCACCTCACCTACGCTCCTCTCCTCTACTCTTATTCTTATTCTTATTCTTCTTTTTTTCCCTCCCGTCCTCCTCTCCTACACTTCTGCCGTGATCCTCACAGGAGTATTTGCATTCGTTCATCCGGAAACAAGGGAACATTTATAAACCGAACAACAAGGACATGGAAAACGAGAGTCTGAACGAGAAGGCGATGGAGGACGTCCACACCAAGGAGATCGACCTGGTCAACCGGGATCCGAAGCGCATCAACGACGACGTGGTCAAGGTGAGTCAGAGCTGGGTGACTTTATTTTATTTCTTTTTTATTTTTTGCAACTTTTCTGATACGTCGCTGCAGATCAACTCTGGGATGCAGAGACGTCCAGGTGTCAGCTGGAGCTGATCCCTGTCATGTTTTAGTGAATTCGCAGAAACTGTCCCGCTCGCCCCAGAGGCTGGCCGCTCCAGCGGTTTGCCCCTATTAGGAAGCAGCGCTGGGGTCGTAGTTAAAAACTCATTAAGGTGATCCGATGCTCAGTTCTAGAGCCGGACAGTCCGGACTCCTGCATGCCCTCCACTAGGAGAAGAAAAATTACGGATTTCCTGTTGCTAGAACACACGTTTCCCACAGTTTGCTGCTGCTGCTGCGGCTCTACGCCTTTCCTGTTTGGGGGACGGAATTCTTCCCATAAGAGGAGCTGCCTGAAAGCAGCCGCACAAACACCGGGAGTTTCTTTGGTTTAAAGAGGAGCGGCGCGCTGGGAGCCACCTGACGCGCCTGTGAGTGCGCCCCCTTCCGCTGCCCCTTCCCTCTCCCCACCCGTCACCCCGAGGCTGGGTGCAGCGTTTCCAGAGCAATGGGTCAGGGAGCAGCAGAGGTCGGGTCTTTGAAATGCTTGAACTGCACCTTGATAAAATAGGAAAACACTCAAATAGCTGGTTAGTGTGTGTTCATGTGAGTGCGTGTGTCTATGGGTGTGTGTGTTGGTGTGTGGAGGCGCCCCTGGGCTGTCCAGTGATGAGGTGGCACACAGTTTATCGAGGTTTTTTAGTTGCTATGATGACGAAGCTAGGGCTGGGCGATATGAACTTAGAATTTTATCACAATATTTTGTGATAAATATTGGTGATAGTGATAAAGGTCAAGATTGAAAAAAAAACCCTATTTCTTACAAATTTAAAGCAGGCATCAGGTTCCCCTGCTTAATGATAGATATGTTAGTTTAATTGGAAATATTTACTCTGCAAAAACACCAAACCTTTATACCATCAGCTGATGGTACCAAGTATCTGTAGTTTCTAGTGCAAATATATTAGTATACTTTGAATAACACAAAACTACCTTTTCAGGAGGATATAAGTCGATGATTGTTTAATATTGATGAAAAGTTCCACTGCCGGATTATTACTTTCATAACAAGACATTTTTCCCATAAGTGAAATAATCTGCCAGTGGAATTAGTAATTTTTAAAATGAATATTAATTAAAGAATTATTGACTTAATGACAAGTTTCTTGTAAGTTAGTTTTGTCTTATTTCAAGCATAATAATAATCTGAAAACAAAATGAAAACACTTAGTAAGATTTGGTCTCCAAGTTGGAAAACACATGAACTGTCAAACAAACATGTTGAAAATACCATTATTATCAATATCATAATACATATGTGGTCATGTTTACCTGTAAGGTTGTATAACTGTTGTCTTTTTTTGTAAAACCAACATCATAATATTAAACATGTTTAAATTGAGGTTTTTAATGAAAAAGTGAAATTGTGGTATCTTTTATCAAAGTTATGTAAAGAGACTTATATTAACAGACATAAGTAAATATGAAACAGTTTCTGGAACAGCTCCACCTGCATGCTGGCACCTGAGCAACATCAGCTCATATCTGCTGGCTTTTTCTCTTCTTTTTTTTTTTTCTTTTTGGCAGAGTTCTATCGTCTTTTACATAATCGCTTCTGCAGTGTTGTATAGTAACGAAGTAAAAATACTTCGCTACTTTACTTAAGTATATTTTGGAGTACTTCATACTTTCCGGGAGTAATAAAATTTTTGATAACTTTCACTTTTACTTCACTACATTCCCGAACTTAATTGCATACTTTTACTCCGATACATTTTCAATGTGTGGTTTAGTTACTCGTTACTGTGACGGAGGAGCGTCACGAGTTACGACCTAATTAAAGAGTCGCGTTAACACACACAAACACACGCAAACACACGCAAACACACGCCAACACACACAAACATACGCAATCGCTAACTTACGTTGTGTTGCAGTTTAAACTGGCGCGGTTCATCGTGGGTCCCACGCGGTGTTCCCGCTTCACTTCACATTAATCCTTATCTGTCATTTTCAAACATTTTCCCGGCTTTATTTTCAATTAGCTTTATTGTTTCCGGATCGTGACGCACCGAGAGAGAGTTGCGCAATGTTGTGACGTCATCAGAACGTACTGTGTGTTGGCTGTTTCATGGATTATTGTATTTTTTGGATTACAAGTTTATTTATTTTTTTCTCTTATTAATTATTTAAACCTTGTGGTTTAGGTAAAGCTCCTAATTTTCTTAACTAAATGATGCTGCAGGTTTATCTATTAGCAGGTTTCATTTTGCCTGCACTTGGTTGTGTTCATTATTTTAAGTGTATTTTACAAGTTTACCAAAATATAAAAAATGTCATTCAAACTGCATTTACCTTGTTTTACTTTTTACTTTTCATTACATTACTTGAGTACATCCATTTTTACAGTACTTTCCATACTTAAGTACAAGACGTTTCAGATACTTTAATACTTTAACTCAAGTAACATTTCAGTCAGTGACTTTTACTTTTACCAAAGTCATATTTTGGAGCGGTACCTATACTTTTACTTGACTCCGAGATTTCAGTACTTTATACAACACTGCGCTTCTGGCTGGTAACAGCTTCATGAGATTCTCTTCTCTTGTCAAAGTCATACAGAAAAAAAACAAACATCTTGACAGAGAAGCTCTTATTAAACTTATCAGCTGTAAGAAAACATTTCCAATCTATCAGTGTTCGGATTTCACGTTCAAAGGTTTCCATTGTGTGGCTTCATCACATGTCAAATGCTGTTTTGTTTTTTTTTTATCTATTTTTTATATACAAGATGTTGTAAATTTCAGTTTGCTGGCGACATTTTTCTCATGTGACTCACAGATGTGAAATGTGCTTTTTTTGAAAAAGTTCTGTTTGGCCTTTATGAGGACGGAAACAGTAGCTTTCTGTACAGCGCTGCTTATAAAAAAAGAGAGAGAGAAATTGCAGTTCTTTTCCTCCTTCTCTCCTCTTCTTTCTTCACTTCTTCCAATGTTCTATCCTTCCCTCTTCACCCCCCCTCCTCCCTCTCAGCTCCCCTCCATTGTGACAGTGAGTCAGACTCTCCCTCCAGTCTGGAAATAGAAAGCAGCTTTATGATTGCACACACACACATGCCCACATGCACTCACACATGCACACGCACTCACATCCGCACACATGGACACGCACACACTCCCTCTTTCATTTCAGCATTTAGCTTGTGAATGCATCTCCTGTAAAAAAAAAAAAAATAGACAAAATCACAGTCATAGCCACAGCAATTGTTGGGAGAGAAGTTGAGTGTTTCCTGGGTTTTAAACGGCTGCATGTGAGATCATGAAGGGGTGTAAGGATACATTTGGAGCGCCGCAGGAAAACAGAGAACCAGGGAATCCCTTCCATCATAGCGCACACACACGCGCGCGCACACACACGCGTGCACACACACAGAGATCATCTGAGCAGCACAGATTCCTTCGCAGGATTCTGATTTCTGAAAATCACACATTGTTCTCTGGCGGGCACGGCAGCAGCTTGCCTCAATCACCTGGCCACATCAAGCAGCTTAGCCTCATATGCACTTTAAAATCGAGAGCCCCCCGCAGCCCCCTCTCGGCCCACCCCTCTCCTCTTTCTTTTCCTCTAGAGAAGCTGTGGGTCTTTTTATAGCAAGCAGGAGGGGCTTGGGATCTGTGGAGTGGAGTGCATCCACTGGAGAAAACTTTTTAAGAGGGAGCTGTGAGAAGCTGGAGCTTTAGCAGTCTTCAGAGACTCAGAGCCCTCAAGGTCAAACTGAAATGAGTCAGAAGATTTTTTACGCTGCTCTGTTAAACTTCTCTGTTCGCTGCTTTTGAAGGCATCTGGGTGTTTAGTAAGGACAAAAAGGTGAAAGTTTAAGAAAGTTTTATGGATCTCTTTCCGGCTCACAATGGATTGTGATTGCAGCCAGTTTGGAAAACTGCGCTTCCGATTTAAAGTCGAATGGAAACTTGACTCTTTCAAATCCAACATGGCTGCCATCTTCTAAAGCGGTGATGGAGGTCGAGACGTGGTTTTCAGTCAGATTTGTTAGAAATTTGAAACAGTGTTTGAACGTTTTCCACATTGAGCAACATTTAAGTTTTCACAGTGATAAACCAACACAAAGCCATCAATCAATCAATCAATCAATCAATCAATCAATCAATCAATCAACCAAATCAATCAATCAATCAATCAATCAGTTAATTAAAATGATGCTCAGGTTTCCAAATCTGAAAAGTGTGGCATGCATTGGTATTGCATTCGGCCCCCTTGACCCTGTTAACTTTAACCGTAACAGTAACTAAGCCCCAAATCAATGTTTTTGCTGATAAATTGTCTAAACATGTTGTTTAGGATTCTATTATTATGTTTCTGAGGTCATTTAAAAATTTTATGTAAATTTGTTTCATTGTGCAATATTTTGCCTCAAATTGTCTCAGAGCTGACCTCTTTAGGCCGAGTGGTTCTTCGGCAGCTTAATTTGGTTGCAGCGATACAGCTTGGTGCAACTTAGTCAGGAGTGAGAGTTGTCGTGGCAACCGACGAGTGTTGATCAATAGCGTTTCCTAGCTTTAGAAATGTGTGATTTATCTGCAATGTGGACACAGAGTAGAACGGGACTCCTCTGCTCTCCCTCAGCTCCACCCACTTTGTCAGAGGGCGGGACTATGCTTCCCACTCTTGGGTTTGTTGCACTTGTGAAGTGCACAATTCAGAGACTGAAAGTCCAATTTCAGGGAGCAAAAACAATCTTTAATACATCTGCAGACAGAGAGCAAACAATACACTGCAAATGTGTGGATGTGCCAAAACTTTCTCCAGCTGAACAGAAACAAACTGACGTTATTATTGTTGGACTTAAAGAGGAACGATCTAAAGCTATAGATCTAGTGTCAATGCACAGCTTCAGTTATTACAACTACAAACTAGCGATCAGGCCCGAAACCTGGGAGCACTGATGGACTCGAACTTGAACCTTCAGAGCCACATAAAGACAGTTTCAAAGTCGGCCTTCTATCACTTGAAGAACATCTCCAGGATTAGAGGACTAATGTCTCAGCCAGATCTAGAGAAACTCATTCATGCGTTTATCTTTAGTCGCATTGATTATTGCAACAGTGTCTTCACAGGCCTGTCCAACAAATCAATCAAACAGCTGCAGCTGATCCAGAAGCTGCTGCTCATGTTCTCACTAGAACCAGGAAGATAGAGACATAACATCAGTTTTAAAGTCCCTCCACTGGCTCCCTGTAGCTCAAAGAATGGACTTTAAAATACTGTTGTTAGTTTACACGTCACTGAACGGTTTAGCACCACAATACATTAAAGATCTGCTGTTGTTGTATCAACCTGTCAGATCTCTCAGGTTCTGGTTCTGGTTCTGCTCTGCATCCCCAGAACCAGAACCAAAAGAGGAGAAGCAGCTTTCAGCATCTATGGACCAAAAATCTGGAACAAACTTCCAGAAAACTGTAAAACAGCAGAAACCCTGACTTCCAATTAATCTCAACTAAAAACACACCTGTTTAGAATTGTATTTGAAATGCAATCAATTAAAAATGTAATGATGGAACAATGTATTGTTTATTCTATGTTGCATGACGTTGTGTTTTTGTGTTTATGATGTAAAGCACTTTGAAATGCCTTCCTGCTGAAATGTGCTATACAAATAAAATTTGATTGGATTGATTGATTGATTGATTGATTGATTGATTGATTGATTGATTGATTGATTGATTGATTGATTGATTGATTGATTGATTGATTGATTAGGCGAAAATCAAAATCTACTCTAAACAGCTCAAGGTTTAGAGTTACTCATAGTTACTTTAGTCACCTCTCTCTGCTAACAGAGGCAGAGACCTAATCTTCTAAGACCAAACAAAGGGAACAAAAGAAAAAACAGATGGAACAGTTCAATCTTGTATGCTCATTCACTGTTATGTCTACAGGATGCAAAGACTAAATACTCCCATCTCCGCACAGGGAAGGCAAGGTCCCAGACAACCAGTCTGGCAAAGTTCAGCAAACCTGGGAAACTTACGTCAGCAGACACAGCTTGTTTCATTAGTTTGTACACCCTTTGCAGTTGCACAGAAAAACATCTTGACTGTGATACAAAAAACATTACATTTATGTGATACATAAAGGAACATTATTTAATACAAATAAAACATTTTGCATTTAAAGAAAAACTGCTTCACACAATTTAAATAAAATCCAACCAATTGCCTGTAGAAGTAACTTAATTACAAAACACAATCGACCTCTGTAGATCCCACAGCGTGATGCTTCATTCTCACATTTCATTCACGAGGCATTCAGGGTGATGTGGAGTGTTGGTTTTCTGCCAATGAAATGTTTTGAATGTAGTTGGACTTTGGTATCATCTCTTCTTACACACATTTGCTGTCTCCCTTCATGGCTTGTAATGAATTCCTGTTGTGTTCCCTGGTGTTTATGATGCTGTTTGTTGACTAAAATAATTGGATTCAAACAGAGATTAAATTAAAAATGGGTGGATACTAGACGTGTGCTATGCTGCATATCTTAGTATCGATCCAATACCAGATAAATATAGTTCCAGTATCGTCGCTATGATACAAATATGATACCATACCATACCATACCATACCAACTTTATTTATAAAGCACTTTAAATCAACCACAGCTGATACAAAGTGCTGTACATAAAATAAATAAAAACAAATAAAAACTCTTACAGTTTAAAACAAACAAACATACAATGTAAAACTAGATCTCACTGGAGTTGAAAGCCAAGTAAAATAGATGTGTTTTAAGACGAGCTTTAAAAGTGTACAGTGAAGGGGCCTCTCTGACCTGCAAAGGCAAGCTTAAATACTTTTTATTTAAGCTTGACATATTATGTTTGTTGTTGTTTTTCCTTTGAATTCTTTTATTCAAATTTAGAGAAAATTTGAAAAATCTGAAACTAAAGTATCAATCCAATTCTGATACCAACTTGAT
Organism: Poeciliopsis gracilis; assembly: GCA_911649635.1. Lineage (NCBI taxonomy): Eukaryota > Metazoa > Chordata > Actinopteri > Cyprinodontiformes > Poeciliidae > Poeciliopsis > Poeciliopsis gracilis. Next base: position 135,838 of record CAJVRI010001317.1, read on the forward strand.
ATCAGTAGTACAGATATTTGTATTTTTGGATCAATCTGCCCACCATAGTGGACGCACATTGATACCAGTGTAAAACCTGGTTCTGGCAGCATTATGCTGTGGAGATCTAATTACACAATGCCTAAAAAAAACTTTGTTCAAAATTTTATTTAGGGGTATCACAGTGAAAAGGCCAGAATACAAATGCAAACCACACTTCTTTTAAGTTAAATTAAATGAAAACCAGAAATCGTTTTCCTTTTATTCCGCAGTGTTATGAAATGTGCTGTTTCTTGGGTTATAACAAAATGAATAAACTACACTGAAGAAACATGAGAAAATGTGTAAAATGTATGGATGTATGAATATGTTTGCAAGGCATGTCTGATTCTATATGCACATCTTAACAAACCCTGAAAATATGTTTTAAAAATGTAAAAGCATGAATGCATTCATTCTAATCCAGCTAAGTTTGCAAAATGATGTGAAAAAATCTGCCCAAATAGTTCATCTGTACAGGCGGTGGTTCTAATCGGTGCCTCCAGTCAAACAAATATTTATTTCTCCCTGACGACTGAGGCCTTCTGCCTGGTGGAGGGTCTGTCAGTGCAGCACCGTGTGACCGTCACTTTGTCCACTCAAGCCTGGCCGGCTGCCTCTACATAGAGCTCTGCTAAGAGCTTGGCTTTATTTACTCAATAATACAGTTACTCTGCCAGCAGGTCACATGCTGACCATCAGACTGTTGTTTCATATCAAACCTCCAACTGGACCGCAGCACTTCCACACCCAAGAATCTCTTTAATCCTTTGTCTCTGAAATTTTCTGCAATAAACTCACTGAAGAGGTCATGTGAAACATGTTTCCTCTCCACATAATTATTTTAGTAGTCAATTATTCTATCAATTAGTTGATTAATTGGTGGGGAAAATTGCACATTTTGCAGATTTTTCATTTAACCACTTACACTTTTTTCATACAATATTAGAAATATATTTAAAAATACAAATAAGTAAATTAAGTCTTTTTTAAAAAAGCAAAAATAAATATTTTTGCCTATAATGCAATAGCAGCAGTGATCATTTGTAGGAAAATATGCATCTGCAGCTAAACAGCACTTTTAATATCAACATGTGAAAAGTTCGGGCCTTTCTGCATCATTTATCAATACAGAGAAGGGCTGATCTGCTGATTATTGTTTTTATTAATAATTAGATAGCAAAAGGTGCTTGATGGGTTTTATTGCAGATTTTGAACCAGGCAAAGATAAAATATTTTTACACACAAAGAAGGTTTTTTTTATCTTAGATGCATGATGTGTATATGTTTTATACAGTTTTGTCCTAATTACTATTTCAATAACCAATTCATGCTGATTAGTCAGATTAATCATTTCAGTATATATTCTACTATAGTATATATCAGGGGTGGACAATCCTGGTCCTTGAGGCACGGTGTCCTGCAATTCTTGGATGTCTCCCTGGTCCAACACAGCTGAATCACCTCCTAAATGCAGTCAAGTTCTCCAGAGTCCTGCTAATGACCTCATTATTTGACTCAGATGTGTTGAAGGAGAGACACATCTAAAAGTTGCAGACCAGCCCTCAAAGCCTGGAGTTGCCCATCCCTGATATATATTCTATGTCAGCTTATAAAGACTCAAATTTGACACACAACAGTTGTCAGTCAGTCAGTCAAACTCACTGACTGACTGACTGTGGATGTGCCATTTTCTCCTGACTGTTTGTAAACAGCAACAGCTGATGAAGCACCTCCACTTACCAGTTGTGTTTGTGCCTTTCTGCAGAAAGCCTCTCATTTAGCCTCAAACACAGTTGTGGAAACTGGCGCAGAGTCGCTCCACAGTGGAAAAGTTAAATGATGGACGGGCTGGTTGTGTGGCCAGTTCCGTGTTGCTGCAGCTGAAGCAACCGCTCAGGGTAAAGGGCTTCACCCTGAGCCAGACCTCTTTCTGAGACACTGAAGGAAATGTTCGTGGACAACCTGCAAATTTTTTTATTTCACACCGTGTTTTTGACAAGAGGCAGCACACACTCTGGAAGTGTTACAAGTCCACTGCAGGGTCAAAAAGTGACTAAATACTCACACAAAAGGGCATTTAGAATCAGATTCAAAGGTTTAGTTGGCTTTACTTTATCACACAGACAAATAAAGTACAGTATGAATGTCTTTAAAACCTGAACTGCTTTCATATTCAGGCACTCACTGTCAGCACAGCAGTCACCCGGTGCTCACCTTTCAGGGAAAATCTACATGTTTCTGGATAATGGAGTTAAGCAGGTCCTCAATGTTTTTTCTAGTTTCCAGGATGATCAATTCCAAATTGAGGGCAAATTAATGACAAGTTGACGTCTGTTCGATTAAAATTTAGAAAAAAGAAAAAAAAAAACAGCATTTTTGAGTTTAAAATTCTCTAAAAGAGTTGATACCATTCCTATAGTTCTTTTGGTTATAAACTAATTTTTTCTTTTTTTTGGCTGATCATTTTATGCCAAGGTAAAAATAAAACGAAATTAAAATAATTGCAGTAAAGTATAGTTTCATCAATGTCATCAGCGTTCACAAACAGCCATCAGAAGACTCGCCAAAAATACTGATAAGTTTCCACCACACAACATTTTTCAGGTACTGTAGGTATTAAGAGAAGAATGTGTACATGCAGATTCAAGGCTAATTATCTGTTCATGTAACATTAACACGGTTATCTGCTCTGAAACTCCTAAAACTACCTTCTGGTACTAGCAAGCATAGAAGATTTAGCATTCTATGCTTGCTAGAATGTTAACACTTCCAGATGAGTTTTACTTTTATGATTCCAGCTGAAGGCCAGCTGGCCACTTTGGTTCTTATCCAATGATTTAAAATCATCTGTCTATACCAGGACATGCCTTTTCTTAACCTCTATAGTCAGGTTGTGTAAGCAGGCATCCCAACATGTGGATCAGTTAGGAAAAAATGAAACGGTTCAATTTTCTGTGTTACAGTCAACATGACACTGGGGGATTATCCTGCTGACTTATTGACTTACACCCATTAGCCCTCGGCGTGTCGGCCGCTCTGTTCAACAAAACCCAATCTCTATGTAGCTGGAAAATAAACATGGAGTCAGAAGCCAGTGAAGAGGACGAGAGGCAGAGATGGAGGGAGAACAACCGGCGTCTCTTTTTTTTTCTTCTCCTTAACAGCTCAGGTCAGGTGTGAACCTCCAGCAGGGAGCCTCCTGCTTTAAACAGAGAGCCGTCCCTCTGCCTCTCATTTATGGCAGGTGATAAAAGCATCTGTGTCACTCAGATACGGCTGGAATGTCTCTTTCTCTCTGCTGTTTGTCCAATCAGTTACTGGAAACATAACCTGAAGCTGATCTGGAGACAACAGAGCAGATGCCAGAGACTGTGAGTTGTTTTCACGAGTGTGTGTGTGTGTGTGTGTGTGTGTGTGTGTGTGTGTGTGTGTGTGTGTGTGTGTGTGTGTGTGTGTGTGTGTGTGTGTGTGTGTGTGTGTGTGTGTGGTGTGGGGGAGGGTGGGAGAGTGCAGAAATGAGTATTTTGGGTTGGGCAGATGTTGGACTGCGTACCAGCCACAGCACAGACAGATATAAATCTTGTCAGGAATCCCACCCTGCAATTCAGCAGAACTGACACTTTCACAAGAACCGAGGCACCTGATTTATGTTGGAATAATGAGTTCAGGCTATCAAGCCTGTCTGGTGGTTTTATTTACTCCATATCAGTACTCTTGTGAAACCTATTACTCAATGGCAGAAGATAATCGACGAATGATAACGATTGCAGCAGCTCACTGTGCTGCTTCTTCAGGTTTGGAGATCAGGATAGGAAGGGCCAGTTTCCATACACAAATGTATTGAAAGGGCTTGGATTTAAAACCAACATACATTCCTGGTAAATGTTTTGTTTTTTGACAGTGCTTATGTTAAAATATTTTGAAGATATCTGCATAAAAAAGGATTCAAATTACAATCCTTCTTAGCTGACAAAAGTGGTCAGTCTGCTTTTGAATTTCATTATAAAGTTTTCATTTTATATGGTCACATATTGTTAATCCAGAAGTAGCAAACATTTACAACTTCTGGATATCTCGGTTAGATCAAATTATATTTCTAAATATTATGAATTTAAGGGAAAAAACTTCTCATTCCTATTGTTTGTATGTCATCCCTTTGCAAAAATCTAATTGGAATTTCAATGAAGTGTGTAACGAGTCAAGTTATCAAAGAGTCATCAAAACATTTATTGTAACTTTACTGTGGCATGACAGTGGGACTCTTTATCAGCAGATGCTCAGTCTTGAATGACTTGGATCCATTTGGGGTCAGATTTTGATAGCTAAAGCTCATTTTAATCCATACATTTTCAGTGTCCATCACTGATGTCTTGGTAAATATGTAACTTCAGTGGATTAGCAAAACAACATATTTCTACCATTTAAACCTTTCCACATATCTGTAAATATGCGTAATTATTTTTGCTTCAATGGGAGTAAGATGACGAGGAACAGATGCATAAATTCTTTGACAAACTAGTCCTTTGTCCGCCGCGCCAATAAGATTGCATGGTTTCCACGGAAACCGTCTATCCAGATTACTATCATTATTACTTTATTATCAGTAAGATTTTGTCTGCTGTTTGTACTCCATGTCTTGATAGGGATTTATTCTACTGGGAATACTCTCCCCTCAAAAACAACTTTTCATTTTTTGTTTCTGTTTGCAGTTTCTGGAATTAGCCTCTCAGAATTTAAACATTCCCACGATGTCATTCATTTCCCTTTCTTTCTCATTCCTGCCAGGACAATAACTTATAGCTTTAATTCTTTTTAATGTCTGGTTTGAATGGGCAGGAACATGTAATTTTCTACATAAACAAATGTAACTTTGTGACTAAAACAGAGGTACTTCTATAAGATTTATGCTAACTACTGAAAATTGTGCACCAACTCAGCTATTTTCTGTGATTTGGAAGTCACAAGAAAACGAGGTCAAATGACAAAATATTGTGATGTAGCTTTTTTTTTAATCACCATTACCTTCACTACCTTCATTTCGACCAATTATCCATCCATCCATCCATCCATCCATCCATCCATCCATCCATCCATCCATCCATCCATCCATCCATCCATCCATCCATCCATCCATCCATCCATCCATCCATCCATCCATTTTCCTGTCACCCTTCTCCCTAACGGGTCCGGAGGTGCTGGTGCCTATCTCCGAGAGGCGGGGTCACCCTGGACAGGTCACCAGTCTGTCGCAGTTGACCAATTATGCCTTGTTAAATTTAACTAATTGCAGTTTTGCTAGAGTGTGGTAAACATTCTAATGTATTTGTATAGATTGTTCTGACCAGCAAAAAGATCTCAAGCAGACTCTAGCTTCAGTAAAATGTAACTGAGTACCTTTCAGAACCTTTCCAGAATCAATCCAGTGTTTGCCAACGTCTTTCTGCTCTCCTTGTCTTCAGGTGGACTTTGAGGACATCATCGCAGAGCCTGCGGGAACCTACAGCTTTGATGGCGTGTGGAAAGCTAGTTTCACCACCTTCACCGTCACCAAGTACTGGTGCTACCGGCTGCTGACAGCACTGGTTGGCATTCCCCTGGCACTGATTTGGGGAATCTTCTTCGCCATCCTTTCCTTTGTCCACATCTGGGCCGTGGTGCCATGCGTGAAGAGCTACCTTATTGAGACCCACTGCATCAGCCGCGTCTATTCCATCTTCGTCCACACCTTCTGCGACCCGCTGTTCGAGGCCATGGGCAAATGCTTCAGCAACATCCGGCTCCGCACAACAAAGGAGGTGTAAATGCATGAGAAACACAAGGAAAGAGGAGGATTCATTGCAAATCACAGCAGGGAGGAAAAAGTGAGATAGAGAGAAAAGTTAGGGAATGGGGAAAAAAAGTAGACCTCTGAAAAATAAGAGGTTGAGGGATGTTTGGAGGGGAAGAGGCGAGGTCACCCATCACCTGGGCCAGCCTTTCTGTTTTCTCTGTTTTTTCTCTCCAAGGCGGCTTAGCCAACCAGGTGGGCACCCCAAAAATTCAAAGGGTTATTCTTCTGGGTTTTTCTTGAGGTTTTGGTTTTGTGTATGTATGTGTGTGTGATCATTTTTTAGTGCTGTTTCTTTTGTCAAGCAAACAGTCGACAAGATGTCGTATCCTCTCATTAGAGTCATTCCGTGTGTAATCCGTGTTAAGACAAGAAGGTCGGGGTCTGCTGCTGTTGTTCATGTTTTCTGGTTTTGGGGCCGGTAGTCGGGGGCGGGATGGTCAGAGGCAAAGCAAGGGCTAAGGGGGACGCTGGGGTCAAAGACAAAAGGCAAGCACTGCTGGATTCTTTCTGACTCAGCAAATGCTCACTTGCACAGTGGCACAACAACCTGCTGCCTTTCCATAGCCTCCCAGCCCCCCAAAAAACATCCTCATTCACCAACTGTTCCTCCTTAGCCTCGCCTCCTTTTCTCCAGCAGTCTGACACACTGAACCCGCCCGTCTTGCTTGCACTCACCTGTGTTTCCTCGCCGTCCGCCACGCCCAACATGCTGCCTAGACGTGCAGAAAGCGATCTCCTGTAAGCACCCTCACGCCCCCGACCACCACCAAACCACCGCCTTGTTCCTACACCACATCCCTTCTCTGCTCCACAGAGTTCATCACCGTGCCTTCATAACCACGGATATGTGTGTGTGACAGGATATTCTGATTATGTGCCTTCTGTTTTTTTTTTTCACGTTTTTAGAGAAACTTCTACCTTTTATTGTTCACACTATTTACAATTCCAGAGTGTTTTGAACATGAAGAGTTGAGGGTTTAAGTGTTATGTTAAATTGTTTTAATATGCTACATGTGCCATTTATGTGGTTATGTAAAAAAAAAAAAAAGTCTTATATTCCAGTGCACTAATTTCTGGGAAGGTATTAAAATCTCCTTCACTGCAAAAACACAAAAAACCATATTGAATGTTTTTGGTCTAGTTTCTAGATTAAATATCTTAGTACTCTTGAAATATACAAAGGCATATTAGGGCCATTGTACCAAAGAGAAAATAAGTACATTTTCACCAAAACATCAATTTTGGTGAAATTGATGTTTCAAACTTTACAGATGTTTTTAAAGTTTGAGACTAATCTCAGAGGCTTTCTGGAAAAGAATGAGTTTGAAAAGTCTTTTTGAAATTTTCAAACTCTGAAAATTTCCAGAAGTCAGTTTTTGGTTTTTTTGAAGGAAATTATTCTGACCTTTCTCTCTTATATTCAGAAATATATAATAGTTCCTTAATATTGATGAAAAATTACTTTATTCACTGGTATGAGCAACATGTCTTGTTATAAGTGAAATAATCTGCCAATTTTACATGAGCGTTACAGTGATTTACTTTTAACCAGCTCTGATATATTGCTGAAAAACTGCTTGTAAGTTAGTTTTATCACGTTTCAAGTGGAATAAGACAATTGCAGTGGAAACAAGACCAAAACCACTTGTTAATATTTTGTGTTTTTGCAGCGTTTCTGCCGTTACTTTCTTTTTTCAGCAGTGGAATTTGACCTTAGAATGTGCTGTTTTGAGCTGGTGTGAAACCCCACGCTGCTTCCATAGGTTAATGCATTGGAATTAAGACGTGAGGCAGAAAATGTGCTCGTCTGGATGATTTGGATGCATCACACAGGCTCCTCGGTGTGACCTTGGCTCTGTTTTCACCCTCTACTCTGGGTGGACTGGACAGGGCCAAAAAGCTCGCTTTAAACATCTGCCACCTTTAGCTCACCTGCTGTCTTTTCATAGGATTTGATAGTATCTCTGCACCCACTTCTTTCATAAAAGAGAACTTTTAACTTCTGAAGGTGACATGTTATTTTTCTTTGTAAGAAATAGTTTTCCTTTCTTGCTTCCTTTTATGTACATTATCATGCCATGCACAAATAAAATTTAATATAATCCATTGTGCAATAGCTTGTTGTCGTTATTTGCTCTTTCATCACGCAGGAAGCTGGAGGCTGTCCCTTTAAGAAAGCCAGGACGTAACAGTGGCGTTTTTGTTCTCTTTTACTTGTGATATTGAGTCATAGCAAATCTAATTGTATAATGATTCATGCAGGAAAGTTGGTAACTGTTTTTCTTTTTTCTTTTCCTTCTGCTGGGCAGCACACAGACACATGAAGCTGCTTCGAGCAAATCTGGAGTCGCTGAAAAAATGACTTCCAGCTGCCATGCCCTCCACCCTGCAGGGTCTGGGTCTGAGGTCAAAATCCTCAGACATGTTTCAGGATGCTATACAAAAGCTTTTGTTTTGTTTATTTATTTTTTCCCCAACCTTGGTATTATAACACAAATAAATGTGTTGAGCAATGCCCATGAGATCTGAAGGCAACTAACTGTACTCAGCTTGATTTACACTAATGCTAAGTGCACGATTATTCAGCCTGAGGGAAAAAGAAGCAGATGATCCACTTCCTGACACGATTATGTCAAGAATGAAATGGAGTCGCCTCAAAAGGTCGTTCATCATTTTCAAAGTTTTTCTCCCATTGATATTCCAGGTTCCTCAGAGATGCCTTTCAGTGACGACGGTGTTAATTAAATTAAGAAGGCTTGCATTCCAGCTTTTATCCCAAAACATCTTGCACTGTGTTTACTTGGAAAAAGTCTGTGCAAGCAGTTTCTAAGTGTCTTTAATTACGGAGAAACACGTCCAAGCATAAGCGATTTGGAGAAAGAGCAAGAAATCAAAAGTCCAGAGAGATTCGGCAAAGAAAATCCTAAATTCTATCAGGGAACCAGAAACTGGTCTGAGCAAATACCAGACAGGATGGCAAGTAAGCAGTGAGTGAAAAAGGAATCCACAAATTTCCATTCATTTAGTCAATCAACTTTACAAGCCTTACAAACAGAAAGCTGTTAATAAAAATAATAATAGTAATAATAATAATAATAAAAGAAACCCGCCACAAATAAAGTCAAGTATAAAAACAACTCCCTGAATAAGTCAGACATTTCTAGAAGATGAGGAACTGGAAAACACAATCCTGTCGTTAGGAAATAACTAGAAAAAGATTAAAACTCTCTCCACAGAGTTGGAGAGATTTGCCTCGGTTCAAGTTACAGTTCTCCCTCCTGATGCAGGCAAAGCAGTTCGTTTGGATGGATGAGTAAAAAAATATTCTAAAAAATAAACACTAAACAGACAACAATAAAAAACTTTGTTAGATATAAACATACATACATAATATTTAATTTATTGTAGCTTATTTCCCTTTGGAATTACTAATGTAACCCTGAATTTGAATTAAATAAATGCATCACCTAACTAACTCTTAACTCTTGTGTCCCAATGTTCCTGGATGTCACAGGAATAAATGAAATGTATCTGGTTTGGTCAAAAGGTGTGGAAAAAATGTGTATTAGTTTTGGTTTAACAAGCTCTAGTGACCTCTGTGATGGGCAGAGAGACTCACAAGCTGGTTTAAAAGAAAGCCAAGAGTGTTCCCCTTTAAGATGATATAAAATACTATATTACAGACCTTTGACCAATGCCCATACCGTGAGCCTAAACTAGACATACACCAGTCTCAAAAAAAAACAGAATTTGTCCAAAGGGGCCGTTAACTTCATGAGCTGATGACTATGACTCAGCTGCCATTTTGGAAGTGCTATCATACCAAAATATTAACTAGAGACAGGTATCTTATCAAAAACTATTGATAGATTTTGCCACCCTGAAATGGACAAAAAATGGTCTGGCCCATGGAGTAACCGGGTTTAATAAACACTAAGCAGCATGCCAGTCTGTTTTGCTCTGTAGAATCAAATTTCTATTTGAGCTCCAAAACCTTTTACAAATTGCATATTTAAAAAAAGATCTGACAATCTGACTGTAAAATCCCATTGGACAAGTAGCACCCTCTTAGCTTTTTACTGTAAAATAAAGGAAGTGCACTTCTAAATTCAGTGAGAATCATGTATGTCATATTTTATATATATGTAGCATTTTTATAAGAGCTGAAGGTGTCATGATTGCGCTATAAAATGGTGATACAAGCCTGGAAAACACACATTACAGCAGTTCCAATTCCAAAACCATTACTCATCAAAAAGAAACATGAAGGCCCATCTCACATTTGTCAAAAATTGACTTGATGATCCTCACGACCTTTGGAATGTGTTTGACCATCACATCTGACCTAAAGCTAACACAGCATTTCAGAAGCAGAAAATCATGCTGACAGCTTAACATGGAGGTAATGTGAGGTGACTTGGACGCCTTACTATAATTGATGGAATCATATGAATCCAGCAGAAGAATGTCCTGCCATCATGACCCTGAAGCTAAAAACCAATCTCTGCTCTTACAGCGCAACACCGCCCTCTAGTGGCGTTATGTGAGAAGCACGCCTTGAACAAACAAACCGTGTGAACAAATACTCTAGTTTCATTTTAACAGTTTTTTAAGAGACTTCCAAAGTTCAAAAGTTGTAAATGTTCTATTTTTTAGCTTGAGAGTGAATGTCTTTTATGCAAGCCCATAAAATATTAATTTAAATTTAGAAAACAGAACCATGACATTATTTTCATCTGTGATTAAAAACGAACGATTGCAATGCTGAGTCATAAAGGAAAAACTTAAATACAAATGTAATGCAGTTACTGGGAGGAACGAAAATCCTAAAGTGGCAAAGAAAGGTAACCAAAACTAAACGTAAAAAAGCAAATAAAATGAAAATCCAAGGAAAGCATGCAGGTTACACAGTGAAAGAGTTAGAAGATTAAAACTAAGCAAAATGACAAAAGAAGAGCACAGAAAAGAAACGAGTCAGAACAAGAAGAAAGAAATATTTACACAATTTTAAAAAACACAATTCACTGTTACAATGGCAGGAATTTTGTGATATAAAAATCCTGTCCTAGTAAATCACTCCAAAATGTCCTCGTACTATCCATCCATCCATTTTCCGTCACCCTTCTCCCTAACGGGGTCGGGAGGTGCTGGCGCCTATCTCCAGCTGCGTTCCGGGCGAGAGGCGGGGTCACCCTGGACAGGTCGCCAGTCTGTCGCAGGGCAACACAGAGACAAACAGGACAAACAACCAGACACACACACACTCACACCTAGGGAGAATTTGGAAAGCCCAATCAACCTGACAGTCATGTTTTTGGACTGTGGGAGGAAGCCGGAATACCCGGAGAGAACCCACGCATGCACAGGGAGAACATGCAAACTCCATGCAGAAAGACCCCGGGCCGGGAATCGAACCCAGGACCTTCTTGCTGCAAGGCAACAGCGCTACCCACTGCGCCACTGTGCAGCCCGTCCTCGTACTAACAAACTGAAAAACAAAACTGTTAATAAAAAAATACATAAATAATAATAATAGTAACAATAATATGTAATCTTGTTGCAGAAGATCTCAGAAAACTAAATACTTAAACTGGGTCAAAACCTGAAAGGAAAAGGATTTTATCTTTGTTTTTTTTATTTTATTTTAAGACATTTGTCTCTTTTTCTAACCTTATCGGTGTCTCACGCACAACACATTGGTTACCATGAGACACCTACAGATGACGTGGTTTTTACACTCAAATCTGAATCCATATCGCAGATATGTCTCTTCAAGCTAATGCACAGTTTTGTGAAGCACCTTCATTAAAACACTGCTTTCATGAAGAAAGGAAAGTGAGACAGTCCTGATTTGACTGCATTCTTTGTAATTTTATCTAACATCTAGAAATATCTAAATCTAAATTTGTTTCTCAGTTTACAGAGGATGGATGTCCCTCAAGCAGCTCATCGTTTCTCAGAGTCCAGGCAGGACTCACGGCCTTGTTGCCAGATTGTGCAGCTCATGTCACTGTAATCAAACCACCTTCGTTTGTTCTTTCTGAGATTCTGAGTTATTTAATTTTTTTGTGCCCTACACTGAAAAATGTGGATCTCACATTTAGGTGTTTCTTTACTTTACAGGCTATGTAGCTTCATCTAGCTTCATTTAGCTTGCTAAATAGCTATTTAGTTTGTAAGCTAACTATTCAACCTGCTAACCAAGTATTTAGTTTAAAACTGACATTTACAAATGAATGAATAACATAGTGAAAATATGACGTTTATAAAAAAAATTTAAAAATCCAAGTTAAAAACCTCAAACTAATTCCTGAAGTTTTGTTGATTCACTTTTTTTCATTTTATTGTCTTGCCAAGAGGGTTGTAACTCTAGTGGAGTTATAATCCAAAAATTAAATATGACACTGCCTAAGTATCTAAAACTTATTTCATTCTCTGACTGAACCACAACGTGCCAATTACAAGAGTCAGAACAAACAATTCTTTATGTTCTGATGCAGAAGCCTGATGTGGTGAAGGAGGAAGCTGGAAGCTAATGCCAAATGTAGAAAACATAAGTCAGACATGTTCTGCCTGTTCTCTCCAGCTGAGGTGAGGATGACTCAGGCAGAATCATCCATCAGAAGCGTTCGTCAATGGAAGAAGTGAGCCAGGCTAACACGTCACATCATGACCTCCGGCACCTGTAGAGGTGAGAGGTCAGCAGCTGTTTCTTTTCCCAGCTCAAACATCACAGTGCTCACAGGTGAGAGCAGTGTTTCTCAATTCCGGTCCTCAGGCCCCCTGCCACACAGCTGGATTGAATCTTTGGGTGATTAACAGCCTTCTGCAGTACTTGATGACAGCAGAAGAGGTCATGTAATCATTTGGATCAGCTGCTATAAAATAGAGACACATATAAAACATGCCAAGCAGGGAGGCCTGAGGCCTGGAATTGAGAAGCACTGGGTTAGAGCTAACTTCAAACAGACATTCACTTTTACTGAGTCTGTTTGGTCTGCATATGGCACATGCTCTTCTGAAATTTGTTCTTACATTAGAATACAAAGGACATGTCAGACTTTTCCACCTCAGTTGCTTGCTTTTCAATCAAGAATTATTACTATTTATTTATCTGAAACCTCAAAGTTGAATGATTTTATGGAGATTTAACCAGTACAAAGTGTTCACTGCCTTGAAGTGGGAAGAAAAGAACATGACTTTTTAATTCTTCACAAAGATCTGATATCTTACACTATTTTTCTTTGTAATATCAGTTGCAAGTCTTGCACAACTCAAACTCAGGGTCACAGGTTCTCAGTTCACTTTAGGCCTGGATTAAACTAGACCATTCAAACACAGAAGCAACATATTGACAACCTGTGGCAAAAGAGCCACAAGTGACTCTTGTATCTTTCATAAAGAACCTTTGAACCTTCTTCATAACTTTGGCAAAAATTTAAATTAAAAACATATATATGTTCTAAATATGGATTTAATAATTCTTGGTTTTGCATTTGCTAAAACATACTTGTGTTTTTTTTAGCCTTTTACATAATCTTCCACAAATATTAATCCATAATTTATTAATCTGTTCTCTTTGAAGATGTCACACATTTTTATTGTTTTTGAAACCTAAAAATAAACCCCACCATGTTCTTGTTAACTCTGACCAGCTTCACTGTCTGTGCTTACAAAACGCAATCGCAAAGCATGATACTGCCACCACTGTGTTTCACAGTTTTTTTGGTGTGTTAGTTTTTTCAACACACAATTCCACTTAAGTCAAGAAGTTCTGTTCTGGTCCCACTGACCGGAGTGTTTGGTGTTTTTGTTCCCTTGTTTGAAACTTTAAAGAAGACTTTTTCACCTTCATAGTTAAAAGGAAACTATAAAGGTCAGATATGTGGAGTGCATGACCACTGGTTATCCTGGTAACACATTCTCTGCACCTCCTCCAGAGTGATCACCTTGCCTGCTTCTCTGGTTAATGTGTTGCCATATTCAATAAAATAAAGTTTGTGGATGCAACATGACGATATGTTAAGTACTAAGAATACTTTTCCAAGCTACTAACTGCTGCAGGCTGTTCAACCAAGAAGCAGATGTAAGAGTGTAGATCTAACTTTAGAGTCCTTGAGGCTTTTACTTGTCCTTTAATCAGAACTGACTGTAGCAAAGGCCCGGTCAGGAGAAACAGAGGAAGATGGAGTTCTTTAGAAGCAGGATGTTTACGTTCATTAACTTTGACAAATAGGAAAAAAAGTATTCTCAATCACGATGAAACGATTACATTTTATTAATTTATTTATTTAAATGTCACAGAAACAATAACAAAAACACATCATGCAAGACATTTGAAAAAACAAATGCAGCTTATTCATTGCTGATACCAACTTGTTTATTCTTTTTCTGTCTTTAATGTGTCACACAAAACATCCATGTTTTTTTTTCTTTTTACGATCATATGCAAAGTAGAGTGATAGTTATCAATCAATCAAACATTGAGTCAAATTTTATTTGTAGGACACATTTCAGCTACAAGGCATTTCAAAGTGCTTTACATCATAAACACAAAAGACAAAGTCATGCAACATAGAATAAAATACCAAGTGTTTTTTTTTTGTTTGTTTTTTGTTTTTTTTTGTCACAGAATTTAAGCGCCTGTTTTCGCCGGACTCCCCCGTTCATTTAACCACGGGTATTCACCGGGCCCCGTTGCCCACAACAGAAAAAAAAAAATACAATTTATATTACATTTCAAATACAATTCTAAACAGATGTGTTTTTAGTTGAGATTAAATGGAAGTCAGGGTTTCTGCTGTTTTACAGTTTTCTGGAAGTTTGTTCTAAATTTTTGGTGCCTAGATGCTGAAAGCTGCTTCTCCTCTTTTGGTTCTGGTTCTGGGGATGCAGAGCAGACCAGAACCAGAAGACCTGAGAGGTCTGGCAGGTTGATACAACAACAGCAGATCTTTAATGTATTGTGGTGCTAAACCGTTCAGTGATTTATAAACTAACAGTATTTTAAAATCTATTCTTTGAGCTACAGGGAGCCAGTGGAGGGACTTTAAAACTGGTGTTATGTCTCTATCTTCCTGGTTCTAGTGAGAACGCGAACAGCAGCTTCTGGATCAGCTGCAGCTGTTTGATTGATTTGTTGGACAGGCCTGTGAAGATGCTGTTGCAATAATCAATGCGACTAAAGATAAACGCATGAATGAGTTTCTCTAGATCTGGCTGAGGCATTAGTCCTCTAATCCTGGAGATGTTCTTCAGGTGATAGAAGACCGACTTTGAAACTGTCTTTATGTGGCTCTGAAGGTTCAAGTTCGAGTCCATCACTACTCCCAGGTTTCGGGCGTGATCGCTAGTTTGTAGTTGTAATAACTGAAGCTGTGCATTGACTTTAGATCTATAGCTCTACATCGTTCCTCTTTAGGTCCAAAAATAATGACTTCAGTTTTGTTTTTGTTCAGCTGGAGAAAGTTTTGGCACATCCACACATTTATCTGTTCTAAGCATTTATTCAGTGACTGGATGGGGTCAAAGGTCACCTGGTGACATCGTAATGTAGAGCTGAGTATCATCCGCATAGTTACGGTAGCTAATATTATTTCCTGTTATAACCTGAGCGAGTGGGAGAATATAAATATTGAATGAGAGGGTTCCTAGGATTGAACATTGGGGTACCCCACATGTGACCTTTGACCTCTTTGATGAGAAGTTTCCAATTGAAACAAAGAAATCCCTGTTCTTTATGAAAGATTCAAACGAGTCAAGCACTGAACCGGAGAGTCCGACCCAACTCTGCAGTCAATTCAGTAATATGTCAAAAGCTGCACTGAGGTCCAACAGAACCAGCACCTTGATTCTCCCACAGTCCGTATTTATATGGATATCATTGAATACTTTGACTAGGCCAGTCTCCGTGCTGAAGTGAGCACAAAAACAGATTGGAAAGAGTCAAAGCAGTTGGTCATCATGAGGAAACTATTTAATTGTTATGGAAATAGGTTCGCTAGCTTTGTTTGAGGAACAGTAATCTCTCACAGTTCGGTGTTAAGCCTGCACATTTGTTTATATATTCGGTGGAACAACGGACATCTTCTTCAGTTATTTATAGGAAAATAAATATTACCTAATCAAACTGTAACTTTTCTTGTCCTTGTCTTTGCAAATGTCTTATACGTGGATTGTGTAGAACAGAAGAAGATTTTACTTTTGGTTGTATGTTAAAGATGAATGAACAAAACAACCTGTAGATAGTGACATATTCATAAAAAGACATTGAAAACTGGATTGAAAATGATGTGGGAATCATTTCTTCTGAGCAGTGAAAGAAGCAATAACCAGAAAGAAAAGAGATCCCCAAGGGTTTAGATCAGTGACGTGTGATCAGAGGAGGCAGGTGATGCAGAACCTGACATAGAAAAATAATATATAATGATAAAATAATTAGGCCTGCGCAGCTAAGCGCTGCGAAGGCCTATTGTTTTTGTACTGTTTTATTATTATTCTGCCCCCCTAAAGAGGGAACTTTTTGGGGGCTTTATCATATTCAAAAATTCACCAAACTTGGCAGACACGTCAAGGGAGTTTTAAAATTTCGTATTTTAAGGTTGATGCAAAAATCGCAAAAGAAACAGCTCAATGGCACCACCCAGCAATATTTAAAGGACCCTTTGCTATTCACTTCCTTCATCGTAGAGATGTGAAATTTGGTACATGTGTAGAGCTCCCCATTTACAATTACAACATTTAATTGTAAATGTTCAAAATTTACAATTAATATCACAGTGCAAGTATCACAGGAAGTCAGCCATTTTGGATTGAAGTTCCGATTTTGACCCCGTTTTTGCCATTTACAGCCTTTATATTTGATCGAACTCCTCCTAGGGATTTCGATTGATCACCTTCAAACTCGGTCAGTATTTCATAAGGCATGTCCCATTTAAAGTTATCAAAACGGTGAGTTTTTGAGTATGCTGAAGGGGGGTTACCAGGGGTCAAAGTTCACCTACTCGCCATAAAAAAATAAACTGTTAAATCTCCAACACAGAAACATACAGAGACACCAAAGTTATTATGATTGATCATCATTGGGTCTCCTACAATACTCTATGGTCGAATGATGACATCACTTAGGCCACGCCCCCTGAAAACAGGAAGTGTAATGTTTTACTGTGAACGGTCACTATCCGACCCCTTTGACCTCATCAACATGAAACTGTGCCCAGAGATAGAAGACATGTTGGTGTGTTGAGGATTCCAATCCCAACCAGCTTTGATGAGGCAGGTGGGCGTGGCGGCATGGCGAACTTTGACTATTCGGTGTGAAACATCAAGATTCAATAACTTGCTGCAAGATTACAGCTGCATCACACTTCCTATGTCTCTCTACAGAACAGTCCTGAACACATTTACATGGTCACTTCATGACATCATCTTAGCCCAGCTAACACCAAAGCAGCCTATGAAATATAGGTTATGTTATGCAGGTTAACATATTAGTTATTTAAATATACATTATTATAAGTTTTCAGGTTTTTTGTTTTTTTTAATAATTTTGTTTTGTGGGTTAGAATATAAACATTCATTGATTTTGGTTAGAAATAATAAAAAGGACATTATTCATCAGCAGTCAGTAATTCGCCACTTGGGGTCAGTATTACTCCACCAATGAAACAACGCTTTCGAAAGACGGATAAAGATGATGAATAACTATATCAGCATTTCGCCAGTAGGGGTCAGTGTTACTCCACCAAAAAAAAAAAAAAAAAACGGATTCTGGGAATGGTTTCGAACAAAATGTCAACATAAACCCAGAAGCCTCTGCACTTAGAATATGAGATTTGGAGAAAAAATGCCCTGATTTTAAATATTTGAAGAACTGGCCAGTAAAGCTCTAATTTCATTTCCAGTGTGTTTCAATCAAACACATCCGCTCAGATCGACGGGCGGATGGGCGTGAAAACTTTGCGAGAGGTGAACGGCAGGTATGCAAGCGTCATTGACAGCACAAGGACACGCCTCCTGGTTCTGATTGGTTGTTTCTAGTTAGCACTGGGAGCACTGCCCTTGAATTCAGAGGAGCTTCTTTTTCTTTTCTTTTTTTTTTTTTTTTACAGATTATCTGTTTCACACCATGCTGTGTCAACCAGGTGACAGTTTCAACAAATGTGTATTTTTTTATGTATAAAAGCTAAGGAAAACGTGAATAAATTTATGCTTAATTCTAGTTTTCATTGTAAAGAAAATGGAGAAAATGATTGTGAAGTATCCAAAATAAAATATGTAATAACCAGTTGATAAGAATTATTTTTTTGTCAACCTGGTCTGGGGGAAAATAGGTAAACTAATTCTTTCAACTTCTACTTTAACGTAATGTGTTTTTGATGTGTTACGTCAATACATTAGCATTGCTAATGCTTATGTGTGGCATATTCATCAGTTTCTAAGTGGCTAATCACCAGAGTAGTTCTGTAGTCAAAATTATTTTTTAAAAAATAAGGTAATTTCCACTTATCAACATGACTAGGGTGACTCAAAAGGAACTCCACCAGTAATTTTGTCTTCAATTGTTTTGAAAAATGTTATACTTCTGTATCTTACAAGTTCAAACTCAAGTTTTATAAAATCAATTTGTTTTTTTGTTCTCTGACTATTGAAGAGAAAGGGGAAACTAATCTTGTCTTAATTCTTTAAAAAGTCATACGTGTTCTCTTAAGCTTACACCATTTCTTCTTTATTATATTTGGCCCACCGCCGATTATCTTCAGTGGTTCCTGGTGTGAGCCAGGCTGCCTCTCCATTCAGAGCAGATTGCCAGATAGTGATGCAGCACACAACCTATTGACAGTTTTCTCACCCCGTTTGCTGGCTTCACCATTTCCTGACACGAATAGGATTGCCATCTTTGATTTCCTTTTCCAATATTACTTGTAGTAGCTAAAAAAAAAAATTAAAGCACTGATCACTCTCAATATATGAGAATCTATAAGCAGGTAACTAGGTGTCTGTGGTTTGAAGAGGCCAAACTGAGAACAGGAGATTATGAAAATGTTCAGCTCAGTAAACAAAGAATATGACCACCAATAAGAAGTATATGGGGAAAATAAATGAACTAAAAGTTGATGCAATATCTGCTGCAACCCTTTCCTGGGCTGTCTCCCCTTTGCTTGGATTCTCTTGGATTTTCTATTTCTGCCAATCAGCAGATGAAGGAAAAGTTGTGAACAATGACAATGACAATGACAGCACTGTTTTAGTCTGCCTCTGCTGCTATTATTAAATACCAGCAGATGAAATGGTCTTCGTTGACCATACGTCCAAATATTGAATTAACATTAACAGCAGTCTCATTTAGATCGGCTCTTCTCTCCTTGCAGTGGAAGACAATTGTTTAAAGCGCAGGTAATTTCTGGTAAACTGTTAAACTAGCTCATTACGTACATCTTGGACAAATGTTAGCAACTGGCCAAAATGTAAAACTTCAACAGAGTCCACACCTCCAGCAGTACTTTCTCACTGGTTGAGGGTGAGAAAGTACTGCTGAGCGAAGCAAAGTGTAGGACAAGGGGGCTGCTTTCGTTATGCGGGTACAACCCCAGACCTAAAAGCAACTTCCAGCTTTCCCTCTCTACTCAGCCTTTCATTCTTGCTAGTTGGTTCAAAATTGTTCTTAATTTTTCTGGACTGCAACACATGAAAAAAATGTCCAAAGAAATCTTTGGACCCTTTGTGATGTTTCCATAAGATGTTTTGACTTCATTGAGGAAGGGGTTAATGGTGTAGTAAATGTTCTTTGATGTAAGCAACACTCCAGCCCTCTTATGTTACACGAAGAACAGGGATTTAGCTAATTGTACAAATCTAGAACTCAACCTAGAACAACTGGAACCAACATTGTGAACCAATATCTAGTTTTATCAGAACAAGAATCCCCTACTAGTTTATAAATCATGGACAACTTATTCTTATTAAACATGAGGAAGCAATATGTAGTTTTATACTTTAACCTTTTTGTCTTTCTTTTGTTTTTGTTCTGTTTGTATTTCTTTCTAATTTATGTAAAGCTCTGTGAACTGCATTGTTGCTGAAAATGTACCACATGAATAAAATGGCCTTACCTACCTTACCTTGTATTAAAATTCCACATGCTTTCTCTGTATTTGATCATAGGGTTCAAAACGGGGTAAACCTGATGTTCCTCAGTGTTTTCTAACCCAAAAAGATTAGAGCTGATTTGATTTTCTTTACTTCATACAACCACAGAATCAATTCAACAAACTATAGTGCATCATCACTTTTCAGCTCCCCCTGTGTGACTTCATCATCCTCCATCCAACACAGCATGAGCCACACGTCCATTCCAGGCAAACAGTGGAACCATCACAGAGCCTGACCTTTACATGTGTCACAGAAGAATAGTCTGGATAGCCCAGATTAAACAGTCTGTCCATTCCTTCTAGGAAGGATCCAGAATGTTCTTTGGTCTGACAACCACTGTGTATTGTACAGGTCCTTCTGAGCCCAGGAAAAACTAGAACTACATTAATGATTAAGAAGATTCATTTTAACGTAGTAAATATTTGAGCATTTTCAAATGTTAAACACAATGCAGTCTGAGGGATCAGAGATCAGTCAGATCTTTACCTAGCACTGACTGGTACAACATCAACAGTATAAGTCAGGGGATGGATACAGAAACAATCTGAAAAGCTTTTCAGATTTTCTGTATCCATCCCCTGACTTATACATTTCAATAATCTGCAATCTAATTTACTTGGAGTAAATCAAATTACTGTAAAGGTAGTCAGGAATACTGTTATGAACGGACTTTCTCGATGGAGGTGTCTATACTACAGTCACTCATTGTGCACATGCACATGTTTTTAATAGGACCTATCTATTTGTACTTAATTGTCATTTAAATTAACATTTGAATTAATATGAGCTACATATTAATTCAAAAGTTCCCTTTGGGTAATTTTGAATTCGAATTACCTTGTAGAAATCAGTTTTCATTTTGACATTAAAGGCTTTTTTGTAAATGGTTATGTCAAAAATGCTAGCTTTTATTGATCACAATTGATTTGTAAAAGTAATAAAGGCTTGTATCAACACAACTTAAAGTATCTCATATTTTGTCACAACTGCTATATACACTGTTGATGGGCTAAAGATGTAGAGTCAGTCTGCAGGACGAAACATTTGAGGACTTAAGGGAATTCTCAGCATCATGCTGCCCTGAACTCAGAGCAGATAAATAACATCCATCCAGCTGAGTTCAGGAAACAGAGCAATGAGGAATCAGTCCATCCCTGCCTTTGCCTTATAATGTCTCACTTTTGTTTCCAAGAATGTCTCATTGACATTCAGGATCTTACAAAAAAAACACACAAAAAACTGCTCCTGGCTTTTTTCCAGCAGTGGGCGCCATTCAGTGTCCAGAATAGTTCCAGGACACAATTTTGAAAAGATACTTTGCAGATATTTGAACTTTCCTCTAATGTTCTAGGGAGAATTTTCGCAACTGATTCTTTTTCTTCTTATTATTATTATTTGTTGTTATTAAGATTTTGGACATTTTACTTTATTCTTTAGTAAAAAAAGAATAAAGGGATGGGCAACTTCAGGCCTCGAGGGCCGGTCTCCTGCAACTTTTAGATGTGTCTCTATTTCAACACACCTGAGTCAAATAATGAGGTCATTCGCAGGACTCTGGAGAACCTGACTGCACTTAGGAAGTGATTCGGTGATTTAATTCAGCTATGTTGGAGCGGGCAGACACCCAAGAGTTGCACGACACGGGCCCTCGAGGACCAGGATTGCCCACCCCTGCTTTAGAGCTATTATAGTGAGGATGTTCCTTTACTTGTAGCTAATTGCCAATGTAAGCTAAATTGTTTAAGGACTGATGAATAGAGTTGGAAGCATGGGAGGAATACAGACCCAGAAAGTGTTGTCTCCTTGTTCTGCTGCAGGTGTTGTGGTTGTCAGGTGCAAATCATTCCTGGAGGACATGTCATGCTTTCAGATAAGCACTTAACAAAAGCAAGCATGTGCGAGGTTCACCACTGAACCTCATGGTATGTTTACCACGTTCTCCTTCTCCCTCCTCCTCCTCCTCCTGCTGCTGCAGCAGCCTGAGCCAAGTGCAGTTCACCACCAGTGGAGCCACACAGACACACCCATCATCGGGTGTACACACACGCACACAACCTGTCTTTGACACACCCCTTTGGCAAATGTGTTGGAAATGCCCTGAGGTATGGCAAAAACAGTTCCTCCAAACAGGCAACAACACTGCAGTGGGCGCGGGAGTGTGGTTGTGTAATTTCAAGTTCATTAGGAAGAAAAAAGAAAACTCTCGACATAACGGCCACATCTTGCAGTAAATCAGCTTGATTCCGAATCTTGTGTGAGTCCAAACATGCTTATCACTTGTGAACCATCAGAAAAGTAGTTTTTGCTGTTATCTGCTACATTTAGAGACAAAGAAGTGTGAAGTGTGGCCTTTGGAGTTTGGTTCATAAAATTCTCAACAAGTTAAGTGAACAAGTTGTGTTGGAACTTGCTTGGACCAAATTCCTCTGTACTTCTACAGCACGTATGTTGCTAGAAGATTGAAAAAAAGAGACAAACTGCATCAAATGAAAAAATTGTTCGGGAACAAGGAAAGACCATCTAGGTTCAAGCCTTCCATAAAGCAGAATGTATAAGTCCGTCCAGATTTTAAGGGTGTGTTAGTCCACTTTAATCAAACTCTGGTTTGTTTGGGGAGGTGTGAATGTGCAACCGGACTCTGATGCAAACTAAAAAAGCGAAATCTAGTCTGCTTCAAAGCCTTGGTCTTCCTTCAGTTGAAGTGAATTCTGGAAGCGGATCCAAGCGGACCGGACCAGTATTCCAACAGGTCAGTCATCCTAAATTAAACAGAAAACAAAATGACTGTAGTAAATTCCCATTAATCTCCTGGAATTAACTTTCAAAGAGAATTAACTGCTACTTTGTTAAAAAGTATGATGGCTTTCTTGATGGCTTCAGAAAGTGTTTAAAGGGAATGTCAGTGGGGCTGTATGTGTATATTTGAGCTTATCTGTGTTATTTTGTAGATGTACATTCCCTGCTGATTCAAAGCTGCACTGTGCAGCCTGTGGGGTTTTCAGGAGGACCCAAACTGCAGCAGAACAATGGCATACACATTGTGGATTTTAAAAATAAAACAGTAAATTTACAGAATTCTAAGAGGCACAAATGAACAGAGGCAATAGGAGCAGTATAATGGAATAATGCAGCAGCAAGCGAAAGAAACCAATAAGCAAATACTGTGGAGATGGGATTGTGGAATGGAAACCAGTTCGGTACAATTATCTGAATGCAGGAAGGGGAAAAACAGAAGAAATATGAAAGACATCTGAATTGATACACAAATAAACTGAAAAACAAATGAAACAATAATCAATGCAGATTAATATATTGAATAAAAGTAAATACAGAGAAACTAATAAATACAAAAGAAAGTAGAAATGATTTTTAAAATGAACTAACACAGGTCCTAGAGTAAGACATCCAAACTCTGCAGTAAACCAGGAAACTCTCTGCTACTGCCAGTAATACTAAAATAACCTAGACAGAAACACCAGTACACAAATGTCAAAAACACAAAATTTGACCAAGAATTGTTTTTCTAGTTTCTTGTGCAAATATACACTTGAAACAAGACAAAACTAACTTACAAGTAACACTTCAGGAAGATACAGGAGCTTGTTTTAGGTCAATAATTTCTCAATATTGATATAAAAAAGCCTCACTAGTTCCACAACTGTAATGTAAAATTACCAGTGAAAAAATCTGCCAGTGAAAATATCAAGAAATTATTGACTTAAAACAAACTATTTTCTATAGAAACTAGGCAAAAAAACTACTTGGTAAGTGACTTTGCAGCTAAAAGACTGTGGCATGCACACTTAATTGTCATTTTCAAAAGACATTCAATTTGTACCATCTTTGGCATTATGAGTCCATAAAGACAACTGGTCAAAGAAGTCATTAAAATCAGAAATGTGGCTTATTGGAACAATCCTGGGGTTAATGAATGTAAGTTAGTACAACTGTGGCTGAGAAATGAACATAATTGGAAATTTAAAATTCAGGAAGGTGTTCTCTGTGATGACACTTCAAATGAATGAGAGCCACAGAACAGTAGCGGCGTGTCATGTGACCCACCCTGTGGAACTCCTCGGTCATCTGTGATGAGATCCCTTGCTCTGAAGAGTGAACCCAAACAGCCTCATCTTACTCAGTCTGCATCCCGGCTCTCTTATCAGGCCTGCCAGTCTTCTCACCAAATGCCCTCTCTTGTTCAGGAAGTGGCACAAAGGATTTTTTTTTTCTTCTTCACTGCCCACAGTGATTCACTGCTGAGACACGCTCAGACATAGTTGGTTTACCCTTCAGAGCTATGCCCATTATTTCTGGTGGAATGAGACTTTTAGACATGAGGACCAGAGGTCTGACTCAGAGGGGTGCAGGATGAGAGTCAGGTGGAAGAACAAAGACCCTGTTAGCTCTCAGCCTTTGCTTCCCTTTCATTTAAATCCAAATCATTTAAAAGGAGATGTGATGTAGTACAGCTTTTTTTAATGGTCCATCGCAAACGTACATTTTTGCTCTGAAGAAGAGGTGGCTGCCAGTGGAGCCAATATGGTGTTCCCTTCATGGCGGGCGGGTCCCTTGAGGTTGTTGAACACTGACTTACTCAGAGGGAAGTGAAACTGGCAGAGTCAGATTAATAGTATAGGTTGGTCACACACCAGGGCTGTTCTAAATGTTCTCTGTTTGTGGAAAATGGATCTCAATGAGTCCCAAAGCCTCAAAATGACTTTATTAACCATTAAAATGACACATTTTTAACATCGTTTCTCCTCTGTTCTTGAATGTTATTTTTTAGAACGGGTAATCACATGATATTTGAGTGAAATTGAAACCAAATCCGGGCTCCACAGTGGTGCAGTGGATAGCACTGTGCGCTGTTGCCTTGCAGCAAGAAGGTCCTGGGTTCGATTCCCGGCCTGGGGTCTTTCTGCACTGTGCATGTTCTCCCTGTGCATGCGTGGGTTCTCTCTGGGTACTCCCCTATGACTGTCAGGTTGATTGGGCTTTCCAAATTCTCCTTAGGTGTGTGTGTATGGTTGTTTGTCTTTGTGTCCAGGATGTACCCCGCCTCTCGCCCGGAATGCAGCTGGAGATAGGCATCGGCACCTCCCGACCCCGTTAGGGAGAAGGGTGGTGGAAAATGGATGGATGAAACCAAATCCCATTTCATCCATGAGTTGATTACTTTATCCCAGATGACCCAGTTTAGTTTTGACTATTTTATCCGTTTTTAAATGAAATCATCATTTGAGAAATGTTTTTTGTATGTTTTTTTGTTTGTTTGTTGTTGTTTTTTGCTCTTATTAAGGTTATCTTGCGCTAAAATTTGTTTGATGAATTGAAACGTTTAAGTGTGATGAGAAACAAAGCATTAGTAAAAGGAAAAACGTTTGATTTTTTTTTTTTTTTTGTTTGTTTGTTTGTTTTTGTCAGGACGGATAAAGGAAAGGCAAAAAGTAGACTAAAAAAAATCCGCAGTGCAATGTCTCTACGAATTGTTTTCACCGACGACTCGGCGTCAGAACCGCGCGCAGCACCTGGACGCGTCACGGAGCTCGAGCGGAGTCAGACCGAGGTGTGGGCGGGGCCAGCGACGCTCCGCTGGATGCAGTCGGTCAGAGCTGACTACGCGTTACAACCGCAGATCGCCTCACTGTGTTTCACTTGTTGGAAAACGAACAGGTCAATGAGTCAGACGTTTATCTTTAATTTTTTCCCTTTTCCTTTTTATATGTAAATATATGTATAAAACTCCGCTTCAGCCAACTAGAATTACATCTTGCGATTTCTGCGAAGTGAAGAAACAAGTCGAGGAATCTCTGTTTTTTTTTTTGTTTTGTTTTGTTTTTTTTTGTTTTTTTTTTCAAGAGGGACCAGCGGGATTATGATTTGAATCAAAAGGACGGTCGAAATTGTTGTCTCCTAACAGGTGAGTCCGTCTTTTCATTGTTGATCTTTTCTTAAACTTTGCGGGTTTTGTGTGTGTTTGTTCTCATGCGTAAAAACGCAAAGGCATTACCATTTACTTCTGGATATCCTCCTCCTCTTCTTTTAAACATGACAACGTGTTTTGAAATGTTTTCTCTGGCTCAGAGCACCTCTTCTATCAATAACTGCCCATAAGTGTTTTTCTGTATGAGTCATTTTCCTTTCACCCTGCAAAACTCTTGTACTGTTTTCCTCTCCTGTTCTTTGGGGGAAAGCTCAGGCTATTTTCTTTTTCTTTCTGTGCAGGTATTCATAAATGTGACCCTATTACTCATCATTCTCCAGAAGTGACCCTTTATCCTCCCCTCCATCAACAGTACAGTTATAAACCTTAAACGTGTTCTTAAAACCATGCATATTTTAATCTTTATTTTCTGCCATGATGCTGCTGCTAGGGCAACTATGTTTTATCCACTAAATTAAAGGATGCAGAAACTGTAAAACAACTCTAAGCTACACTTTAAAAACTGGTGGGTTAAAAATAACCATATTTGAGTTAGTTTTCTTATTCAGATCAGGTTAGATGTGGACCAATCCAGTGCCTGGGTTAGTTTAGCAAGGTGGGAATGAGTTGTGGGTTTGACCCAGCATATCTAAATCAGGTTTTCAACCCAAAACCTGGATTAAAATGATTAATGCCTGATGTTAACACTGGAATAGAAATAGCCATAATTTCCATCTCAACATGTATGTATGCTGAAATGTATTATTTTTAGTTTTGGTTTTTAAAAAGATCAAACAAACTCATTTTAGTTAACACTGAATTGAGACAATACAAGTCATTGTTAATATTAAGTACATCTAACTGATGATCCATATAGACTTTTGAATTAATTCTTCAGTTAAAGTGTGAATGTTGAACATAAAACAGATAAAAGATAAAGAGTTAGTATTGGTGTACAAAGTTGTTCTTCTAATATAAACTAAAATCTTTTGTGTCATTATGTAGGAAAGTTGACTGTCTTATTAGTGTTGCTTCATCCTGTGGAAGAGTTGCGGTGAAGTCTCATTATAATGTCAGATAGTGACAGACTTAATAAACAGATTAAGAGATTGACAGATTATCACTTAATCAACAAATTCAGTGTTTGATAAAAGCTTCTCTGCCTCAGTCCCAACAGCATCAGGGTTGAAGAAATAACCAATAAGTATTTTTGTGTTCAGGAAATGTGCTGGAAATCCCAATTAAAACTTGCTCTTCTATGAGCCTGAGTATTGAAACTCTGGTCTAGTTTACATCAGGGGATGGTGTCCTTCACAATGATGTAACATGCAAATGTTACATCAATCGCCTACTCTTCTTCCCTCTGACTCTTTATCCCTTGAAAGCGTCTCCCAGTGGATTGCCGTTTAGTCAGTGGGGTTATTTATCATTTTGCCGGACAGTCCCTCTGGTCCCATCTCCCTCCTGCCTCTTCTGCTCTAATTGAGTTTATCTCTTCTCCCTTGGGATTTCACCATCTAAACTTAGTCACGGCAGTTGGATGGCCGTGCAGAGCGCGCTCCGGTGAGGGTGATTCACTCCATTGGCTTGTGCTGTGGTCACTTGGGAACAGAACCCAAGCAACTCAGAGGTGCTCGCCTCTTTCTTTGCAGCTGCTTTACCCATGTTCAGTGCTATCTCATGACAAAATTGCCATCAAAATAAAGGCAAATGTTAAAGGTTTTTGTTATGAATAAG
Organism: Poeciliopsis gracilis; assembly: GCA_911649635.1. NCBI lineage: Eukaryota > Metazoa > Chordata > Actinopteri > Cyprinodontiformes > Poeciliidae > Poeciliopsis > Poeciliopsis gracilis. The sequence continues at coordinate 163,500 of CAJVRI010001317.1, forward strand.
GCCTTCAGTCAGCGGAGCTTGAATAAGATTCACTGATGATGGTGATGTGAGCAAACCCTAGCTTTACTCACTGACGGTTTTTCACTGTTCCGCTTCTTTTCCACTCTTGTCCCTAATCAGCAAGTCTCAGCTTTTACACAAATTGCACCCTCTAGACAGCTTAGATTTCAATGATGAATGACTTTGCTATGCATGAAAAGTTTTACTTACTCCTTTCTTGTGTCTTATTTTTGGAACAGGATGAATCTTCTGCTGCTCCGTGCCACTGTGTTGCTGTGGGCTTTGTGCCCCAGCATGCAGAACTACTGTGATAAATCATCTGAGACAAGCAAACTAAATCTCTCTGTGACCTATGAGCTCCCAACCTTCACTGCAGACTTCCCCATCCAAAACATGGTCACCCTAGAAGGCATCATCTACGTTGGAGCTGTGAACAGAATCTACGCCTTGGCCCCAAACCTCACAAAACTGTCAGAGTACCACACAGGGCCCCTGCTTGCCAACCAGGCTTGTGGCCTGACGCAGACAAGAACGGGCAGCACCAGTGGGGTTGACAACCACAATATCGCTCTGGTGGTGGAAAACATTTACGACAAGGGATTGTACAGCTGTGGTTCGGTAGATAATGGCGTGTGCCGCCGTCATGTCCTGGATGACGGCAATAGCCTAAAAGCTATTGACGAGGAAGTCTACTGCTTTGCAGACAAAGTGCAGCCAGGCCAGGGCCATCCCATTGATGCAGATGTCGTTGTCAGCCCATCAGGTTCTCAAGTGCTCAACGTGGAGAGCAATGTCATCACATTTTTTGTTGGGAATTCTGAGATTCCTAAGGCAGGAAACATATCAGGCAGTGTCTTGCGTCTGCACACCATCTCACAGCGGAAGATGAAGACGAGCCAAAATGGCTTCACTTTTTTTTCTAGCCTTTCATACATGGATCTGATCCCCTCTCTCCAAGGACACTACTACCTGCGATACGTTTACTCCTTCCACAGTGGACCCTTCACCTACTTCCTTACGGTTCAGCAAGTGAGCAAGGACACTCAAGCCTACCACACCCGCATAGTCCGCATGTGTTCCTCAGACCTCGTGATTCGGCGCTATGTGGAAATGCCCCTGGAGTGCATCAGCACGAACAAAAGACGCAGACGCACCACCGAAGAAGTGAAGGTGTTCAACATCCTTCAGGCCGCCCATGTCACCAAGGTGGGCAACGACGCAGAACTGCAGAAGCAGCTAAAAGTGGAAGACAATGAAGATGTGCTTTTTGCCGCCTTCGCTCAGGGACAGCCAGGCTCTCCGGAGCCGACCCCAAACTCGGCTGTCTGCGTCATGTCTCTGAAACACATCAACAACTTGTTCAAAATGTACATGCAGAAGTGCAACACCATCGATCCGTACCACTTCACTGGCTCAGAAAGGAAGTCCTGCTATAATATGGTAAGAGCTGGGAGGGTTTGGTGTCTGGTGGGAGGGGGATGTTGTTGATATCTCACTTAGCATGTGCAGGTTTTTCCAAATAAAGCTACGTAAAAAAAAATATTTTATAATAAAATAAATCACCTTAGATCAAATAGTTTGTGTTGTAGATCCAAAATATTTAAGTTCCCAAATCTCCCACTAAGTTTCTGCAACATCTTTTTTTGGCACTTTAAAGAGATTTCTCCTAGAGACAGTGAGTTAAAGTTTTTTATAATCTGTCCGTCATCTATTGTGTTCGGTTTTTATTGTCTAGGGTTAAGAACCTCGACTGTTTATCTGAAGTGGACAGAAACTGGGTGGCCTGAAAATTGCACTGGCTCTACATCCACTCTGTCTGAGTCAGAGTGCCTTTGAGCAAGGCACCAGAGCATAATCCACTCTTAGCTGGAACCACAGTGGTCACTGGTATACTTTCCCATCAGCTCCTCAAGGAGATGCACAGAAGACCTTTGGGTGTTGAGTACCACTTCTGTGCTCAGTCTTTGTGAATATGCTGATTATGCTTGCTGGAGGACTTTAGCAAAACATTTTCTCATAATATGCGGTCATGAGAGAAAGACAGGGAGGTGACATGCTGAACTTTATGCTTAAGCTGAGTTTTCTGTTTCTATCCATATTTGGTGAACAGCATAGAATTTGTTGCCATTTTTAAAGTCATTCCTCCGGTTTTCGGACAAGGTGCTAGGGTGATAGTTCCAAGTATTCACATTCATTCAGAAGAAGTCAGTCACTTGTCCTGGTTCCAGCTGATTATATGCCTCAGATACAGAACAGTGTAGCCTTAAACCATAGAAGAAGAAAATTCTCTACTATGCCTTACATACCAGCACAAGACACCTCATATGTTTGCGCACTAAACTTGGTTGCTTTCATCCAGTTTCATTTGGTCCTTTACAAATATATTGACTGTTTGACAACTGCAGCAGAAATTCAGTACCTTTTCAGTTATGGTTCTAAGAAGTACGATCAGCCTGTCTGCAGCTTGAAAACAGTCATCAGTCTGCTTTGCGTCAGCCTTCCAGTGCATCAATCAGCTGATAAATAATGGCAGACTTAACTGACGGCCACCCTACAAAAGGAAGCTGTCAATATGTGTGCTGGTTTTGCTTCATCTTAAGCTCAGCATCAATCAGAAGTGTTGCACATCACTGGAGAGGCACTGGATTACCCAGGCCTCCTCCACGCTTTACTCAGTCAATAGGTTGTCTAGGGGCAAGCACATACAGGACTAATGGTGGATACATGTGTAAACACTCCCCATGCACTGGTGGAAAACTTCCATCAAAACATTCATTCTGTATGTTTGTTCCCAGGGAGGTGATTTTTTTCTACTGTATACCTAGAAGTTATTACCATCCACTAGAAGAGCTGCAGGGTTTGTAAAACAGGCACATTATTTCCTGGATCTAATGAAACTTTCCACAACAGTTAGTGTTGGTCACCCTTTGCAATGACTTACTATAAAAGAAAGATTTTATTGGCTGCTGCAGTTTCTTGTGTGTTTGTTTATTGTCTGTTTTTGTGCCGTGGTCGCATATTCTCCAAATACGTTTCTGAAGCAAGATGCTAACCTCTTCTGTAAAACTATTGTCTGGATCTGTATATTTTGATACTGTATACTCTGGCACCAGTAAGTGGTGTTGACGTTGACCGCATCAAAATTCACAAGAAGATTTTAAGTGTGGCTTAAGCAGTCCTTGGCCAAAGCAGGTGTAGTTAATATTTGCTCTGACATTGCTTAGTGTTTCCTCTCCAGTTTACTTTTAAAATGTAGTAGTAACAGAGTTGGGACAAAGTGAGAGAAACAAAACAAATCCTTGAATGCACACACTTCTTCTATCAGGTTAGAGACCTAAATTAATTTTGGAATTAAGCTTGAACACATAAAGACAATCCACCTTGTAAATCAGGAACAAGGTGAAATCTATGAAGAAAGCAGTGGCCAGGGTTTTATCCCAGCTCCTTTGTGATGGAAGGCAACACTGCTAACAATTGTGTCAGCAGTAAAACATACAGTCACTTCTGAATACTGACACAAAACTGCCTTTTATGCATTATGTGCATCTTCATTGTTGTGCTGCAACTGCAAATAAAACTAAATCTGTTGTACTAAACTCATCTTCAAAGAATGAAGATGAGTTTAGTACTCATCTTCATTTTAATTGATTTACAAGCTAGGATAATGTGCATTTTAAAAGAAAAAAAACACTTACTGCACTTTGTTTTGTTTGATGCATAACACCTCATGAACCGCCTTTAAAGTAAAACCGTTAAGATTGTGGTCTTGTTTAGTCTTACAGAGGCAAAAGTTAAGCTTTTCCCATTCAAACTAGGTTAGCATTATGCTCTGTGGTGGGTTTGTGGGTGCATCACTGCTGTCCTGACAGCTATCAGCAGCACAGATCCGCAAGGGGGAACTGTGGAATGCTTGGGACTTCAGGGGTGGGATGGTGGGCAACAGTGCATATCTAACTTTCAGTGAGCCATGATGAATGGCTCTGGGATAACTGGGCATTAGCAGCTGGGCGGAAGATGATCCCTCATCCTTGCAGCCGCCGTGGCAGCCGGCCTCGCTGGAGAGCTGCATCTCAGCTCCGTTGGCCTTCGCCTGCTGCCAGCACCTGTGGGATAAACGCAGCATTACAAACGCCTTGGAGGCTTTTCATCTGAACCGATGCTGCATGTAAAAATCAGACAGAGACAAGTGGCTCTGATCAAACACCAATAGTTGTTGCTCAATTTCTGGTCATAATTTTGGCAAGACTGAATGTTTTTCTGACTTTTACCAAAGATGGAAAAACAACATTGTCTTAATCGGTTCACCTTTAACAAATCGAAGACATTCTGTTTTTGTGCAAAACACGGTTATTTCCTGTAAGCTGATCACTCTCTGAGCCACTGTGCACACACGGCCGAGGCAGAAAACATCCTGCTGCAGTTCAAACAACTTTGAATTTTTTTTTTGTTTGTTCCTTTTGAGGTGAAACACGTTTATACCGTATGACAAAGAGCACACAAAATGGAAGCCACAAACTGTACTTGTCCACTTTATTCTTGATTTTGACTAATTTCATTTTAGAAATAAAGGGAAGAGGGTTTGATCTCTCAGCGTGAGTGTGTGCAATTTTATTATTGGACATTCTTTCCTCCTAACATTTGATTATGGGTTGACATGCAGTTTTTAGGAGCGTCTCAGTGCTGTATAATTATCAGAGATGAACTTTCTACATTTTTTTCCATGTTAAAACCACAAGCTTCAGTGCGTTTTATTGGGATTTTTTTGTTATATACCAACACAAAGCAGAAAAATTCTGGAGTATGTAGTTTTTTTTACTTTTTATTTTTTATAAATGGAAATCTGAAAAGTGTGGTGTGCATTTGTATTCAGTTTTGATAACAAGAACAATGTTCTTGTGAGCTCCACCTCAGTCAGATTAGTTGAATAGCACCTGATTTATGTCAGGGACTTTGACGGAGCCATTTTAGCACATGTTAATAGTTGTTATTTCTCAGATTCTTCCACCTGAGCTGCTTTGAGTCTCTTGGCTGCTGTCCTTTCATATGGTTGCTATGGTACACATTTTTTTCTGCGTGATTCAATTCCTGCTGATTTATCCATAACTGTATCAATGGACTATGAATACTTCTATATGTTATTTCATAAAAAAGATAGAATTAAGAGGAGCTTATATGCTCACCAGTGGGGATGGGCAGTAAAAAAGTGATATATTGTTATAAACACTTGACAAATATCAATAGATAATACGTCTGATAGAATTTGGATAATTTCACTAAACTCCGATTAAGAAATGCCCAGCATTAGGGGGGTGTAGCTGCCCAATCTCTCATGGCTACCTAAGGTAGGTTGGTGACATCAGCTAACTCTCACTCGCTAGCTAGCAACAACTTGTTGAGCAACTTGCGCCATAGCAGTTTTATGTTGCCCTCTACACACTCGGTTGTTCTTCACTGACCTCGTTCGCGAAACGGTCAGTATTTACAACTGTGTATGCCTTCTCGGTGCCACACTAACTCACACAAGAAGCTACTCGGTAGGAAACAGTGTTCAAACTCTTTTGTTTGCAACACTGAGCTGACAATGTTGAGAGTCAGTCTAATCAGTTATAAAAATGCACAGTGTGTCTGCTAGGCCTGTTGCGATAAACGATAAATCAATTAATCGCACAATAAATTAAAACTATCGACCTCATTGTAATTATCGGCTATATCGTTTCTTCCTGCATTTTCTCTGACTGTTGATGACATTGAATGAAAAAAGGCTCCACTCCGGTGCTCTCCACTGACCCTCCCTTCCTCATTTTCTTAGTGTAATGCCCAGTTCGCACTGCATGATCTTATGTCGCTGATTTTGCCATTATCAAAACCTGAGAGACACATTAGCTGACAGAATCCTCAGTATAACGGTTCGATCAAACCGTGTTGTGTCCAACAATGGACACAAAATAATAAGTCCAGTTCACTAATCTTAAAAGCAGGCATTAATCAATTCCTTACTACAATCTACCTGCAATGCATGTAGCTAGTGTCAGTCCTGACTGAATGAAAACCATTAGAACTATTTATGTCACGTTAACGAAGAACAGCTGAAAAGTTACCAGGTTTTCTGGTAGAAATTTTGCTCCAACTCCTCCCCTAGTTATTTATATTTTCTTTGCACGAACTGTTGAATAAACATTCATGTTGTTTCCGATGTCTGTTGGACTTTGGGTTGCACCGTGTCAGTTGTTCGGGATCCCCTCCGCGTTTACCCTCAGAAAGCACAGAGGGGAATCCGCGCTTTCTGATTGGCTACCGGTCACATTCAACAGGTTGCGTTCAGCTCCCAGTCTGGGCAAATCCTTGATTTAGATCGGAGCGGCACAACGATCTACCGCAGGTGTGTCAAACTCATTTTTGTTTTGGGCCAAATCAAGATCATGAAGGCTCTTAAAGGGCCGGTTGTGCCAGAATGTGTTGATAAAACCTGTTCACAAACTGTTAATATGTCAATGAATTCTTAAAATTACATAATATTATTGAAGATCTGTTCAGTCCCTTCAGGAACTAATAATAAATGCGACTGTTTATTTACTCGCTGTATAAATCATGGACTATAATCATACATCAACTAAATTCTCAAGAAACTGGAGGGATTGATTGATATAAATTGGCAGTAAACAGATAAAAACTGCATTGATATGATTGATAATATAATATTTAATCACACTTAGTGTTTAGTCTAGTCTGTGGAGGGCCATATAAAAAGCTTCAGCGGGCCGGATTTGGCCCTCGGGCCTTGAGTTTGACACATGTGATCTACCGTAACACACAACACAAGTGATGATCTCAGAATGAATAACGTCCTAAGATTGTGGTTCGGGGTAAAAAATCCTGCAGTTTGAACTATTGCATCAGGCAGTGGGATGTCTTCTCTATTTAAATCTAATGATTACTGAAGGGCAATATACTATACAGACTTCATAATCTGCACTCTTTTGGTTGAATGCAGTATTTATTTCCACTTTGGCTTTATGTTGTTTAGTTTTTATTCAAGTACATTTATTGTTAGTGGAGAAACTGTTTGAAAATAAGATTAAAAAAATGAGAGCTCTACAATTTCTGGACTCTGATCTTTTCAACTGCAAACCTACATTTGGTGTCAGGAGTGGGATGCGACGCTGATATCCAGAAAAGAGCTAATTATGGGTCCAAAGCAGCAGACGAAAGGCCTCAAAGTGGCAGGAGCAGCTCCGGTGGAGGATGCTGAGCAGGATGGAGCTACAGGTCAGTCGACTTTGCACTCCAGTGATGAACCATCTGTGGACATGAACAACATTGCTGCCATGCTAGAAAGATGTCTTCAGTTCCAGAGTGACTTTGTTGATCGATGGGACAAAGAAGAATGTAAACACGAAAGGAGATGGCACCAGATACAGGTTGAAATGAACAATCTGAGAGATGAGCTGGAGAAGCAGCAGAAAACTGAAGCTGAGGCGCAATCAGGACCCTCATCGGAAGCAGATGTGAAGCCAGCTTCCAGGCCTCAATCTAGAGGTGAGCCAGTACAAAAAGCATGGGCTCAATCTGATATTCCAAAGTTTGAGAAGTGGAGAAGAAACCAGTCGCCTACATCAGTAGGAAGCTGTTTCCGCGAGAGACCAGATATTCGGCGGTGGAACTGGAGTGTCTGGCCATCAAATGGACTATTGACTCTCTGAGTTGCAGACTTTTTGTCTCGCTGGGAATCACCGCGAGCCTCTTGAAGAGGAGGGAAGTGTGAGGGATTTACCCCCTCCCAAACAGATGACATGTTTGTACTTCTGTATTCCAATTTATTTATTAAGTGTATTTTGTTTGGAGGAAGCAACTTGCTTTATTTGGTGTTTTGCTTTAATCATTTTTCTTCTCTTTGAGGTCACCTGGTCAGGTGTTGCCATGGAAGCGCGCCCATGAGCAGCGCTGACAAGGACCTGGTGTTGTCAATCAACCTCAGAATCTAGTGTTTGAGAGGGAAGGGAGATGTTTTTGGATTTAATTTGGGGCCCAGATTGTTTTGTTTTAGTTTTGAAGTTGTTAGTTGAAATGTAAATTTTCTTTTAGGAATATAGTTTAGTACAAATGTTTTTTTCTACTGGTAAATGTTGTCTCCACCCCTTAATTAGTTTAGGAGAAGCCAATGCTTTAAAAGGCAGGTGTTTTAGATCAGAGGGAGATTCTCCCTTTTGCGTGAACATGGCATGTTGTAACCTCTGAAAGAAACTGTTTGAAAATAAGATTAAAAAAAAATGAGAGCTCTACAATTTCTGGACTCTGATCTTTTCAACTGCAAACCTACACTGAGAATCTATTTAGTTTTTGTTTTTGGTTGTTTTATTTATTTATTTTGTGTATCAGTCCCAGTGTTAAGTGTTCTTTTGAAAGTAAAGTGTATCTATCTTTGGCAGAAAATCTCATGTCTTATTACATAATTTTCATTAAATCATTGTAAAAAGGTCTTCAAACAATATTATCGTTTATCGCAATAATTTTTCAGACAATTTATCGCCCAGCAAAATCTGCTATCGTGACAGGTCTAGTGACTGCTGCTCTCTAAACAGCGCTGACAGTTGTTTGGTGGCTTCCTCTTGTGATGGAGAGGAAGCAGGGCTCGATGGCCAATATGGCTAATCATGCTAGCTGGGATTCATTAGCTTTGTGGGAAAAGAATGAATTTCTGATCTCAACCATGCGAGATAAAAGACTCTTAATAAATCATAAATTCTCAACTGGATAAAAGAAGCAAAGGTTGTGTTGCTACTCTTTCAGTATTTTGCCAGAGTAGTAAAATACTACTATTACTAATTTATGTTTTAAAACTAAAACACAAATTAATAATTAGCAATATGGACTGACACGAGCTGCTTAAATTGCGATACTTTTTTCAGCCATATCACCCATTCCTACTTATTTGTTCCTGTTTGATGACAGCTGGCACAGCTCTATGCTGCTTTCAATTTTTTTGTTGCAGTTTAAAACTCCAAATGTTCAGATATGGGAAGTCAAGTCCTCCTAAAATGGCACACATTTTTATAATTTCCTTTTCCAAATACTCTTGTCTTGATTGTATGGTACTGTTTTCAGTGAAATGACAAGTGGAGTAAAGAGATGACAACTTTGTCCTAAACTAATGGTCCACCGACTAATCTGCGCCTGCAGTGAAGCTATTTAATTTTAGCATCATCTCATATATTTATGACTTGCATCCAGTGGCATATGGCAGGTAGACTCTAATTGTGAGGTTTGAGAGATAAGCATGGTCGTAAAGTCAAAGTTGCAAATGCTTCAAGGGCTCATACTTTAGCATGCAGATAGTTGGTGTTTTTGTTGTTTCTTCCACCAAACTGTGTGTTTCTGATCAAAAATTTCCAATTGGAATTTGGATAGGGATAATTTCTCAGAGTAAGAGCATGCTTGAAGTTTTCAAGTGGTGGTTGTCAGTTCAGACGTTCCTCTTAACTCCAGTTGCGACCGTAAGATATGATGAATGTTGTAATAATGAGTGGCTCTCTCTTCAGCTGTCTCTCTCTAATGGAGGAAATCTGCTTTTCTTCTAGTTTCTCTGGGGTCACCTCTGACTCCAGACTGCTTACAGAAAAGCCAGAAATTGAGGAAAAGACAACTTATCATCTCAACACCTGTTAATGTGTTGTGATAAGGTTGAATCCATAACTCTTCGGTAAAATCACCGACTAAAATTTTCCCAAAACGCCACATACATAGTCGCTCTTAAGTAGGTAGGGCTTGCTGCTCCAAGGCCTGATTAAAACGTCCAGTCTATTTGTGAACAGAGAACAAAAAACGACAACAAAAAAAAAATACACATCCATCAAACACTCGGTTTACACTTAGTGATCCAGGTCGCCAGGGCCTGATGGCATCGCTTTCAAAACAGTAGTGTAAAGCCATTTTCTTAGGTAATGCGGTGTGTGGAGCTGTGGCAGCCCGCCTAATGCCCTATCCAATAAGTCCACAGAGAGAGTAGGAGCACTGGAAATAAAGAAGGGCCACATTCTGGGTCAAAATTATCATCGGATTACCATTGATCTGTCGAAAAACAGCCAAATGCTGATTGCTTTTAAATTGGATTCCCAGCCTTATTGATTATCGCGAGAGTATAATGTCATTCCAGCTGAGACACACTTTTGACAGACAGTCGTTTTAATTAGGCTGCTTGTTTTGATGAACATGTTTAAAATGCTGGCATGCAAAAGCAAGCAGAGATGCATTGATTTTTATCTCTTCTCTGTGCTTTTAAAAGGAAACAGGCAACTGTTTATGTTGCTTCAAGAATTTATTCATGCCAGTTAGTTAATATGGCCCTAAATACAGTTAAAACCTGAAATTTACATGCAAGGAGTAAAAACAAAACACTTCTTTTTTCCTCATTGCCTGAAGTTAGACCAGACTCAACTGCTCTTGTTTGGTCAGGTAGGTTCCAAATAGACAATGAACCTACAGACACAGCCAAAGTGGTCACAAAGTGGCTCAAGGACAACGCAGTCAATGCTTTGGTGTGGCCACCACAAAGGTCTGATCTCAAGTCTGCAGAGATTCAGGTCTGGGAAGAACCTGTCTCAGTTTCTCCAATTTTGTCAGAAGGAATGGGTCAGGGTTCCAGCAGCCGTATGGCTCAAGACATACAGTTCAAAGGTCAATGTCACCAAATGCTAAAGATGTGTACGTAAACTTCAGATTTAGAAAACATGATTAAATGAATCTCAGTTGTAGTAACTCTAAATGCATCAAAACTGGCATTTATAGTATAGGAACAAATTACCCTGCAGCTAAAGACACTCCAACATCCTCATCTGTGACTGGACATGTGTTGCGATGTGACACCATCAACCCATCCATCAGCACGTCGTAAAATCTTCGCTTTGATTTCTCCTGATCTCCCATGCTAGTCTTGTAGTTTTCCACTGGCATAATGAGTGGTTGCAGCGACTGGGCCCCCAGCGGACTCACAATAGCTGATTCAGATGGCTCTGCTGCAGGATGTCATGCTTTCCGCACTCCGCATGCTGGAACCTGCTGATGGTATCACTAAGCAGGTATTTATTCATGAACGGGAACCAGATGTGCAGAGTAGCATCAGTATCATCCAGATCCTTTATCTACTGCTGCTACTTATTTAATGTGAGGAAAAAGAGACAAATTACAATGTAAGAGTATTTTAATGTGTGCCTAATTTTTTCTTTTGTTCAATAAAGAGATCCAAGAGTTTCTGGCACAACTTTACAGACTCTCCCTGGTGAGGTAAAGACTCCAGCAACACATGACATACTGGGCTGGATCATCAGTCAGGCTACTGGCTGCTCTGTTAGTAAAATAGTTTCGTAGGTTGTGAACTTTTACCATTTTAAAATGCTGTGAGACACACCTGACCAGTGTTGTATAAATTACTGAAATCTCAGAGTCAAGTAAAAGTATAGGTTTCTCTCCAAAATATGACTTTGGTAAAAGTAAAAGTCACTGATTGAAATGTTACTTGAGTTAAAGTCTTAAAGTATCTGAAACGTCTTGTACTTAAGTATGGAAAGTACTGTAAAAATGAATGTACTCAAGTAATGTAATGAAAAGTACAAGTAAAAAATAAAACAAGGCAAATGCAGTTTGAATGACATTTTTTATATTTTGGTAAACTTGTTAAATACACTTAAAATAATGTACACAACCAAGTGCAGGCAAAATGAAACCTGCTAATAGATAAACCTGCAGGCATAATTTAGTTAAGAAAATTAGGTGTTTACCTAAACCACAAGGTTAACTTAACCTGCTTTAGGTTAACTTAACCTGCTTTACAACTGAACCAGCTTCTTAGTAAACCCTCCAGGACAGAAAATAAAGTTTCTATAAGCCTTAAGTTTTCCCTTTCAGTAAGGTCAGTGCTGAAAATGAAAAAATAAATAGTCAGTACAGAAAATGCGGCCAACATGAAGAAAAAAAGCCGTTACGATTACTCTACTTCACAAACTATAGGTGCACACAACTGGTCATTATGCAAAAGAAAAAAAGAATTGGGAGGGAAATGCAGCTTATTTGGCATCTGAAGAGGGAGAGCTTTTTGTTAATTTTGTGTTTAATGGGAGAAGCGAAACCTGTGCATCCTATTGGTAGTGATGAACAAGCCCAGGCAAGCAGGCTTTGTTGCAGCCAATCAGTAAGTGGAATCAAAACATTTGCGTTTCTCTCTCTCGCTTTTTTGTAACGAGTAACTAAACCACACATTGAAAATGTATCAGAGTAAAAGTATGCAATTAAGTTCAGAAATATAGTGAAGTAAAAGTGAAAGTTATCAAAAATCTTCTTACTCGAGGAAAGTATGAAGTACTCCAAAATATACTTAAGTAAAGTAGTGAAGTATTTTTAATTTGTTACTATACAACACTGCACCTGACTAAACTCAGATATGTTTTGCAATGCCTAAATGATTGTTCTGCTTAAAAATGCATGTACGTCTTGTAAAAGTATCCCTCAATAGAGCCAAATGTTGGTCTGAAATTTTAGGATTTATTTGTGCTTTAAGAAAGCAGATTAGCTGTCAGTACCATCAAAGAGATAAGTTGTCAGAATGGTTTCTGATGACGTTCTGGACACACCATTATAAAGTTTTGGTCAATTTCGTCTAACAAAATAAATCTATCTGCAATGCAGTCGTATTAAGAGAAAGTACACTGATCATATTTTGATCCAATTAGGAGCCAACGTTAAGTCAACAAGTCAACCAAATCCAACTGAGCAGAGCAGATACTGATGGATCCCAACTATTGAGCGTCCATCCATCCATCCATCCATCCATCCATCCATCCATCCATCCATCCATCCATCCATCCATCCATCCATCCATCCATCCATCCATCCATCCATCCATCCATCCATCCATCCATCCATCCATCCATCCATTTTCTGGTCACCCTTCTCCCTAGTGGGGTCGAGAGTTGCTGGTGCCTCTCCAGCTGCGTTCCGGGCGAGAGGCGGGGTCACCCTGGACAGGTCGCCAGTCTGTCGCAGCCTATTGAGCATTTGTCTTTGAAATCCCTGATCAACATTCTATTTAAAAAATCACCAGGTGTTTGTTACACTATTGTTACAGTGTAACAATAAAAATATTGTTAAAGGGTTAATAGAGGATCCATGTTGTAATGACTTCCTGAAGGCGGAGTTTCAGAAAAAAACTTAGAGACAGAGGCCCAATTTAAAGGCTTTAAATGACAAAGTCAAATTTTGTTTAAGTAGAAGTAAGTTTTTATAAAAAGTATAGTTACCTATAACATATAGTTACCTGACTGAGCTATAAAATGGCGTCATGTGCCTGGAACATAGCACCAGTGTGGAACTCAAAATCATAATCTTGAATGAAATGTTGGTGAACGAAATATTTTTCCACTGTGAAGATCCAATATATAGACTTTGTTTATGGCTCCTCTTGCATAAATTACTGCATCAATGCAGCATGGCAGGAGGTGATTGGACTGTTCTTCTCTACTGTGTTTAGGAAGCCCAGACTGCTTTATTAATGGCCTTTGGGTCATCTGCATTGTTTGCTCTGATGTCTTTTATCTTCCTCTTAACAAAACTCTTACATTTAGGTCAGACCAATTAACTGGTCAATTAAGCACAGGAACACCATGGTCACTTGGCACCTTTGTCAGCGCGGGCCAGTGCCAAGTCCTGCTGGAAAATGAAATCAGTGTCTCTGTGGAGCTCGTCCACAGAAGGAAGCATCAAATGCTTAAAAATCTCCAACCAGAAAGCAGTAATGATTATGAACGCCAGCAGGTGACATGGCAACCCAAACCATTACAAGCTGCATTTAGATTATTAATGTGTGCAAATTTTTTCTGCTGTTTTAAAAAACAAAACAAAACACAATTTTGTTATTGCAGTGTTTCAGTTATAATTCAGAAGTCTCATTCAGGTGTTGGAACAACAAGCTCCGTCTATTTGGGAGTGGATACATGTGCAGCATTTTGGAAAATTGTAGTCTGAGATTTAACACAACTTTTTCTATGATGCTGTGAGAGCTCTGGTGGAGCCAGCAGGACATTGTCCAAAAAACCAAAACAAACCATCATCCTCCTACCGTTTCCTGTCACCTGTCATTTTCTTCATAGTTTCTGCCAGTAGTAACATCCAATTGATCACGTGACTTGATAAGGAAAAAAAAGTTTTTCCATCTATTTTGATATACCGCATTCCAGCACAAAAACTTTTTAGCAAAAAATTGATTTCTTTATGGGTGGAGAAATTCCATTTAGCAAATTTATTTTTGTACTTTTGATTTGCGCAAATATACAGTGAAGAGAAACGCAGCTGCTGACTGTGGAAGCTTCACTCTGAGACTTTGAATTCCAAATAAGACGTTCTATTCGTCTGAAAAAGTTTTTGAAATATCTGAAACATGCAGGGTTGTGTGCCTTCAGGGACGGGTGGGAAACACTTACACCTTTTTATTACTATGTTTTGTTCCATCTTACCTTCTGTTAATATGCTCGACTTTACACATGAATTACATAATCAATGAAATTCTCTTGTGCTTCTGTACAATCAGTGATGGCATAGGTACTTTGAAAAAGTAACTTTAATCAAATTACTGATTTCTCCTTGAAAAAGTAACTTAGATTACTAATTTCTTGTGAGGAAAGTAACTAAGTTACATTAAAAAGTAACTTTTTCAGTTATTTTCAGCATCTGCTAACAACAACGCTCGCCACCTGTGAAAATGACTTATTTTCCCAAGTTATTTCATTCATGGTAACATCAACAACGTAGCTCCACTTATATAGTTGAACTGAAAGGGAGACTGTTTAATGGTTACAACAGTACAAAAAAAAACCTTTAGTAATTTGTGCATGTTTTTGTGTGTTCTAGTATTGTCTGGAAAACTATAAATAGGATTTTAGGCCCTCCAACCCTGCTTATTTCTAAGTCCAAAAACTGCAGCCAGCGATTCATGAAATCTGCAAGCAACTTTAGAAAAAAAACAAGCCAAAGCTGCTTGTAATGATCAGACTTGGCTAGCAAAATTCAAAATAGTTCCTGTTCTTCCAGCAACAAAATGCATCTCCCTCCTCCCTCCATTGTTTATGTTTTGGTCGCTGCTGATATTGTCGCATAGAAACGGTCGTTACTCCCCAAGACTGATAGAGGAAATAAAATAAAATTACAAAAGATAACAGTAACGCAAAGTGGTTTTGATAAGTAACTGTAGTCTGACTACTGGATTTGAAATAGTAATGCATCAGATTACTCGTTACTGAAAAAAGTGTGTACAATGGCAACAAATGCATTATGGTTCTACTAATAAAAATGATTTTTATTTGTCCTTTGTATTAGTTTTGCATTTGCAGGTTCAAACCTTTCAAACTTTTGGATAGTTGCTGGATTATTCAGAAAAAGAACTAAAAAAGAATGTAATCTCTGCAGCACAGTAGACCCCCAGCTGTTTCCCTGTGGAACTTAACTGGATTATTTTTGTAAGGTTGCATTCACACTTGCCCTGTTTAGTTCACTTTGAGCAAACTCTTGTTTGTTTGTTTATGGAGGAGTGAACGTGTAACCAAACTCAGATGAGAACTTTGTTCCTCCTACAAACAGAGGTCTCTGTTCAGTTAAAGTGAACTCTGGTGTGGTTCAAATGCATACATGAAGAAGATCATAGAGCGCCACAACTAGAACAGGGCATTCTGGGTAAATCCAACCAAATAAAAGAAAAAGATGATTATGTCTAGTTGTAGTGGGAGAAATGTGTTGTGGTCTTTTGCCAAAGACAAAAGAGAAATCCTGTACACTCTAAAATCTGATGCCACTCCATTTTTGTTTAAATTTCCTGAAGAAGGAAGTTGCGTTCAGTGTCTTTTTTGTGTCGTTCAGTGATTCTTGGAGCAGGGCCACCACAGGTAAGGGGGGGAACAGGTTACTCAAAGGGTTGGTTTATTTTGACTCAGTGCAGTGTGAAAGAGAACCAAGGCAGCTGAAATAGTAACAAATGTAATTTTGATCCCAAATCAAACCTTGTCTCCTGGGAAACCCTGAAGTTCCCTGATTTGAGAACTCCTTTGGAGAGCAAATTTGAAATACTTGTTCCCATGTTGCCTGGCGAGTTTGATACATTCAAACTCTCCATTCAAACTGAAAACCTAAATTCCAGTTGGTGAAATTTAGATAAATTGGTGAAGTGGGATATCCAGTCCTATTTATGCACATAGGACTGGAGATACAACATCACTGGAGATACAATAAAAATGTTAAATTAACAAATTTACTTTGCAAGAGTGAAAAGGAAAAAAAAAAAAAAGACCCCAAATCCAACATTTATGTAGCCTATTTGTATTAGTAATACAAATACACAGACAAATCATAAAACAGTTTGAAAGCCTGAAAGTCTGGAGGAAAGTCTGGTGAAAATTGATGCCAAACTTTCTGAAACCTGTACTTTAAACCTCACACTTTCAGACAATTCTGCAAAGTTCTGATGAAGCTTCCATTCCGCTGATGATCAAGCAGGTGGAGGCCAGCGTTCCCTGCATCCACCCAGCTGTTTGCCACATCAGGTCGTCCAGCCTCTGAGTGTCGTACGGACCATGAATCCTGCTCCACGCCCACCTTACCCAATATCCAATTTCACAATTCTCTGACTGTGCCAGAGAACACACTCAGACAGAGTCCCACAGCTGCATTTCAACACTGATGGAGCATCTTTTGTGGCGCTGCCATTGTTGTGAGCCCGCTCATGACTGCAGGCATTTCCTGGCGATTTTCCGCATGATTTCACATTTGCTCAACGGCACTGTTCAGCTTGGAATCTGCCGGGTTAATAATTGACTAAGGCGTTTGTTTTTTGTTTGTTTTGTTGTGTAGTTGGAAGTGTGTGTAAATCCTTTTACATGGGCTTTTTGTGTGCATAACTTATCTCCCTGTGCTCCCTAGATAAAGAGTGGAGCAAACATGCAAACCATCAGTGCCTGCAAGCTGTCTCTAAGCAAGGCCACAGCCACAAGGTTTATGATACATAAACATTTGTTCAATTTGGAACAAATACTCAGAGTTTTTAGTATTTTTTTTATAAAATTTTGTGCAGGGCTTGCTGTTAGTTTGAGGAAACTAGAAAACTCCTTAACTAGTATTACAGCCATGGGCCTTTTTTTGAAGGCAGCGTTTCAATGTTCCAGGAATCTCAAAGTAGGAAAAGAAATTTTGATTACAGATTTATTTCTTGATATTTGCTCATCATTTTTACTATGAGGCTCAGAGGTGGCTTTTGATTCTGAGTATTTTGTCCAAATTATCCAAAAAAATTTAAATAAAGACAAATCATGACCTGTTACCACTTCCTGTCATCTTCTTTGTCATCTTCATCAGCAGCTGTGCAAAAAATGTGCCTCCATTGGAATTTCGCAAAATAGATCTATTTCCATATGGCCAAAAAAAAAAAAAAAATTAACATTTTTTTTTTTTCTTTTTGAGTTTTTTAATGGAAATTGCCATGTTTCCATTAAGCAAATTTGTCTTAGGAATTTCAGTTTGATAGTTTTACAGTTAACGAAAAAGCAGCTATTTGGCAGAGCGGCCGTCTTACAATCGGAAGGTCGTTGGTTCGATTCTGGCTTCAGCTGCTTTCTGGTCTGTGTGTTAGTGTGTGAATGTGTCTGAACTGGATATATAAATAATACACTACATACAACTAATACATTGAAAAATAAATGTAAATAGACCACAAAAGGCTAATGATGCTAAACAGTGTTGAATTGTGTTGTAAGGAGCTGCCACAAGTAACACACTTGGTCATAGAAAGGAACAGATTTTTTTTATCTGGATTATTTTGCATTGAGTCAACATAGTAGGATGGACCTGATACAGGTCCGTCTTTTGATGTGGTCACTAGATGGGTGGGGGAAGAAAAACACATTTTCCACCCAATTTAACAAAGTGTTTAGGTGATCATCATAGTGCCATTTCTCTGTTTTGACATCGTTGCAAATGAGACAGTTCTCCCTGAATGTGAGGCAGCCGAGAGCTTTGCTCTGATTTGATTTCTTAAATGCTCTCCTTGCCAGCAGCGCCTGAAGCCATTCATGATACATTTGTTTTGTGTCAAATATGGAGGAGCTTTGCTCCGTGGTGCTTATGAGGAAACACCCCCTCACATGCACACACACTCCTTCCAGCTATTTCCTAATCAGCCTCCTACACTTCTATTTCATCACATGCTGATATCCTGCTCTTGACTGAAACAAAGCTTATCTGTCAGCCCCCATGCTCCAAATGAAGGAGCAAAAGCAATCTCCTCTCCTCTCCTCTCCTCTCCTCTCCTCTCCTCTCCTCTCCTCTCCTCTCCTCTCCTCTCCTCTCCTCTCCTCTCCTCTCCTCTCCTCTCCTCTCCTCTCCTCTCCTCTCCTCTCCTCTCCTCTCCTCTCCTCTCCTCCTGTCCTCCTCCTCCTGCTGTCCTGAGCAGTGGCCTCACCTCGACCCCAGATCGCTCCATGGTCCGCCGAGTTTGTTGTAAGGTTTTAAGTGGTCCCTCTTTAAAAGAAGCTCATAGTCGCAAAGTTGGGCGAAGCAGCAAATGATCCCAGCAGAGCTGCAGTCACTGTAAAAGGGGAAGACAGGAGTAAAAGTGTTCCTCCTCCCTGTTTCACTCAAGCGTTGGGACTTCTTAAAAGAGGTTGGACACATGGAAGGAGGTTACTTCACCCTAGATGAGTGTTAGCTTTAAACTTTGTCACAATGGGAGCAACTAGAAAGGATGTGTCTGTCTGCCTGAGCCTTAGCTGCCTTTTCATTAAGGGAAAACAGACAACAAAACTTATCTCTGAAAATTTCTGAAACAAATTATTTTTCTTAATTCCCAAAACAAGATCTGTAATTTATCATGGATGGATGTGTCAACGTAAAAATTAAAGTAAACTGGTGTTAAGGAATTTGTTGGAGATTAGAAAACATCCCGACTTTTCCCAGAAAGCTCGGCTTGTGGACGGTCGTGAGTTAATGAAAGTCTCCAGACCAAATGTTGCTGCATACCTGCAGAGATAAGGGAGAACTGATTAAATACCGAAACAGAGAATTTCTGTTGTTTGCTCGAAATGACCATTTCAGTAAACCAATCTCATAATTTCCCACCTGAATTCCGACAGGTGTGAAGAATTAACTCCCAAAAGAGCTGGCAATGCCCTTCCACAGGAAGCTCTGAGCTCCGATCAGATTCCCCTGAACAAGTAATCTCTCCACAGTGACTGTGTGCTCAAGTACCGGAGGTAAACGGGGGAAAACAGAAGGGGCTGTGCACCCTCCTCTGTCTGTCTGTATTCACACACACACATAGGGCTGTTATCACCCGATGTGATAACATGTGTTTGTGGTGCATACAATGCACCACAAACACAGATGCCATCAAGTCGCTAGCCGAGACAGCAAAAATAGCGTCTCTGGAGCTTTGATCTTATCTTCCTTATCGATGATTCTGTCTTGAACAAACAATATGGTTGAAGGTAAGTTTGTTGTTACAAATTGCTAGAAAAAACACTGCAAGATATCTTAGTCATGGTAAAAAGTATCAGTAACACTTTACTTGACAGGATGTGCATAAGTCTGACATGACACTATCATAAACATAACAGCTGTCATGAGGATGAAGGAGTCTTCATGAATGTTTATGACCCTTGTCATGAAGTATCATTCGGTAAATAATGACACTTTTAATGCAAGGTTGACCATTTTAATAGAGTTTTAATGCAAGTCTTATTGCAACTTGGCATTAAAAGTGTCATTATTTATGAAATAATTTAAAGTTGACATTATGTCATTATTTGCCAAATGAGGTGGGAGACTCCATGGTCAAGTGGAGGAAAGTTATTTTTGGTAATCAGAAAAGATGCTATTTGACACCAAACACTGCACATCACCACATACACACCATCCCCACTGTGAAGTGCGATCAAGGCAGCATCATGTGTTCAAGATTGTGAAGGTAGAAGGTAAATAAAAGCAGCTAAATGCAGGAATTTTCTGGAGGACAAATAGTTTCTGTCAGAAGGGAACAATCTGAAGCAACAAGAAGGGTATTCTGGAATGGCCCAGTCAAAGCCTAGACCGAGTGCTCAATCCAATCCAATTGAGAATTTATAGGTTGTTATACCCAGTGTTGTATAGTAACGAAGTAAAAATACTTCACTACTTTACTTAAGTATATTTTGGAGTACTTCATACTTTCCTCGAGTAAGAAAATTTTTGATAACTTTCACTTTTACTTCACTACATTTCCGAACTTAATTGCGTACTTTTACTCCGATACATTTTCAATGTGTGGTTTCGTTACTCGTTACTGTGACGGAGGAGCGTCACGAGTTACGACCTAATTAAAGAGTCGCGTTAACACACGCAAACACACACACACACACACACACACACACACACACACACACACACACACACACACACACACACACACACACACACACACACACAATCGCTAACTTACGTTTTGTTGCAGTTTAAACTGGCGCGGTTCATCGTGGGTCCCACGCGGTGTTCCCGCTTCAGTTCACATTAATCCTTATCTGTCATTTTCAAACATTTTCCCGGCTTTATTTTCAATTAGCTTTATTGTTTCCGGATCGTGACGCACCGAGAGAGAGTTGCGCGATGTGGTGACGTCATCAGAACGTACTGTGTGTTGGCTGTTTCATGGATTATTGTATTTTTTGGATTACAAGTTTATTAATTTTTTTCTCTTATTAATTATTTAAACCTTGTGGTTTAGGTAAAGCTCCTAATGCTGCAGGTTTATCTATTAGCAGGTTTAATTTTGCCTTCATTGTGTTCATTATTTTCAGTGTATTTTACAAGTTTACCAAAATATAAAAAATGTCATTCAAACTGCATTTGCCTTGTTTTACTTTTTACTTGTACTTTTCATTACATTACTTGAGTACATCCATTTTTACAGTACTTTCCATACTTAAGTACAAGATGTTTCAGATACTTTAATACTTTAACTCAAGTAACATTTCAATCAGTGACTTTTACTTTTACCAAAGTCATATTTTGGAGCGGTAACTATACTTTTACTTGACTCCGAGATTTCAGTACTTTATACAACACTGGTTATGCCCTGAAAAGGCTCTGCTGTACCGAAGCTTGTGCCAGCTTCCAGGAGCTTTAACAGTGGGGAAATAAGTAGAACAAAACTGCATTGTTGTTTTCATGGTCAGCTCTCAGAGGAGGCAGCGCTCACTTGTCCTTTGTTTGCTCCATCGTGCAGACTTTATATAGTTGCACAAATGGTTGCCACCTGAAAGCTGCTGCGGCATGTGTAACCTTTATTACATTTGCTTCTATAAAAAGCATTCTGGTTTGACTATCTTTTGATAAGGTAGCGACTGGAACTGGTTTTTGAACTTTCTGAAAAGAAATCAGTGAAAGTCTGACTGACATTTTCCCAGTCAAGAACTCTTTTCACTACATCATTTTGCCATATTTCAGATTCCAGCGCAGTATTTTGCAGCTTGGAGTTTCTGTCTGGTTCTTATAACAACAGGAAAAGTTAGTGGGAGTGTTTGTGCTCGATAAGTTCTACTACTTTCTATCACTTGGGAGGATAAATCTGTATAAATAAGTGAACACAAATCACATGTGGGATCCCTCCATCTTCATTTGTTTTTTCCTCCTATTTCATATTATGCAGTATATTTTACCATGCTTTCGCTGGTAATACACAACTGCCAGTTATCCCTATCACAAATTTCTTCCATCACTCTGGTTTGCATACAGCAGTATTTGTATTTGTAGGTACTGGATTCCTTTAACACACAGCTGGCTCCTATCAACTATCACAGTATTGCACAGTTGACACAGTAACTAAAAGTTTTATCATCCTTCTGCAAAATCAACAACTAAAATTGGAGCTGACATCTTCTCTAATTGGCTGATGGATGATGAGCGCTGGCGCCGTGGCTGAATTCTGAATATATCTTATGTTTACGTCTGTCGCCTCCATGATTTTTTATAATGTGAGATTTTAGTTACTGCAATTGCAATTGCAAACTTTTTTTTTTTTTTTTTTTGCATTGGTAGAATATCAACAGAGTTTTGTGTACATTTGTAATGGAAATGCAGCTAGGTGTTTTTGGATCACTTTTTTTCCCCATAAGAGAATGCATAGTTTAGTATTTACTCATTTTATGTATTTCTGTTATAAAATGATCTGGAGCACGTGTCAAACTCCAGGCCTGGGGGCCAAATCTGGCCTGCGATAGCCTTTTATGTGGCCTTCCAGACTCATTATTATTATTTCATCAATCAAATCAAAGCAGTTTTTATCTGTTTACTGCCAAATTACATTAATCAGTCCCTCCACTTTCCTGAAAATTTTTGTAGAAATTAACACATCTGCAAATTCCTGTAAATCCCTGCAACTTTTTTTCCACTAATGCATAATTGTGAGTTTATTTCTGAGTTTTTGGCAAAAATGGTGAAAAATATTGGATCCTTGATATGTTTATTCCCACCTGCAGGTGTATGTGTTTCTTACTCAGCCTTATTTGGTTTATAATCCATAATGATACGGCGAGTAATAAACAGCCACATTTCCCATCATACGTAAGTGTGAATACTTACAAATTATTTTAAAAAATCACAAAAGCAGTTGCAAAATCCTGGAGGGACTTTGCAACTGCAAAGTCCCTCCAGGGACTTCAATAAGAAGTCCCTGGAGGGACTATATATATATATATATATATATATATATATATATATATATATATATATATATATATATATATATATATATAGTCCCTGGACTTCTTATTGAAGTCCAGGGACTAATATCAATAAGATATTGAACATCTTATTCTTATTGAATAAGATATTCAATATTATTTTGTTTTAAAAATTTATTTATATTTTAACAGTTCGTTTATGGGTTTTAGCAATAGATTCTGGCACAACCAGCCCTTTAAGAACATTCATGATCTCTGTTTGAATCAAAATGAAATTGAGTTTGATGCCCCTGATCTAGAGCATTTAGGTGTAACAAATGCAGCTGTGGTCCATTTGTTAGACCTGTTGCATCTCCTCTTTGATTTTGCGCTCTCTCTATGTTTGTGGTTGGATTTTCTCTGGGTGCTCCCGCTTCCCAGAGAAAGCGGGAGCACCCAGAGAAATGAAACACACGTTCATTTGAATATCTCCCTCTGCCGTTTAGCCATGGCAGGAATCAAATGGCATAGAAGAAAAAAGCAACAATTACTTTTATTTACGACACTGTAACCTTTCTTTGTATCAGCTCTACGCACAGTACCTGAGAGTGATGTGTTCTGACATAGGGACGTGTGTTCAGACGCCATGTTGACCCTCAGTTGATAAGTCGCCCTACTGCAGGAGAACAAACGGTTGCTGTTTACAACCTGAGGTTATCTGGCTACTCCTTAACGGCAGCTGCTGAGCCGCTGCTCACCAGCTGCTGTTTGGCTGTCTGCACCACATAATATATATATATATATATATATATATATAGATCTATATATATCTATATAGATCAATATAGATATCTATATATATATATATATATATATACAAACCAGATCAACACTTACAGATAGTAGCATCTTGTCAGCTTTTGCTGTGAAGCGTCTGCCGAGTGTCTGAATCAGTGGATGGATTTAATTATCCCTGACTGGTAGGAGGGAAGAATTTTAGCAAAAAAAAAAAAAACCAGATTGGATGGAATAACTAAAATATGGCGAGTGTGTTTTTTTCTGTGTAACATTCCTCCTTTAAAATAAAAGCAGGTCTTCTTAACATAAATAGCATAAAAGTTTGCTGTTTTCAGTCCAACAGGCTTCCATGCAGTTATTACTTTCCTCTTCAGTTCTCAGTGGAAAAGGCTTTCGCTAATAGTGATAGAGTTGTGTGTGTACAGTAAATGATGATTATGAATTGTTCCCAAAGTAGCTCTGGAGCTAAGTCGCCTTCTCTTTATGTTCATGTGTCTCTGTAATTAAGAGCACATGCAGGAATAGCAGATGCAGTAAATACGACCGATCGCTCGACTCAGCTGTCCAACTACAACTCAGTGAAACCTCACAGAGACACTAATGCTCCAAATAGATATCCTGTTTGAGTTATGCAAGGGCTGCAGTCTATGCAGGGGCTCCATACATCTTCTATTAACTTATGGTGTGTCCTTTTCAGTGAAATTGTTGTTGTGTATGCTGACGTTTTGTCTCTTTCTATCTTTCTGTGGGTGTAGAAGCAGACTTGTATGGTATTATCTTATATTCTCTCTATCCTTCCTCTACCCATACCTCTTTCTTTCTCTTTCAAAAATGTTTCTGCTTTCCTGCCTTTTATGTTTCTAATTATCATCCAAATTAAATGTACATATTCTCTCAAAACTGGTATCAATACAAAAATAAAATTCCCTTCTCACCCACTGCGGGTGGTTCTTCCTCTACCAGAGGCCTGGGAGCTTGAGGGTCCTGCAGTATCTTGGCTGTGCCAAGGACTGCACATTTCTGGACTGAGATGTCTGATGTTGTTCCTGAGATCTGTTGTAGCCACTGCTCCAGTTTGGGGGTGACTGCCCCGAGGGCCCCGACAACCACAGGCACCACTGTGGTCTTCACCTTCCAGGCCCTCTGCAGTTCCTCCCTGAGGCCCTGGTATATATATAGATATACCTCCAACGAATAAGGCAAGTCCTGAGAAGCCAGCTCAATGGCAAGAACAAAATCCATGCGATAAACAGCTACGCCTTGCCAGTAATCAGATACCCTGCTGGAATAATTAGCTGGCCAAAGGAGGAGATAAAAGCCACAGATATTAAGGCTAGAAAGCTACTAACGATGCATGGAAGGTTCCATCCCAAATCCAGCACCCTGAGACTGTACACGAGCCGCAAGGAAGGAGGCAGAGGACTAGTGAGAACCACTGTCCAGGACAAAATAACTAAGATCCATAAATACATCAGAGACAAAGCCTCAACAGACAATGTGCTCAGTGAATGTCTCAGACAACAGGGAACGGAGGTTGAGGTGCCAGAGATACCATCATGGGAGGACAAGCCCCTATATGGGATGTACCACCAGCAAATAACCCAAGTGGCTGATATCAGTAAATCTTACCAATGGCTGGAAAAAACTGGACTCAATGACAGCACAGAGGCCCTCATCATGGCCGCCCAGGAGCAGGCCCTAAACACCAGAGCAATAGAGGCCCAGATCTACCACACCAGACAAGACCCAAGGTGTAGGTTGTGCAAGGAGGCCCCTGAGACAGTCCAGCACATAACAGCAGGGTGCAAGATACTGGCAGGGAAAGCGTACATGGAACGACATAACCAAGTGGCAGGCATAGTGTACAGAAACATCTGTGCAGAATATGGACTGGAAACCCCGAGATCAAAGTGGGAAACACCCCCAAAGGTGGTGGAGAATGCCAGAGCTAAGATCCTGTGGGACTTCCAGATCCAGACAGACAGAATGGTAATGGCGAACCAACCACACATTGTCGTAGTGGATAAACAACAGAGGAAAATGGAGCACGAGAAACTGGAGAAATACCAGGGCCTCAGGGAGGAACTGCAGAGGGCCTGGAAGGTGAAGACCACAGTGGTGCCTGTGGTCATCGGGGCCCTCGGGGCAGTCACCCCCAAACTGGAGCAGTGGCTACAACAGATCCCAGGAACAACATCAGACATCTCAGTCCAGAAACGTGCAGTCCTTGGCACAGCCAAGATACTGCAGGACCCTCAAGCTCCCAGGCCTCTGGTAGAGGACCCGAGCTCAGAGGATAAGAACCACCCGCGGTGGGTGAGAAGGGAATTTTTTTTATAAATATATATATATATATATATATATATATATATATATATATATATATATATATATATATATATATATATATATATATACATATCCATCCATATCCATCCATCCATCCATTTTCCGTCACCCTTCTCCCTAACGGGGTCGGGAGGTGCTGGTGCCTTTCTCCAGCTGCGTTCCGGGCGAGAGGCGGGGTACACCCTGGACAGGTCGCCAGTCTGTCGCAGGGCAACACAGAGAGACAAACAGGACAAACAACCATGCACACACATTTTGGGAAGGCCAATTAACCTGACAGTCATGTTTTTGGACTGTGGGAGGAAGCCGGAGAACCCGGAGAGAACCCACGCATGCACAGGGAGAACATGCAAACTCCGTGCAGAAAGACCCCGGGCCGGGAATCAAACCCAGGACCTTCTTGCTGCAAGGCAACAGCGCTACCCACTGCGCCACTGTGCAGCCTATATACATATATATATATGATATATATTGTCTTTGATATATATATATATATATATATATATATATATATATATATATATATATATATATATATATATATATATATATATATATATACTGCTAAAAAAAATCAAGGGAACACTCAAATAACACATCCTAGATCTGAATGAATGAAATATTCTCATTGAATACTTTGTCCTGTACAAACTTGAATGTGCTGACAACAAAATCATTGTTGATTGTCAATCAGTGTTGCTTCCTAAGTGGACAGTTTGATTTCACAGAAGTTTGATGCACTTGGAGTTATATTGTGTTGTTTGAGTTTTTTTTTTTAGCAGTATATATCTTAGCTGCTATCTAGATATAGATATACATATAACCTGTAACCTTCAAATTTTGTTCATAAAAGTATTGTTTTTGGAATGAACTTGGCTAGAAATCAGCAGGCTGGAAAAACACAGACCTAAAGAAAGACTTTATGTCATCAAGGTTCATCTCTGAGATATAGTTTGAATAATTAAACCTTTAAATTGGGTTAAATCTTGATGCTGTTTCCTCTTTGTCCATCTCAGACATAAGTCAGTAGCATCTTCAATGATGCTCCCTGGCGGAACTCCCTTGCTGTAGATGTCACAGATGTCAGTGAGACTTCATTATTCAAGCAAATAAAAATCAAGAAGAACAGAATGAGTCCAGCAGGAGTCATTCACCATGTGTGGAAAATGAAGGCCTCCGGGGTTTACATGATGTAATGTATCTCATATATCTGAGGTTTTTATGAAACACCTACCACGAGAGCAGCATGGATGCTAACCTGACTAGCGCCATAAAGAGCTGCCTATTGCGACACTGCCACTGAAATTAGCCTGAATGTGTTAGTTTGGAACTAGTTCTTGTGAACTCCTTTTTTTAGATGCATCTTTGCTGTGATTTGAGGAAATCTGTTAGGGAGTTGACCCTGCTAATTCCTTTTTGATCTGCAAGTTGAAACCTAAGACAGCCTTACCGAAATATGTTTTTGCAGGAACGGTTCTGAAAAGCTCATCCCAAGAATATGCGTTTGCCTTCAGAAAATGGTGAAATCAGTTGGACTTCCTGAGAGCAGCTTTGATTGTCCTCTGGCCTCCATGGCGGTCTCAGTAGTCTACAATTCCTTTGTCTTGATTTGAATCACGTAAATCCCCTATCTCTGAGAGGAGGAGGAAAGATATACTGTGATCCATCGCGGAGCAGAAGTTGTGAATCACCTTCTTTGGCCAGCTAATCATTCTCAAACTGGAGGTGAAAAATCATCCCCTCTGTGCTCACAGAGACGATATTTTAGACTTTTAAAGGAACAGAGGATGCGCAGTAATCACTCAACCTGCCAGGAAGCAGAGCTGAGGATTGTTTCTTCGCTGAGCTCGTTCAACCGTACGCATTCTGTTGAAAAGTCATACACTGCATTAAAAGACACATGTTCACTTTTTTTTCCTGCGTTGGCTCTGTGATGATAATCAAAATTATTTACAAAAAGTGAGGATAATGATCATTTTTTTAATCGAGTTCCCTTTCACTTTCCTTTTAAACTATGTGACTTGAGTCAAACATTTTTATCTGCATGCTTCTCATAGTAATTTTGTTGGAGTCTTGGTTCATTCCTCCAGACTGAGCCAGTGTAATTTTTGTTAGCGATTCAGAAAAGTTGTGCGTCCACACGGCCAGAGGATACAATGTAGGATGTCTGCCGGGCTAATCAGTGGCACCGTAACACTTCCAGAGAACAGCACACAAAAAAAAAACCCAGCCATTTTTTAAATTATTTGTGAGAGTGAGGCGTGTCAGAGACGAATCTTTGACATCATAGCTTTAAAAGCGACGAGGCTAGCATGGCCACACATGAAATGTTCTGGAATGTATCCACTCTGGAACCCCGTTTGAAAAATGATCAAACATTTTGAGACACACTTAAAATCGCCTCTGCGTGGACGTGGCCTTAATCAAGTTTATACACTCAGATACTTGTTAGCTCTGCAGCTAAACTGACTCTGACTTTGTCCTCCTTAAGCCACTTTGTCACAGGTTTTCTGTATGACTCGGGTCATTCGGGCAATTTGAGCCGAAGCTTCAACTTTTTGGATGGTGACTTGCAATATTGCTTCAGTCTTTCCACATAGTGTTCAGGCCTTAAGAAACCATGAAGTGAAGAACACTGATCCCTCATGCAGCAAAACAGTAACACATGATCCCATATTGTGTTCATAATCTTGCTAGCTTTGTTCTGCAACAGTGGCCATTATGCAAAACAGTTCAATTTTAGAATACAACACATTTCTGTAAAAATTTACTTTCCTTGTCTTTGACATCACAACTCCGCTTTTTTGATATTGACTTCTTCGTTGGTGAGCAGCCTTTCAGCCCAGGTTGTTACGAGATCACTTTGTAAGTGGATCGTGACATCGCACACCATCTTCTTTTGCCTCTCTTCTGGATGTGATGCACACACCTCTACAGTTCATCTAAAAACTGAATGTGCATGTTTTTGTGTGGGAGGCAGGCAAGGGAAAGGAAACAAATTAAGAAAGACGGCAGGAGAAACGGGGAATGTCTTAGGGGCAACATTGGCTCAGAGGGTCTGCTAGACGGGCTTTAAAAGAGAGCTATTTTCATGACCAATGAGATTACATTTTCAGCATCATGAATAAGGGTATATCCTTTTCCGAGGGACATGAGAATTTCAGGATTAGGTCAGGAAAAGTCTTGTGCAGGAAGTGGCTTGTTAGAAAAATTTTTAAAAAATGATCGCCATGTCATTCCCAACGCTTTCCAGCTCAGCAAAATCTCTGTCACCTCGTACCTCGAAAACATTTAGGAAATGACACAATTTTTCAGATGTAATTCACAAGAAGCATAAAGCCAAGACTGCATTCATTGGCAGAACACCTTACTGTCGATCTGTGTTGACCGGCCATTCTGGTGTGTGGCTCCAGAGCTTTTTGGCTGAAGAAATGCTCCAGCAGTCTGCAGTCTGTTGACTTAGTTTAAGTCTGAAGACAGAGAGGATCCTATAAGAGGCTTCTGGACACATTAGAGGGCTTAAGAAAATCCCAAAGGTACAAAATCTAATTTAGGGGTCTTTTTTTCTTTTTGTTTCATCAAAGGCTTTTCAAACTATGCAGCAGATGAGTGGCATCTTGTACGTTGTCTTGTGCTTTCTCTGATTTTTTCACATTACAACTACAAACATGAGGGTTTTTTTGTTTGTTTGTTTTGTTTTATTTTTAGCTTTTATGTGATTGACCAACACAAAGTTGTGCATTATTGTGAAGCAGAACAAAAGTAAAGTTTTGATATATTTATAACACCAGTTGTCTTCAGAGGTAGATTGGTTCACTGTGTTTCTTCACACTTAGACACAGGCATAAGTGGCTGAGCATTTACTGAGAATTTCACAACAAATCTTAATAAAATTGAACAAGGAATCTCAGGAGAATATACTGCGGAATAAAAGACTCTTTGCAGTTAAATTGAATGTGAATGAACTAAGTCTTTTTTGTAGCAGTTGTTTGAGTATGCATAAATATCTTCAAAGCAGGTGAACCACTCATATGACAATATGACAGAGCTAAAGAGAGACCAGAGTGTTCAAAACAGTCACTTCTTTAGAAAAGTCAAAGCTAAAGCCACATGCTAGTTCCTAAAGTGCTAATGTGGATCTACTTTCATACTGATACCTCACATTATAAACTCTGTCTGCCATTTACACTACAAAAATATAGTTTGCTCATCTTAATTAAAAAATGTCTTTCTGGTCTGAAAAGGCCTGATATTTATTAAATATAATGCCTTACTTGTATTGATCGTTTGCACTTGTGATTCTCAGTCCCGCTCATAACCCAAAGATGACTTGGCCCCCTCCACTGCCCACCCCCTCTCCGTTGTCTCTGTTGACATCTTCAGGGCAGCTCCATGGCCCTGTCCTCACTTTACTGTCAGCTCTCCTTATTCTCCAACACTTGGTTCTCCACAGCGCCCACACATGCAAACTGACATTAACACGACACTGTGCATGGCTTTTTCACAGCCACCTGTGCTTCTGGGCACACACACACGCACACACACCTACACGCCTACACATCACGGTAATTACTGCTACAGACTCAGGTTGCAGAGTGTCGTGTGTGTCAGAGACCAGGTGGAGGACTGCGCTACGCGCTCCAACGTCCTTGATGCCCACCCTGACCAGCACATGTTCATTTTCATTTTGTTTTGCATTTTGCCATCTCTCAGAAATGCATTTTCACACACCCTGGCGACAACCAAAATGCTCTGCTTGCCTGGTGCATAATATTGCACAAACAACACAGAGGTCAAAGGTCTGTTTTTCCAGAGAGGCAGCCAGCTGAGCGCCCCTGCGCTCCTGCGAGACAGACTGCGTCAGAGCATGTGCGCAGGTCTGCTAACTCTGAGCTAATAAGCCTCAGCAACGCGGTGTGTATTTTCGTTCTTTTAGCGGTACTGCTGTTACACTATTTTTGCACCACAGATGCAGTTTGTATATTCAAAAGCATTTTTGTGAGTAACCCAGTCCAAGGCTTCACACTCAGGCATTAGTGTGTTTATTAACACAGGGCCCAGGGGCCACTGGGAGAGGAGGAAAATGACATTAAGCCACTGGGATCACCTTTCACCTCTCTTTAGATGCTCCCAAGCAGTGCCGCTAGCTTTGGGAGCTTCACAACATGGAAATCCAATCGCGGAGCCATTGTTTTGGGGACAATGGCTGCTGGTTAAGTATGGGGCCAAGAAGTGTACAGTATCTTACATATATGCCACAGGGTTACTGTTGCATGGCTTTCAGACTGCTTCAAAAAATAGCCTGGGACAGGTAGAACATCAACAATGGTTTTCTTCTTGCCTCTCTGCCAGAAGGGCCACATTATAAAGAGTTCTCCAGTCAGCAGTCTCCCACCTGAGCTCAGAATCTCTGTTGCCTGTTGACTCTCCTTGCCTGGCCAGTGGATTTAGTTGGATGGCCATGCCTTGATATGTTTGCTATTTGTGTTATACTCCATTTTCAGATGGTAAATGGACACAGGGCTTCATGAGATGTTCAAAGAATGGAATACTGTTTTTTCCTTGTTGCTTCATCCAGACAGTCTGGAGTCTCAGCAATTGGATGTAATCTTATCCAGTCATTAATGTTTGGTTGTGATGTATGTGGTGCACCAGTTGCACAACAAAACTTATTGGAACAACCTTCCCCCTCTGCAAAACGAGAACGACATCTTTTCCAGCATTGCGTTGCATTGCAACAGTCGAGCATTCATGCATTCCTGCCACATGCTTGTTCAACATGGACCTGCTCATTGTTTAACTGGCATATCTCACCTATCAAGGTCTCTATTCATTGGCTTCCAGCTGCTTTTACTGGCCCCAATTAACGAGGTAGAAATTTAGATCAAGCTTTTTTGTTTGACCAACTTCCTCTGATCACTTCCTCTAAAACCACAGTGCAAAAATAGCACAGAAACTCAACATCGTCGTTCACAGCTCCTCCCTTCTGTTCACTGATTGGCCAGGATGAGATGGATCCTGCGAAATTGAGCTCAATGGAACAAATTCCAGCTGCAGCGCTGAAAGGAGATGGGAATCGTGTAGAAAGGCAACGGCCAGACTACTTTATCTTTGACCTGTCTGGTTTCTTCCTTCATCTTCGCTATGCTGTTTGTTCACCAGTTTTTAATGGGAAACTCTTCCGTATTTTTTTCCAATATACTACTTTTGAAATTCTTCTTTTTTTATTTGGTATGTCGTTGAACCTGTTCTCCTGGTACTGGTGACCAGAACCAAGACGCCTCCAGAAAAACTTGCCTTGGAGCCAAGAACCAGCCAAGGATAACAGCAGCGCAGCTTCAAACAGAACTTGTCAAAACAGCCTTCCGCTGTCCAATCTCATCTTCTTGATCCATAGGAATCCCTCAGCAGAGGGAGAGGAATGCGGCTCATCACTCAGGAGTCACATCAGACTGCTCCGCTTCAGCAAACACAAAAACGTCCTGTTTGTTTGCTCTGAAAATATTCAGCCCAGGGCCTGCTGTTTCATCCAGCATGACATCATTTTTGCAGTGATGACGTGTTGGTGTCAACTATGTTTTAAGAGGAATTGGTTTTAGCAACTACTGAGTACTGGCCGCTTTGTCCAAAAAGTGTAAACGGTTTAAATGAAACCTCCTGAAAAAAAATTAACAATGTGAAGATGTTCTAAAATGCACAACTTCTACTTCATGTTTAAATGAGAAATCACTCCTTTGACTTTTCTTGAGACATTTTGTGTTTGTTTTTTTTCTTCTTTTTTTTTGTTTATACGTGTCCATTCTGTCATCCAGTTTTTAATGCGTTTCAGTCACATACTGTAACTTTTTATTCAATTTGAACCATCTTCCCTTTTTTTCCCAGTTAATTCAAGGCAGATAAGCTGGCCTTTCTTTTGCTACCCAGATGTACAGCAGGAGTGCAGTCAAAGTTCTGCCAAATTTCAATTTCCTTCAGCTTTCTTTTGATTCATATTAAGCATTTTTAAAATGTAACCATTGTGTGCCTGTCAGGTCGGACCGTGTCTCTGAGTTTTTATCTTAAGCCTTCTGGAAGTCTTGATCTCCTGAACTAGAAGTCAACAGAACAAAAACAATAAATGAACTTTCCAGATTTATTATAACCTTATTGTTCTCTTGATTTTCAAAGCCTGTCTGCCTAAACAAATGACTGAGCAAGGTTCACACAAACTGCAAATAATGGTGCTATGACTTCTTAGGACGCAAGAACATGTTGAACCAGAGCGTTGCTACGTCCAGATCAATTTTTCAGCTTCAGCTCAACCTTTTTAGCAAGTTGCCATGATCGTTCAACTTGCGCTCTATGGTTCTGGTGGAGAGGTCACGCGCCGGAGCTGAGTAAACAGCAGAAAACAACGGCTGGGTCAAGCCTTCAGGTTAAGGACCCAAAGAGCCTCGAGAGACTTGCCACCCCATGGGTCATTAATAATTAATGAAATCTGAGGCAGGGGCACAGAATGCCATGACTAAACAGGCAAAGAGCAAAGGCAATAAAACAAGATTGGCCAGGAAGGGTAGAGGGGGACCCTGGACACAAGTTGTGCTTTCACTGTAAGTTCCAGAAGCTCCAGACAAAACAATGGAGAGAAAGTCAGATTTGGGTCTTTGTCCTTAGTCTGTAAGAAACCAGAGGTTCAGAAAGTATAAAAAAACACATGAAGGCAGTTGGAGAGGAAAGCAGTCAGCGGAATAAAAAACAGCATGAAAGTCTGGCCTTTTCCCATGAAATCCAGCAGTCCTTGCTGTCCAAAACACGTTCCTGCCCTAGAGGTGCTATCATAGCCAGACCTCCATTACGAGCTCAGCCTGATGAAAGAGTAGCTGCGGGGGGGCTTAGCAGGTTTGGCTTCTAACCCTCCCCCCACTGGGTCAGATATGAAAATAGATAGTTCTACATGATATTATATGGCAAGTGGTTTTTAAGAGGCTCTGTTTGAACAGTGAAATGTGATCCCTGTCGTCTTCTCAGCAGTTTTCTAATTATCTCTGGTGATCAGCAGCCTTTTATGCCAACTCAGACTCTCCTTTTAATAGATAAATGCATCTTGTTGCTGGTGATTTATTTATTTTTATTTTTTATTTTTTTGGGGTTGGGGGGGGCACAACAGAAAGCAATTCCTCAGTTGGATTATTAGTCTAATGCCATATAGCTTTTTTGCAGACTTCCTCAGACGACTGCGACCCCCACGAAGGAATCCATGAGGGAAAGGAGGGCATGTACCGCCTGCAGGTGACCCAGTTTGTCCAGAGGCTGGAGTACTGGCACAAAGACTTGAAGAACACCTTGGTCACGTCGATTACAGTGGTTCCAGTCAATGGTCGCACAGTGGCGTACCTCGGCACAGCAGATGGACGACATATACAGGTCAGGAGATCAACACCAGGCTTCTGATTTGACCTCAAATCAATATTTTGTTTAATCTGGCAGGTGTTCACATGGGAGTAATTAAATTAGATGTAAGTTTCTTTGTTAGGATTAAGCTGGTAGAAACTCTACATAAATATATCCAGGCCATTAAAAAAACAATAAACGACAAAATAAGACAATATGTTTTTTTATTACATAACTAAAAGTGGAATAAAACCCACAATGATTACAGAATCATTAGGAATCTTTAAAATTCTTAAGTTTTTAAGTTTTATTTGTCTCATTTGAAAATTCTAAGCTGGTTTTTAGGCGAAGAATAAGTACATTTAAAAAAGCATAGGCATTGCTCCTTTATTGTGCTTTTGCCATTTAAAACATAGTTCAACATTATTTAAGTCTTATCAGTCTTAAGTTGTTTAAATTTTGAAACGGGGAGATGATTGCATTCTGAACTCAGTGAAATACTATGAAATAGTCCTTCAGTCTATCGCCGACAGATTAGATGCTAACTTTAGCTTTGCCAGCTGCTAACAGTTGTAGCAGCATTTTTGCTGTGTTTACAAAATGTTTGCGTCACATCCGTCACTGTTTCTTTCTTCCCTGAGTACTGCTGCCACACAAACTTCCATCCATCCGTTATCTGTTCACCCTTATCCCTAGTGGGGTCAGGATTTGCTGGTGCTTCCACACAAACTTTTTGGAAGTAATGGACTCTTCTTCAATGCCAGTTTGATATTAGTTGGATTAGCTGCCATTCTTCCTTCAAAATAACTTTCTGAAACATTTATATACACAGAGAGCCAAGCTCAAAGACTACACATTCATATCTGTTCCTCATAACATCAGCTCAAAATATTTAATCCAGAGAATCATAACCTTGGAGAAACTGCGTAGTGCGGACAGATTTCACTTTGATGAGATATTGTGGTGTTTTAATATCTTGTGCCACAAATGGAAGTTAAAATCTACCATGTAACCAAACATCTGCCAGAATGATAGAACATTAAATTACTTTTTACAAGTAAACAAAGCTTCAACACACTGAATATATTTCAGATAATGATTAATCTTTAATAAGTTGAGATCTTTACATAACTTGGAGGATGGCCTTGCGCATAAACTGTGGTTTTAATTTGTCGCGTTTCATAAGCCAGGCCAAATCTGGCTTTCTGAAGCGGCAGTTGACTAATGCAAGTACACTGTAAAACATTTGGAGGTGGTTTAAAATGAAAGTTCACCTGCTGCCTTGACAATGCAATTCAACTCAACAAGAAAACTGTTTTGGTTTTTAACTCAGAAATTAAAGTTTATGAAGTTGATTTAACAACTTCATAAACTTGTTAAATCAAGTTTTATGATTTAACAAGTTTAGTTTTCTTAGTTAACTAAGTGGCTAAACACTGAGTTAAAGACTTAGATAAGCAGCGGCAAGAAGAGCACACAACCAGGCTTGGCTCTTTGACTGTAGAATCAACAGAAAAAAGAAGCAGATAGAAGTCTTGTTTCTTAAGTTAGTTAATCTTGAATTGTGCTGCAATTTAAACCAAATTATTATTTCACATATTCTAGAAAAAACTGCCCTCATCTAGTTCACCTGCTATTTTCATTCTTAATATCAAGTTAAAATTACTTACAGTAACTTTTTTTTTCACTTTGCTAATTTAAATTCTTGTTTCAAACCACATGAACTAAAGTTCTGATCTGATAATGAATTTTATTAAACATCACAATAAATTCTGCTCAAAAACATTTGGTGTGAACAGGACATTATCCACAAGCTTTATCAGTTGCATTGAAATAAACATTTGCCTTAATAACACTCTAGAGTCACATCAATGTAACACAGTCAGGATACAAAAACATGCTGCTAAGTATTCTGGGACATAGTTCCCACTCCTGTCTTCTTCTTTAGCTTTGTTTAAGTGCTAACCTAAACACACTAGTTTATTCAACTCTTGGAGGTTTGACAAAATTAACACAACTTTCTACTGTAAGTTTATCTTTCACAAACACATATTTAGATTTAAAATCTAAAACTCGCTTTTTATTTGACTTAAAGAGTAGAAGATGGTGTACACAACTAAATGCGGCTCAAATGTTTTACAGTGCAGTGCATATATCAAAACTGTTGTAGTTTAACCAGCTTTCAATGGCAAACTTGTGTTGTTTCATAGACTATAACACCTTGTTTCCTGCTTGTTACCATCAGTAAAACAACACGTCAGGGTTATGACTGCTGACTGAAACCTGCGATTTGTGTTGCATAGTTAAAATACTATCACAAACGGAATGAATCACAAAAATCAAAAACTGAGTTGCGTCACATGTTTTCGAAACTCAAGAAATACAAAGCATGCACACAAAAAAAGGAGCAGAGAGATGGAAAATCAGCGTGACAGCTGCAAGGAAAGGCGGGGAGGGCAGCAACAGCGGGGAGCGAGGGGGCTTACAGGCTGAACAGCACGTAAATGGTGAACCACGGGGTTCCCTAATGCGTTCCCTCGCACGGCATTCTGTGAGTTCCTTGCAGCTGTTGCCGTGCTTTTCCACAGTCTGTCCTACAGCCAGCTATGCCACCTAACACCTAGCCCCCTCCTCAACCCCGTTCCCCACCGGCTCAATCTCCACTAACATACACTAGCTGATTTGTTTTCAGCTTTAGCTAAAGCAGGAGTCTGAACTTCATGAAGATAACCACTTGGCTGTGTGCAAGAAGAGCACACAGCCACACAACCAGCCACACAATCTGTTGATTGTAGAATCAACAGAAAAAAGCAGCAGATGGAAGAATGAGAACAGGACGAAATAGATTTAAAGATTACAGCCTAAAGCTAAAGCAGCAAATATGGCAAACAAAAAACAAACACTACTCAAAATATAGGCTCACACTCAGATGGGATAAATCTATCAATTATATTATATTATAATATATATTATGAATTATATTCATATCTTCTCAAAAGTGTCACTTTGGTCCTCAGCTTATAGCTGCAGTATGTACCTTTTCTGAAAAAAAAGTATTTTATTACATATTTGTTGAAACTGTCACTATTTGGTGACAGTTTGGTATGAGACAGATAATCAGCAAAAAACATTTTAGCTTTCCCTTCTCTCAATGCTAACAAAATCAACCAATCAGAGCAAAGACCAATCAGTAGGTGGGTCTTAGCGCTGTCAATAACTCATGCATGAGCCTGCCTACCCCCTAATCCCCCTTCTGGTACGCTACAGCTTTTTCCTGATACCAGAGCCTGT
Source organism: Poeciliopsis gracilis (assembly GCA_911649635.1). Taxonomy (NCBI): domain Eukaryota; kingdom Metazoa; phylum Chordata; class Actinopteri; order Cyprinodontiformes; family Poeciliidae; genus Poeciliopsis; species Poeciliopsis gracilis. Next base: position 201,023 of record CAJVRI010001317.1, read on the forward strand.
CTTGAATGCTAAGACTAGTTAGCACAGCCACCACATTGAACAGTGAGTACACGAGACTGATTGACAGTCATTTCTTTACTCAGGGTGGAGGAAATCAATCTTCACATTTTATCTGTCTCATACTATACAGTCACTAAAGGTTTTTGTGTTTTTTGTTTTAGATGTAAGTTCAGACTCCTTTTCAATTCCACCAGAGATTTATTCCAGCAACAGAACCTTCTAACTCCAACCAAGTTAGAAAGAATAATTTTCCAATCATTCTTAGAAAGAATCAGTATTAGTTCATTCAGGCAGTAAGATTTGTTGAATTGTTCAACAATTTTTTTAATTCATTTTTGACTCCAATTCCAATTCACTAAGATCCTTCTTTTGAACCAAACCTTTCTTCCCAAAAGTCACCCCTGGCTGCTTGCTGCTTCCATCTAAATCTATGCAGATGAAAACCTAAGAGACGTTCTCGTCAAAATCAACTTCATTGTTCGCTGGGTCAAAAGGACCTGTTAACTTTTCATGCGTTTCAGCTTCCTTGTCAGCCCTGGTGGACAAAGCAAGAAGGAACATGGGGCAGAGGCAGTGAAAGAAAAGGAACGTTGTTTCCCCCCCAGTGGACTGACTCAGGAAGCGCTCCCTCGACTTCAGTCGACCCACTGTGGGAATTACAGAGTGCCAGTGTTTATAGGCCAAACTTCCCCCCAGCCTCCTTAATACAATAAGCTGTAATTTACACCGCTATTACCTCCAGAGAGATGGCTGTTGTGTGGCCCCGTCCCCTGCAGAAAGCCACCGATTATTCTTGCTGTCACAAAAGCTAACGTTGATCATGAGGTTCAAGCAGTGAAAGAATGACGCTGGAAAACAAGATGTTTGTCAGTAGAGGAAGCAGAGGGCAAGCTGCGGTTCAGCCAACTGAGTAAAAAAGTACATTTAGAGTTTACTACACTGAGTGTGTCATGTTTTTCCTGGATGCCCTGACGCATCGTAGACTTGAACCAAAGGGTGAAACAGTCAACATCTTTAGTGCATCCATGACGGCCAGTGCCATAAGACACACACGCATACACACCACAAGCCTCACCACTGGATTGTCTTAACAGTGTTGCCAGCTGCAAGGTGCGCGTTCGGGGATATGTGTGTGTGTGTGTGCGTGTGCATGCATGTGTACATGCATGTCTAAGTGTGGGTGTGTGTATAATTTAGAAAAACCTCAATTTACTGCAGTGACCACATACCCCATTAGTTCCCTGTTCAGTTTTGTTTGTTCCAAAGCCAAAAGCTGCAGCGTAACCACAATGGATGAATATTGCACCAGGTGTGTTTCGCTGAAGGTGTGTGTGTGGGTGTTAGTGAAATTCAAGATTTAATTGTATGTAAGCCTGGAGTTGAGGGTTGATGTTTACCACCTATCAGCATACAGAACTATGATAAGAAGTTCATTTCCACTTTCTGAAAGTGAATATAGTGGAATTCGTAGGGCTTCCTCTCACCACTGGCCTCCTTTACCACAGACCAGGTTTGAGGAAAGTGCACCTGGTAGTTGTCTTGCCCACGGATTTTCCCATGATGGTTGTAACGTGACAAAATGTGAGAAAATTCAAGAGGTGTGAATAATTTTTGCAAGTCTCTGCACATGTTCAGATTATCCAACCGATTTGGGTTCATACTAGATATGTGGTGTCTCTATGGAGGATCCTAAGCTGAAGTGAGCCTGACTTGCCAAGCGTCATTGAGTTTTTAGAAGATTTAGCACTGACAGTAATGAAGAAGAAAAAATGCTGCTTTCATACAACTCTGCTTTACTCAATGTCATGTTATAAAATAGGACAGAGTAGAAAGGCCTCAGGGAGGGATGATGCATTCTGGATGGTTTTTCTGCTCCAGTTCCCCGTCAAGGTGTGCTGGCACACCGCTGCAATAACTTATGGATGTCCTCTAGCTTCTCAGTCCTTCTGTCATTCAGACTGCACATGATATGTCCCACTTTTTATTATTCTTGGTGTTTATGAGGCTACCTCTGCATCAATGAAAAGGTGGTGAGTGAATAAAATCCTGCCATCTGACGGAGCGTCCTGACCTAACCTCCCTTTTGGCTGGAATGTACTGTGAAGAAGAAAAGGAAACGTGTTTGTCAAACACCTGACACTGAGGTCGAAGTTATGAACTCTGAAGCACTTGAGTTCTATTTAATCTGTCATTTGTGAACTTTTGATGAGTTATGAAAAAAATAAATAAATAAACAAACACATTTTTACTGTAAACATCACAACCTAAACTAATTTTGGCTGATTAACAGCTCCATCGAATTATCTCTGACGGGTTCCTGAAAGTGTCTCAGAAGCTTCGTTTCCTTTACAAATGTGAGCAAAATTTTGTTGATATTCAGCTATTGTTGAAAAGAACGTAATTTTGTAATTGCTGTGTTTCCATTAAACAAGAAACACAATTATAACCACACATGAATAAGTTTGTTCACGCGATAAGTCATTAAAAAAACATGCTGTGATCCTGTGGTCGTCTTCTTTGTGGTTTGCGTTAGTGAAACCATGTGGTTGTTGATCATGTGACCCGTGGAATGTGGAAAGTGTTTGCATTGCAGTTTTGAGAAATAAAGCAATTTTGATACATCCCCATAAAGTATCACCTAATTTTATCGCCAAAACGTTTTCTCAAAAAAGGAGAGTTTTTTTTAGTATTTTTTTATTTGTAGAAACTGCAGTGTTTCCATCAAGCAAATTTATTTTTGAAATGTCAAATTGTTACTAGCTGAAACAATCTAGACCAGAGACTCTTCAAGATGTTAGTAACGTGTGTTTCCTTCCAGGTACTCTTCTCCAGGTTTACGTCGCCCCATGTGAACATCGGCTTGGACTCCAGACCCGTCTCTGCCAGCGTAGTTCTGCCAGACAAGCCGCACTCTGAGGGAGCCGTGCTGATGGCCACAGGCAACAAGGTAAACAGGAGGCCACACGTTATCCACAACAGTACATGTTCTTTTTGTTCTTTGCTTCACAAATTAAAAAAGAGAAACACAAGGTCATTCTGAATGGAATCTATTCAGATTTAATTCACTATCTGTAACTACACTTCCTTTAATTATGTGGTTTTACACAAACCCAGAGAACTGAAACAAGGTGTACTTTCTTTTAGATATTTTTTGTAGAGGTGAGATGATGATCAAAAGCTTTTGAATCAGCAACAGTTAGATTGACATAAAAGCTCAGGCACAGATAAAAATGAAGTGACCTAATTTAAATGTTTTTATCCTTTTTTTAAAGAGGTTTTTGTTCTAAATTCTATGTTTTTTTTCCCTTCTAGATCACTAAGATCCCTCTGACTGGCCCAGGCTGTGGTCAGCTGACCACGTGTATATCTTGTTTGCTGTCATCCAAAGTGACACAGTGTGGCTGGTGTGATGGCCGCTGCACCAGAAGGCTTCAGTGTCCCCCCTCCTCTGGCTGGAGTCAGGACAACTGCACACCGGTCATCACTAAGGTACACAGAGTACAGCCAGTATAAGTATGGGAGCATTGATTATGATTGTTTAATAATTGTTGGTGATTTCAACATTCATGTGGACAAACCCCAAGACAGAGGAGCAAAAAAGCTTTTAATATTTTAGAAAATTTTGGTTTAACACAACATGTCAAACAAGCAACACACACTCAAGGACACACACTGGACGTGTTTATCAGTAAGGGTGTGAATATTTCCAATGTCTCTGTAACTGATGTTGCACTGTCGGATTACTTTGCTGTTATCTTTGAAGGTTCTTTATTCTTTGATCCACTTGGACAAACAGCTACTGTCACAAAACATTCTTTTACAGAAAACACAGCAGAAACATTTAATCAAATCTACTCTTCTTCCTCACCCTTAAGCTGTAATGATGTAGATATATTGGTAGATGATTTTCAGTCTAAAGTTTCATATATCATTGATTCCATTGCCCCAATTAAAGTAAAGGTTGTGTCTGGTAGGAAGAAATCTCCATGGAGAAATGCACAAATAGTTCGATCTGCAAGACAACTCTGCTGCAGAGCAGAACTAAAATGGCGTAAAACTCAACTTCACGTTCATATTGACATCTATAAAGAAAGACTACGTAACTATCACTCAACACTAAAATATGCAAGGGAGGCTTTCTTTGCAGATGTCATAATCAAAAACATTAACGATGCTGGAGCTTTATTTGCAACAGTTGACAGGCTCACAAACCCTCCTATGACGTTACCACCTGAATTCAATCTAATGCTGCCTGGAACAAGTCTTCCAGCTTCTTTTCAGAGAAAATTTTAAATAATCAGAGGATTAATCTGCAAATCAACTCTAAAGCCAGAACCATTGCTGTACCCAAACAAAACTAATACAGGAAAAATGACCCACTTTCAACCACTTAATTATAAAACCTTAGAAGAAATTATAAGTTAATTAAGTTCAAGCTCCTGCTGTCTTGATGTCCTACCCACACATTTCTTTAAGAAAGTCCTGCATGTTATTGCTACTGATCTGATCCAAATAGTAACTCATCACTCACATCAGGCGTTTTCCCCCAGGCTTTGAAAACAGCAGTTATCAAACCATTGCTAAAAAAGAACAATCTGGACAAATCACTACTGCAGAATTACAGGCCGACCTCTGACCTCTGACCTCCCATTCATCAGCAAAGTTATTGAAAAAACTGTTTAAACAGTTAAATAGCTTCCAACCAATAGCGGTTGGTTAACAATAACCAACCGCTTTGACTCCTTCTAGTCTGGTTTCCATGGTTACCACAACACAAAGACTGGCCTAGTCAAAGTGTTCAATGACATTAATATAAATACGGACTGTGGGAGAACCACAGAGATGGTTCTGGTTCTGTTGGACCTCAGTGTTGATCATTACATTTTACTGATCCAACTGGATAGTTGGGTCGGACTCTAAAGTCAAGAATACAACTGGTTTGAATCTTACATAAAGAACAGGGATTTCTATGATTCATTTGGAAACTTCTCATCAAAGAGGTCAAAGGTCACATGTGGGGTACCCTAAGGTTCAATCCTAGGACCCCTCTTATTCAATATTTATATTCTCCCACTCGCTCAGGTTATAACAGGAAATAATATTAGCTACCATAACTATGCGGATGATACTCAGCTCTACATTACGATGTCACCAGGTGACCTTTGACCCCATCCAATCACTGAATAAATGCTTAGAACAGATAAATGTGTGGATGTGCCAAAACTTTCTCCAACTGAACAAAAACAAAACTGAAGTCATTATTTTTGGACCTAAAGAGGAACGATGTAGAGCTATAGATCTAAAGTCAATGCACAGCTTCAGTTATTACAACTAAAAACTAGCGATCACGCCCGAAACCTGGGAGTAGTGATGGACTCGAACTTGAACCTTCAGAGCCGCATAGACAGTTTCAAAGTCGGTCTTCTGTCACCTGAAGAACATCTCCAGGATTAGAGGACTAATGTCTCAGCCAGATCTAGAGAAACTCATTCATGCGTTTATCTTTAGTCGCATTGATTATTGCAACAGTGTCTTCACAGGCCTGTCCAACAAATCAATCAAACAGCTGCAGCTGATCCAGAAGCTGCTGCTCATGTTCTCACTAGAACCAGGAAGATAGAGACATAACATCAGTTTTAAAGTCCCTCCACTGGCTCCCTGTAGCTCAAAGAATAGATTTTAAAGTACTGTTGTTAGTTTACAAGTCACTGAACGGTTTAGCACCACAATACATTAAAGATCTGCTGTTGTTGTATAAACCTTCCAGACCTCTCAGGTTCTGGTTCTGGTTCTGCTCTGCATCCCCAGAACCAGAACCAAAAGAGGAGAAGCAGCTTTCAGCATCTAGGCACCAAAAATTTGGAACAAACTTCCAGAAAACTGTAAAACAGCGGAAACCCTGACTTCCATTTAATCTCAACTAAAAACACACCTGTTTAGAATTGTATTTGAAATGTAATCAATTAAAAATGTAATGATGGAACAATGTATTGTTTATTCTATGTTGCATGACGTTGTGTTTTTGTGTTTATGATGTAAAGCACTTTGAAATGCCTTCCTGCTGAAATGTGCTATACAAATAAAATTTGATTGATTGATTGACTGATTGATGAAGTCAACAGTTGGATAATATTAAACTGATTAACAGAAGCTATCTATATCTGGTTGACATTTAGTTCTGTTGTTTTTCTGTGAACTTATGTGCATTTTTATGTCTAATGGGTATGCATGCTATACTTCATCAATTTTTAAGATGATGCAGTGCAGGCCTTAACAGTTTTTTGGATGATGAAAGATAAAAGAATTGTTGAAGAACATCAAAAGATAATGGTTATAAAGTGATGTATGGATGTGGGACTAAAGAGAAGCAGCACATTTTTCATTCCTATACTACAGTGATGTATTGATGCAGTGATGTTGACCCTTTTCAACTACATTGCCCAGTCACATTGAGGCGCCGTGACGGCTGTCAGATGTGGGGGATGGGATTAATGTTGTTTTCACCAACATAGCGCTGTCTTCTACTTGTTCATATCCTGCTAAATTGCCTGTGGAAGTAGCTCAGCTAATAGGGGCTTACAGATAGTAGTATTTATAAAAGTTGGAAAGAACTAGCTTAGAAACTGACCCAAACCTTCCCCCTCCTGACATTTTTTTCATTTGATCAAATTGCCAACTTTGCCTGAATTTATGCCACACAATTTATACAATTACTCTGAAGACTGTTTGCCAGTGATTAGGATTTGCGTTCTCTAAACTTCTGCAATCAGTTCTCTAAACTTCTCTAAACAGTCAGGCCCGTTCAAGCTGAAAGTCGTCCGATTCCGGTATTTTCTGAAATCTAAAAACTGTTTTTTTTAGTTTAGATCTATTAGAATGACTGACTGCCTTCAGTTCGCGGGTAGATCACAAATCTGTGTGAACGATGGAAACATTCTCTCCTCTGCGTTGCCACAGGTGTTCCCATCTTCTGGACCAATCAGGGGTACTACAACCATAACCATTTGCGGACGGAACTTCGGCTTCGACAAGACAGAGAACTTCAAACCCTCAATGGTGAACGTGGAAGTGGCAGGAGCTCAGTGCAAGCTAGTTAGACAGGACAATGTCAACAGGTGTGTGTGCGTGTGTGTGTGTTTGTGTGTGTTGGCTTAGTGTTACTGACTGGCAATAACCAGATTTTTCTGTCATGCTGTGGTGTGTGTACCTTAATAAAGCCACTAAATTGGTTTTATGAGTGAGAGAGACACCTGGCTGCTGCTCTAACAGGAGCGATACTGTGGAAGGAGGAATGTTAAAAAGCATCCACCCTTTAGCCCCTCCACCCCCTTAGCTTGCCACATTCAACACATGACTATCTTAACTGAAAAATTGCTGGGGGAAAAAAAAAAATAGAAAATCACCAGTCTTTTCCAAATCCACACTCAAGAGCTCCTTATTGCTCCAAACAACTTCATTACAGGAAATAAAAAAAAGATGGCCTTCACCATGCCACATAAAGATGAAGTCTTTGTGCATTCCTGCTGGGTACTGCATGATCATTGAATTAGGTTAAATGCTCGGTGCTGTGGTGGTGAATAATGCCTGGTCTGTGTGTTGTTTGGGGGTCAGGAGCAGATGGACTGAGATGCAGTGTTCCCCAACATACAGTGGGAACTTCACTGTGTCCAGACACTTGGTGAAGGTCACCAGTGGCCACACGGTGGCCAAACTGGAGGGCTTCAAATTTGTGGTAAGATGTGTTTTTTTCTCTCTCTTTGAATAGATTTTGTTTTGTATTCAAGTGAAGAGAGTGACTCCAAATGAGGGCGATTTTCTCATCTTTCAGTTAAGATTTTACTGCCTATAATTATCCACAATGCAGATTATTTATTATTACAAAAGCTGTAGCCATTTCTGACAGTTTATCCCAATAAAAGGCAGAACTTCCAAAACACATTTTAGCCTATTTCATGTGGCAAACCAACACAAAATGGAAGGAAAACAACTGAATTTTCTCTGCAATTAAAAATCTGAATGATGCAGCTTGCATTGTTTTATTCGACTCTTTTAATCTAACAGTTTAGAATAAAATGCAGTGTGACGAATTATGCTTCAGGTGTCCTCTTTTGTGTAAATAGAGCCTATGTTGGTGTGATTACAACAGAAACAGAGGTACATTAAACCCATCAGAGGAAAAGATGTGTTGATTTATGCAGTATAAAAATAAACCCTACAGTCCATCACAGTGATCACTGCCTCATTCTTTGGGCTTGAAAACCTTTCACTGTTGTACACTGTTGAGCACAACTGTGTGTCAGTCTGCAGTATTTTTATTTTTCATTTTTCAATGCATTTCCTGTATGGAAGCAGAAGTTGCATCTGAGCGGTGTGCGGTGTCGAGGTTCTATTTCCAGACTCTGAACCTTTGCTGCATGCCTTCTCTCATTTCCTGTCTGATCTGTTGCAAATGAAGGTTGCACCTAATTACTGCAGCCCGCAATAAACTTTTTATTTCCCCTCCATCCATCCAGGACCCTGTGATCAACGACATCTTTCCCACATTTGGTCCAAAGTCTGGTAACACCATGTTGACTATAAGAGGAGCCTTTTTGGACACTGGAAACAAACAAGTGGTGACTGTAGGAAAGGCAAGCTGCAAGATCCAAAGGTCAGTTTTCAGTCGTTTTCAGTAATGTTTCACTGAATGAAATCCTGGTTTCTCTTTCTTTTTTCTTTCTGCTTTTTTTCTGAGTGCACTCTAAGCTTTCCTTTTGTTTTTTTTATGCCTCTTTTTCTTGTAGGGGCAGTATTATGTAAAATCGACTGTCATTCTGTCATCAAAATTAGACGTGCTTTGATTTTTTTCATTCATGTCTGAGAAATCATTTAACTTCCCATGGCAACCATTCAGCTGTGTGAAACGCCAGGGTGAACTCAGAGCCACTTTCGAGAGGCAGTTTCTCCTCTGAGCTGCAGTTTTCAAGCTTCTGCCTCACAGAGCAGCCCTCCCTATGTGACGCCCACACTCAGCTCCTTCAAACTAGCCAGCAGCAATTAGCAGACCATTGGTGGAACTTAGCATCAGCTGAGCTCATCATAGGAGCTACTTCTCACTGAAACACTGGTAAAAATGTTGTTGAAGGGTAGGCCTGTCATGAAAGCAAACGTTGTTGGACAATAAATAAATACTCCTGGTAATTGTTGCGGTGAACAAGAATATTGTTGTTTCACAGTCATTTTCAAGTAATATATAGATAATTGCATAATAATAAAAGTTCTCCCTCTAAAAGACCAAAAAAACTTTTGATTTATTTTTTTTTTTATAGATCAGTTAACACTGGAACTGGAAGATAGATAAATAAAATGGCAATAAAAACCACCTATAACCAAAACTATAAATAAAGTGGATTATGATGTCCCTGCAAACAAAATTGCCCTCCAATTAATCACCATAATCATTTGAATTTATAATGAAGTTAATTAATTGCTTAATGTGAGAGGCTTATTAAAGAGTTAATAGAGGAGCCATGTTGCGATGGCTTCCTGAAGGCAGAGTTTCAAAAAGAGCAGGAGCTTCTTAAGGAGACAGAGGCCCAAACTGAAGGCGTTAAAACACAAAGTCAAATTTATTTTAAGTCATTTTTGATATACTGCATCTTTATAGCAACTGATGGTAACATCGTCAATTGATTGTTCACAGCTGGACTGCCCCTTTAAGTGTTAAGAATCCTTTGCTAACAGCTAACAGAAAACCTCCGCACCGTTTCGCCCTCAGCCTGTCGTTCTCCATGCTGACCTGTAAGACGCCACCGCACACACACGCCGTCCCCTCGGAGCAGCCGGTGAAGTTGACGGTGGATGCGGTGGCGCGCCAGGCGCCCGTGCCGTTCACCTACAACGAGGACCCGGTCATCAGCAGCATCCAACCGCTGCGCTCCTTCGTGAGGTGAGCGTCTCCTTTCGGCCCGCGGCGTCTCCGCACGTCACGCGAGACTTGCCATGAATGTGAATCTAAGCTCCTCTGTGTGTCATCGCCTGTCAGAGGAAAAGTGATGGGTGGGAAGAATTAGACTAATGCCGGAGTTTAATAGCAGTAGGAAGTGAGTGGGAGGTGACGAGCCGCTAACGCGAGCAGCAGGCGCCTCCCACAGGGAATCTCGCGTGTCTGATGCTAACACTGCTCTCCGTCCCTCGCGCAGCGGAGGCTGCACCGTGTCGGCTCAGGGCTCCTATCTCCAGTCCGGCCTGCAGCCCCAGATGGTTCTCAGGACGGCTCAGGACGCCGCCGTCTTCCATGTGGTGAGTGCGACAGGAAGCTTCTCCGGTAGGCCTGATCTTGACACATTTAAATCCTGGCTTGGAACAAAGAGGAGAAACACTCCATGAAAAGAGTTTTTTTGTTTGGAGTAGCTGAAAGGAAACACATTTCCACCCGTTTCCTGTCTTACACTCAACAAGATCAGTCAAACTCATGTTTGACAAATTCCTGCAAACAGTTTTATCTTATTACACAATAGCTGCTGCTGATGATTATTTTAGTTTTGTATTGATTATTCCGACGATTAATAGAATAATCCGGAAAACAAAAAACTAGCCACATTGTGCAGATTTTTCTTTCAGCCACTTAAGTTTATTTTCTACAATATTGAAAATGCATAAAAATATCCTATAAATACATAGTTAAATTCCTCTTCTACTTCATAAAACAAACATTTTGTTGTTTAAAATGCAATAAAAGAGCTCAGGCCTCTTTGCTTACAGTCAGTCAGTACAGTGTAGGACTGTTGATCTCTTTTTGATGAACTGATTAATAATGAGCAGAAGATTCATAATACTAGATGTTTTTCAAGGCATTTGAACCAGGTGAAGCTGAAGCCTTCTGGGTGGAACATATTTACAGACAGACGAGGCTTTTATATTTGATGCCTATCTAGGCCTGTTTTAGAGGTGCCTGAGCACCTCTAAAACTGCACTTCAGCACCCCTGAATAGAATTACCACCCCTCCGTAAAAAGACGTTAAATGTCACGTCTCATATTGAACCGATACATAACTGTCCGATAGACACAAAATACCACACATAGCAACACTAAATATAACAGTAATGACCAAAATAAAACAGGAAATATTAAGGTCAGCTAAAGTCTCATGGCTGGAGCTAAACGACCCCAGAATGCTACGGACCGACGCTGCGTCACAGTTGCCTAGAGACGGACACAGCCCAGAGAGCTTCTATCAACCTGCGTCTTTTTAAATTACCACTCGATTCTCCACCGTCCTTAGAAGCAAATACTGGCAAAAATCCAGACATGAGGAGGAAGACGCTCATTCCAGGCTGAACAATGTCATGTTTTATAATTTAGTGCACCGTGTTATGACCGGATCGTTACTTGCGTTGAGCAGCGCCCTCACTCCCGCATGAGTTGTTGACAAAAGCTAAGTGTTGGCATAAAAATGAGCATCCTTAAAATGACGGGAGCGATGCTTGGAGTACGGGAGCTTTTCTCCTCCTGGAGCTGCTGGTTCAGAGCGAACGGCGGGGACGAGCTGCAGGTGTATTTATACAGGTGAGCAGGTAGACTGAACACTGCGGGATTATTTATACAGGTGAACAGTTAGACCAGGCATGTCAAACTCAGTTTGGCTCTGGGGCCGGATCCAGACTTTCTGTTCTCAGGTGGGCCGGATCAGTAAAAGAATGTCAACTCCAAATATTTAGCTTTGTTTTTCAGTACTATGCTTTATCATTCAGCCTACATTTGTGGCCTACCCTACATGTTATAATTATAGATGACAAGGGATCTTTTCTGAGCACAACACATTTATTCAACAAACAATGGAAAAAAATGATTTTCATGTTTGGGTATGAATGTTTTAACAACTGGTTTATTTTAACAGTTGATTGAATGCGGTTTTACACCTGAACCAACTCACCACTTTAACAAACTCAAGTGGGAGCTACGAAAAAAATATTTTCGCCTTAATTGTCATACTGCTTTGAAAAAAATAAAAAAAAGTGCAGTGCATGAGCAAAAAGATTAGACTACATCAGATCAAACTACTAGGCTGGGCCTACTGAAGCTGAGAACATACTGCACAATATGTCTTTAATATGAAACCAGATGAATCTTATTTTTAATTATCTGTATTCACGAGTGCAAACAAATTTCGTGTCATCCCACTGTTTTTCTCTCTCTCAATGCACTCCTGCAGTCTACTTGCTGCTGGCTCCTGAAACTTGGCATCTTTTTGCCTTCACAAGTGCATCGATATTAGGTGTGCAATCCTGAGTAGCAGCACACTTAACAATGTCATTCAAGTGTTTATTTGTTAACCTTCAGCGCTGCTTTGTTTTATTATTATTCATTACTGAAAACACCTGTTCACAAAGATTAAGTAGTCCCAAACATGGATAGAACCTTTGCAGCCATGGCTGTTAATTTGGGGTAACCTGGCAGGAGATATTGATAAAACGTGTCCAATCCCACTGACCTAAATTTATCCTTCATAGCGGAATCGCACTGCAAGTCAATAAGCTCAAGTTGAATTTCAGCTGGCATAACAGAAGGCTTTGCTGTAAATGGCAAGCGGAAAAAGCCAAATTTGTTCTGAAGTTCACCAAATACCTGAAACCTCTGCTCAAACTCTCGCAGCAAATCTGTTATGTTATCTTTATATTTATCCAAATCATTATCGGGACGGTCCGGTGCCTTCAGACGCACAGCTGTGAGACAAGAGAAATGCGCGGTGTCACCGTTGGATAGCTGAGTCTCCCACAGTGACTGTTTCATCTTGAACGCACTTTTGCGGCCCTGCAATTTAGTGTTAAGTGTATTCAAGTGTTGTGTTATGTCAACCATGAATGCAAGATCCTGCACCCATTCCTTGCATTTAAGTTCCTTTACTGGGCATCCCTTCTTCTCCATGAACTGTCCAATTTCCCCTCGTAGCTCAAAGAAGCGCTTAAGTATTGCACCTCTGCTTAACCACCGCACGTCAATGTGGTACGGTAGGCCAGCATGAATGTCATTATCACTGAGAAATGTGTCAAACTGACGGTGATTTAGCCCGCGCGCTCTGATGAAATTGACAGTTTTTACAACCACACTCATAACATGGTCCATTTGCAGTGTTTTACAACATAACACCTCCTGATGTAAAATACAATGAAATATCCAAAACTCTTGTCCTCCATTTGCAGTCTGTACTTTGTCACGGAATTTTGTGGCAACGACTGCCTTTCTCCCGACCATTGATGGCGCACCGTCGGTAGCCAGGCTCACGGCACGGGACCAGTCCGCTCCAGTCCGCTCCCACCTTGTCCAGCGCTCCAATGAGAGCGCTGAAAATGTCATCTGCTGTTGTGGTGTCATTCATGGGCACCAATTCAAGCAGCTCCTCGGTGATGGTCAAAGATTCATCAACACCTCTAATGAATATGACCAGTTGAGCAATATCTGTGACATCGGTACTCTCATCTATTGCAATTGAAAATTCAATAAATGACTTGATTTTCTCTTTCAGTTGGCTGCTCAAGTCACTTGAGAGTTCTGTCACCCGATCTGCGACAGTGTTCCTTGTTAGACTAATATTGGCAAAAGCAGGTTGCTTTTCAGGGCACACAACTTCTGCAGCCTTCAGCATGCATGTTTTTACAAACTCCCCATCAGAAAAGTTGTTATTCCTGCACCAGCTCGTTGGCAATAATGTAGCTGGCTCTTACAGCCTCATCAGAAATATCACGGCTGCGTGTAAAAGTAGACTGCTGTTTCTTCAGACCAGCGACCTATTTGTTTATCTCGTCTTTCCTTATTTGTCCTTTCAAGTGGTAATACTTTTCTTTATGATGAGTCTCATAGTGGCGCCGAATATTAAACTCTTTGAACACTACAACTTGCTGAGAACATACCAAGCACACTGGTTTTGCATTCACTTCCGTGAATAAATACTTCTCAGTCCATTTTTCCTGGAAAACTCTGCTTTTGTGTCCACTTTTCTTTTTTTTGACAGTGCCATTTTGGGAAGGGTGTGTTGACCGATAACTTGTTTAGTAGTGGTGAATGGTGAAGTAAGATTGCCGGTTTATTTTTACTTGGATGCACCACATTGCAAATGTTTACATCCTGTGACTAACTCGTATCAGTGCCGCATGCTGGAAGTGAGCGCTTTTACACATTTACTGCCCTCTAGCGGCCGGAGGGAGCATTTGGTTTGTATTTATTTTGGATAGAAATGAGCTAGAGACTCGCTTCTTTTTTTGACATACTCAGAAATTTATGCCGAGCCGGATTAAATCATCCAACGAGGTGGGTCCGGCCCGCGGGCCGTATGTTTGACACGCCTGAGTTAGACTGAACACTGCAGTATTATTTATACAGGTGAACAGGTAGACTCAATACTCCGGGCGCTGTGCATATCCATAGCTTTAAGGACGAACCGGAAAATAAATTTCATATCTTCCCGGTTACCATTGCTAGGCATTACATACCTGGTAAATGTTTCTGTGTGTGATGAATGAAAGTGTTAAATCCCATCGCTATTATTGCTGAACACAAAGCTGCAAATGTCTGGGCAAGGTCAGAGTTCATCTATTAAACTGATTGTGGATCAATACATAGACCAAAAGCTGGAGTATAGACATATTTTATCAACGTATTTGTGAGGATGCCTCTATTATTAACTTGAATATAATATCAGATTTGTGTACAACCTTTCTTCAGGTTAACTTAGAAAGTGAGCTATTATTGTTACAGGTTAATTTTCTAAACTACAGAAAACTTGGTCCAAGTCTATTCAAATCTTCGGAAAACTTGATTTGTTTACAACAGTCCTAGATAGAATCACATTTCCCATCTGGTAGGTCAGGAATCTGCAACCTGAATCTCTGGAGACACAAGTGGCTCTTTTACTGACTTATTATATGTATATATATCATCATATATTGCTATTCTTTTTGTGTAATTCATTTTTAAGTGTTCCCCATCGAAAACACTGACTACACTGTCCCCTATGGTAAATTTGGTCTAGAACCAGCCTCTAAAGAAAACAGTAAAGGACATGGCATAGAATATTTCAACCAGCTATAAGGGCTACTTGTATCATCAGCACCTTTATTCAGATGGCCTCTTGTAATGCACAATATTACGCTTAGCGATTTTTTTTTTGCAATGGGCAATGCAGTACTTAATGTAGAATTATGTTTGTGGTATTTATGAATAGAAATTGTGTACAGCATTGGCTTTATTTATTTTAATATTATTTTGTTGCTGTTCAGGAGAAAATGTTGCAAGTGTGCAAAATATTTGGATAAATAATGGGTTAGTCTGATTCTGGTCCTTAGCCTTGTTAATTACTCGTTGCTCTGTTTTGAGGTTTGATTAGTGACTGTTGTGTTGTTCTGAAATTATGTTCCCAAATCTCTCTGGAGTCACTTAAATAAGGTCAAACTAAAGAACAGCACAGAATGTTAGGGTCAGGCTGTTTTTTTGTGAAGAAAATGTAGTTTTGTACTGAAACTATGACAAACCCACTTCATGAACTGTGAACTGAAATAGTAAAACCCCGACTCATAATGTTCACTTTTCCATAGATGGACAAACATTCGTGTTTAAAGAAAAAAGACCAACAGCTGCATAATGTTCAGATAAAAATAATGGTAATGCAAATTCTAAGTATGATTTTCAAATAAAGAACTAGTCCTTAACCTGACCTTCTACCTTGATATTAAACTGGTTTTGGGTTTATTAATCCTATGAATTTAATAAAATGTTCTTCAAATGAAATGCATAGTTTTGAGTAGATTGTATTTTCATTACTGGGTGAGCAGACTCCACTTCGACTGTGTCACTCCACAGCTGCTTGTGTCTCATTAATGTTAGCAGATGTTGGCAGGTATGATGTAGTCTGATTCTGTTTCATATATATACAGCTCTGTAAAAAAAAACTATCAGTCCTCTGATTTTACTCTTTATAGGTACATGTTTAAGTAAAATGAAGTAAAACTACTGACAGCATGTCTCTGAAATTCCAAGCAAAAACTTAGTATTTATTTTCATAAAATGAGAAAAGGTCAAAATAACAAAAAAGATGCAGTACTTTCAGACCTTGAATAATGCAAAGAAAACAAGTTTATATTCATTTCGAAACAACAAAACTAATGTTTTAACTCAGTTCAGAAATCAATATTTGGTGGAATAACCAGGAGGTTTTCAATGGGGTTCAGTGCAGTGGTCTCTTCATTTATTTCCAGATCTGTATGTTATTAACAGTTTTAGTTGGACAAAACTATTTAATTTATTTTGTGAGTGTATGTAAATAAGCAGTGACGTTTAGAAAAAAACGTGACTAATAACTTCTTTTGTGCTGCAAAAATCATTTTCAAGATATAAAGGAATGTTTTTAGAGGTCATCAAAGGTCAACCAGCCCCCCCACCTTCTTCGAATCAGACGAAATAGGTGTCAATCAACTCAGCTGCGATTGTGCTGGTTTGTGCAGCAAAAATTTTTGTTTGTGCTCGTATGATTCTGAAGATATTAAGATAAATGTTCTCCAGGGGTCATCACCTCCCAAAACAATCTCAGTGACCTGTATCTTAGCTTCTGATCACTAGAGGGCGCTATTAGACAAACTGTACTTTTGAAATACAAAAGAATAAACCGTGCTTGGCATCTACTCAGCCTTTTTGAGGTCAATGTTATTATCGACAGCAATCATCAACACTTCTTTTCAATACTTCATAGCAGTGCATCAAGGTAAGTTTGTCCACTTGCCCTTGCAGTATGCAAGACTCATAAAAGCAATGTATTTTTTACACATTTTCCAAAACATTAACTGTTTTAGTACAGTATGATGTAAGACAGCTCATCTGTGCCAAAAAATAATAAGTTTATTAAATAAACTTTTTAGGAAAAGTTTATTTGCAGTCATCAGTGGCTATGCTAAGTAGCCAGAGCTGTAATGACATGCAATGCTACTGGGAATAAGCTCTAATATAGGAAATCAGTATTGAAATATCTGATATAGAAGTTTAATAAAGTTGCAGTACTACATTAATGATGAAACCACCCCTTTAAAGACATTGTCCTGATGTGGCCTAGAAAAAAAAATCACTCTTCACTTTGCACAAACCAGCACAAACGTAGGACAGTTGATTGACACCAAATGTATTTATTTTTGCAAATGTGAGCAGGGCCAGGGGAATGGTTGACCCCTGGAGAACATTTTTCTTAATATCTTCAGAAT
This sequence comes from Poeciliopsis gracilis, assembly GCA_911649635.1. Taxonomy (NCBI): domain Eukaryota; kingdom Metazoa; phylum Chordata; class Actinopteri; order Cyprinodontiformes; family Poeciliidae; genus Poeciliopsis; species Poeciliopsis gracilis. The sequence goes on from CAJVRI010001317.1 coordinate 218,246, forward strand.
GATAGCAGCACAAACAAAAGTTTTCGCTGCACAAACGCAGCACAAACGTTTGACACCAATTTTGTCTGATTTGAAGAAGGTGGGGGGGCCAACTTCACTCAGGTTGTAAACCTCAACCAGTTGAACATTATTTGATTACGAGTTTAATTGACTATTTTTTCAATAATCGACTAATCAATCTGATTAATTCTCAATCCCTACATGATGTCAGGCTCTGAAGAGTAGGACAGGATTTAAGCAACAATCAAAGAGTCCGTAATCAATTTAGAGTTCTCCATGTTTGACCATCAATACTTGTCTCATGATAAGATGCTCTTATTTTAAAAAGAAAAAGCTATTTGTTTTTGTCTTTTTACATATCTTACAAATGTTTCATCAATCCGACTTTGCTCCATTAAGACTTAACTCATTTCCTTTCAAGTTTTTTTTTTTCAAATCTTTTGTTTGTTTTTGGTTGTTGTTCTTTGATCTCTTGGGTTCTTTTCTAATCTCTTCTCTCTCCTTTCATTATCATACAGCACTTTGGTCAAAGACTTTTTAAACGTGTTTTATGAGTAAATTTGATTGGATTTGAGATAATCGTGTTAAGTTTTGCCTAATTAATAGCTGTGAAGTAAACTGAAGTGTAGCAGTGATGGGAATTTAAGCAGACAGCAGCTTTAACTTCATTAATGGCTGACAGGAAAAACTGCTTTCAGATCATTTACATCCTGCTGGTCACTCCATTCCTTATGCTGCCTGGTAAACCACTTAAAAAAAAAAGTCAGAGACTGCGGCAGGACAATTTCTGACCAATTATTGTCAGCTCAGAGGTTCTTTAGTGAGATAACTAAGATTTATCTCACTAAAGATAAATGTTTGTTTAGAACAAAATTTAAACTGGATTCTGGTGAGCAGGATGCTTTTGTTGAGGAAATCTCTTGGTTTCACAGACATGCACACGTTCAAAATGTCTTCAGAAGCAGAATTATCCAGCAGGTCCGATCCATCTGCAGGGAATTCAAATATGAGCAGCATTCTCTTTAACAGCATGCTGCTGTGAAAATCATTTTACTATCACTTATCTTGATTTGCTGTCAAAAAAACAGAGTCACTCTTTATGTTTGTTTTTCATGGTTTTAATATTTCTGACTGAGTCTGTAAGATGATGAAGAAACTTTTATTTCCAAAGTGTGCTGGATGGTGGGACTGGATTTTAATGATTGTTTCTAATATTCAGCAATGGAATGTAGCGAAGAACAAGTACTTTGTTACTGAAGGAATTTTTTATGTACTCTTAATTAACTTGCATAAATAATCATTCATTCATACTTTTGAGCTTTACATTTCTACAATTTGTTACATTTTTATTTATTAGTTTGAAAGTATTCAGTGACTTTTATTTATTTATTTTTTTTTTTGAGTCAAAAAAACATCCCAATTTTGAAATTGATTAATTGATTGATAACATTCTTAAACTGATTCTATGGGGAACTGAAATTCTTTAAAACCCAGTTTGAGATTCATAAAATCTTTATTTGTACTTTTGTGAAAGCCGGAACTCTACAACTTTTGAAGTCAAAATTACAAATTTCATAGTATTAATTTTTGCATATCTTTTTTTCTAATTAAACCACTTTGAAAATTTACAGTAAAAGGGAAAACGATGTGGAAATACCTAGCAAAATGGACACACGACCATTCTTTAAACATGGTAAATAGCTACATTTTTGTCAAAGTACTTTAACTTGACATTAACTAAAGCACAGGCAGCAGGAAAGTAAAGTTCAAAATTCTACCACCTACAAATAATATTTGTGATAGTTTTTGCAGAAAATTACTAATAAATTCACAAGTTTGCGTAAAAACGTGGAGACCTGTTGATTTTCTGCATCCGTGGAATTGTGAATACTGGAGTGAGTGACTGATTCTGTGAAAGATAGCTGGTGATTCATGAAACATTTAATTTAAAAGGATAACAAATGATTTTTAGTTTTCAGTGAAACATTTCTGAAGCCTTGTCTAGTGAACTTAATATGTATTGTTCCGTGCCAGGTGCTGGATGTGTGAGGATTTGAGTTTTCTATGTGTTTATTTTGGTTCCTGTGTCAGTTGGGTCTCCATTTTGTCCTGTCTACCCCTTGATTGATCCCACCTGTCTCTTCTTCATTCTCGGGTCCTGATCTATCCAGTCGTCAAAAGTCAATCTCTGTCACTGTATTCCAGTTGCTACCAGTTCTGAGCTCCTAACCTTCTGCTCACCCGTGCTGCCTGGATTGTTGTGCATTATTCTTCATTGAGTCATCATTTCATTCTACAAACCTGGGTCCACTGCACCTACCTCACCACTCTACAACCACATGTCATGTCAGGATGTATGCCTACGCCGTTATATCTCACCATGACTTCTTTATAATGGAAGACATTCTGCCTGAATCCAAAAGCCAAGAGTTCATGTTTCCATACTCAGCAAAAATCCGTGCTGTGGAATTTGTCCTGTCATGAGTGTCTTTATTTACAGTCGAGAGCTTTTCTTTTTGTTTGTTTTTACCTTTGGCTGATGACTTTCAGTTCATGAACTCAGCTTGGTTGGGTCTTTTCCACATCTGAACTCAATTTGACTCAAAAAATGAAAATGGGAGCTAATAAACATTTCACAACCTCAGACACATGAATGTTATTCTCATTTAAAAAAAGATAAAAAATTGCATTCAAGAAACTGTTTCAGAAGAGAAAGAATTCCTGACAAAGGAAAACTGCTACAGTTTCAGACACACATGAGAGGACAGGAAATGGAAACTCCACAGTCTGATTCTGCAGGATCCAGCTGTCACCCCATGACTCACGCACAGTAGCAGAACCTCATGGCGCCGCTGGCTCCCCTCACCTTCACCGGGCCCGATGCTGCTTCGTGCAGCGTTATGTCTGGGAAGCGTCATCTCTGCCTCAGCACAGCTACTTTTTACACTCTCAGCCTGGACCTGTTTGAAATTATGCAACCTGACTCACTCTGGACTTTCACCACGCTGCTTTTCAAGCCTCCAAAGTCGGCTGTGCTCAATTACAAAGGCAATGAAAAGGTATTTAATGCATATAAAACCTCTTTTGGTTCATAAGCCCAAACAAAACAAGACCTTCACATCTGTTCATGTGAAGGTTGTGCAGAAATGTCACTCTGACACTGGGATGTAAAACTCCAGTCCTGAAGGGCCACTGACCTGCAGCTTTTAAATGTGCCACAGGTACAAAACACTGGAATGAAATGGCTTAATTACCTCCTTCTTGTGTAGATCAGTTCTCCAGAGCCTTAATGATGTAATTATTCTATTCAGGAGGTGCAGCAGAGGCACATCTAAAAGTTGCAGTTAAGTGGCCCTCCAGGACTGGAGTTTGACACCTGTGCTCTGACAGTTCTGTCTTCCTTGTGTTTTTGTTTGTTTTCTGACAACAAAGTAATGTAAACATTAATCAATCAATCAAGTTTATTTCTATATTACTTTTCCGCAACAAGGCATTTCAATGCTTTACATCGTTAAAATATAAAAACATCTTCAATACAGTCGTCAAAAGTCAATCTCTGTCACTGTATTCCAGTTGCTACCAGTTCTGAGCTCCTAACCTTCTGCTCACCTGTGCTGCCTGGATTGTTGTGCATTATTCTTCATTGAGTCATCATTTCATTCTACAAACGTGGGTCCACTGCACCTACCTCACCACTCTACAACCACATGTCATGTCAGGATGTATGCCTATGCCGTTATATCTCACCAGGACTTCTTAATAATGGAAGACATTCTGCATGAATCCAAAAGCCAAGAGTTCATGTTTCCATACTCAGCAAAAATCCGTGCTATGGAAGAGCACAGGCCCCTGCTTCATGCAGCGTTATTTCTGGGAAGCATCATCTCTGCCTCAGCACAGCTGCTTTTTACACTCTCAGCCTGGACCTTCACACAAGTGTTTTCATTACAAATGTGCACAAATCTTTCTCTTTCTTCTGATGTTGAAAAACACAATTTGATAATTGCAGTGTTTCCATTAAATAAAAAATTTTAATTGAACTCACACGTGAATATGCCTGTTCGTTATTAAAAATCATGGCATCTACACAAGATATGTAACTGCCATGTGATACGCGCTCATCGTCTGTCTGCCTGTCAGCTAAGGTAAAGCATTTTGGGCGTTTCTATGGCGTCACAGCGGCTAGTCAACTTGACTATCGAAGTTTAAGTTGCCTTTAAAATATGTGAAGTCATGCAATTGCTAGATTCAACACGTTGGAATGACACAACACTCTGGTCTGTGTGATGCAGTGAGAGATTGGGTGGAGCCATCTGCCTGAAAAACAAAAACAAACCATCATCTTCCAACCACTTCCTGTTGTCATCTTTGTCGGTTCTGTAGAAACATCCGGCTGCTGATCGCATGATTTGTGTGATGCAAGCAACGTGTTTCCATTGCAGTTTTACAAAATACATCTATTTCAATATGGCCAAAAATAAACACTTAATCATAACAATTTATTTTCCTAATGTCAATTTGTGCATTTCTACGGGTAATGGAAACAGCTACAGTCAAACAATACATTTTGTCAAGTGCAATCATTAATATTGTTGGACAACAAATATGTTGGTCAATGTTCCCGTTGTTACAGTTCCAGACCAGCTTTAGCCTTGACTTAAAGCAGCTGTACAGTTTTCTGGATGTTTTTTTCAGATTTGTGGTAGCTAGAAGCTGAAGGTAAAACTGGCAGATGTCCAGTTTTACCAACATGCCTTTGGCTGCTCTCGTGCCGTACAAGCAAAGTTTTTGTATCACTACTGGAAATGACAAGGGCAATAATAGTGATCATAACCGTAACCCCAACCACTGCTTACTGGCTACTGTTGATGATTTTTATGCCTGGAGGCAAAGGTTTATAGCTGCTGCTGCGGCAGTTGCTGACTTCACTGTCTTATAGGAAAAACACAAAATGAAACTCTAAAAAATTTAAATAAACACGTATGTTTTGAGACTCACTCTAAGGACTTAGGACAAAGCAAAAGGACAAGTGCAAAGAGCTATTTTCTGTAACTTTCTCTGCAGCATAATGACAGCATGGCTGACTGAAGCGCCTTCTGTTAGAGCCACCCGTGTTTTCTGGTTCCCGCAGAGCGGGAAAGTGTGCTGCCGTTTGCCAAAGGGAGACAGTTTAAGGACACGCAGTGCCTTGTAATGATGCTATCTGTCATCTTGCTGCACAGGCTGCTGCAAGTTCAGTCAGAAGATAATAATGTGCTCCGTAAACACAGACACACACGCACTCTTCAAATAAGAGTTCCATCTCAACCCTTTGTGATGGAATATCCTTTTTATTATTATCCTTATTTATTATTATCCTCTGTGGTTGTTGACCTGTGTTCAGGTCAGTGGTTAATGGGTCTCAGGGGGGCTGAGGCTTCATTACACACCAACAATGAGGGCAAGTTGAAGTTAAAAGCTCTAAAATCAGGTTTATAATCTCAAGAATTCCGATGATCCCTGTCCAGCTGTTGTTATCGGTGCGTCTTTAATCGATTAATGCCAAGCCGCTCCAGTGGAACTGACGGACAACAGCAGCCACTTGGCGCCGGACCTGGAAACTTCCTAGTGGGAACGAACCATCTGCTCGTGCCGAGGCTAAACATTGAAGCGCTGAACAAAGCCTTCAGCTGATATCGCTCTAAAAATACACAAACCGAAAAGCTACAATTGGTTTCTTTAAGTTATAATTAGCAGAACTCTGTGACGTGGCCGAATGTGTTGTTTTTAACTGCATAGAGTTTAGGTGCAGTTGTTCAGATTCCAGCGCATGAACTCATGGTTTGGCCTGCTTTGATGGTGTTTTAGAGCATACAACGCAACCAGAGTCATTTGATCATTTATATGCAACCAGTAAAATCTTATCTAAGAAAGAGCAGCTAATTACTTTGAGTCGTTGACTGCAGTAATCACTCGCCCTAAGCATGCACCATCAGTGGAGAGAAACAACTTGGTTTTAGCAAGGAGAAACCTTCAGCAGGATCAGTTTGTTTCATATTATGCTGTCACAACATGGTGATCATTTGAACAAATATGTAAAAACATTTTTTTATAAAAGTTCCATACTTTAGTACCTTGAAACCTCTAGTGCTGAACTGCTTTAACTTGAATTCATTTTACATATATATGTATGTAAATAGGCTGCACAGTGGCACAGTGGGTAGCGCTGTTGCCTTGCAGCAAGAAGGTCCTGGGTTCGAATCCCGGCCCGGGGTCTTTCTGCACGGAGTTTGCATGTTCTCCCTGTGCATGCGTGGGTTCTCTCCGGGTTCTCCGGCTTCCTCCCACAGTCCAAAAACATGACTGTTAGGTTAATTGGCCTTCCCAAATTCTCCCTAGGTGTGAGTGTGTGTGTGTGTGTGGTTGTTTGTCCTGTTTGTCTTTGTGTTGCCCTGCGACAGACTGGCGACCTGTCCAGGATGTACCCCGCCTCTCGCCCGGAACGCAGCTGGAGATAGGCACCAGCACCTCCCGACCCCGTTAGGGAGAAGGGTGATGGAAAATGGATGGATGTATGTATGTATGTAAATATAAACAATTAAGTGCAACTACACACAAACCTGTAATGTAACATCTGAACTTTGGACAATCCACCACTTTACCCCTAACCTGGGTCATGTGTTACCAGTATATATGAAACATGAGAGCAGTTTCACTTTTATCTCATTCTTACCTGTGATGCTCATGGAATAACACATTTAATGGCTGAAACTCTACCTGCTGTTGAAAGAAGTTGTCTGGTGCTGCAGCATGTTAAATTCACACCCTGATTGTCAGGGTTCACTTCACCTTCTAGTTAGATTCAGTTCACTCAAAAAAAACTAAACCCAAAGCTCTACAGCAGTTTTCTATTTCCCATTTAAAACTGGACTAAAACATCAAAAGGGACATCAAGCTGTAGCCTAAAATGAGTCTGTCATTATTAATGATTGAGGAAGGGACAGTGTCCCACCGGGACCTCAGCTGTCGCTTGTTAAATTCCATCCAGTCAACAAGATGAGTTAGAGCTCAGCCTGGGAAGCAAAAGTATGAGTGTCTTATTGTCTTAACCCCTGGAAGTGGATGTTTCACAATTTGACATCCCAGAGGTAGCAGAGTGGTTAATGTCTTCACAAAGCTGACTTGTGTTAGCTCACCCCAGCTTTCCCACAACATGAAAGAGGCTTATGCTACCGTCCGTTATGAAAAGCCGATACAATTGCAAAGCCAAAATAAAAAAAAGCCTATGTAGTATATCTACATATACAGTACAGACACAAAAGGACAGGGGTGAAGTGAACCTTACCCGTTGCCATGGCAGGGCCTCGCTAATACAGATATCTGGGTTTGAACAGGAGCCTCTGCCAGGCCAGGCACCTGTTGCCTGAACTCATGTATCGGTTTGTTTCTTGTCAGGCTCTTCTTCCTTTCTTTTCCCAGCAGACTAAGTTCTCCCAGCTGACACCTGAATACTGCATGAATTTCCTTTCCTTTCCCATGTCCTCCCTCACCTCAACCCTCTCCCCGAAAAAAGAGAGCAGGAACCAAAAAAAGCTGAATGAGTAACTTTAAAAAAATAAAAATAAAAAAAACCCTTCCAAATTCCTCTAATGAATTCATTAGACAACATGAACACAAGTTATTGACAGGGCCGGCACAGGCCTTTTGAGGGCCCTAAGCAGATTCTCTCGCGGCCCTCAGCCCCCATACCAACACCAGATTCTCTTTCATTTCTATGATCATTAACATCATTTATAATAAGCTTACATCATACCAGTGTTATGGATGTTGATTTTAACCTTACAGTATTAACAAAAAAAGAAGAAAAAAAAAATTGGATTTAGAACGCTGCTCCTGCTGCTCTGACTAAAACCAGGATGAAACCAGAAAAATGGGAAATAGAAAACTTCTGAAATCCACTTCTACAGTCCTTCCATGGAGAGAAGAGACTTTAAACTACTGTTCAGGATTCAATGAACAGCTTAAAGATGTGCTGCTGTTGTATCAACCTCTCAGGTTCTGGTTCTGCTCTGCATCCCTAGAACCAGAACCAAACATGGACAAGCAGCATTCAGCTTCTATGTACCACAAATCTGGAACATACTTCTAGAAAACTGCAAAACATCCAAAACACTGAAGCAACTCTTAATCCCCCTGTTTAGAGTTCCTTTAGAACCTTAAGAAATGCAACACTGGCCAACATATCTGAAGTGTGATAATACACGTGACAAAAAGTAATTTTATCTGGTTTACTGTGTGGTGTTTTCTATGACTGTATATTTATCTTTTTATGATTGATTGATTGATTAAGATGTAGAGTGGTAATTTGACTTTTGACACTTTGAAATCTCCATGTTTTTCCTTCAAAATTTCTGAGTTTTCCTTGGAGGATGTTTGCTACTTTTTTTTCTATCCACAATGGTCCCAACTCGCCACCGTACATAGCTGATTGTTCACAGCAGCAGACAGTGAGGCAATCTGAGAAGGTCATGAACATCCTTACTGTCTGATGTCAGACTCGTCGCAGCCTCCAAGTTTTCACTCTGCTGCCGTCAGGTGAACAGCGTCATGACGTCAAAAGCAAAACAATGGGACGGCTTTTTGTCTTGGGCTAATGAAAGGCTGAGCTGTTGTTCACATTATGTCCAGTTATCTTCGCGTTTTCTGTCCTGACAATCTGTAATAGATACGTCCATTCATATGCAATGACAAATGAAATATTATCAAAATAAGAAAGTGTGAAATCCAGAACAATTTATAGTGAAGGAAACCAGGCTGACCCAAGGAACTGGTCACACAGCAGGAAACAGAGTCAAACTTATAAATCACTCTAGATTTGACAAATGCTTTTGTTACAACTCTCCAGCTTTTTTTTTCTGCTAACGATCCTTAGGGGTCAGCAGAAATTTGGGGATGGCTGCTTCTCTCATCACCCCCACAGTTAAGCTCCGGTCCGGTTAGCTGCTCCCACTCAGCCAGCCAGCGATTGTATTTACAGCTGTTCCCAGTCTTGAATGCCTATTGGAGCAGACAGCGACAGAACAATGAAAATGACTGAGGTTTCCTCTAATTCACTGGGTATTTTTCCTTTCTGCTGCCCCCGGGGGGAGGCAGCGCAGAGCGGGCCAGCGGTGGCCCGTCATACCGTATGGCGTTTTTATTTCTCCGCTGGTATGAGTTGGGTTTACTGGACTGTTTTAGTTCATGCTTGTGCTGCCCCTTACACACATAAACACAGCAATTTTTTTATGCCTGCGTGGTTTCGGCCTGTTTGTGCGTGTCCATCTGGACTGCCACAGCTCGACCAGGGGGTCAGAGGTTTCAGCCGCACAGGAAGTGTTGCTGCTGTCAGTGGCGCTCAGCGGGGAGGAGTTCTCGAAGTGAGATTTTAGCCAGTTCGCAAAATACTTTTGAGTCCATTTTGCAGAATCCAGCTTTTACAAATATGACCTTGTTCATTTTTTGTCCTTTGTAAAGAAAAGTTTTATTTTCACAAAATAATAAAGGAAGGGCATTCGAAATGTAATTTTTTTGACATGTTCAGAGGATAGACAGTGGTTGTGTTTCCATTGGTCATATAATTGTGCATTTTGACACTTCTAAAATAAATTAGATTAATGGAAACACAAAAAAATTCTTGTTTTCCAATAAAAACTTTTTGGCAATGTGCTCATTCGGCTGCATCAAAAGAGGTTCTTCTTGTAAAACTGCAATGGAAACACGTTTCTCACATCACAAGAGTCACATGATCAATAACCACTGGTGCAACAGAAGTTGAAGGATATTTTTTTAATGATTTATTTTTTTGCATTATACTTGACAAATGAAAAAAACTTAATCAGGTGTGATTTTAGTTGTGTTTCTTTTATTTAATGGAAACAGTCGAAAGGAGACTAATGGACGTGATGAGAGAGGTCATGGAGTTATTTGGAGTGATGGTGGATCAGAATCTCCTCGAAGCCATGCGGAAGTCTTTTTCTATGGCCTCTCCTAACTCCTCCCATGCCCGAGTTTTTGCCTCAACAACCACCTGAGCTGCATGCTGCTTCACCCACCGGAACCCATCAGCCGCTTCCGGAGTTCCAGAGGCCAAAAAGAGCTGATGGGACTCCTTCAACCTGACAGCATCCCTCACCGAAGGTGTCCACCAACGGGTTCGAGGGTTGCCGCCACGACAGGCACCGACAACCTTGTGACCACAGCTCTGATAAGCCGCCTCGACAATGGAGGCACGGAACATGGTCCACTCAGACTCAATGTCCCCCACCTTCCCCAGAATATGTTCGAAGCTCTGCCGGAGATGGGAGTTAAAGCTCCGTCTCACAGGGGACTCCACCAGACGTTCCCAGCAGACCCTCACAACACATTTGGGCCTGCAACGTCTGACCGGCATCCTCCCCCACCACCGGAGCCAACTCACCACCAGGTAGTGGTCAGTGGACAACTCCGCACCTCTCTTCACTCGAGTGTCCAAGACATTCCGATGAAACGATGACAAAGTCGATCATCAAACTGTGGCATAGGGTGTCCTGGTGCCAAGTGCACATATGGACACTCTTATGCTTGAACATGGTGTTCATTATGGACAATTCGTGACGAGCACAGAAGTCCAACAACAGAACATCACTTGAGTTCAGATTGGAGGGAGCGTTCCTCTCAACCAGGTCCCTCCAGGTCTCACTGTCATTGCCCACGTGAGCGTTGAAGTCCCCCAGCAGAATGAGGGAGTCCCCAGGAGGGGCACTCTCCAGTACTCCCTCTAACAACTCCAAGAAGGGTGGGTAATCTGAACTATTGTTCGGCCCGTAAGCACAAACAAACGACAGTCAGAACCTGTCCTGCAACCCGGAGGCGGAGGAAGGCTACCCTCTCATCCACCTGGGTAAACCCCAACGTACAGGCGCCAAGGTAGGGAGCAACAAGAATGCCCACCCCTGCCCGAAGCCTCTCACTGTGGGCAGCTCCAGAGTGGAAGTGCATCCAGCGCCTCTCAAGGAGACTGGTTCCAGAACCAGAGCCATGCATCGAGGCGAGACTGACTATTTGTAGCCAGAATCTCTCAGCCTCACACACCAGCTTCGGCTCCTTTCCCACCAGAGAGGTGACATTCCACATCCCAAGAGCCAGGACCCCCTCCCTTGGCCACCACCCATCACATACTGCACCTGACCCCTTTGGCCCCTCTCATAGGTGGTGGGCCTATGGGAGGAGGGACCCATCTTTCTTCTTCGGTCTGAGCCCGGCCGGGCTCCATGGGTAAAAGCCCGGCCACCAGGCGCTCGCCATCGTGCCCCACCTCCAGGCCTGGCTCCAGAGTGAGGCCCCAGTGATGGAACACCAAGTCCAAAGTTATTTCTCGTCATCGGGGTCTTCGGGTTGCGCTTTGTCTGGTCCCTCACCTAAGACCTGTCAGCCTTGGGTGACCCTACCAGGGGCATGAAGCCCCAGTCAACATAGCTCCTAGGATCATTGGGGCACTCAAACCCCTACCATGATAAGGCAGCCCAGCTTATTGTGGTATGTGCAATCATTTCAATATATTTTAATGAACGTAGAACCAGTCCGGCCCTTGGTTTGTAGGAAATTAGTGTTTTTTGGCCCTCGTGTATTTGACTTTGACATCCCTGGCCTACTTGAAACTCTAGCAGAGAAATCAAACTCAATGGGAGAAATCCCATATAGAGCACTGAAGGGAGATGAGAATCTATTGGAACTGTATATAAAGGCATTGGATAAATTCACCTATAGTGGGGAAAAAATGCCACATCACTATAAAAAAGTAAATCCAATTAGGGAGATTTTCATCAAAATAATTAAAATATATAGTTTTTTGAAACGAGTAACTTTTGGTCACCAAACAACCGAGTACAGGTGTCATTGCTTGTGGTCAAAGGTCAAAGGAAGCAAATCGATCTCGACAGTGTTTCATTTTTTGAACCTCTCATACATGTGGATTATTGACTGCTGAATGCATGTAACTCTGGATCCCAGAAAGTAAACATGTTGCCTCTAGCAGAGCAAATATAAACACTGATCTTTCAGCATGCACACACACCAGCACGCTTTCTCTTGTCCTGATGGTAACAGTAACTAATGTTTACATTGTGTGACTGAACTACTGCAGTTGTCATGGAAGCCTGTCCACCCCCTAACTGATAGGGAGATGTAACATGGAGGTAGTGTAAGCACTACTACTGCTATAGTTGAGTAACGTATTGCTTAAGAAACCTGACATCAAAAAACTGTTGGAGAAAAAAGGACACTATTGACTTAAATGGCTTTTATATAAAACTGCAATATGTTTATTTTCTCAGGATTGGCCAGTAGAGATAAGGACATTTTTTTTAAAAATACAATAATATGGAAAAAAAAAAAAATTAGGCGTTGACTTCTTTATACAAAATTACAGTGCCACTAAAAAAACAACCATTAGTGGGTGCACCGATTAATCAGCCGGCCGATTTATCTGTACTGATTTCCTTAATTTTGGGAGGTTGTTGGTTGACTGATACTTACACATGAATCCAATCTTGTCCTCCAATCTTATTTCCCTCAACAAGAAGATTTTAAAATTAGCCACTGTCCTCTTCTGTTTTATTCTGAGAGGTATTTGTCTGGCAGACTGCCACACCAGGTCATTTCAGGAAAAAAAAAAAATCAGCATCGCCTGGTAGGTCAGGCGTTTTTAAGATCAGTAATGGGCCATCAGCCAGAAAACTGCAGTCAGTGCAACCCTGCCAAATGTTACGAAGAAGAGGATTTATCAGCAGGATCATTGAATAACATTCTTTACAACACATAGAGAATTTAGACATATGTTGAACACTTCTGCAGGGTTTCCCACAGTGTATTATATGACTGGTGGCCCGCCATGCTTTACTAGGCCCCCGCCAGGCTAAGAGTTGCTTATTAATGGTTTAGGGGGAAAAAAAAAAACTTTTTATTTCATTTTTTATTTAAAAAAAAATCCGGATTACAAGTCTCTTTGTTGCTCTGAGTATTCCCCTAGTGGAGTAAATTTTTTCCTAAAGGATAGGTTTATAGTTTATGCATTTAAAGCCGGCAGTGCTCGGACCAGTCACACTGCTGGAGTCTCTGCACGTTGTCATATATCACACTGGTTTTCTATTATTTTATTATTATTATTCCAGTTACACAAAGCATCAAACCAAAATAAATGCTTTGTCCTCTTAGTCAGCCAGAGTTAATCTGTGTGGAGATCTGAAAAACTCGTCCCACAAACTCGAGGAACCACAACAGTTTCTGTGGCCCTTATTAAAAACTCAGCAGATACCAAATGGAAGAGCTACTAGAGCCACATTAGCACCATTAATATAAATCTCCCGATTGTTGTTCAACTCTGCGCAGTGCAGCGGATTTAACTCGTCATGCAAGGCCGGTCCAAGACTGCATGAGACCTTGAGCAGATTTTGACTGAGGGGCCCCGATTGATGCTAAAAGCATCACCAGCTCTAACAGCTGCTGATACTGTTAGAGCAGAGCTCAAACTCAAAGATTAATCTCACAGCGTCAGATCATAGGTATGGTAACAAAACAATCTAACTCTGAATATTGTTCCTTGAAGTTGTACAATGTAAACTTGCCAGCTCCTTAAAATCTTACATTTAAATGTTAAACAATTTAAAATATTTTAGTTAATGTATGCTGAAGTTAATGTATGCTGAATCCATTAAATCAAATTTAGCAGCTTTGATCATCTCAATTAACAAATGTTACATTCATGTATCTGTGGTCTGTGTTGAAATGTTAGCCTTAATGTGGCCCCTGAAGCCCTGGGGCCTCATGGAGCCACTGACTTAATTTGGATTAAACAGAAGTGGACAAAATTGATATTCATTTTAATTGTGTTTTTTGATTTGTTGTTTTTAAGACTAATTGTGGGTTTAAATAGCATCTCACTGGCAGTGTTTTCCCGTAACATATAATTACACAATAATATTTTTTAATTTCCTGTATACTTAACATCTTTTAATACAAAAACACGGTGGACCGCTGGTGGACCACCTAGGCGCCCCAACCAGCAGACTTAGCAAGTTTTCTGGAGGAAACTCTCCTTCTGAATATAAAGCCGTGACATTCCTGCTGGACCACATCATAATCCAAAAATACTAAACAGGTACTCCACCAAACCGTTGCACAGCAACCAGTTGCAGCTAGTTTTCCAAAGTTTTATGAGAATAAATTCATAGCATTAGCAGGGTAACAATGCAATATTACTAGAAGAAAGTTTCGTAATTATAAGAACAAAGTTATTTTAAGAAGAGCAAAGTTTTGATAGAGTTATTAATGTCTCATGTGATCAGCTTGTCAAGGCCGTATGGTTCTTTCTTTCAAATAGTTACTCTGTTACTGACAATTTGATGTTGACGTGTGGATGTAAACGAGTTTATTCTCAACTTAAGACTTTGTTCTGGAAATATCATGGATTTATTTTTTGATAATTTCAAAGTTATTCTACAATGTTTTTCTCTCAATATTTTATTTTGTATTTCTTTTTTCTGATAATATTATCACTTTGTTCTTATAATCACAATTTTATTCTTGCACAACTTTCTTCTCGTACTACGGCACTCTGGTACAACGAATATGTGACGGTTTAATTTTTTGACTAGCTGTTTTAGAGACTTTCCATAAAATGTAAAACTCCCCATCAGTCATTGAATTGTCATGATACATTCATTGACTAGAATCTACTCTGCTTTTTGTGTTTTCCCTCCTAATCGAATGAAACACGTGAAAATGATTGGGTCATTGCCAAAACATTCTGCTTCCCATCCTGCAACATGTTTGTTTCTTACATGGAGGTCTGAATGTGGACAAAAACTGTGAAGGCAGCATGAGATAAAAAGCTCAGGCAGCACCTGTTGCCTTGTGTAATGTGTTTGGTGTAAAAAAAGAGCTTGCCAAATTGAGAACACAGACATCGTTGATTTGGGGGGCTTTTGTCCTTTGTAGTATTTCTGTTTGTCTAACATTGCTGTATGCGTCCTCTTCAGAGCTGTGTATACGGTGAAAACCGGACCTCCATCCAGTGCACCACACCTTCCCTGGCTAAGCTACCTCTGCAGCCGCCGGTGGTCACCAAGGTGGCATTTGTCCTGGACGGCTACTTGACAGACCAGAAGGACCTGATCTATGTGGAGGACCCCCTGTTCCAGGACCCCAAACTGACATCCAAGGACAACAAGAGCATCGTGGAGCTCAAAGTGAGGGTGCTTCATTGTTTTTTTTTTCTTTCTGTTTTTAAGCGTGTGCTATCTGGTGGTGTGTCACTCAGAATTGTTGTTGGCGTCTGAGGTCAGACCCGACAGATTTACTATCATGAGTAGAGCATTACAGTATTATATGCTCCTCTTGATAGTAATGTAAACGATTTTTAGAATTTTCTTCGGGTTTATTTCAAATGTAATAAACATTTAATAAACATGACACAGGCACACAAAAGAAAGGAGAAAAAGTTTAAAAGAAAAGAGAGAAATGAGTATAGAGAACACAAGTCAACAAGTTCTACCTCTAAACCTGCAAAAAGAGAGAAAACAAAACCAAGAAACCAGAACAACAAGCAACATACAAATATAGAATAAGAATTGTAACCCACCACCAGCCTAATGTTTGGTTTTTTATGTTCACTAATTAGAGCACTTCTGAATGTTTATGTTTGCCTTGGAGTTTATTTCAGGGGTTCACCTTATAAGTTTGTGGTTGTAAAGTCTTAAGATGGAAAAATGTTTTGCAAGACCTCCTAAGAACAACTTCTTCAGCAAACTGGAGAACAACTGAGATCGGTTACAGAATGGTAAACCTTGGCGAGGTTCTTGTTTTACATCCCTTTGAGAGAAACAGGTGCAAAACTAGAAATACTACTGAAAATGTTATGGATGTCGAGTACAAGAAAATCTCGGATTTATGAGCCGTGGCGAATTTCAAAAGCAGATGCACATGCTGCTCACTGTGACAAATGCCAACACTACCAAGAGTTCGCAGACTGGGTTGCTGACTGTCCAGAGTCAGGAGCCAGGTTGACGTGCCCACACACACACACGCATGCACACACAGAGATTATTGCCCCGTACCTCACAGTCCTCACACACATTCACACGTCCAGCAGGCCAGGTCAAGCTGGGAAGGAAACAATACAGAAAGAAAAACAGGAAGTGGAGTCTGTTTCCCATCTCTTAGCCCCGCCCTATCTCTCCTCCGCGGCTGTACCTCTGGTTGTGAGCTCTCCGTCCACTAGCATTGTTCTGACTGAGGTCAAACCTCTTGACATATTAATGCCACTTTTCAAACAGGCCACTGCTGCAGTGCCCAGTCCCCATTTTAGCAACACAATGAAATACATTTTTCTCCACTTTTTTCTTTGTCTGCAGCCCAACAGTTTGTGGCAGCTGTGCTGAGCCTCTCGCATAGAACCCACACTGTTTTGGATTTTTTTTTTTGGTCCTCTCCTTCTTTCCCAGACGTGACCCTGGTCCCCATACTAAACCCACCAGCCTAGCATGTATCCCCTCCTCACCCCACAGGGGGGCATATCTTCTCTCCCAGAGGGAGGGGCTGATTGGGGGGATGGTAAAAGTCAATGCACCGCAACAAGCCACATCAACCAGCATCTGATAACCCTGGCCTCTGGTGTAAAGGCCTCATTAGGTGCCATCTGATAACGTCAAAATTTTTAGCAAACAGCAGCACAAAACAGTATTTACCTGTGACGGATAGTTCTGGGCTCACATGCCAGCACATGAAAAACCCAAGTTGTTGGTCTTGGCTCAGAACCAGTCTGTTATCGCTGCCGATTTTCATGTGTGAGCCTCAGGAAACTTGCTTCAAATTGTAATCCTGACATCTTATTTTCAGGGACTGTTATGACTGTAACACTTTCTTCTGACACTTTCTCCGAACACTGCACGACGTTTGTATCCCATGAACTTGCCCAAGTGTGCGGCTTGGTGCAAGCTCAAAAAGTGCTTTGTGTTTATGAGCATCAGAAAATGTGTGTGTTTGTGTGTGCGTGTGAGCATGTGTATGCGTGCACAGGAACAGGTGCGAGACTCCACTCTGTGTCAAATTGGAAAATCCCAAACTGTCACGCAAGGAATGTGATCGTTCGCTTTATTGCCCCGTGCAGCACTTAGATAACTGTGTTTCTGTTCATGCCTGTGACAGGGAGAGAGAAACAAAGGATGACAGATATTTAACACTTCGTCAAACTTCATTACTTAAATCCACACACTGCTGGTGTGTGTGCCTCCAGTCCCACATAGGGTGTATTTGTTGCACAGATTATGTATTATTCAAATTTGATTATTTTTGTTATTTCCCTTTTGAAATGGCAGCTGTTTGGCTAGACATGATGAAACTGCAAATCACTTATCCTAAATTTACAAAAAGGAAGACAAGGACAGGTACTCTTCAATTTGGTGCTGGTTACTTTGTTTGTTATGTTATATCCATATATCCATCCATCCATCCATCCATCCATCCATCCATCCATCCATCCATCCATCCATCCATCCATCCATCCATCCATCCATTGTCTGTCGCTTATCCGGGGTCGGGTCATGGGAGTAGTAGCTTAAGAAAGGAGGCCCAGACTTCCCTCTCCCCAGGCACTTGTTCCAGCTCTTCCAGGGGAACCTCAAGGCGTTCCCAGGCCAGCCGAGAGACATAGTCCCTCCAGCGTGTCCTGGCTGCCTCCTCCCGGTGGGACGTGCCCGAAACACCTCACCAGCGAGGCGTCTAGATGGTCCACCTGACCAGATGCCCAAGCCACCTCAACTGGTTCCTCTCGATGTGGAGGAGCAGCGGCTCTACTCTGAATCCCTCCCGAATGACCAAGCTTCTCACCCTATCTCTAAGGGAGAGCCCAGACACCCTACGGAGGAAACCCATTTCGACCACTTGTATCCATGATCTTGTTCTTTCAGTCGTGACCCAAAGCCCATGACCATAGATGAGGGTAGGAACGTAAATTGACTGGTAAATCGAGAGCTTTGCTTTTTAACTCGGCTCTCTCTTCACCAAGATGGACCGGTACAGCGCCCGCTTCATGGCAGACGCTGCGCCAATCCGCCTGTCGGTCTCCCGCAACCTTCTTCCCTCATTTGTGAAAAAGATCCCAATATACTTGAACTCCTCCACTTGGGTATGACTCCCCCCTTGACCCGGAGAAGGCACTCTACCCTTTTCCAGCTCAAGACCATGGACTCGGACTTGGAGGCACTGATCCTCATCCCAGTTGCTTGACACTCGGCTGGGAACCGCTCCAGCGAGAGCTGCAGATCATGACCCGATGAAGCCAACAGGATCACATCATCCGCAAAAAGCAGAGAGGTACTCCTAAGGCCACCAAAATGGATCCCTTCACCCCCTTTCCTGTGCCTAGAATTTCTGTCCGTGGAAGTAATGAACAGCATCGGTGACAAAGGGCAGCCCTGGCAGAGTCCAACTCTCACCGGAAACGAGTGAGAGTTATTGGTCCACATTGCCGACTTATTGCCGGCAATGTGGACCAGACTCTGACACCAGTCATACAGGGACCTGACAGCCCGTATCAAAGGGCCCGGTACCCTTTGATACGAGCCCACAGGGCTCCCCGAGGGACACGGTCGAACGCCTTCTCCAAGTCCACAAAACACATGTAGACCGGTTGGGCGAACTCCCAGAACCCTCCAGGACCCTGCTGAGGGTGTAGAGCTGGTCCAGTGTTCCACGGCCAGGACGGAAACCACACTGCTCTTCCTGAATCCGAGGTTCGACTATTCGACGGACCCTCCTCTCCAGGACCCCTGAATAGACCTTGCCAGGGAGGCTTAAGAGTGTGATCCCTCTATAGTTGGAGCACACCCTCCAGTCCCCCTTTTTGAACATGTTATAATTTCTAGAATTAATGTGAGGAAGATAATAATCAGAAAATTAAATAGAGTAAAAATTGTATCATCACATGAGATGTGAGAAATTAATAATCATCTATACAATTTATGATGCCTAACTACAGAAAAAAAATATCTTTGATGCCTGGAGTGTACAACAAAAATAGGTTGGAATGAAAAAGGTGCCATCATGGTTTTGTGTAGGTCAGTCTGACCCAGATGCACGATAACACTTAGGAGTAAAAGTTAGGAATGAGGGAACCAGAAGGGAACAAAGCAGCACATTTTCATTAAAAAAAAAAAACATGGATGGTTACCTTGGAGAGAAGAGGGAAGCAGGTTTGCTAAACAGCTAATGGTGTTTTTATGTCAAACAGACTCCAGCAGACTCAGTTTAATTGGAAACCTAAATTGCAACATTTCGTACATTTTCAGCTGCTGCGGTTCTCTTTCAAACTGCACTGAGTGAAATGTCAGAAACCCTTTGAGAAACCTATTCCCCTCCTCACCTGTGGTGGTGCTGAACACTGAAGAAAACGACACAAAAGCTTCCTTCTAAACAAACGCAGTGGCATCAAATATTAGCCGTTGTAAGATTTCAACCTTTGTTATTGGTAGAAGACCATGAGCTGCTGGACATGCATGTTTGTTTTGGTAATATTTACCCAGAATGCCCTGCTCTCCTGCTTTTGGAGCAGTCTCTGTTCCACTTGACGTTCACATACATCCAAGTTCACTTCAACCTAACTGAGAGTTAGGTTTTCAGGCAGAACAGATTTTGCTTTCTTGGTCTGCATCAGAGTTAGATCACGCAATCACACACCTCCCCCAAACAAACCAGACTCTCTTGGCAAAGTAAAGTTTGATTAAAGCAGACTAAATTTGAATGGTGTGAATGCGTCCTTGGACAAAATATGTTGTTTTTTGGGCTATTTTCTCCTAATATTTTAAAGTATTTTAGTTTCATTACAATCTTTTTACTAAACCGTGCTAAATAGATGTTGGTAGTGATACTATGTGACATAGTATCACATAGCTGTGTAATAGCAGTGTAATATTAGTGTATATTAATCATATCCTATCATTTCAGGAAAACAGTGATCTGTGGAGTTCGGTGGACACATTGTAGCTGCACTGCATTTGATAACAGATATACGTTGTATATCTGCTGTATAACAGATAACAGATATCTGTTATATCTGTTAACAGATATAATTCCAATAAATTGGAATTATTAAATTATTCCAATTTAGTAATTGGAATTATTTAATAATTCCAATGACTAAATAATTGGAATATTTAATATTCCAATTAAATATTGGAATATTTAATTCCAATATTCAGATAAAGGAAGTGATCTTGGGGCTTCATCGTGTATATAAATTGTTCCAATGCTAAGCTAAGCATAACTCCTAATTTTCCACTTCAGTCCCGTCACTCAAATAAAGTTATCCAATATATTTAAAATTAACACAACCTTAGAGAAACTTGTGACATAGAAATCAAAATTTAATGAGAGCAGACAAATATTTCAGTTTGTCTTGTGAAGTAAAAACAAAACAAAAGACAAAAAAATCTCTCTGCCTCTTTCTAAGTAAACTTTCCTTCCCTTCTTCATATCTTCCAGTGCATTGTTCTTCCACGGTCGGATTCTCTCCATCTCACCTCCTTTCCTCCACCTGTTCTGCTTTCACAGGGCGACCGGATGGATAGGGAGGCAATGAAGTGCCAGGTCCTGACCGTTTCTAACCACAGCTGCGAGAGTCTGACGGTGGTCGGAAACATCCTGGAGTGCACCGTTCCCACCCAACTGCATGCCGCCACTGCCAAGGAGCTGCAGGTGGAGGTGAGACACGCTCGTTCCCCCTCAAACGTTTACTTCCCGCTTCTCCTTTCACCTGCAACAGTCTGTAAACAAAACACACTTTAATTAGGACAGCACTTTGTTTGCAGAAGCACTCCAGGCACCACAAAACACGTCCACGCCTTGAACACATGTTTGCATAAAGAAACACACACACTCACATCCTCCTTGCACAGGCTTGTTCCAGGTACTCTGCTGGGAGCGACACAACCCGAGAGCAGAGTGTTTGTGTATGTGGTGAATTATACCTGATCAGTATCATGATCAGATAGTTTACGCTAAAATTTTATCTTGTCAGGATTAAAAAAAAAAAAAAACACCTTTTACTCATCAACTTTTAAAATAATAATAATGACCTATGTCATTTTTTGCCAATAGTGTTTTTTTTCTTTTTGCCAAATCATCTGTTAGTCAGTTTTATTTATTTATTTATTTATTTATTTATTTATTTATTTATTTATTTTTATTTTATTTATTTTTTTTTAATCACTTTTGGCAAAAATATAACTAAAGCTGTTATTTTAGGAAAGTGATGATAGTCAATTACATTTTAATTTCATTTGGTGTAATGAATTGTCAGTCCAAACAAGCTGAGAACAGAGTCCACATTATGCCACCACACATCAAACAAATGAATGTAACTGACAAAAACTACTGATTGTGGCCCCTGTAACTGCATACAAAGCAATGAAATGAAACAATTGGACTTAAATTCTCAATGATTCACTGACTATGGCCTGAACATACAGTCACTACACCTTCCTGATCGGTATGGACCTGAACTGTGCAGCCAGTTGTGTGTAAATGTCTCAGAATTTTGATGTTGGTCTGCAAGATGAATCCACGCTGTGCTGCCTCACTGGACACTGGAATCAGAAGCGTCAAAGTTTTGAAATCAGGAAATTTTTCTTCAGTTGAAGTGATCAGAAGTTTACCAGACTCTCTAAATGAGTTTTCTTGTCCCTCAACCCTCAAGCTTCAGCAGGAGGAATTCTTCTTCTTCTGTACCTGACAAGCTGTACAGCCTCTTCCCTGTAACTCTTCATGCTGTTAGCACATTGAGGTCAGTCTCCAGGTCAGAGATGAGACAAGAAATTTTTTTTTATTTAGTTACCTCTGTATGTAAAAGTAAGAGTGTCTGAGCATTTACACCATGTGGTCAAGTATACACTTCAAAGACAAAGTCTTTCCAGATGTTTTTGGCATTTTTTGTCTAGTTTCTAGTGAATATCTTTTCAAATGAAATAAGACAACACTGGCTTACGAGAAACTAAGCCAGTGTTGCTTAGAGAAACTTTCCGCAAGAAAGTTTCTCTAAGCAACTTAGATGTTTTAAGTCAATAATTCTTGAATGTTGATACAAAATGTTCAAACCACTGGCAGATTTTTCTTTCATTTCTAACAAGACATTTTTAGATTGGATATTTGACTTTAAACAAACTCCTGTGTTTCTTGTAAGCCAGTTTAGTCTTAATTTAAGTACTCAGAAAGTTTTCTATGCAGTGTGTGAATTATAATCTGTCAAAATGATGGATGACCTTCAGGTTTATCCATCACCCTTCGAACAAAGTCAAAGACAGAAAATATTCTGTTAACCCTGCCCTTGCATGAAGCTTTTTAAAGTTTTTATTAGTTCTTGTGGCCTTTAGTTTCTAGTGAAATGACAATAAAATGGGTATTGAGAGAAGGGGGAAGACATGCGGCAGAAGTCACCAGGCTGGAAAACCTGACAGTTGCGTGGAGAACTAAGGCTTCTTATGAGGGTTGTGCTAACTCCCTGCGCCACCACAGCACCCCATAAAGCATAAATATTATTGTATATGCATGAATATGTTTTCAATTCCTACATTTTCTTTAAACAGCAATGCTTTAGCTCAGCGCTATTTACTTCTAGACCATCGCACAAATCCAGTTAATCCCACCTCAGTGGCAACTCCAAAAAGAATCCAGACCAGTCTCACTATGATCCTGAACATGTGAGATCATGACTGATACTGGCTGTCACGCAGGTGGATATGAGAAGAAAACATCAATATCAATAAAGCCAGTCATAAATTTATTATGACTGGCTTTATTGATCTGTTTCTACCATCAGGTGTACGGAGAGAATTCATCATGGCTTCTTATCTCAGTGTCTGCTTCTGATCGACAAACATGCTGATTGGTCTGGCGGAAATGATCAAACACACACTGATAAAAAAAAAGTGTGTTTTCAGTCCATATTATTATGTGTTTCATTTATCTTCTGTTTCCATTTATCTTCTACACTGGAAGAGCAGAAGTAACAGACACCATGTGTAACACTCACAATGTGTTTACAGTTAATACAACAGACGATAGGACCAGTGCTAGGTTTGACTACTGGAGTAGAAAAAGTGTAAGTGTATTAATGACCACAAACCAGAAAATAAGTTTAAACTGCCAGCTTATTATTTGTTGAGAAAAGAAAAAACACAACAATATTACAAACAGTTGACAAACAATGACACAAAATCAAATTCAAAATAGTTTCCCTGTTTCTTCCAGAATAATTTATTTAATTCCTATTTGACTTTTTAAACCTAAAGTTACTGATTAAAGTACCCTATTTATTTAAACCTAGGTTATATTTCTATTTAAGTTCAAGTTGATACTGTTCATCTGTTTAATTTACAGTTTGTTTAGCTTCAATCTTTTGAAATCTATTTTAGTTATTTAGAGTTCTTTTCAAGAAGTTAAGGGTTTTTAATTTCCTGTTTTAACTATTTCTTGTTTCTATTATAACACAACAGGCAATTTTACATTCCACACAATAACAATGTATATCGAATGCAGTTCAAAAGAGGAAAGAAATAAAACACAACAGAAACAATCCAGTAAAAGATCGAATAACTTGTGCTTTACACCAAAGTCTTTCTCTCTGATGATCCTGAAGGGTAAATCCCGTTTCTCTGAATCCACTGCTTTGTTTTAGCAGGAAAAAATGGGCAGATCATACCAGTTTGGATGATTCCAAATGTCCAGCAGACGGTGTATCTCCTACTAGACGACAGTTACAGGGCTCCTGGGTTACGGCTCGCCATCTTGTTTCTCGTTAGCAGAATCCACTTAAGCAATTGACCCAGATTTTCCCGGTCCAACTTTCAGCAGAACTTTATAAAGGCCTGGTTTAATAACCAACAAAGCATGGCAAAAGTTCTTTTAACTCTGGTCTGTGCTGAATAAAGCAAACGTACTCGCCAATTTGGCGGTTGAACATCGTGTGGGGGGAACGTGCTTCACCCACAACAGCTCGTCCGTTTCTTCCACGGGTTTTGAACATAAAACAACATACTTTAGCTTTCCGTTTCAATGAAATTAAATGATCTTACAAATATTATCCTTCACAGAAAATAAAATACACTTATGACCGTAGCAATCCGGTTGGCTGGAGCTTGTCACATGGCTACACATCAATGTGACCCTCCAGAATAAGAGATTTTTCTCACGCCTCACCGTTTTAACTGCTGACAAAATAAATCTGTTTCATACAGTTTCAAACAAAATATAATATGAAATAAAGCAGGGGTCACCAACCCGGTGCCGGTCGCCCGCAGGGACCTTTTCAGTCGGCCTAAAATTAGCCATTATTATTAGGGAGCACTACCAAAAAATAATTTAATTAAATGTTTTTTCATTGAAGTAATAACGTTTGACGTTCATATTTAGAGTACAAACGAGGGAAATGACAAAAACGTTTAAAATAAATTGCTTTATGCATAAAATTCTTTCCTGCTGTTAAAGTTCAGAACTGGCGCCTGCAGGAAACTGTCGGAGCGCAGCAGCGCCTGCAGCTGCACTCTGTCTACCTTCACATTTTCCTTTAAGTCAAGAAAGAAAAGAATAACTTCTGGAGTTTTTATTATTTAACCCTATTTACTATTAACAAAATTGTGAAGAAAGAAAATAATAAATTGTGCCAAAAAAACATCTTATTCGTAGCGCACATCGCAACACCTGAACCTGGGAACCAACACCGTCCTCTGGAGAGGCTTCGCTTCCATGTCTTTATTATTTGGCATCGTCTGGAAAAAAAGTCCACTGCTCTTGTGGTTTAGGCTTGAGCTGATTTGTGCGCATTAGAGAGGTGCTTGTGCTCTTGCAGGTCAGGTGCAGTGATAGTTTTGTGTCGGACCTATATTTTTTCACATCTGCTGGTGTCAGCCAGCGGGTGACCCGTCAGCTGTGCGGTTCGCGAAACCAGGAAAAAAGTTAATAAACCGGCGACCCGTCAGAACCGCGCAGACTGTCAGAAGCTCAGGCTGAACGTAGAACAACGGGAGGTTCAAACCCAACTCGTTCAATTTTAGCTTATAGAAAAACGCAAAGCCGTGAAATAAACAAAAGCAAACTGACCAATAAGACTTGGGCTTTGGGGTTCCCCACCTCAACCCCTCAGACTGATAATATATCTTTTTACACAAAAGATATTTTATTTTCCACAGTTTTGCTAATAGAACAGATGGTTAGATAATAAAACAATAACTATTCTTTTCTTTCTTATTTAAAGGAACATTTCAAGGTACTCAGTGCTGTACAGCTGCAGGTGTTACTGCAACAATCCATCAGTTTGCTTTTTGTTTATTTCAGTCACTTGTGGCCAGTTTAAAATCACAGAGAAAAAGCTCCAAAAGGGAATCAAACTTAAAACTCTGTGAGCTAAAAACTTCTGATCACATAATAGCAATTAACCATAGCTGCTATATGGTAAATTATTACTGATAACTATTGTGAGTGGTCCTGATATTAATATGATCAGGCAGTATTATCATATATATATATATATATATATATATATATATATATATACATCCATCCATTTTCCGTCACCCTTCTCCCTAACGGGGTCGGGAGGTGCTGGTGCCTATCTCCAGCTGCGTTCCGGGCGAGAGGTGGGGTACATCCTGGACAGGTCGCCAGTCTGTCGCAGGGCAACACAAAGACAAACAACCACACACTCACACACACTCACACCTAGGGAGAATTTGGGAAGGCCAATTAACCTGACAGTCATGTTTTTCGACTGTGGGAGGAAGCCGGAGAACCCAGAGAGAACCCACGCATGCACAGGGAGAACATGCAAACTCCGTGCAGAAAGACCCCGGGCCGGGAATCAAACCCAGGACCTTCTTGCTGCAAGGCAACAGCGCTACCCACTATATATATATATATATATATATATATATATATATATATATATATATATATATATATATATACCGACCAATAACCTGCCTCTCCACAACCTGGAAGCTCATGTCAGGCATCATAGTGGCCAAGATAAGCAAACACATGGATAAATACATGAGCATGGCACAGAAAGGTATCGGTGTAAATAGCAGAGGAGCCAAACACCAACTCCTCATAGACCGCACAGTTGCCCGAGACTGCAAAACCTGACACAGCAACCTTTGCATGGCTTGGATTGATTACAAGAAAGCCTATGCTCAATGCCGCATACTTGGTATAACATCAACAGGACTCTGAGAGCCTTCATTGCAAACTCGATGAGACTGTGGAAAACCACCCTTGAAGCCAACTGCAAACCACTTGCACAAGTGTCCATCAAATGTGGCATATACCAAGGAGATGCTCTGTCCCCGCTACTGTTCTGCATAGGCCTGAACTCCCTCAGCCAAATTATCCACAAGACTGGCTACGGATACCGACTCAAAAATGGGGCCAACATCAGTCACCTTCTCTACATGGATGACATCAAGCTGTACGCCAAGAGTGAGCGAGACATCGACTCACTGATCCATACCACCAGGATCTACAGTACGGACATTGGGATGTCATTCGGACTAGAGAAGTGTGGTCGGCTGGTCACAAAGAGGAGGAAGGTGATCCGCACAGAAGGGGTCTCACTCCCAGAAGGAACAATAGCAGACATAGAGGACAGTTACAAGTACCTAGGTGCACCACAAGCAAATGGCAACCTCGATGAGGTCACAAGGAAAGGAACCACAGCTAAATACCTCCAACGAGGTATTTAGGCAAGTCCTGAGAAGCCAGCTCAATGGCAAGAACAAAATCCGTGCGATAAACAGCCTCGCCCTGCCAGTAATCAGATACCCTGCTGGAATAATTAGCTGGCCAAAGGAGGAGATAAAAGCCACAGAAATTAAGACTAGAAAGCTACTAACGATGCATGGAGGGTTCCATCCCAAATCCAGCACCCTGAGACTGTACACGAGCCGCAAGAAAGGAGGCAGAGGACTAGTGAGAACCACTGTCCAGGACGAAACAACTAAGATCCATAAATACATCAGGGACAAAGCCTCAACAGACAATGTGCTCCGTGAATGTCTCAGACAACAGGGAACGGAGGTTGAGGTGCCAGAGATACCATCATGGGAGGACAAGCCCCTACATGGGATGTACCACCAGCAAATAACCCAAGTGGCTGATATCAGTAAATCCTACCAATGGCTGGAAAAAGCTGGACTCAAGGACAGCACAGAGGCCCTCATCCAGGCCGCCCAGGAACAGGCCCTAAACACCAGATCTACCACACCAGACAAGACCCAAGGTGTAGGTTGTGGAAGGAGGCCCCTGAGACAGTCCAGCACATAACAGCAGGGTGCAAGATACTGGCAGGGAAAGCATACATGGAACAACATAACCAAGTGGCAGGCATAGTGTACAGAAACATCTGTGCAGAATATGGACTGGAAACCCCGAGATCAAAGTGGGAAACACCCCCAAAGGTGGTGGAGAATGCCAGAGCTAAGATCCTGTGGGACTTCCAGATCCAGACAGACAGAATGGTAATGGCGAACCAACCGGACATTGTCGTAGTGGACAAACAACAGAGGAAAGCCGTTGTGGTAGATGTAGCAATACCAAGCGATTGCAACATCAGGAAAAAGGAGCACGAGAAACTGGAGAAATACCAGGGCCTCAGGGAGGAACTGGAGAGGGCCTGGAAGGTGAAGACCACAGTGGTGCCTGTGGTCATCGGGGCCCTCGGGGCAGTCACCCCCAAACTGGATCAATGGCTACAACAGATCCCAGGAACAACATCAGACATCTCAGTCCAGAAACGTGCAGTCCCTGGCACAGCCAAGATACTGCAGGACCCTCAAACTCCCAGGCCTCTGGTAGAGGACCCGAGCTCAGAGGATAAGAACCACCCGCGGTGGGTGAGAAGGGAATTTTTTTAATATATATATATATTTATTTATAAAGACTGTATCAAACAAGTGCCCTTCGTGTTGCTCTGTACCCATGAAGTTGCTCCCAGTCTCAAATAGGTTGGTGACCCCTGAAATAAAGCATTTGCAATGTCTGTAATTATTATCTTTTTTTAAATGTTTTTTTAAACTGTTTTAAACGCTATTTATTCTCTATTTATTTCCTATTTATGCATTTTATGGCTATTAATTAAGAAAAGGCTTTTATTTAGTGAAGGCTATTTTAATCTGGGTCACACATGTAACAAATTAAAAGTAGCAACAGAACCATTTTTCCTTACTGAGCTCTACATAACCAACTATGGGAAATCTGGGGGAAATCACCACATTCTCCATGTGCACCACATAATTTACGAGAGACTTCATAACTCCTGCGTCCTAATGCAGTCCTTCATGAAGAAGAAGCTTGGTGAGAATTCGCTACACAGAGTGAGGAGTGAACGGAGTTACTAACCAGCTGTCCATCTTGTCACTTGAATGTAAGTCAAGCAGCTTCTGAAAGGCACTCGCAGATTGAATATGTCATCAGGCATGACTCAAAGGCTCTCTGCGCACATAGATTTTCTTCTTGATGGTGAAACAGAGACAAAACACTGAAAAATCTATTGGAAGGTTAGGAACAGGGCTTGGAAGTATGAGCAAGGAAGCAAAAAAAAAAAGAGTTAGAATTATTCATGAAGGTGCAAAGAGACATCAAAATTTTAAAGCGTTGAAATGACAACTAAGTACTCAACTTGTGACAAAAATAGGGCCTGTATGAGGGAACACAAAGATTTGAGAGAGAACAGAGAATATTTGAAAGAAAATGCAAGTATTACAAGTTTTGAGAACAAAGAAACAAAATTCAACTTTCAAACTGAAAAGTGTGCTCTCAACTTACAGCCGTAAAATTCTCCCATATGCCTGGACTTTAACACGTTTTAATTAATTAATTTAATAGATTTTAATGCACACCATCCCGGAACCATGGTTTTTTTGTGTGTTTCTGGTACATTCATACATTGCGGAAGTCATCTAACGTACAGACAACTTCCACAATCAACACCAATGAACAATAAAGCAGTATCTTTTAGAACACCGGGGCTTAAGTTTCACTTTTGAAAAAATGTATATGATTTGAATCTGGAAAAGACTATTGTTGTGTTCAAGTTATACTATAAGGTTTTAGCCTATCAGTGAAGCTATTCCAGCCTAAACTAACATCTCAGTGCTGAACATATAGCAGCAGCACAGAGCTGAAAGCTAATGCTAATGTTAAAGCTAACTAAAGAAGTATTATCTCTAAAAGGTTCCATGAAACACTGGAAAGCTGAAAATCCATAACAACACTTTGCATCAGTCTGATTTTTAGTAATCTAAATAACTGATTAAAAACAATAACTACTTTTGTAGTTGAGATACTGTCTAAAATTTATTCAATAATTTAGCAGCTAAAAGGGGATTTGAATTTAAAATTTAGCTCATTTTGTCAAAGTTTTCAAAAACATAGTGGTAGGAATAACCATTCATGTCTTTATGGTTATGAAAGGACTTGTATATTAATGAAGGCCTGGAGGTCACCAGTTTTTTTTAAATATGGAAACATAATTGCTGCACTTTGACTTCCACACCTTTGTTCCCGATATACACACACTATTCGGAGCTGGAATGCATCAAAAATGACATAAATGCTTTAAAGACATGACAGCAGCTTGAGGTACAACTACTTTCAGCAACATTTATGACATGACTGCAGCAATATTATTAGTTTTTCTCTCTTTATGTAAACTAATGTAACTCCCAGCAGCAAACTCCTGCAGGCAATGTTATAAAATGTTCACCATATACAGGCCAAGTCGAAATTGCTGGTCTTCAGACTCCTTTGAAGATAACATCCACCGTCCGTCTCAAGACCAAATGTTATCAGACCGATCGCTGTTGAATCCTGAACCGGCCTTCAGACGAAACTTCTTATCTCAGGCCAGGGTCAGCCAATATACCGCTGCTGCACAATCTAACATCAAGGCTTGTCTGTTTACACACACATCACTGCCTCTGCAGCAGGAACTTTAATAATATTACAGATTTAATCTTTGCACAGACTCACACATTGCAATTATTTCCAATGTATGACTTTTTTTTACAAAAAGTAAACTAATTCTGTAACACCTGTAAACCAAAAATATATGCTTATTCTTTTAGTAGGCTATTGCAGTTAGAATTTTCTTTTTCTCTTTCTTTTTTTTAGGTGAAAAAAGAAAGATAACTTAAGTTAGTTACTTAAGGAAGTAACTTAAGTTTATAACTTAAGTTATAAACTTAAGTTATAAGTTTATAACTTATAATAGCATAAGTTATAAACTTATGCTATTATTTGAATAACATAAATTTTTGCATTTCCTATTATTTGTAGTAATAGTAAAAGATGGATTTAGAAAAAAAAATTTATATAGAACTCTGTTGTGTCTTAAAAAGTTTGGTTCTTTTTTTTTGATGGCCTAAGAAGATAATTAGAAATTTGTAATTGTGTGTTTGCTCATAAGTATGCCTGCATCACGTCCTGTCTGAATGTAAATACTGTAACCTCTCTGTGTTTCACTGAGGCCTCAGATACTTTTATGTAAAGTGTCTCTGGAAAAATAACTGGCAGGCTAATGTGATCTGAAATCAACATGAAGGAGTTGGTCATGTTTGTCTCAGTTCGAAGTGGAGGAACCACAGATCCAACACAAACAAACAAGCTTCACAGCAGGGCTGGCGCAAACTAAATATTTTTCATCTAGGACTGATTTGTTTTTTTGTTTGTTTTGGGGTTGTTTTTTTTAACATTGATGGAAAAATCTGAAGGCTATCCGTTGTTTTGGCAAATTGAAATTTGCACACCTGACCACTAGTTGCAGACACAGTACAGGTAATTAAATAGATCAGAAACAGATTCCCAGGAGATTGTCTGATCATCATCTCATACATGGACACCGTAACGCGGAGGTCTTCGACGAGGGAGTCGTGACTGCTACTGGTCACAACTTCCCCTTCTTATTAATTAGAAATATTTTGGATTTTGTTCAAAGTTATATCTTTAAATATAGATTAATATATAATATATATTTAAAGATATATATTTAAATATATATATATATATATATATATATATATATATATATATATATATACTGTATATATATATATACAGTACTATATATATATATATATATATAAATTATTTGTATTGAATACACCGCAATATGGTGTTTGTGTTTTGTGTATTTCTACTTAAATACTTTATCGGTAAATATGACATATATTGTTGGGGCTCCTCCCGGCTCCGAGTCTTATGCAATGGTGCAGTTGGATTTCCTCTTGTTGAGAATGCTTCTGGGCTCAGAAAACTCTTTGTTCAGAGAGCTTTGTAGGCCTTTGATGGCTTCAATTGGAAAAATGTTCCCTGATTTCAAGACTTTGCCTGAATTGGTGCTTGTCATTCCAGTTTCCAATGAGGCAGCAGGGTTAAGATCTGGTGAAAGTAATTATTTGGAAACTGTATTTAAGTTATCTGGATGATGTCATTTGATATTCTGACAAACTGTGGAGGGGTCTTGAGTCATGCTGTTTCACAGGGCTCATTGGTAATAATAAAAAACACTATTGTTGAAAATGGACTAATATAAATGTGTGTGTGTCACTTTTAAGAGCTCAGGAAGCCATTTGAGTAATGTTTACTGTGATTGGTTCATTGTAATTTTAAGCTGCCAATGTTGTTGTTAGAGCACATGTTGAGTGTTAGATGAGCAGAAAGTTGACGAAATAATCGTTGGAAACCATTCAGAGCTGTTTGTTCAAGAGATTGGGAATGTGTAAATGAATAAAAAACACTCTCAGCTCTATTAAAGAAAGTTTGGACCTGAAATCTCTCCTGATCCTTCACCAGATGCTGGTGGTGGTGGCTGGACCATTTAAAGAACTAACACTAACACTACCCTTTGTCAGCTGGGCAAAGCTGGCTTACAAGTTGTGCTCACCTGATGTCATTTTTGCAAGCAAGTTAGTTATTTTAATTTCATTCCCACCCCCCACCCCCAAAAAAAGAAAAAAAATTATAACCATCTCCATTGACAACATGATTTGAGCTCTCTGGGAACAAAACCTGATTGTATTAATTACAGTATTTTAGCATACACTTCCTTCACTCCTGACACTCCAAATCCCTTCCCATTGTTCAGTGGCGCCAAGCGGACTCCATCAGGCATCTGGGCAAGGTGACGCTGGCGCAGGAGCAGGACTACACAGGCCTCATCGTAGGCTGTGTGTGTGTCAGCGTGCTGCTGCTCTTTCTGGGATCACTGCTGATGTGGAAGAGGAACAAGCATATTGATGGTAAGACCAAGACACAGAGTCCTACCATTACAAATAAATTTTATACCATCTTTCATTCATAACAGGAAACTGGACATGTCTTTTCCTTGAAATATGTAGCCAGCTTTTTATAAAAACGGCTATCAGCGCCACATGTTCCATCATTACATTTTTAATTGATTACAATGGAGTTAGTCAGTTCCATTAAAGAAATGTTTTTCCTTTTTTTTTGCTTGAATTTCTGTCTACTTATATAGACAGAAATTCTATATAAATTCTATATATTAAATTATATAATATAATGTATATAATCCGTCCATCCATCCATTTACCGCCACCCTTCTCCCTAACGGGGTCGGGAGGTGCTGGTGCCTATCTCCAGCTGCGTTCCGGGCGAGAGGCGGGGTACACCCTGGACAGGTCGCCAGTCTGTCGCAATGTATATAATATATAATATAATTATATTAAATTCTAATATAATTCTATTTATATAGACAGAAATTCAGGACCATTTTCTTTGACCTGAAGTTCCGAGTCATTTTTTCTAACCTGTGTGCATGTGTGTCTGCTGGCTTTGTTTTGCCTGGTGGGTTTAGTGGAATGTCTTGTGTGGGATGTTCTGGTGGAAACACTTGCTATTTTTCACTGATTTGTCTCTCTCTTTTTCTTCCCCTGTTACCTCCTCTTTCTTCGTCCTTGCTCTCTTCCATCTCCTTTCTCACCTTTCTTTCTGTCTGCAACATTTGTTTGCAGATCTGTCTGAGGTGTGGTATGATGGCCGGGGTCACATCCAGCATCTGGACAGGCTGGCTAACGCAAGGAGCGTCAGCCCCACTAACGAAATGGTCTCCCACGAATCAGTCGACTATAGAACAACCCTGCTGGAGGGTAAGTACCTCCCCTTTTCTTCTTCTTCAAGTGACTCCCTGTTCTCTCATTTCACCTCCCTCCTCCTATGTGCCTGCTCCCTTACCTGTGGGCCTCAGGGGTTAGCTGCGCATGCCTTGTTGCGCACCTTTCACACTAACAGCAGCCTGTATCATTGCGTCAGTTTAAGGTAAAATTTTTGTATTTCTAACTTGGCTTAAAAAGAATGTTCACGTAAGATGTTTTCTTCAATATTAAAGGGGCATTCATTTGTAAAATCAAGTTTTTTGAGGTTTACATCATGGCATAAACTCATTCCTTCACAACTCCCCCGCTCAGCTCCTCACACTAGCCAGGAGTAATTAGTAACCTGCTGAACTCATTTTAAAGGGTTAATAGAGGAGCCGTCTTGTGATGACTTCCTGAAGGTGGAGTTTGAGAAAGAGCTGGCGTTTTTAAAGAGACAGTGACCCAATTTTAGGGTGTTAAATTACTTGTTTAATTCATATACAGCTCTTTACTTTTTATATGATATACAGTATGTATGAGTAAAATGATTTATCTGAGCAGGGCTTTATTCCATGAACTACTGACAACATGTCAATGAAATTCCAAGCATAAATTGCATATATATATATATGTATTGTCAAGAAAATCCGTGATCATCCCACTTCCCCATGTTGGAGATTTTAAACTTAAATGTTTCAGAGAAAAGACTTGGGCAACCCTGAGACATTAGCCAAGACATCAGGACAAAAGGTCTCTAAGACAGTGATGGATATGAGTTCATCTGTCCAAGCAGTTACCCAATAAAGCAAGCACAGCAACAGTGTTAGCCAATGCAAATGCACCAAAAGCGGGTATAAACCCTATATAACGTGAGAGCAAAAGACAAATTTTAGTTCTTAGTATCAACATTAGGGAAAGATAGGCTAGATGATTGATTTTACTTATTTGGTTATATCTGCTACTGAATTAAGCTGCACTGACCCTTGCAAAATTGCTTTACTAATAAAATATTTAGCATAAAGAAAATCTAAAAGATGTTGTGGACATTCAATTAATGAGTCACCTCAAAGTTCTTTGATGGTAGTAAAATAGCTAGGATGTTTGATTCCGGGGAAGAAAAAGTAGGTAATGTTTTATAGGTTGCTTTAGCCCAAATTTAAAACAACATCCTTGGGACTCGCCCGAGTCGCTAAAACCAAACTGGTTCAGTAACAAGTGCAAGTTGTAATAAAGAGAAGGAGCGAAAGTTAACAGATGTGCTCTGTGAAACTAGTTGGCTGCAGGCTGCTCAGTCTGGCTAATTCACAGAGGGAAAAAGGGTGGGACATCTGGATGTAGGCCGTCAGTAACCAGGTGAATCCTTTCTCGATGTCATCTTAAACAGAGTTTACTTCAGTTCTGAATAGGGCAAATCCCAGCAGATTTAGGAAGCTCAATTCACCCATTAGACGGTGTGCTGGTAGCACATCTCCCCTCTCAGAAGAGAGGGGAGACAAGGTATATATATATATATATATATATATATATATATATATATATATATATATATATATATATATATATATATATGAAGATTGGGCTTCCATGCCTGACATGGAAGCTCATGTCAGGCATCATAGCAGCCAAGATAAGCAAACACATGGATAAACACATGAGCACGGCACAGAAAGGTATCGATGTAAATAGCAGAGGAGCCATACACCAACTCCTCGTAGACTGCACAGTTCCCCGAGACTGCAAAACCTGACACAGCAACCTTTGCATGGCTTGGATTGATTACAAGAAAGCCTATGACTCAATGCCGCATACTTGGATCATTGAATGCTTAGAGATGTATAACATCAACAGGACTCTGAGAGCCTTCATTGCAAAGTCGATGAGGCTATGGAAAACCACCCTTGAAGCCATCAACAAGACTTGTTACGGATACCGACTCAAAAATGGGGTCAACATCAGTCACCTTCTCTACATGGATGACATCAAGCTGTACGCCAAGAGTGAGCGAGACATCGACTCACTGATCCATACCACCAGGATCTACAGTACGGACATTGGGATGTCATTCGGACTAGAGAAGTGTGGTCAGCTGGTCACAAAGAGGAGGAAGGTGATCCGCACAGAAGGGGTCTCACTCCCAGAAGGAACAATAGCAGACATAGAGGACAGTTACAAGTACCTAGGTATACCACAAGCAAATGGCAACCTCGATGAAGCCACAAGGAAAGGAGCCACAGCTAAATACCTCCAACGAATAAGGCAAGTCCTGAGAAGCCAGCTCAATGGCAAGAACAAAATCCATGCGATAAACTGCTACGCCTTGCCAGTAATCAGATACCCTGCTGGAATAATTAGCTGGCCAAAGGAGGAGATAAAAGCCACAGAAATTAAGACTAGAAAGCTACTAACGATGCATGGAGGGTTCCATCCCAAATCCAGCACCCTGAGACTGTACACGAGCCGCAAGAAAGGAGGCAGAGGACTAGTGAGAACCACTGTCCAGGACAAAACAACTAAGATCCATAAATACATCAGAGACAAAGCCTCAACAGACAATGTGCTCAGTGAATGTCTCAGACAACAGGGAACGGAGGTTGAGGTGCCAGAGATGCCATCATGGGAGGACAAGCCCCTACATGGGATGTACCACCAGCAAATAACCCAAGTGGCTGATATCAGTAAATCCTACCAATGACTTGAAAAAGCTGGACTCAAGGACAGCACAGAGGCCCTCATCCAGGCCGCCCAGGAACAGGCCCTAAACACCAGAGCAATAGAGGCCCAGATCTACCACACCAGACAAGACCCAAGGTGTAGGTTGTGCAAGGAGGCCCCTGAGACAGTCCAGCACATAACAGCAGGGTGCAAGATACTGGCAGGGAAAGCGTACATGGAACGACATAACCAAGTGGCAGGCATAGTGTACAGAAACATCTGTGCAGAATATGGACTGGAAACCCCGAGATCAAAGTGGGAAACAACCTCAAAGGTGGTGGAGAACGCCAGAGCTAAGATCCTGTGGGACTTCCAGATCCAGACAGACAGAATGGTAATGGCGAACCAACCACACATTGTCGTAGTGGATAAACAACAGAGGAAAATGGAGCACGAGAAACTGGAGAAATACCAGGGCCTCAGGGAGGAACTGCAGAGGGCCTGGAAGGTGAAGACCACAGTGGTGCCTGTGGTCATCGGGGCCCTCGGGGCAGTCACCCCCAAACTGGAGCAGTGGCTACAACAGATCCCAGGAACAACATCAGACATCTCAGTCCAGAAATGTGCAGTCCTTGGCACAGCCAAGATACTGTAGGACCCTCAAGCTCCCAGGCCTCTGGTAGAGGACCCGAGCTCAGAGGATAAGAACCACCCGCGGTGGGTGAGAAGGGATTTTTTTTAAAGATAGATAGATAGATAGCTGAAGTTAACATAGTTAGTTTATTTAGCTATAAAATGGCACTGTCCCCTCTAATGGCCCTTTAATTCATAATAGTCAATAATCTAGCAGAGGCTATAGAGTAAGTCTTTTCCCAAACAAACATCTTAGGATCTGGAGGTCTAGAAAAACACAAAGCAGATTGGTTTTTTTTGTTGTTGTTTTTTTTTAAAGCTTGCTCAGATAAATAATTTTTCTTGTTAACAGTAACACTGAGGTACTGGTTATGGACTGGTGACCTGTACATGGTCCCACCTTTCACCTAATGCCTGTTGTAAGATAGGCCCCGGCCCCCTACCAGCCAGACCAGCTAAGTATGCATAAACGGTGGATGAATGGCTGAAGCAATATCTTGACAAAGTTGACCAAAGCAGGGCTGTTTGGCAGTAATACAAACCACCATGGTTGATTTCATTGTCAAGCATGGTGATGATAATATGGGAGTTTCACAGAATCCCATTGCTGTCCTTGATCAACCAACAAACTGCTGTTGTTTCAAAAATTTGAAAACACACCAGACCAATCACAAAACTCAACGCAACTCATCATGAGAATAGAGACAGAAAAGATCAACCTAAATAATAAATACTGAGAAACTACAGATTAAGTATTTGGAAACTACAAACTCTGTATAGATATAAAGTCTAACAAAACATGATGCACATCTTCTCATCCAGCATGCGTCAATAATCTTTGATGTGGTCTGTGGCGCCTCTTGTGGGTTCTGTTCTGGTCCTTAGGGGGACTGAGGGGCTCCTGGTATTTTGATCCCCTGAATCATAGCTGAAGCAATGTCTGTGCTGGCCTTGGCCCCTGAGAGGCTGCGTTCACTAATGAGCTAATGTTTGCTTTCAGGGAAAGTTAGCATTCAGGACATTTGACCTCGCTCTCTATTTCAACTCTGGATCTTGTTCTGGCTTTTCTGGAGAAACTTCCTCATTTATTACCCCTTTGTTAACAAAGTCCCTTGTTCCTTCCAGCTCCGAATTTGTGTCTGTGTAGCTGTCCCTCTCCGATCACGTAGCACACCTTGACATGCGGAGGTCAAGGTGTTGTGACATAGCAGCAGACCTCTGAACCCCCTCCTTCTCTCTTTTTGTTTCTGCCTCTCCAGATCAGGGTGTTGACAGGCCTGAGACATGTCGGGCAGCTCCTCCTATCTACAGAGCCAATGGGGAGCTGCTGTCTCCCAGACTGGGAACACTGGGAGGGGGGCTGGGCCTGGGCATGGAAGGCGACCTGGTGTCCCCCCTGTTGATGGCTCCAGTTCACATCGATCCGTCCTGTCTCCACCCGGACCTGCTGACTGAGGTGCAGCATGTGGTGATCGCAAGGGATCAACTGCTGCTTCACGTCAACCAGATCATCGGCAGAGGTCAGTGGTCAGCTGCCGGTATGTCAGGTTTTGGTCACAGGTTTACATAAAAAATATTTCATCTAAATCAGATTGTCAAATGATATCTAGAGTCAGTCGTTCCTATGCTACAAAGTCCACAGGTCCTTTGATTTCTCAACAAGCCCTCATCACCTTTCCCCTCTTCCACCATGCTTGGAAGTTTGATGTCTCTGCCAGCATGTAGTGTTTCAACATGGATATGCATTGTGACCAGACACTTCTTCTTTGATCTTATCTTTCCAAATAATATTGTTCTGGAAGTCTTGTGCTTTTATACTATATTCATATGCAAGAGGATTTCTGCTGGTGATTCTTACAGAACAGTGATGCTAACAGGACTAACAGGATGTGTGCTAACAGGAAAGCAGCTTCCTGAACAGCAGCCTCCTACACTTCAGTACCTTTGTTTATATTTAGGTAAAAGAAAAATGTTTGCATATTTAAACATGTCTCTGCTTGCATTTCCATAGAACATAAAATCACACAAACTGAAATTTCGAAAACAAATTCACTTGATGTAAACACGTTCTTTGATTTAGAAAAAGTTTTTACACTGTGATGAGGTAACTGAATCATGATAAAGTGCAGTGGAAACACGAGTCACGTGATCAACAGCAAGATGTTACTACGGGTGAAAACGACAAAAAAGATGGCAGGAAGTGGTAGGAGGATGTCCTACCACTTCCTGCTTCCTCCGGTTTTGGGGGTTTTTCTCGCAGCATTACAAGGTTCAGAGAAAATTGTTTGATTCCAATATGTTGAATCCGTAGGTCCTCTGTAAAATTGCTGACTATAAGTTCCCCAAAACTCTGCATATTTAGTCGCTCCCAGGTAGGCTGAGTGGCGGATAGATGAGGAGCGCCACGACTGAATTATGAATATATTTCATGTAACTGGTTACATACATATCAATTTTTAATGACTTATCACGTGAATTGAATGCACCTATTCACGTGTGATTTTGATATTTTTATTATTATTATTTAATAATAACATCAGCAGAATATCAACAAGAATTTTATGGCTTTTAGTGCTTTACTCAGTAATAGCATTCACACTGAAGAACGCTGCTGTTAGCACAAACCATTAGCAATTAGTGATTCCCATGACTTGATGATCCCTTTATCATCGGTACCTTCTGCAGTAAATCCAACCTGATTCCATAACTTGAGAAATAATTACAACAGATAACAGCTGACAGTTAATCCACCCTTCATGCTTGTGTGCTTTTACTGTATGAGATTTATGTTAAAGTTAAAGTGCTTGCTTTATAAAACTTGAAGCTTGACATGCAGACACCAGATAAGCCTGTTTTACCAGGTAGGTGGGTTAGCCGACATATCAAATGTAGCATCAAACTGAGAAAAACCCTTAACACCGTAATGTTCCAGAAAAGCGGCATGTTTGCCCCCCTCGTATGAATTTATCCCCTGAAGCCTGGATTTGGTGGCTTCAAAGTGGTGTAACATGATTTGTTCTCAGCTAATGTTCCCAGGGTCCATTGTGGAGAGCTGTAACTCAACACTGCCAGCCATCTGCGGGGACGTGATAGCAGAGCGCCGCGCTCATTTCGGTCCTGCACTCTTCTCAGGCTGGACCGAGGCCCCTCATCTTAACTAGGAGATATAGTTCAATAAAACACACAATAACTCAGAGGGGCTTGACGCTGGTTATTAGGCTGTGTGGGATATTAATGAATAAAGCCTCAGATTGGGTTACTTAGAAGGAGCTGATTTATTGCGGTAGCAACTCAAGAAAGTTTGCTGTTTAGAATGAAACACTCTTTTTTTTACGGATCAGAGGGATTATTGTTACACAATTTGGAGAGTGGAGAAGAGGAGGGCTGCAATTCAGTTCAATTATTTCATTGAGATCAACATATAAAACAACGTTGGATGTTTTGTACAAAGGTTTCCCAGCCACTAAATTTGCAAACCCAGACCATTATTAATAGACAGCAAAATTACAACTAAAGATCCTTGTCACACACACAAGCTGTCTTCCCAATGACCATAAAAAGGCCCGATTAAAATTTAGAAAAGAAATTAGCTTAGTGGAAACACGCCAATTTATAAAAAATTAGTTTTTTGATCAAATATTTTGCCGTTAGGATGAGGTGGGGATTTTTTTGGACGTATCGAAATTGATTTGGCAAAACTGCAATGAAAACACTTTTATTTGTGTCACACATGTCACACGATCAACACATTTATGATTGAAACACAGCTACTACTGACACAAACATTGAAATTCTGACTATAAATAGGGAAAACATGAAAATACATATTAGAGAAAACTAATTCTTAACCGCAAAGTTCTTAAAGATAAGCAGCTAATTTTAGTTAGTGAATGTGTGAGCTCATCTTTTCTAGGTGTTCTGTTGGTGTTTCTGTGACAACAATGCCTCCTTCACATTACATCGTGCTTGAAGTTCCTCGTATATAAATGACTGTGGTATCACCATGCGAACCTTGTCTAGGCTAAAAACATCTCAGCACTCACAGGTTTGAACAGGAGTGTTTAAACTATTGATGCCAACTGATTCTGACTAATCTACATCATGTTGTAACATGCAGGACACTTTGGCTGTGTTTTCCATGGAACGTTGCTGGAGCCGGATGGGCAGAAACAGCATTGTGCTATAAAGTCGCTAAACCGTGAGTAAAAGCTTTGTTAGCATTTGTTTCTTTGTCAGGTTAGGGGAATGATGAAACAAGTCGTGCAGAGCAGAGGTAAGGGTTTTAGGAATTCCTGGAAGGTCGGGCCGTAAGGAGGATTAGGTTTATCTGTAGCATTTTTTTGCAGATAAATCCTTCTTGTGATATGCATAAACCTTATCCTGTATGTGTATATATATATATATATATATATATATATATATATATATATATATATATATATATATATATATACATATATATATATATATATATATATATATATATATATATATATATATATATATATATATATATATATATATATAAAATCTCTGATCTCCAACACTAATACAAACTTTTGAAATGCAAAACCAGCCAATACTTTGATTATTGAGTCATACATGTTGGTGGGAGACCAATGATGTGGGCTTGTTTGTGCAACTCCATGTTCCCAAGCCCACAGCAGCCATGTTGGTGACTGTGTATAACCACACTATTTCAGAATATTACATATATATCAGTCCAATGCAGACAAACAACTTTGATTTGTTCAGTGCAGTTAGAACAGTCAATGTAAAATAAATGATAAAAAATTGACAAAAAACAACAGGTTGGCCATATCGAAATTGGTCAAACACAAAAAAAAATCAACCACACGTGTTGATCTGGGTTTTTTTGGGGGGGGGGGTTTGGGTTCAGGAAGTGTAGTTAGTAATTCTAAATGTATGTAAAATAAATACCGTATTTTCACAACCATAAAGGCGCACCGTACTAAAAGGCGCAGTCTCACGTATGTGTGCCATTACTGTATGTAACACACACATAAGGTGCACCTGATTATAGGCGCGGGTTTTATATACAATCCATGCCCACACTTCCCCCTTTAACGTTCTCATGGTGTTCTCTACTATGGCTGCTTTACAACAACCACACACAGGGTGCACTGCACTATAGGGTGCACTGCACTATAGGGTGCACTGCACTATAGGGTGCGCCATCAGGTTGTCAGGTGTCCATTTTCTGGGTTTTTGTTTTTTCTTACATTAGCTTATCCAGTCATTTCAAATCCTATAATGTGTGTGTCAATAGGAAACAATGTCATACTATTCAGTATTAACTGTACACAATTTAGTTTGAACAAAGACTATGTGAAGCTGCTTTGATTGACGCTGCCGTCTGCAGCAAACCACCAGAACAGCTGCATTTCTCTAGAGCTCTGCCAAGACTGCCAAGGATTGTTTGGATTTTGTTGTCAGATCTGCAGCAACATCAGATGTTATGTTTCTGCTTTCTAAGTTCTATAGTTGTTTGAAAAAAAGAATCCCTCCATTGTTGATCCACCAACATTTAGAATGCAGTTACTTTTCTTACAGTGTCTCAGACATAATTCTTTCACCTAGAGGAAAAGGGAAGTATTAGCAAAAATAGTGTCATATAAACTTGCTTTAAAAACATCCAGCCTAAGCCTTTTAGTCAGTTCTGGTCAAATGTAATTACCAAAATTATTTACGTTTATTATATTTCTCAATAGATTTTACATGATTACTTGTAAAATCTATTATAAATGGAAATGGTTTTTGAGAGCTAAAGTTATGAACATTAATTTGGGATGTAAAACAGATTAGGGCATTTAGCCTGATGGAATTGGAAAAGAAGATCATTAGTCTTTTTGTACAGTGCTGGGTTTAGTCCTAATAATTAGTTGCTTCTGATGACTGATGCATCCTTGGTTACAACAGAAACTACTCTGTGCTCCGTGGTCTTGTCTAAACACGCACGGCTCATCTGTCTACACTATACTACATCCTTACTGTATGATATCACTGCGCCCACAGTGAGATTACGGCTCTTTTCCCATCATAGCCCACTACCCCTTTCAGCTCAGCCTAATGGTGATGAATGAGGATCCAGTGGTGAGGACCACATTAGGGTCCCGGCTAATCTTGTAACCTGTCAGTTTGAGCAGGCAGATTGATGCTGAAACAATGTGGAGGAATCACTCATCTACTCAGAGGAAGCCTCATGCTACGGGGGGCTCAGACTGCCTTGGTCTGGTCTGTGGGGATTTAAACCTTCTTTTCTTCATTTTGCCACCAGTCAATGCAATTTTTGGCTTTCATTTCTTTTAAATCCTCAAGAGACTGCTTTGATCATAAGCTAGTGCTTTGTGAAAATGAAAGTGAATAGGTAAATAGGTTGGACTGATTTAGGAAGTATGTTACTTGTGCAGCTTTGCCAGCTCATCTCTATCTGTCGTTGAAGTCTGAAACTTAGGTGAAGCTAATCATCTGCCTTAAAAGCCTCCACTTCTACCCAGATTTCATCAGAGTCGCACAGGTTGGTTCCCAGAAACAGGGACGCATGGAGAGAATTGCCAGTGCAACCCTGCATTGCCAATGGGTGATGGAGTCGTTTCTTACCTAGCTCTGTATTCTTGTCTTTATTACCCAAAGGTGACCTTCCTAATGATGTTAAATCTAGAGTTGCTTTATATTTTCAACTCCAGTCTGATCAGTTACAGTCATGGAAAAAGAAATAACACTTTTTCAGTTCTACTGCAATATGTATCCAATGTTGACAACTATTCACTCACCAATCCAAATAATTGACGCTGGACATCTGTGGTGAAATGTGGAAATATTTATTATATGTGGTTATGTTTATTCAGTTAAAAATGTTCACTAAGAAAAAAACTCATCTCCAAATCATAGTGCAGCAGGTAGAGCGGCTGCTCCTGTCGACGTTTATCAAATGCCTTTTCTTTTTTTCGTCTTTTATAGCTTAAAATGAGTCCATAAACTTTCACCCCTGCTCCGACATCATCATTGTGTTTGATTATTCTGAATTCACGTTTGGGATGTTGGGGGTTTTACTGGATTTTCTTCTGGAATCGGGATGTTCATGAGTGGAATCGGTTCTTGTGGCGTGTTGCTCCTGCCGTGTGGCTGGACACACGAACCGGTCGAACCTGTTGGACTTTTATCAGCTCTGTGGTCACAGAGGTTTGGAAAATCGGCGGACGATCCTTAAATCGTGCAGAGTGAACCAGACTTAAGACGCACAAGCTCTACTCCTCTCCTCTCGTCTCGACCACTGCCCTAACGCTCTGACTCCGGTCACCATGGTAACGTTTACATATTCCTGCAAAATAAGATACAGATGCGCCACAAATGAACGTTTTACTTTCGTGAACATTTTAACTCACGATAACTACTAATGGGAGCCCTGAGCTTGTTTCTCCCATCTGGGAATGATGAGAGACAATGACACCCGAAGTGTTGCTTATGCTCAGGGAGCTACTTGGTCTCTACGTGGAGAAGCAGCTTGAAGCTTCATTGCCTTATTAACATCTGGTCACCATATCATGCAGAGTGAGAGTGGAATGTGGAATCACCTACCGGGATAAATCCATTCTCCTGTCTTTTCTCTGGGCCTTTTCCCTTCGCAAAGAAACTTTCCAAAGAATCGGATCTGATTCTGACTCATTTTGCTGCTTGTGGCTCAATGTTGGCGGCAAGAAAGATCCTCCAGACTCACATAATACATAAAATGGAAATATTTAATTATTTCTTGCGTGGCCTGGTACCAATTGGTCCATGGACCTGT
Source organism: Poeciliopsis gracilis (assembly GCA_911649635.1). Classification (NCBI taxonomy): domain Eukaryota; kingdom Metazoa; phylum Chordata; class Actinopteri; order Cyprinodontiformes; family Poeciliidae; genus Poeciliopsis; species Poeciliopsis gracilis. The sequence goes on from CAJVRI010001317.1 coordinate 262,532, forward strand.
ACTGGTCCGCAGCCCGAGGGTTGGGGACCACTGTTATAAGGAAGCGCATCTTTCGCCGGGATGCATCTGCATCTTTTACGGTACAGCGTCAAACTACATACGAAAGGTTTTGTAGTTTGGGACCATTTTGATCTTACATCAGAAAATAAAGTATTTGTTATCACTTCGTTGTTGTTTCATCTGGTTCTTTTAAGTTTCTACTTGATCTATCTTGAATCCAAATTCAGCTGAAATTGAGTCTTAGTTTACTTTCATATTATGTTCTGCAGGTTAAGTGTTGAATATGTTTGACAGAAATGTCTTATTTAAATAAATCCACCTCCTCAATCCTGAGGCATCATAAGGCATCAGAATGAATCCCAGATACACCTAAATAAACCTAGATAAACTCAGGTGTTCTACAAATTACTCAGTTGCTTTTCATGAATTATTTCATATAAATGTATTGTTTACTTCAATTTTTTTTCTACAGCAGGAGAAGTTGTGTCAAAAAAGCATATCAGACTAAATTTCAAAATTTTAGAAAAACTTTTTCTAAAACCCAGTCCACAAGCATTCTCATTCCAAATACGTTCACTTAAATTTTCACTTTATGGTACATGTTCACATTATTTATTAAAAATATTAATAATATCAAATATATTTTGAATTTAACTCAAGAAAATTCTATAATACGGTAAATAATATATATACAATGACTTAAATCTTATTGTACAGACTAGGTCAGGGGTCACCAACCCGGTCGCCCGCAGGGACCTTGTCAGTCGCCCGCGGAGCTACTTCTAAAAATAGCCATTACAGTAAGGAGCACTAACAAAGAATAATTTAATTAAATGTTTTTACATTGAAGTAATGATGTTTGTTTATATTTAGAGTTCAAAAGAGGGAAATGATCAAAACGTTTAAAATACATTGCTTTAAGTATAAAACTCTTTCCTGCTGTTAAAGTTCAGAACTGGCGCCTGCAGGAAACTATGGGAGTGCAGCAGCGCCTGCAGCTGCACTCTGTCTACCTTCACATTTTCCTTTAAGTCAAGAAAGAAAAGAATAACTTCTGGAGTTTTTATTATTTAACCCTATTTACTATTAACAAAATTGTGAAGAAAGAAAATAATAAATTGTGCCAAAAAACATCTTATTCGTAGCGCACATCGCAACACCTGAACCTGGGAACCAACACCGTCCTCTGGAGAGGCTTCGCTTCCATGTCTTTATTATTTGGCATCGTCTGGAAAAAAAGTCCACTGCTCTTGTGGTTTAGGCTTGAGCTGATTTGTGCGCATTAGAGAGGTGCTTGTGCTCTTGCAGGTCAGGTGCAGTGATAGTTTTGTGTCGGACCTATATTTTTTCACATCTGCTGGTGTCAGCCAGCGGGTGACCCGTCAGCTGTGCGGTTCGCGAAACCAGGAAAAAAGTTAATAAACCGGCGACCCGTCAGAACCGCGCAGACTGTCAGAAGCTCAGGCTGAACGTAGAACAACGGGAGGTTCAAACCCAACTCGTTCAATTTTAGCTTATAGAAAAACGCAAAGCCGTGAAATAAACAAAAGCAAACTGACCAATAAGACTTGGGCTTTGGGGTTCCCCACCTCAACCCTCAGACTGATAATATATCTTTTTACACAAAAGATATTTTATTTTCCACAGTTTTGCTAATAGAACAGATGGTTAGATAATAAAACAATAACTATTCTTTTCTTTCTTATTTAAAGGAACATTTCAAGGTACTCAGTGCTGTACAGCTGCAGGTGTTACTGCAACAATCCATCAGTTTGCTTTTGTTTATTTCAGTCACTTGTGGCCAGTTTAGAATCACAGAGAAAAGCTCCAAAAGGGAATCAAACTTAAAACTCTGTGAGCTAAAAACTTCTGATCACATAATAGCAATTAACCATAGCTGCTATATGGTAAATTATTACTGATAACTATTGTGAGTGGTCCTGATATTAATATGATCAGGCAGTATTATCATATATATATATATATATATATATATATATATATATATATATATATATATATATATATACACACTCCTGATCAAAATCTTAAGACCAGTCAAAACATTGCAAGAATTTGCATTTTGCACTATTGGATTTTAAGAAGGTTCTAAGTAGAGCTTCACAATGTTAAAAGAAGAAATCAGTGCAAGAGACAAGAACATTTGAGCAGGGAATTAATTGAAAACTGCATTTACACTCAAACATGATTTTTTCAGCTGATCAAAAGTTTAAGACCATAGCTCAAAACCCCCCGAAACAGAAACCAAAGTGTCAGAAAAAAGGACTCAGTAATGAGTAGCTCCACCATTCTTGTTGATGACTTCAAACAATCGTTTAGGCATGCTTGATGCCAGTGTTTCCAGAAGGCTAGCGGGAACGTTGCTCCAAGTGTTGAAGATGGCTTCACGAAGGGGCTCTACTGTCTGGAACTGATGTCCATTTTTGTAAACTTCCCTTGCCATCCATCCCCAAATGTTCTCAATTGGGTTTAGTGATGTTATTCTATTGGAAGAACTCCTTTGTCAGGCGGGCATTGTGAACTGCAGCATTGTCCTGTTGAAAAACCCAATCATTACCATACAGACGAGGGCCCTCAGTCATGAGGGATGCCCGCTGCAACATCTCCACATAGCCAGCCGCTGTTTGACGCCCCTGCACAACCTGAAGCTCCATTGTTCCATTGAAGGAAAACGCACCCCAAATCATGATGGCGCCCCCACCACTGTGCCGTGTAGAAAACATCTCAGGTGGGATCTCCCTGTCATGCCAGTAACGTTGGAAGCCATCAGGACCATCAAGGTTAAACTTTTTCTCATCAGAGAAGACAACTTTCTTCCATCTTTGCAAGGGTGCACCATGTTTGGTCCCGTGTCTTGACGGATAGCCAATCGGATCCTGCGGCTCAGAGCTGGCGAAATTTTTTGGGGTCTACCACTTGACTTTTTTGTTCCATAACCCTCAGGATCATTTAAAAAATGCAAAATGACTGTCTTACTGCGTCCAACCTCAGCAGCAATGGTACGTTGTGAGAGGCCTTGCTTATGCAGCTCAACAATCCTACCACGTTCAAAGTCAGTGAGCTTTTTTGCTTTTGCCATCAGGAGGTCTTGACAGTGTTAAGACTTCACAGAACATGACATGGAATCCAGATTTTTGCACAGCTTTTGGCTTTTAAAGACTATGGTCTTAAACTTTTGATCAGCTGAAAAAAATCATGTTTGAGTGTAAATGCAGTTTTCAGAAAATTCCCTGCTCAAATGTTCTTGTCTCTTGCACTGATTTTTTCTTTTAACATTGTGAAGCTCTACTTAGAACCTTCTTAAGATTCAATAGTGCAAAACGCAAATTCTTGCGATTTTTTGACTGGTCTTAAGATTTTGATCAGGAGTGTGTATATATATATATATATATATATATATATACACATCCATCCATTTTCCGTCACCCTTCTCCCTAACGGGGTCGGGAGGTGCTGGTGCCTTTCTCCAGCTGCGTTCCGGGCGAGAGGCGGGGTCACCTGGACAGGTCGCCAGTCTGTCGCAGGGCAACACAAAGACAAACAGGACTAACAACCATACACACACACACTAAAGAGAATCTGGAAAGCCCAATCAGCCTGACAGTCATGTTTTTGGACTGTAGGAGGAAGCCGGAGAAAACCCACGCACGCACGCACAGGGAGAACATGCAAATTCCGTGCAGAAAGACCCCGGGCCGGGAATCGAACCCAGGATCTTCTTGCTGCAAGGCAACAGCGCTACCCACTGCGCCACTGTGCAGCCATATATATATATATATATATATATATATATATATATATATATATATATATATATATATATATATATATATATATATATATATATATATATATATATATATATATATATATATATATATATAGTAGACCCGAATCCAGTCTGGGTCCTTAGGCAAGACCCTTCAAGCTACTGCCTACCTCATACCATGAGAGATACTAAGTTGCGTAACATGCCGGCTCAGACGTCGCCCGGCCAAACAAGGTCTGCGTCAGGTGTTGGGGGAACCAGAGCACCTTGATGACAAATGGGCTACTGGAACAAGACGGAAATGGGCGAGAGATGAAAATGTGGATCTGTTGGAATGCTACTACTCAAGTAACCCTAGTCAGAGAGGTTACATGCAAAGACTGGGGGAAGGAATGGTTACTTCGACATCCCCAGTCAACACTAAGCGCCAAACAACTAGTAGCTCAGTGTTCCAACATCCATAAGCGGCAACTGCTATCACAACTTGAGATTGACGAGATACAACACAAATGCTACGGCAAATGGGAGGAACCCGGATGTCAGAACTGTGGGGACTTAACTACAAGTCCCCCACCCAGTGAGGATACACGGCCCCAGTGAGCGAATCAGAGCTGAGCGAGACAGCTGCTGACCTGAGAGAGAGAATCATGACCCGAATGACAACCAGGCCTCCCAGGCGCCAATTACAACGGCTGAGTGAAGTACCATCAGAAAGTCTCATTGAGAATGTGAATGCAGCATTGAGAACGATCCCTACCAATACCATAACAGAAACCAATGAGCTGATCTACAACTCAGCATCAGTGATCCTTGAGATACTTGGCTATAAGAGCAACCATGAGACCCAATACCCACCATGGAAAAAGACGGTTAGAGGCTAAAATCAAGGTAACAAGGAGGGAAGTGAGCCAACTGTCAGAGCTCCACAAGGGTACAATGAAAAAGACCAGTACCCAGAAAGTACAGACAGATGCCCATACCTGAAGCACTCGAAACTGCCAAACAGAGGCTCCAAGCCTTGGCCAGCCGCCTAAAGAGATACACAAGGGAGAATGAATCCAGAAGGATTAATCGGCTCTTCTCCACTCAACCAGCTAAGGTGTACTCTCAATGGCAGGGTAATAATAACAGAGCAGACCCACCAAGGCTGGAGACGGAACAATACTGGAAAGGCATATGGGAAAGGGAGGCGTCCCACAACAGCAATGCACAGTGGTTGATCTCTCTACGAGAGGACCATAGCAACCTCCCTGAGCAAGCCCCGGTAACCATCACTGTGACAGATGTCCAAGAAAAGAGTCTCAGGTATGAAAAACTGGACAGCACCAGGGCCTGACATGATCCATGCCTACTGGCTAAAGAAACTCACTGCCCTCCATGAGCGACTGGCAGGCCAAATGAACCAGCTGCTACAAAGTGGGACTCACCCTGAATGGTTAACTGAAGGGCGGACAATCCTAATCCAGAAGGATCCATCAAAGGGTCCAGTCCCACCCAACTACCGACCAATAACCTGCCTCTCCACAACCTGGAAGCTCATGTCAGGCATCATAGCGGCCAAGATAAGCAAACACATGGATAAACACATGAGCATGGCACAGAAAGGTATCGGTGTAAATAGCAGAGGAGCCAAACACCAACTCCTCATAGACCGCACAGTTGCCCGAGACTGCAAAACCCGACACACCAACCTGTGCATGGCTTGGATTGATTACAAGAAAGCCTATGACTCAATGCCGCATACTTGGATCATTGAATGCTTAGAGATGTATAACATCAACAGGACTCTGAGAGCCTTCATTGCAAATTCGATGAGGCTATGGAAAACCACCCTTGAAGCCAACTGCAAACCACTTGCAGAAGTGTCCATCAAATGTGGCATATACCAAGGAGATGCTCTGTCCCGCTACTGTTCTGCATAGGCCTGAACCCCCTCAGCCAAATTATCAACAAGACTGGCTACGGATACCGACTCAAAAAAAATGGGGCCAACATCAGTCACCTTCTCTACATGGATGACATCAAGCTGTACGCCAAGAGTGAGCGAGACATCGACTCACTGATCCATACCACCAGGATCTACAGCACGGACATTGGGATGTCATTCGGACTAGAGAAGTGTGGTCGAGCTGATAACAAAGAGGGGGAAGGTGATCCGCACAGAAGGGGTCTCACTCCCAGAAGGAACAATAGCAGACATAGAGGACAATTACAAGTACCTAGGTATACCACAAGCAAATGGCAACCTCGATGAGGTCACAAGGAAAGGAGCCACAGCTAAATACCTCCAGCGAATAAGGCAAGTCCTGAGAAGCCAGCTCAATGGCAAGAACAAAATCCGTGCGATAAACAGCTACACCCTGCCAGTAATCAGATACCCTGCTGGAATAATTAGCTGGCCAAAGGAGGAGATAAAAGCCACAGATATTAAGACTAGAAAGCTACTAACAATGCATGGAGGGTTCCATCCCAAATCCAGCACCCTGAGACTGTACACGAGCCGCAAGGAAAGGAGGCAGAGGACTAGTGAGTGTGAGCACCACTGTCCAGGGACGAAAACAACTAAGATCCATAAATACATCAGGGACAAAGCCTCAAAGACAATGTGCTCAGTGAATGTCTCAGACAACAGGGAACGGAGGTTGAGGTGCCAGAGATACCATCATGGGAGGACAAGCCCCTACATGGGATGTACCACCAACAAATAACCCAAGTGGCTGATATCAGTAAATCCTACCAATGGCTGGAAAAAGCTGGACTCAAGGACAGCACAGAGGCCCTCATCATGGCCGCCCAGGAACAGGCCCTAAACACCAGAGCAATAGAGGCCCAGATCTACCACACCAGACAAGACCCAAGGTGTAGGTTGTGCAAGGAGGCCCCTGAGACAGTCCAGCACATAACAGCAGGGTGCAAGATACTGGCAGGAAAAGCGTACATGGAACGACATAACCAAGTGGCAGGCATAGTGTACAGAAACATCTGTGCAGAATATGGACTGGAAACCCCGAGATCAAAGTGGGAAACACCCCCAAAGGTGGTGGAGAATGCCAGAGCTAAGATCCTGTGGGACTTCCAGATCCAGACAGACAGAATGGTAATGGCGAACCAACCCATTGTCGTAGTGGATAAACAACAGAGGAAAGCCGTTGTGGTAGATGTAGCAATACCAAGTGATTGCAACATCAGGAAAAAGGAGCATGAGAAACTGGAGAAATACCAGGGCCTTAGGGAGGAACTGGAGAAGGCCTGGAAGGTGAAGACCACAGTGGTGCCTGTGGTCATCGGGGACCCTCGGGGCAGTCACCCCCAAACTGGAGCAGTGGCTACAGCAGATCCCAGGAACAACATCAGACATCTCAGTCCAGAAATGTGCAGTCCTTGGCACAGCCAAGATACTGCAGGACCCTCAAGCTCCCAGGCCTCTGGTAGAGGACCCGAGCTCAGAGGATAACAACCACCAGCGGTGGGTGAGAAGTGAATTTTATATATATATATATATATATATATATATATATATATATATATATATATATATACATATATATATATATATATACTGCTCAAAAAAATCAAGGGAACACTCAAATAACATCCTAGATCTGAATGAATGAAATATTCTCATTGACTACTTTGTCCTGCACAAACTTGAATGTGCTGACAACAAAATCATTATTGATTGTCAATCAGTGTTGCTTCCTAAGTGGACAGTTTGATTTCACAGAATTTTGATGTACTTGGAGTTATATTGTGTTGTTTGAGTGTTCCCTTTATTTTTTTGAGCAGTATATATATATATATATATATATATATATATATATATCTATACATATATATATATATATATATATATATAAAATTCCCTTCTCACCCACCGCAGGTGGTTCTTATCCTCTGAGCTCGGGTCCTCTACCAGAGGCCTATGAGCTTGAGGGTCCTACAGTATCTTGGCTGTGCCAAGGACTGCACATTTCTGGACTGAGATGTCTGATGTTGTTCCTGGGATCTGTTGTAGCCACTGCTCCAGTTTGGGGGTGACTGCCCCGAGGGCCCCAATGACCACAGGCACCACTGTGGTCTTCACCTTCCAGGCCCTCTGCAGTTCCTCCCTGAGGCCCTGGTATTTCTCCAGTTTCTCGTGCTCCATTTTCCTCTGTTGTTTATCCACTACGACAATGTGTGGTTGGTTCGCCATTACCATTCTGTCTGTCTGGATCTGGAAGTCCCACAGGATCTTAGCTCTGGCGTTCTCCACCACCTTTGGGGGTGTTTCCCACTTTGATCTCGGGGTTTCCAGTCCATATTCTGCACAGATGTTTCTGTACACTATGCCTGCCACTTGGTTATGTCGTTCCATGTACGCTTTCCCTGCCAGTGTCTTGCACCCTGCTGTTATGTGCTGGACTGTCTCAGGGGCCTCCTTGCACAACCTACACCTTGGGTCTTGTCTGGTGTGGTAGACATGTCTGGTGTGGTATATATATATATATATATATATATATATATATATATATATATATATATATATATATATATATGGTTATAGTTATAAAGACTGTATCAAACGAGTAGACCTTCGTGTTACTCTGTACCCATGAAATAGCTCCCAGTCTCAAAAAGGTTGGTGACTCCTGGACCAGGTCATCAAATCAATCTGTTAACTACATTGCCTGTAGGGATTTTTAATGTCCAGCATGTGTCAGTATTCAGTGGCACAGTATCGAAACAGTGCCAATGCAGTTTTGCTTTGGGTCGAAACACTTCATGTTGCCTCATTTACATTGCATCATTACAGCGCAGCATAACGTCTTAGTCGTCCTACATAAATTTTGGGGGGTTATACACTAAGACAAAAACAAGATTGATTTTCAACCAGAGAAAGGAAGAAAAGTAAAAAAGAAAAATGTGACAAGCTACTACCATGTACAACGCTATTCTAGAATCCAGAATTTTAAATCCACAACACTTTCCGAGTCTCCTCCTATTTTAATATTTTACGAGTATTTGTGTTTCTCGGAGCATTACAGGGTCTGATCTTGTGGCAAACCTACTGGAATGTCTACTTTTGGAAAGAATGACAGCTATTCTACATATTTTCCATTTTCTAATAAATCTATTCAAGAGGTGTATTATTTTTTATCTACAGGAATTACAGACTTGGAAGAGGTTTCCCAGTTTCTGAAGGAGGGTATCATTATGAAGGACTTCAGCCACACCAATGTTCTCTCTCTGCTGGGCATCTGCCTTCCACCTGAGGGTTCACCGCTGGTGGTCCTTCCCTATATGAAGCATGGTGACTTGCGCAACTTCATCCGCGACGAAGTGCATGTAAGAGAGTGCAGCAAAAGTCTTGTCCTCTTTCGCCATCTGTTTAGGCGTCACATTGGTACGATGATGGACAAATCTCCATCGGCAAATGTGTTTGTCTCACAGAATCCAACAGTAAAGGACCTGATGGGCTTCGGACTGCAGGTTGCCAGGGGGATGGAGTACCTTGCCAGCAAGAAGTTTGTCCACCGTGACCTGGCTGCCAGAAACTGCATGTGAGCTCGTTTAGATTATTTTATACCACTCAAGAATTTTATCCAATAACCACACATGATTAAAAAAAACAAAAAGAAAAGTCTACAGAAATGTTGAAAGCACTGTAACAAAACACTTTGGATTTTTCTTGGTTGACAGCTTAAAACTTTTCTCACACTTTTTTGTGTATCTAAACTCTCCTGACTTCTGAAAAACTTTAATTTCTATTGTTTTGCCAACAGTGTTATTCATTACAATGTAATGTAGACAGAAGAATGAAGAAATAGAGATGGTCATGTCATTCATCATTTTTTATTCCCACTTATTGTCACAATAATAGATGTTTAAAATTCACAAAAACTTGCAGAAGTTGTGAAATGTTTCACTTTTATCTGCAGAATAAATGTCCATTAATGTCTAAATTCATTTATCCCTGTAACTTCAATCACTGTGTGGCAAAATATTTCCAGTTTTTCAGTTACAAGAATGAACGCATTTTTGTTTTTAATTATTTTAAATTTTCATAAAGAAATAGTGTGTATTGTCAGACATGCCTTCCAAAACAGAGGATAGATTATTTTTATTACTATTATTATTTGATTCCTCCTTTTGTAAAGCCAATTACTGACACAGTTATAACCAGGTTTCAGGAAACAGTAAGTGATGCTGCTTTTAAAAAAAAATTAAAATCTGACAATCTGGTACATTTTATAAATGTACCTAAACATGGGCACATTTATCATCATAGTTGCATATTTTAACCTTAGATTGTTCAATGTTAAAATATGTGCTAATTTTGTCATTTGAAAGAGACACTATTAGTTTAGCAGGACAAATGATATGCAAACTCTGCTTTGCAGGTGTCATGTGCAAGCAGCAGCCTGTCAGACTACAGATATTCCAGTTTTGTAGATTAAAAATAACAGTTTTTGAACATAAAAGACGTTTAATTCAGCATTTCAGAAAATGACCTTTTTGTTGCTCAATATATCTAAGACATGTTCTGTTGGTTCTTGTATGTGTGGGAGGGAAAGGAAAATAAAGGCAAAGCTAACTAACCATCTCACCACAGAATGTAATGGTATGCTTTCCCTGCCAGGCTGGATGAGAGTTACACAGTAAAGGTGGCAGACTTCGGCCTCGCTAGAGATGTTTACGACAAAGAATACTACAGTGTCCACAATAAGAGTGGCGTCAAGCTGCCCGTCAAGTGGATGGCCCTAGAGAGTCTCCAAACACACAAGTTCACCACCAAGTCAGATGTGGTGAGAACGCTTTCATTAATTGCTTTAAAATGCAAAGGTGTCACAGGGCTTGGCTTTAAGGAAGAACTTACCTTTATGTTGAGAGGTTTTACAAATCATATTGTAGGTGGATGCTTAATGTTAAGGTTAATTTGTGTAGTATCTGAAAGAAACAGCTGAGGCATGCAAAGTTGCACAAGGTTTCCCCCAGAAAACCTGCTAAGCCCTGCTAAGGTTAGGGGCTGGGCCAGTCATTCATCCAGCGGCCCATTGTGTTTTTGAGTTAAACATTTTTAAAGTTGACTGGAAATTTGTAAATGTCACTTTATATTTATGTATTATAAGAAGATTAATACCTGAACACCACCTATAAAATCTTAGACTGGTGGGGGCACAAGTAAAGCCTGATGATCCACCAGGCTTATAATGCACTGAGAGAAACCCCCTGCATCTGAAAGTCTTGTTTTTTTAACCAGACAAGCAGAATACTGACCCAAACAACATGTTATTTCAAATATGAAGGTGGAGGAATAATGTTTTGGGCCTTTTTTGCAATCATACAACCAGGATAACTTCCAAGCAACTGCGTCAGCCATCAACTCGTCTGTATGCTGGGTTGAGGCAATGTTATTATTAGCCTAAGTACGGTCATTATTAAAGTAAAGACCAGATATTTTCTCTATCACAACTTTATCTTTTGATTAAGCCTTTCACAATAAGAAAATCAGTTATTATATATATATATATATATTCAGCTTATAGAGTCATGGTCCATTTTCATGTTTTCAGTTGTAAGTGGTTCTTATTTAAGTTTTATTGCTATTTTGTTTTTGTGTTTTATTTTGGATATTGAAAATATCTTCCAGTTAAATGCTAAATGTTCTCTACACAATTAAAGTTTACTGGTTTTTGACCAGGCAAGCTCTCGAAGACTCATGAATATAACACACCTAACATTAATAACATAAGGGTAGTCTTATGCCATTATCTGTTCTTCTTTTTTTTTTTTTTTACTTAAAAATTGTCTCAAAGTAACAATATTGTCATCTTATTGCAATAAATACTGGAACAATTTATTGTCCACCAAAATCAATCGTGACTGGTCTGTTTGTGATTGTTACGAAGGTGTGCTAATGAAAGCTAGTATTTCTGCTTTTTTTTTTTTTTTTCCAGTGGTCGTTTGGAGTCCTGCTGTGGGAACTGATGACACGTGGCGCCCCGCCATACTCTGACGTGAACTCCTTTGATATCACCGTGTTCCTCCTGCAGGGCAGGCGGCTGCTGCAGCCCGAGTTCTGCCCAGATGCTCTGTGAGTGCGCACAGGTTCACAGGTTCTGTTCACATCGTTCACATGGCTCGGCTGGCATAAGTAATGTACAGTAAAGCTGTGCTTTCGGTACATCATGAAAGGTTGCTGTGATTTGAAGGAAGAATCAGCTACAGTGGATTAACTGTATAAACAACTGCAGTCATAAATCAAACTCAGGTCATCCATCATTGTCAGCTGAACACTAAAATATGCGTTACGTCACATCAGCTGTTTTGGTCACATGAAAACCCTTTTTAACTTTTAAGTTTAAATAGAAATCACACCAAAGGATGGCATTTATTTTCTGCTTGGCCTCGTTTCTGTGGATGCTCCCACAGATCAGCCACCGGCACTGCTTCCAGCTGATGTAGACATGTTCAGTAAGAGTTTTCCAGCCAAAATCTACTGAGAAGATGACAAGGAAAATTGCTTTATGCAAATATCACCACAGTGATTCATCCTTCTCACGACATCAGATGCAATGTTGGGTTGACAATAGAAAATAAGATTTATTTTTGAGAATCTTTTGACTCCTTTTTTATGTTTTCATAAAAACAGTAAACATTTTCCAGCATTTGTAAGCAAGTTGTAGAAAAATATTTCAGGTTTTGTGCTTGTCTCAATCTAACTTTTTTAGATTCTGAACTAGACCAATGGTGGATAGAGTAGCTAAAAATTTTTCCTCAAGTCAAACTGGCACTACTTCAGTATATTTTATTACCTTTGAAGAAAAAACTAGGCAACTGAAAAAATATTTAAGCAAAAGTAAAAATAAATATTTTAATTTTATTTATTTTAAGCCATCTAATTTAACTTGTGAAAAGTTATGTAATTAGACATTCAAAGTTTTGTGCAAGAAAGTACAAATACATATCAGTACAGAATATCAGATTCATCCAAATAAACATTTCCATATGTAATTTTCACTACATAAAGGTTTTAAAATCAACACATATAGTAGGCAACATATTACATGTTTAACTAGAAAAGTATTTCCAGTAGCAAAATCTACTGTTTACTGCTTATTCACTTCCCATTTCCTGTAACAAATGCAATAAAATGTCTAGTTCATGTTGACTCATAAAAACCTGTGAAAAGCTCCTTTAATATACCACCAATAGGCTAGTGTTGCGGTCAACTAGCATCTGCAGATGAAGGCAGATGAACTGGTTAGCCAATTACGATTAATTAGTGGTTAAGCATGTCATACATGATGCTTAAATGTAATTTTACTTCAGCAGACTAATCTACATACAGAACAGCACTTTATGAGACAGATTCAAATATCATGTCGTGTTTAATATCTCAAGAGCAACTTATATCCTGGGAAAAGTAAAAACAAGAGAACCATTACAACCTGGCATTGTAAAACAAACAGCAACAATAACCTGATAGCTGATAACATTATGAGTTGCTCTGTCAGTATGCGTGTGTGTGTGTGTATGTGAAACTGGGTAGAAGTTGGGAGTGTTCATGTGGGAGTAAAGCAGAGGACCAAAAGTGCACATCAGAGGATGATGTATGTCTGCAGACATTCCTGCAATTTTTCCCTGCTGATGGTTCTCAGAGGGCCTCAGGTAGCAGCAGGAACCAGCTTGTAACTTGAACAAATGTGTTAATGAGGTTCTTCGTTTTGTTACTCTATCTACGAGCAGATCAAAGGAGAAAAATGAACAGGCAGGCTGAGGAGTTTTACTGAAGTTACTGAGCTCCGGTCTGTCTGCTCATGTAAATGCAGTGGTGGGTGCTGCTAATTAAAAAGTTAGCTGTGCTAACCCTAAAGAACTAATCACAAACATTAGTTCCACTAACTGCAATGGTACATTCACACCAAACCCGTTTTCAGCATCAAGCGTCTGGTTTACATTCAAAGTCTACATGGAGCTGCATCAGGGGCCCATCACGGCTCATTTAACGCGTCTAGTGCGGCGTGATATGAACCATTTGATGTGCCAAGAGTGTCCAACACATCCAAAACACTTGACAAATGTGCCGGCAACGGAAAATAACAGCTAGAATAAAGTCTATGTCTGGTGTACATAGACTTTGAATGTATACCAGACGCTCTAGACATGTGAAACTCTAGGTGTAGAACAAAGTGTCAAGCATCTGCATTAAAAGTGCACACCTGTCAAACTTGAAGCATCGGACACATTTTTGACGCACATTACATGTTTGGTTGTGAAGCATAAAGCACAATGGTAATGTTATTTAGGGGAAAGTAATGCTAAAGCAGGTTTCAGTCACGTGATTTTGATAGCATGCAAATGTGGCGTAATTTCAGATGAAGGGCAGAAAGGGACATTTCAATGAGGGCAATCGTTGCGCAAACTTCATATTATAGAGTGGTAGATACAATTTCCTGCAACTTTTAGCGCCGACTCTTCTAATTTTAGAAACTTGTGGAAACAGGAACAAAACTGTTTTTCTACCTGTTAGTTTTACATTTTGGAGTCCAACATCCACATGGGTGGAGCCTGAACTCAGTTCAGAGGATGAGACACGTATATTAAGATGCAAGTGGATTACCTGTAGCTGACTCAAGTACAAGTATTCTGGGTTTAACTGCATCTCACTTGTCAACGTACCGAAGTATTTTAACTATTTGGTTCAGGGCACCAAGCAGAAAGATAAAACTGATTCAATCTCGGCTCCGTAAAGTAGCGTCAACAAGGTTTTGTTGATGTGGAAGGGAGAGAGTTTCCTGAGAGTTATAAAGTTCCTAATGAGACAAAGAGTAACAATCAGGAACAAACACTCAGGAACAAGGAGATCCAAATATCCAAACATCTAGTTGAGGTTTTGATGGCAGCAACTGCATATTTAAGAAGAATTGAGCAAAAGAACACTAATTATTTCCTCATGACATCTGATAATGCACTAGTGAAATAGAAATAAATGCTTGAACTGCTATGTCCAAGCTAAAGAAGACAGCAGCTGAACATCCTCTCTCATCTCCTCCTCCAGCTACACGGTGATGATTGAGTGCTGGCATCCTAAGCCGGAGCGCCGACCTTCCTTCTCCGAGCTGGTGTCCCGCATCGCCGCCATCTTCTCCAGCTTCAGCGGGGAGCACTACGTCCTCCTCAACACGGCGTACGTCAACATCGAGAAGATGAGCCCGTACCCCTCCCTTCTCACCTCCACGTCATCTTCCTCAGACTCCTCCTCTGAGCCCTGCACCTCCTTTTCCCTGCCCTCCCAGTCCCCGCTCCTCTGCCGCATGGACCATGAATGTTGCACCTGAAACAGGAAGGGAAGTAGTGGGGCCAATCGTCAACTGAGAGATGGACTCAGAAAGCAGGGAGCTACTGTCAATAACTTGCCAAACACTGGACGCTGCGTGCAGAGGACACCAGGGATTCTTTGGAGCTCAGAGTAATCAGGATACTTTTGGAAACCTCAACGTGGCGCAGCGCGAACCAACGTGGCTCCTACCACAACCTCTCAATGAGCATAGTCATAGACTTTCACAGGACAGAGGAACTCTGTGTCACAGAGGGGGAAGGGAGGGCGACAACTTTTTGAATCCACAAAATGGAAAACAACCTTTTTGTTTTCCACTTAACTGGAAAACAAAAAGGTTGCCTGTGTGAAACACCCAGATGGTGTTTTTGGGTTAGTTAATGATATATCATTAACTAACCCAAATACAGTTGTCACACTTGACAAATGTGGATGCCCTCTAAGAGAGAAGAAAGACCACAATGTAAGTTACCTCTTAAAACACTAGATGGCGGTGAGATCTTGACAGTCTGCAGGTGGTTAATACTTCAAAGTTGTGTTCTTCAAAACATTCTTGATTGTTTTCTTCAAGTAAGGAGCGACTGTCCTTATTGTTTTTAATAATAATAATAATAAGGGCAAAATTACACAGACCCACTGGGTTCTTTCACTGTTTGTCACATTACAACTCCACTTCACTATCCCACTAGGCACTGGCTGAATGTTCAGGGTTGCTGTTGGAAGGTGAACCTTGACCTGAATCACCTGACTGTTCTGTATTTCAGTCCATTGATTGATTCCCATCAAATATGATCAGTTTCCCTCTTTTTCCTGAAGGAAAAACATCTGTATAGCATGACACCGCCATGCCACGTTTCACCAGAGGGTGGTGTGTTAGTTTCACATGTCATCTGAAAAGCTCAATTTTTGTCTCATCTGACCATGTTTGCTAACTTCCCTCCAAGAGTAGCAGAATCATTTTATTTGTACTACTTCAAAGACACAGCAAATTTACAAATTCACTAAAATGACTTCCGAAGGCGATTGATTGCGTAAGTGGGTTGAATAGAAATTACATGTCAGATTTTATGGGCAACTTTTTTTTAGATTAATTTTTTAAATTTTTTTTTTTTAACGTTTGTTATAACAGTCACTATGTTCTGACC
Organism: Poeciliopsis gracilis; assembly: GCA_911649635.1. Classification (NCBI taxonomy): domain Eukaryota; kingdom Metazoa; phylum Chordata; class Actinopteri; order Cyprinodontiformes; family Poeciliidae; genus Poeciliopsis; species Poeciliopsis gracilis. Next base: position 278,790 of record CAJVRI010001317.1, read on the forward strand.
GGAGAATACGAGCCAGATAATCTGAAAAAAATCAAGCTCCTCTGTCTTCTCCCTGTGGTCCTAGTGCCATTTGCTGAAATCCAGCATGCCCAGTCAGAAACAACTAATCAGAGCCAGGAGGAGGGTCCTTAGCATTGTCAGTCACACACATTGTTGTTCAAGCTCAAGATTGCTGGTGTGCATCTGCGGCTGTGCTAATGGTGGAGAAAGACTATAACATAACAGGAATTTACTCCTAATTTCTTGAGGTGTCAGCTGGCTCCACTGTGGGGGAGGAGCTTCAGAAGCGGGGGGAGGAGCCAGCAAGGCGGGCTTGTTCAAATTTTCCCCAATGTTCTGAGAACTCCCTTGTGTAACTTTAAAAACCATGTATTACTTTCATTCTGCTTCAGCAACACGAACTACCTTGTGCTGGTCTTCAAAATAAAAGTCCCTGTAAATTACACCGATCTTTGCAATTGTAATGAGACAAAATACAGGAAAAGTCCAGAGGCTGTGAACACTTTTCACAGGGGATTGCTGTAGTTTCACTAAACTGATCACAAATGGGCATAAGCTTGTAAACCACTCAGTGATCAATGTTGTGATTGTTAACGATTGTTTCATGTAGAAGTTTCTTTGGGTCTGGCTGCCAGTGTGTTTGGAAATGGACACGTATGAATATTTGATCTGATGAGAACAAAAAATTCCGTACTATATTTTTGTATATGACTAAATTAGCCTTTTCAATTAAACACATTCCAATGGAAAGAGCATTATAAACCAGTTGGACAACCTTTTTTAGTTTTGACAAATCACTGCCATTTTGTAGATAAAGACAATAAAACAGAGCGTGGATGTTTGTTTGGCCTCTGGCTGTTTTTGCCAGATCACAGTAAAAGAACAGAACGATGGAGGAGAAAAAGAACAAGACCTTCCTCCTGTTACAGAAAGACTGCCGTCTCCTTGATCACGTTCTCAACCATGTTGTTGACGTTTAACACTCATTGTTGTACAGTATGTGTGCATATCATTTTGTTTTGTCTCTAAAAATTATTGAAGGTACATGTTCCTACATGATATATAATGAACCTTGTAAGGGTAATAAAACTATGATTTAAATGATGTTTCTTTTTTTACTGACTGACATTGATTTTTGTTTCAACTAAACATATTCCAATCTTAACTTGTCTGTTTATGACATTTTATGTTCAGTTTAGTCTCTGAGATTTAACCTTTTCTCTTTAAACCCAAAGGCAACATCAGAACGTTTCACTCCTGTCTTCTAACAGTCCGGTGTTGACCTTCCCAGACCCTGCTCATACTTCTTAGTCTTGATTGAGCCAAGACTGTGCATTAACAGTGAAGGCCAAGAGTTAAACCTATACAGAAGATGGATTATTTAATAAATACAAACTCCTGACAGACAGAACTCCATATCCCCCTCCTAAGGTCATGGCAGATAATGGCCTATTGATATGGACTGTAATTAATTAGACATCCAACCTTCATTGGATTCCAGCAACTGTGGGATATTTGTTATTACAGTCTTCAAGGTCAGGTTCATTTTCATCTGTAAGAAGTATCAGTGTGTCATTAGTAGAAGCTTAAAGAAGAATCATTTCGCTAACCTATCCATGCATCAACAATCTTACATTATTTTGTATTATATTTTGTTGAGTCACAACTACAAAAATTTGTGTTCCTCATTGGATTTTTATTTTAGAAATGAACAGTCGGTTTATCCAGTAGATTTATTTGCGTTGATTTTATTTTTATTTTATTCCTTACTATACAATTACGTAGATGTGTTTATTTTTCTGTCCCTCTAATTACATTACTTCCTCCCACAGTCCAGAAACATGATCTGTGAAGCTAATTAGTTAATTACCTTTAGTTGTCCTTTGGATTGAGTGTCTCTTGGTTGTTTGCCCTGTGATGAACTGGTGACATATACATACTACCCTGCCTCTCGCTGCAGTAATTGCTGGAGACCAGCGGTGCTCAAGTCCAGTCCTGGAGAGCTACCGTCCTGCAACCTTTAGTTGCAGCCTTACTCCAGTAGACCAGGCTCAGCTGTGAACAGGCCTGGTAACAAGCCATTCATTTGATTCAGGTGTGTTGGAGCAGGGACGCATCTCATAGTTGCAGGATGGTAGCTCTCCAGGACTGGACTTGAGCACCCCTGCTGGAGATGGATTGCTGGATAAATTGAAAATAATGCTGATGATAATAAAATATTTAGGAAGATGTACATGAATGTTAGCAGACAAGTGCACAAACCTGTATCAAGGAATGAGGATGTGTTAAAATGTACAAAATGTCCCATTTTTGAACTTTTTGACTCAAAATGTACAAAAATGTCTGAACAATTTTGAACTATAACCCTGAGATGGACTAGTGGCCTGTCTATGGTGACCCCGCCTCTCGCCCATTGACCCTGGGCAAGATGGGCACTAGCATCCCTCACAACCCCAATAGGAATAAAATAAATGGACAGGTGGACGGACAGATTATAAACTGTTGACTGCTTGAGAATAAGGTTAAAAGTATTTCATTGTTTAAATACAAGCAGAGAATTGGGACAAAGAAGAACCTGATACAAGGTGTCATGTGCAACGATATGTCATATTATATCAGAACCAATTTGCAAAGCAACTGAAGTTTTAAAGAATTGTTACTGATGCATTTTTCAATAGTTTATTCTGAATTTGTCTGTCTGGGTTTCTGGTTTGAAGGATTAAAAACATATTTACATGTTTTGGATCATCAAACAAATTTTAATATCAGACAAAGAAAAATGAACACAAAATGCTCGTTAGGGGAAAGAAAGGCAGAGAATTAATGATAAAACGTTCTCTCTAACTCATCCTGAACCATTAAAATAATATCCCCAATAACAATATGGTATTTATTTATTTATTTGATTGTTTATTTATTTATTCAGTAGTTTTTATTACTTTTATTACTGTTGTGAAGCGAGGCACATTTTGTTCTGTTCGTCCACATGACTGTCCACAAAAGTCTTGGAGATATTTTCTGGGGCAAAAGTGAGATGGATATCTGTGTTCTTTTTGTTTTGACCTTGAATTTCTCCCATAGTTTTTCCCTATCTTAGTCCAGAATCAAGAACCCTGACCTTAACTGAGACAAGTGCCTGGATTGCTCTTGGCTAGCTTGAAAGAGTCTTGGACTGATGTTGGTTAGTCCAACTCTACAGATCAAGGCATGAAGTTTTGCTTTTTGAGATCTTTTTTGTTCTCTTTGTGTTGCCAGTCAGATTCTGTTTAAGTTTTTTTTGTTTCTGCTGCATGTTTTACAGTGTTGCTCCAATTCAACACACCCGTATCAAGTAAATGCCTCATTAGTTGGAATTTGCAGAGGTAACTTGATCAGAATTTTAACTCAGCTTGCAAAAGAATATTAACCACAGTTCTGTCATGATGTCATATGTAGAATCAGGTTGGTTTTGGGAGCTATTTTTCTCTTAATAAAATAAGTTTATTCATATTTACTCAGGTTGTCTACATATGGGACTGAAATGTGTTACATGATCTAAAACATTGACTGAGAAAGTTATTTAGCTCAGCCATAAGACCGTTTTTCTTTAAAAACTTTTGACTGAACTTACACTTACCAGTCACATTATCTAAGACGTTTTAAAAAAATTATAAAAACATGTATTGTTTTTAAGAGGGAAGAAGATTAGAAGAGAGGAATGTTCAAGCGAACACAGAGCTCTCCACCAGTGTGCATTATCTTTGTTCCAAGGATTAAACTGTCTCTGCAAAAACCACATTAAGCCCCAGCTAACATACACAGGAGGCACGTCTGACTTTGCTTTTCAACCTAATCGTCCAGCTCCCTGCAGCCAAACCAGGCTTGTTTTGTCTTTCATCCCTCCTTGCTTTCAGTCTTTCACTCTGCCCCCATCAGGGCTGCCAGTCCACTCAGACTCAGACACAATGAGAGCTGGATCAGAGTATGTCAGCAGTGGAATCCCATGTTACAAATGTAGCATGGCTAATGAAGTGTTTTCTTTACCAATCGCCAATGAAAATAATCTTGGCTGTTGTAATCTGTGTATTAACAGAAGCCATACCTTCACTTCTTCATACTAATATGCACTAAAGTCAACATGCTGAGGCTTTTTTTCTGGCTCCATTCCACTGTTTCCATCTGACTGTTTGTTTGGTGAATTTAAGCTTTTGTGCCTGTCTCCTGTGATGCTTGCTGGAATTCTATAAGAAGTAAGAAATGTGACCCATGAGATGAAAACAGTAAAACAGGAAGTTGATTTTATTTATTTTTTTTCCCAGGAGTAATCAGGTGAGTTAGCAGCATCTGTATGCATGGCAGAGGGATCACAGATCAGGAGAGCGTTACTGTTTTTGCAGTTCTCAGCCCACCTGTACGCATGGCCACTTCAGAACCTGTTGGCTGACACCAACAGAAATAAACCTGAACACTTCCTCACCAGTCCAAAGAAGTGGAGTGTTGGGTTCTTTAAAAAGGTTCTGGGTTATTGGGTGAGCTCCAGACATGGCAGTGCCCTGTGACCAACTGAGTCAGGTCACGGTCATTAAATGGTTAATGAGTTCTGGCTTCGGTGACTTAAGGGAGGGAAATGGCGCCAGGTGGTGGCACCCACACACACACACACACACACACACACACACACACACACGCACACACACGCACGCACACGCACACACACGCACACACACATACATAACAACTTCTGACCCCCTCCATCAGGTGGTGACCTTAGATAAGGTGCTTTGGACATTTGTGTTTGTGTTGAAACAAGTTCAAATTGTTTAATGAGCTATCAGCGCCCCCTGTTGACACTGCAGAATTTTTTTTGAACCAACCAGAGCAAATAACGCTGGTTTACAAAGAATATTTTTGGGAGTTGTCTCTTTTTTAACTGAATTAGGATTATTTTGCACCGTTGAATCCAAAAATTCTATCCATTTTTCTCAATCAGGTTTTTATTCTAATATGATTTAGAGAAATCTGATCTTCTGACTAAATTTATGACATTTTTAATCTTATCAGTTTATTTCTATTAATATTTCTCATTCAAAAAAGGTTTTAGGATCATTTTCTTTCTAACAGTATATTAATGAAATGCTACAAACATGGACTTCTGTAAATTATATAATAATCACTAATAAGGGTAAGAACATGTGAATTGAACATTATGTCTTCATTGTGTAAAATTCTCCATCTCTTTTCTGTCCTGATGGAATCTCTCCTGCTCATCATTCACTGATCAGATTCTCAGGAAACTGATCCAGATGAGAGAACAAGTCATGCATTTTGATGCTCATGTTGCTCCATAGTTCAGGAAGTTGACCTGATGGAGCAAAACCAATGTGATTTTTGGATTCATCTCATCAAAATGACCCTGAAACTGTGGAAAACCCCAGACAAGTTTTTGCCTGGTGTCCAGGTTAATCAGAGGACCACATGAAAGAATGTGGTGCTAACTTTGAAGTATTTGTCATGAGTCCAGCTGTAGCATCATCAACATACAATCTGTAGCGTTTTGCAGCCTGTAAAATGTAATGAATGTCTAAGTTCTTGATATGCAACAGTGATATACCTGCTACAGATGCAGCAGAGCTGTAGCACAAAGTTGCTACTGCATTTATCTGAGGTTAGAATGTGTGTATCAATCTGAAGCCTGAAGCTTTTCCTGTATCTGATATATATATCAGATACAGGTGTTTGGATATATATCTAAATATGTTTGAGGGAATTTGCTAGCACGTTAGTGCTCCTGTTCTGCAGAACATTCTTGAACCCTGACCTCCTCAAATTGGCCAACAGGGAAAGTTGGGTTTTAAAGATGCATTGCAAAAATATTTACACACCTTCAACATGTTTATTATTTCACATTTCATATTGTCTTACAAAGCTGTGTCTCTGTGAGTGACTTGTTGCATGCATTCATTTCAGCTTTCAACAGCAAGGTTATTATACCACACAAGATATTGTTGAGATGTGTGGAAATAGAGTCTGGGCTTTAATCCGCTGCCAAGATGGCATTTTTTTCTCTCTCTTGCAGAACTGAAAGAACAGAGAAAATGACACAATCACTCAATATGCCATAGTCATGATGATACAAAGTTGGGTCCCTCTTAATTTATAAAACTTTTATCATTCTGCACCCATAATGCTCTGCTGCTTTTGTGTCTTTTCAGGCTGCTGGGGGGTACTGTTTAAGAGAGAACACTGTAATGAGTATCCAGGGTGACTGGCAAAGTGAGTCACAGCGTAGAGAAATATATTCCCAGTGCTCCCTTTGGTTGCTAGAGGGGAAGAGTAGCTCCGGTATCCCATGAAAGGCTCCAATGCAGGTGTATGCCACTGGGCAGATTAAATGGGTTATTATTTAATCCCTCCATTTGATCTGGCATGGGTCATCATCTTGAAAATACAGCAGGACTGCATGGCTCACTTTTGGTAATAACACAAAACTGATTCAGTGGCTAGAAGGAGGTAGTTTCAAACCAACCAGGGACAATCTTTGTGATCAAAACAATTTCTTCCTTGTCATAGTGGGGTTATGAAAAGGCAACAATGGCTTCCAATTGAAGGGACCTGACCCAAATGAACACACACCTGGAATGTTTGCTTCACATGAACAATGTTTCTTTCCAGCTGACTGACTGATTGACAAGTTTCTGCTTTGTAGGTGGAGGAAGAGAAGAGATGTGGACTGAGCTTAATTACTCTCTTTGAATATACTGTCATTTGGAAATGTTATGCTAATTAACCAGTTGCCAATGGATCTCCTTAAATCAGATTATGGGGACAGTTTATAGTTTTAGCAGCATATTGCTGACGCTCAAACTAATTAAACAACAGCGGCCATCTTAAGCAAATAGTTTACTGCAACATTGTAATAACCTCACTGTTTCAAAAACCACTATGGGATTTACAATTAATCTGAATTTTTCATCTAAATCCCATGAAAGGCTCCTCCTTGGAAATGTAACTGAATCTATATTAATAGTTATATATTTCCATAAAATGTTTTCTTTAATGTATTTGTCCATCTGCTTCTGGCTGTTTTTGTGTTCTTCTGTGTCTGCTATGGGGGGTTTGGTCCTCCAGCTCCGCCTTACTTTCTTCTTCTCTTGTTCAGGGTCCTCCAGGACTGTTATAAATGTTAAATTATTCATTTCGTCTTCCCTTTTGTCATTCGTTCCACTGGGGAGAGGCAAGTTTTATAATCCAATGGAATCCTTCCATTTATGTTGTTCAAATGTTTATTTTTCCCTCCGTGTTAATAATAGGTGTTTGGATATTTTCATTTGAGTTGTTATTACGCCTTTATAACATTTGGTATACGTTAACGTTAATCATTATCTTGTACAGATCGGGTTGGAGAACTGGAGCACACATAATGCACCCATTGGCATTATGTGCTAATGCTAATATCTCCCGATTGACAGATTAATAAACAGACCGCCTCCAAACCCAGACTTGATGCTTTGTGGTTTGTCCGATCATCACACACACAACGCAGAAGTCCACCGGTCACAAATATATTCTAACCACTGAAACCTTTTCTCTTTTTTGTCATGACCACTGATTTATGAGAATTTTGATTAACAGACCAAGTAGTGCTAGATTGTGAACTGGAAAAAAAAATAAAAGTTTTATGCAACCACAAGGATATTTCTTAGGGCTTGTATTTGCAAGAGACTTTAAATGATACTGTGATGGTCATTTTTAGTTCAGTTGCAAAAAACTCAACTCAAATAAACGTCATTATTTGTTGTATGTTTCAAAACGTTGCTCCAGTAAAGGACCAATCATAGCCTCCGTAAGCGTTTCAGCAAGAGCAAGATAAGACGAAACCGTGAAGCTTGAAAAAGAGATGTTTTAAAACGGTGTTAGTTTGCCACCTAGCGGTGAACAGTGTAGCACACATAACGAGGCAGGATCTCTACATTGCAGGTTCTTCTAATGTTACAAATTGATGACGCGAAAGACAGTCACTTCGATTTTTTTATACTATCAGGAAATAAATATAAATAGCTTATAGGTTTCATTTAATGTGAGAATACTTTAAGGGTTTAACTGGGGTGAGGAGACTTAAATGTTGATGCAGGAGAGGGACGGGAATCATACAAAGGTTTATTTTCTCACCTGCTCCTCTTTGAACAATTTATGTATGAATGTTTATCTCTATTATTTTTCTATTCTGATTTAACTTTTTACTTTTCATTGTCTGTGTCTGAAATGAATGAATGAATGAATGAATGAATGAATGAATAAATAAATAAATAAATAAATAAATAAATAAAGGTTTTGATGTTTTCAGATCCCACTTCCGTTTGGAATTCACCAAAGCAGAGACATTGACTTATCATCATTTCTTTCATTTCTTTATGTATGCAAATACCAAGAAGTTTTTTTTTTTTTTTTACAAAACATTTATTTACAATCATAAACTGCACAAAATACAATTAAAAAACAAGGTATGACATCAGGACAATGTTAAAAATTATTAAAGGAGAAGAGCAGTCAAAACAATAAGGAATAGACCTAGTTTTGTTTTGTTTTTTTAAACTACGTATAACATATACATATCTCGTGGTGTATATTCATCAGATAAAATTATTTAAATTTAATTTTGATGCTTTGATTTTTCAGAGCGTGGAAAAACTGATGGCCGCTGAAATCTTTGTATTTGGTGTTAAACTTGTGAGGTGTGGATCTGATGAATGCTGAGGCTCAGCTGGGAAGCCACCCATGCGCTGACGTCACGGGGCTCTGACAAGCTGGTGGTACCGGAAGAAAAGATGGCGGATCATGAGGAGCAGCTATCCGACGAGGAAAAGGTAATATTCTGATAAAAAGCAGGTTAATGTTTCCGGTGAAAACGCTTAGGTTACAGGTTTGACTTTCTTGGCAACTTTTTGTGCGAACTGTGACGTCGGTTGGCGTGATGGAATTTGGAGAAAAAACCCGGGCCCGCAACAGAGCTGCTGCTGCTTCTGCTTTATTATTTTTAGCTCAACTTCCGCTCGTTTGCGAATCTCTAACGGGGGGCTCCTTGTACGGTCCTGACTCAAAATAGGACCCGTCAACATATTAGAAATTCACCTAAGTGAACCCCCCACTCTGTTCTCGCTCGGTGGGCTTGTCGTTAGCCCCCGGGATCTCTGGTTACTGGCGTTGTGGAAGTTTTCAGACCTCAAATATTGCTAGCTTCTTTCGGTCATTTAGCCTAGCTGCGCCCTGCTAACACAGAGCCAGACTTCCTAACAGTAACACGCCCTGCGCAGTTTGACGCCGTTTTATGAATAACTCCCAAGTGATGCACCGTCCGCTTGTTTAGTTTACTGCTAAATGTTTGTAGAATTATAGGAAGGCCGTTAGATGTGGTATGTAGACATAATTGGAAACTCCAGAAACCAGCTTCTTTAAAAAAAAAGTAAAACAGAACCACTCGGAACTCGTATCTTTAAGAAGTGCATTCAGGAAGCTTCACATCAACATGAAAGAGTGTCTGTTGAAAACTTTGTTGTTATAAAGGCAGCATTTCAACCATTTGTGATCCTGTTAAAAATGTTTCGTTAAAATTGACGAAAATTGTCAATGATTTGATGCTAATCATAATCTGACAGATTAACGTTTCTTAAACTGATCCAGTCAGGATTCACAGAATATTTAGTTTTTAATTTTTCAGAAATGAATACTTTCTTGCTAACTCTTGGAGGTGCTTTTATGTTGCTCTTCATTGTTTTGTTTTGTTTTTTCTTTTAAGAAAAGCAATGTTTTATTATTTCTTCATTTATAGAAAGGATAGTTCAGTTTTTTAAAGTTAGCCTTAGATATTATTGCAGCTGATAATGTCACGTATTATTGTGAATGCCATATTGAACAGCCACACAATCGAAAACATTGTGTATGTTCCATGTCAACAGTTAGCAAGCAATATTGATTTTCATTTTTAAAAATGGTCATTTTAAATTTACTCAGCTAATTTTATTTCAGCTCATATGAAAACTGCTAGATTTTGTGTGTGTATATATATATATATATATATATATATATATATATATATATATATACTGTGAGAAACAATGAGTCAGGGAATTTTTAATATATTTCAAAACCATAGAAAGAAAACAAAATAAAACAATAAATGCATTTTAAATAATAGTCAATGGCAAGAAGAAAAGTCTATAATACGCTATATAATATATATACAATGACTTAAATCTTATTGTACAGACTAGGTCAGGGGTCACCAACCCGGTCGCCCGCAGGGACCTTGTCAGTCGCCCGCGGAGCTACTTCTAAAAATAGCCATTATCATTAGGGAGCACTACCAAAAAATAATTTAATTAAATGTTTTTACATTGAAGTAATGATGTTTGTTTATATTTAGAGTTCAAAAGAGGGAAATGATCAAAACGTTTAAAATACATTGCTTTAAGTATAAAACTCTTTCCTGCTGTTAAAGTTCAGAACTGGCGCCTGCAGGAAACTATGGGAGTGCAGCAGCGCCTGCAGCTGCACTCTGTCTACCTTCACATTTTCCTTTAAGTCAAGAAAGAAAAGAATAACTTCTGGAGTTTTTATTATTTAACCCTATTTACTATTAACAAAATTGTGAAGAAAGAAAATAATAAATTGTGCCAAAAAAACATCTTATTCGTAGCGCACATCGCAACACCTGAACCTGGGAACCAACACCGTCCTCTGGAGAGGCTTCGCATCCATGTCTTTAGTATTTGGCATCGTCTGGAAAAAAAGTCCACTGCTCTTGTGATTTAGGCTTGAGCTGATTTGTGCGCATTAGAGAGGTGCTTGTGCTCTTGCAGGTCAGGTGCAGTGATAGTTTTGTGTCGGACCTATATTTTTTTCACATCTGCTGGTGTCAGCCAGCGGGTGACCCGTCAGCTGTGCGGTTCGCGAAACCAGGAAAAAAGTTAATAAACCGGCGACCCGTCAGAACCGCGCAGACTGTCAGAAGCTCAGGCTGAACGTAGAACAACGGGAGGTTCAAACCCAACTCGTTCAATTTTAGCTTATAGAAAAACGCAAAGCCGTGAAATAAACAAAAGCAAACTGACCAATAAGACTTGGGCTTTGGGGTTCCCCACCTCAACCCTCAGACTGATAATATATCTTTTTACACAAAAGATATTTTATTTTCCACAGTTTTGCTAATAGAACAGATGGTTAGATAATAAAACAATAACTATTCTTTTCTTTCTTATTTAAAGGAACATTTCAAGGTACTCAGTGCTGTACAGCTGCAGGTGTTACTGCAACAATCCATCAGTTTGCTTTTGTTTATTTCAGTCACTTGTGGCCAGTTTAGAATCACAGAGAAAAGCTCCAAAAGGGAATCAAACTTAAAACTCTGTGAGCTAAAAACTTCTGATCACATAATAGCAATTAACCATAGCTGCTATATGGTAAATTATTACTGATAACTATTGTGAGTGGTCCTGACATTAATATGATCAGGCAGTATTTATAAAGACTGTATCAAACAAGTTGCCCTTCATGTTGCTCTGTACCCATGAAGTAGTTCCTAGTCTGAAAAAGGTTGGTGACCCCTGGTCTAAGGGATGCAGCTCGTTCTCTTTATTCCAACTAAAGTTTACATCAGAAATTAAACCTTGACTAAAATTTTGCATCAAAACAGCCAAAGTAATAAAATCTGGTAAACACAAAGGTTAATAATTCTCCAAATTAACATTTGAAATATGTTTATATATTTCAATGTCTTAAAAATATTTTCCTTAATGGGGTATAAAACATTTTTTTCTGTGTAAGGTAGAAGAATTTTGGTGTTTTTTTTTATGCAGTTTCCTTCGGGTTTATGTCAGCTATGTCTAGATGAGCAATTCAAGAATACAGGAACCAAAGTAAAGCTCAACATGCCAAAACTGCTAGATTATTTTTGGGTGTTTGGGTTTCTTAGCATTACTGTAGTGTGTCATTGTATTTGCTGTAAATATCCCCAAAGATGGTCCAAGTACCAACAAGAGGTGATTTTTTTATATTTTTTTAATCTTTTGAATTTTTTTCATGTTTTTTTTTCTATTGATTTGCTTTAACTGTCTCCCAGAAGCCCTCACATTTAACTTTGCTTCATGCTGTTTGATTTCTCACAACTGTGCTTAAAAGTTGGTGTAAGAAGTTGAACCTTATGTAGTTTCTGTGGTTTTCGTCAAACATTTTGCAGTGCATGATGATGCAACATGTATCATCAGTCTCAAAGCCATCATTCAATACATCTTGTGATGTTTTTAGATGCGTCTGTAATTTTTGGTTATTGGCAATCGTTCAAACTACAGAATAGTGACCCGTTTGACTTAAGCGTCTACTAGATTAATTGGTTGCAATGTTATCTTTTCTGCTGTCTCTGGTTTTGTTTTCACTTATTTGCCTTTAGAGAAGCTCGGTTGTTTCACACTTGGAGTACCAGACTTGTCAGTTGAAACACTAGCTGCGTTTCCATTAAAAATGTATAAAACTTTGTCAACATTCCACTAATGTAAAAAAACAAAGCAAAAAAAAACAACACAATTTTGCAATTGCAGTGTTTCTACTAAATTAGAAACACAAATAAATCACACATGAACAAGATTGAGTCATTAAAAAACATGCCATGTAATTATCCTTCAGTTACTTTCTGTTGTCGTCTTCTTTGTGGTTTGCACCAATGGCAACATCCGGTTGTTAATCATGTGACTTGTTTCATGTGAAAGATTGCAGTTTTGCGAAATCAACCGAAAACCCCCAGCTCATCTTAGCACCAAAACTTATCCAAAATGAGTTTTTTTGAGATCGTCATGTTTCCATTAAGCTAATTTATTTTTGAAATGTCAAATTGTGCAATTATATGGTTAATGGAAATGCAGTTACTGAAAATGCTTGTATATTAATTTACACCTTATTTTTGCAGAATTACTCTGATCCACTTTGCAACTTTAATACAAGTTTAGTTTTATTTAACCTTCTTCAATATTAGTTTAATGTTTTGTTGAGTAAAACATCTCATCGGCGTTTCACTGCTTCATTCTCGTCTCACAGGATATAATTGTTAATGGTGGGGTTTTTAAAAATGTATTATACCTCACCAACAATCTATTTGGGAGTGTACCACCAACAATTGTTTTGTTAGGGTTTAGAATTCTTAGTAAAAGTTCTATACTAACTAATATGATGTAGTTTTTGTGGCAAACAGTTTATTTCTTCTTAATTCCCTTGGTGTGTCCAGTATGACCATCTGTTGCCTGTGGTTTCCATTGTCCAACATTCGCTGATTGGATCTATGAGGTTGACACGGTTTCACCTGGGAGCTACCACTGACATCCAGGAACTGCTGATCTGTCACAAACTGCCCCGTTTCCTGAAAACAGAAAGGAAAACCTTATTTCAGTGGGAATCCAGCATCTTAAATTTGGTTTTATTTTGTTCAATGTGTGTATTGGAGGTTAATTCTAGTTTATTTGATGACAACTTTTCTTTTGTTTTATTATGGCCAATAGTTTGGAGGTTTGATATGGGATGTTGTAGAAATAGAATATCTGCTTATTATTCTTCCCATTTAAACTCTGAAGGAACAACCTGAAAGCCTGTTCAGAACATGGGAACATCTCTGCTGCTAATTCTCATGAAAGACTCTGAAAAGCTTTGAGTCATTTGAGTAGCAACCCCATCGGCTTCCTCACTGCAGTAAAGAAACCGCACCGTGTTATAGGAAGTTGCTGTTACTCAATCTGCTTTGTTCCTGTTCCCTCCATTGACTCTTTAATGCAGGTATCAGAAATGATGCAATTATTATAGTTTACTTAAGTGATTATTCTCAGGGAGACTTAATCAGATTTATGACAAACTTTACAGCTCTTGAAACTGAACGGGACATAGATTTAGCTACATTCAGCCGTGCAAAGACATTTTATTTTCGCTTAGAATCAGACCTTCATAAGTGTTTAAATTTGAGAAGAATTGCCATAGGTTATACTAAGCTTTTAAATAGTTCTGTAGAGTCTCATTCATGCCGGAAGACTTTAGAATTTTTTTCATACATAACAGAAGAAATCCCCAGTGAGCCTCCAGATCAAGCCCACTCTATGTAGCTCCTCAGAGATGAATGAGGAAGCTGAATGTATTGGTTTCAGTGACATGCTACAAATGATTAAACGAGGGAGTTAAATATACCTTTTATGGTTTTACAAATGAGTGATTGATAAAAACCATATTGGTAATAGGGAAACAATTGGTTTCTTCACACTTCTTGTAATTGCCATGGCGAGTGAAGCAGGGAAAAAACAATTCGGGGGGCTCAGAAAGTTCTTCACTCAACAGGCACTGATGTTTTTAAGCCTTTATTTCTGTTTATGATGATGAAAACACATTTAGGATTAGAATATTACAGTAGGCCAATAAAAACATTTGTAATACAAAGCTAGTTTTTAATCTGTTACATAAGCCTTATTGTAACATGCATACCAATTTATTGAATGACTGTAAATACATTTTTTTGATTTATTCATTGACCTGTTACAGTGACACATTTTGGTAGGAAATAATTTGTTCCAGAAATGACTACGATAAATAATTGTACTCCCATTGTGAGACTATTTTCAACTAATGTAGCAATAACAGTGACATATTAATATAAACAGCTTTAGGTGTCTCCATTATTGGCATTTCTTTTGTAAATTGATCCCATCTTTGCATTGCTGCCGGCCTGTGCACTGGCTTGTTTAGCACAGTAGATGCATGCCTTCCAATTTATGACGCACTAAAGTTTTAATAAAAGGAAGCATTGCTCACCTTTATTGGTTCCTGAGCAGACTTCCACAACCAGGACAGAGATGTCCCTGAACGATGCTACTCAGTCTAAAGAGCAACATGGCTGACGTCTTTGAGAGTTTGAGCCTCAAAAAGATGTGAGATCTCGTTCTTTTTTTTTTTTCACTTTATTTTTAATGAAATTTTTACACACGACAAAACTTTACACTAACAATAAAGGAAGACAAATAACAATAATAAGAAAAAAAATGATTTAAAAAAAAAAATAAAAATCACAACATGGACAATGAACAACATTCAGAACAGAGGTCACCAAGGGAGGGGGACAGCAATATATTGCATAAAAAGAAACTGAACAGACAGCTTTTGGGTCAACAGGTTACAGTGTTTTAAAAGTTTCATGAAGAGACAAACAGGTGGGAATTTCTACCCAGAATTACCAAGTCCTGTCAAACCGCACAGCACCAAGCCCCAAATACCACCCCGAAAAAAAACAATTTACTTTAGAGTTCTTGTATATTAACCATTTCAACCAATATTTTTGGATTTTGTTTTCCTGGAGTCTTATGAAGAAGGTAAGCATTTCAATTTCACGTATTTCTTCTGCCATGCCTGACCAGTCACATAACGTTGGAGGGCTCCCACTAAGCCATTTTCTTGTATTGATTTCTTTCCGGCTATCAGTAATATTTTCAGAAGGTACTTATCCTGAGTGTTAAGTTCATTTGGTAAATTTCTTAAATATATATACTTTTGAAATTATGCTCAATTTCAAAACCAAGAATTATTTCTTTGGTTAACTTCAGCGAATAGGAATAAATCAATGGGCAGCCCCAGAAAATATGAAAGTGGTCAGCCATCACATAGTTACATAGTCTCCAACAATCCCCAGATTCAGCTCTGCCGGTCAGAGAAAAAGTTCTTTTAGGGGTTATGAAAAACCTAACAATATTCTTCCATGAAAATTTTCTCCAGTGTCCTTAACGAGTGGTGGTAGAGTTTGTTTGGCATATGTTCAGCCACTCATCCTCCGTCAGCGTTATTTTTGCCCCCTTTTCCCATGTGTTTTTAATATATAATTTAGATGTTTTTTATTATTTTCTAAGAACACTTAAAGTATGGACAGCCTCTTATAAGATTTACCTTTGTAAGCATTGATAAAGATGTTGATGAGGTCCTGATCATGTTAAAGTTCTTATTAAAGTGGTGCCTGAGCTGCAAGTATCTGAAAAAGTCTCATTGGCAAGGTTACATTTTTCCTGTAGTTGTTGGAAACGTTCCAGATCAGTTCCAGAAGAAATCACGCAGTATGACTTCAGGACTTTTCTGGTTAGCTGATTGAATTTTGAGTCAAGTTGTGCTGGTACAAAATCCCTATAATTCTCAACCCATCTTAATAACCTAGTTTTCTTCTCTAAAAGTGGGTTTATAAACTCTAAAGCAGATGTTGAAAGGGACTTTTGTGGAAACACACAATTCATCTGCATATTTAGTCATGAGGTGTTTATCACCCAGCAGAGCTTGCAGGGGGACATCAATTTGACTTAATTCTAGTTCTTTCCATTTTACCACACATCCCTCTGTATCCGTACACACGGATATTGTTTCTGCGTGAGCGAGCTTCTTAATCAGTCAGTTTGGCTTGAATTTTATCTTGGTTGTTTGTAGCACCTCTTTTGCTGCCGCAGTCCACTCCTCCATTTCTGCCACACGTTTTAACGACTCCTCCATTCTCTTTTATGTCCGACACAATTCCATTTAGTTTCCCATTAATCTTCTCTTGAAAACTTCTTAAATCTCTCTGCATGTCTGCGGAGAAGTCGTTGCGAAAGTGGCTCAGCTCTTCCTTCACGTCTGCACAGATAGCTACGATCTCTGTGCATAGCTCTGATGCTCGCCTGAAGTCCTTCCATAGCCATGTGCTGGTCCGAAAAAAACTTCTCTCGTCTGTTTCTTGTGTTTGTTTTGAATTTCTTTTACTTTTCCATTTTCATAATAAAATAATCGATTTTAGAGGGTTAACTGAGCTCTAGTAAAGGGGATTTAGACGACCGAATTTGGAGCTCTGGTTCAAACCGGAAGTCCCAATCTGTTCTCTTTCTAAATGCACACAGCAGTATGAGGATCTTGCAGCTGGAGGCCATATCTGATGGCTTCTGCCTGAAACTGAAGAATGCAGCAACAGAGGAGAGCTGTCTGCACCTGCCTGCAACCAAACTGCTCTGCTGTCGCATATTTTGCAACATTTTGAGTTTTGCCTTCCTGTGTTCACTGTTAAAACAAAATTTCTAGTTGCGTTTTTTTGTTTTGTTCTTTTTAAAGAATACTCCTGCCTTTGAAAGATAGGGAAGAGATTACAAGATTATGGCTTTAAAGCTACCTTTATCAAGTAACATTTTCTTTTTACTCTTATATGGGTGGTGTTTGTTGCATTAAATTAGAACAAAGTCAACACTAGAATTTTCTACTCCTAAGAAAGTCTGATGAGACTATGGTACACATTGAACACCTGAAAGTAGTGTCAGTCATGGTCGTGTACCAGTACCAGTATTTAATTCTTAAATCAAATCTGTGAAAAAATTATCACACCAACACATGATTTTTAAATTATTAACTTCATTTAAAAATAAAATACTGGTTGAAAAAGCCTTGAAAGTAAAATTTGGCACTTTTTTCTTTCGCTCAGTTTTTTTAAAGAAATCTTTTATAATAGAGATTTTTATTTTTTTGGTGTTTTTGCTTGAGTATGGTTTCACATCAGTTGAGAGTTACTCCCTACTGGGACGGGGGGTGAGGGCGCTCTGCAGTTTCACAGAAACAGTCGTTGGGTAATGTGAGCAGGAATATACAGTGAACACATGGAGAACAGGGACCAGCTGGTGTCTAGGCTCAGAGAGCTCAAAAACACAAGAATCCCACACTGAGGGGGTTCCTTATTTCCCACATTGTTTGTGTTTTTGTGTGTCAGAACTATTGTTGAAGCAGCAATCACACTGAATGATTTTCCCAAAAAAACATCAAACAGCTTGATTATTTTTTTTTATTTAGGTTATCTGTGATAGGGGAGAGAAAAATTGGAGGTCAAATTACCTCAAATTCATGACCAGAGATTCTAAAGCATGATAACCAAAGATCAGACAGCATGGACTCAACTTAAGGTGATGGTCAGGATTGAAAAGTTGACTGTTCCCATTTTTCGTTTCAGATAACTGGGTAATGCACAGTTCACACTACACAATTTTCTTTGCCCCGATTTTGCCCAATCTTAGACAATCTTAGAACGTTCTGAGTTCTAACATTGTTGCTTCTGACAATCGTAACCGATCATTCTGTCCTGTGTGGTGTGTTTCGACTGATTGGGTCCAGTCGGTGGAACGTCGGGACCGCTTTGATCTAAAATCAGGGATATTGAACGTGTTTAATCATTTTGGCTCATTCATCGCAATGTCTGTGGTGTTCCCCCGACTGGGAGCGAG
This sequence comes from Poeciliopsis gracilis, assembly GCA_911649635.1. Taxonomy (NCBI): domain Eukaryota; kingdom Metazoa; phylum Chordata; class Actinopteri; order Cyprinodontiformes; family Poeciliidae; genus Poeciliopsis; species Poeciliopsis gracilis. The sequence goes on from CAJVRI010001317.1 coordinate 297,056, forward strand.
AAGGAAGTCTGTTGAATGTGACAAGTAGCCAATCAGAAAGCGCTATGACGCAAGCACGGTAGGAATCCCAAGAACAGCTGGCATGACGCAATCGAGAGTCCGCTGGACTTCTGACATGAAAGATTGTTTGGTCGAAATGTGTAAAGAACGCGAGTGTTTATTTAACATTTCGTCTAAAGAGTATCACAACAGAAACTACAAAGAAAGAAGCTGGAGCGAGATTGCGACGGCAATCGATGTACCTCTATATATATATATATATATAAAAATTCCCTTCTCACCCACCGCGGGTGGTTCTTATCCTCTGAGCTCGGGTCCTCTACCAGAGGCCTGGGAGCTTGAGAGTCCTGCAGTATCTTGGCTGTGCCAAGGACTGCACATTTCTGGACTGAGATGTCTGATGTTGTTCCTGGGATCTGTTGTAGCCACTGCTCCAGTTTGGGGGTGACTGCCCCGAGGGCCCCGATGACCACAGGCACCACTGTGGTCTTCACCTTCCAGGCCCTCTGCAGTTCCTCCCTGAGGCCCTGGTATTTCTCCAGTTTCTCGTGCTCCATTTTCCTCTGTTGTTTATCCACTACGACAATGTCTGGTTGGTTCACCATTACCATTCTGTCTGTCTGGATCTGGAAGTCCCACAGGATCTTAGCTCTGGCGTTCTCCACCACCTTTGGGGTTGTTTCCCACTTTGATCTCGGGGTTTCCAGTCCATATTCTGCACAGATGTTTCTGTACACTATGCCTGCCACTTGGTTATGTCGTTCCATGTACGCTTTCCCTGCCAGTATTTTGCACCCTGCTGTTATGTGCTGGACTGTCTCAGGGGCCTCTATTGCTCTGGTGTTTAAGGCCTGTTCCTGGGCGGTCAGGATGAGGGCCTCTGTGCTGTTGTTAGGTTCAAACCCCTAACATTTGTTATTTACCTATGGAGAAAGACACGACACATCAGATGAGTTTTACTCGCGAGGAGAGTGCCCCAGAGATGTACTTAGTTACAATCTCCAACACACTCTGAGTACGTCTTGGCTCTCAACGCCTTTTATTTCCTTAGGTCACCCTGGTTACGCAAGGACACTGTAGCTCTAAAAGGGATGGGTAAACGATTCATCACACAGCTACAGTGCTAGTTCTCATGGGTCGTTTGCATACAACTCAAAGTCTCAGGAACTGAACTTTACGACCCCAGAGAGACAACAAACAAACTGTAACCTCAGAAGATGCAAAGGTTCCGGACATCAAACAGCGTAATCAATCTTCACAGTGACAGTTTTACAGCATTACAGCAACTTAACAAAACAGAGCACTTCCAACAAAGAGATAACACTTAAGGAAAACACTGTCTCTGCTTTCTGAATCAGAGCAAATCAACAATATAGAAACATTCTTAATCCTATAATAATATTAACTGAAAGGAAAGCATAAAAATAAAGATAGATGAAAATAACAAATATTTGATTATATCACAAATTCTCCAACAGCTGTCCTTGAGTCCAGCTTTTTCCAGCCATTGGTAGGATTTACTGATATCAGCCACTTGGGTTATTTGCTGGTGGTACATAGGCCTGTCGCGATAAACGATAAGTCAATTAATCGTACGATAAATTAAAACTATCGACCTCATTGTAATTATCGGCTATATCGTTTCTTCCTGCCTTTTTCTCTTGCTGTTGATGACATTGAATGAAAAAAGGCTCCACTCCGGTGCTCTCCACTGACCCTCCCTTCCTCATTTTCTTAGTGTAATGCCCAGTTCGCACTGCATGATCTTATGTCGCGGATTGTCGGCCCATTATCAAAACCTGAGAGACACATTAGCCGACAGAATCCTCGGTATAACGGTTCGATCGAAACCGTGTTGTGTCCAACAATGGACACAAAATAATAAGTCCAGTTCATTAACTTTGAAACCAGGCATTAATCAATTCCTTACTACAATCTACCTGCAATGCATGTAGCTAGTGTCAGTCCTGACTGAATGAAAACCATTAGAACTATTTATGTCACGTTAACGAAGAACAGCTGAAAAGTTACTGGGTTTTCTGGTAGAAATTTCGCTCCAACTCCTCCCCTAGTTATTTATATTTTCTTTGCACGAACTGTTGAATAAACATTCATGTTGTTTCCGATGTCTGCTGGACTTTGGGTTGCACCGTGTCAGTTGTTCAGGATTCCCTCCGTGTTTCCCCTCAGAAAGCAGGAAGAGAATCCGCGCTTTCTGATTGGCTACCGGTCACATTCAACAGGCTACGTTCAGCTCCCAGTCTGGGCAAATCCTTGATTTGGATCGGAGCGGCACAACGATCTACCGTAACACACAACACAAGTTGATCTCAGAATGAATAACATCCTAAGATTGTGGTTCGGGGTAAAAAATCCTGTAGTTTGAACTATTGCATCAGGCAGTGGGATGTCTTCTCTATTTAAATCTAATGATTACTGAAGGGCAATATACTATACAGACTTCATAATCTGCACTCTTTTGGTTGAATGCAGTATTTATTTCCACTTTGGCTTTATGTTGTTTAGTTTTTATTCAAGTACATTTATTGTTAGTGGAGACTAAGAATCTATTTTATTTTTGGTTTTGGTTGTTTTATTTATTTTGTGTATCATTCCCAGTGTTAAGTGTTCTTTTTAAAGTAAAGTGCGATTTCTTTGGTAGGAAATTGCACGTATTATTATGTAATTTCCATTAAATCAATGTAAAAAGGTCTTCAAACAATATTATCGTTTATTTATCGCAATAATTTTTTGAGACGATTTATCGCCCAGCAACATCTGCTATCATGACAGGCCTAGTGACAGGATTCTACACTACAAAAAAATTGGTGTAACAGGTTTGCCGGGACAATCGGGGGCGTTCTTGCGCTGCCAGAGAACACCAAAATCAACAAACAGCAGTTTTGCCAGTTTTTGCATGTTTCTGCACAACTGGTACACTTAATTTATTTTTGAAATACCTAGAATCTGTTGACACTGGTGTTGTAAAACAGAAACAGTATGACTTTAAGATTTAAAATAACATGGCGTCAAGGACAACCAAAAACCCTGCCGAACAATGCCATGTTTATTTGAAACTGGCATTCTGGAACCCGATTTATTTTTATTTTATTTTTTATTTTTAAATCGCTTCAGGATGCCAAATCTGCATGGACACACCCTAAACCACAACAAACTTTTGCGGATCCAGCTGGAATTGTCTCTATAGATTTGGCCTAGATGTAGCAACAAAAATGCAAAGCGGCAACAACAGCTGAATTTTCAGACCATTGCAGTGGATAAGATTGGTTTCAGATGCAAGTGTTGACTGATTGCCTGAGTTTAGAGGTGAAATAACACCCTGCTAGCCTGATAATGTCTGAAAAGAGATTTTATTTTATTTTTTGCTGCAGGAGCTAAATTTTCCAGCCTTTTCTGTTGGCTGAAAAAAACAACAGAAAAGGTTTAATCTGACTTCCCTCCCTGCTGACACATTGTTGAACCTGGTTTGAGCCTCTCTGCAGGCTTCTCCAGCCCTGCTTACACATGAAACTGTTTCAGCCTGTGAAACTCTACTTTTCACTGTGTTTATGTAAGGGTAAAGACCTATTGTAGAGTAAAATTACCTCATTCCTTAGCTTTCCTTCAGTATCAGAGCTTCTGCGTAGTATCTCTATGCAGATAAACTTGTTCAAAATGCTTTCACATTTCCTCACATCTTAAAATTTGAATCCCTATTAAATTCTCCCCATCAGAAGCAGATGGAGTCTAAAGCAGTCTGTATGTCTGAAGTAGACTTGTGTGTTTTTCAATGTTTTTCATTGAAGAAATGGTGATTAGCTAATCCTCACAGCGCGGAACACAGTGTTGCCATCACCTTATTTTGTTTGTATTGTTCTTGCACATACAAAACTGTGAAAGGCGTCTCATATAGCACTACATTTTTGAGGACTTTACAGAGTTGAGGACAATCTGAAATACTTGAAGCCTGTTGAAGAACTTTAACAGTGTAAGACAAACCAGTGATTAGACTGCAGCACGCCTGTCAATAGCGTTTCAAAGATGTCCAAACACTTACTCAGTGATTTTTCTGAGTAACCCTGGGGCTCTTTCTGCCAGCAGCAGAGAGAAAGTGAAAACACTCTGTAAAAGTATTTTACCATCTTAAAACTGAGACAAAAATTTTTGACATGAATATTTAAGTTATTTATCTTTAGCATCATAAATCAACAATTAGCATACTTAACATTACGTCATTATGATATGAGTGTATTCCCTAAAAAAATAAATTCTAACCCTTAACTCTGAGGAATCCAAAAGCCTGCCATTAAACTACGGTACGTAATGGATCAGAAAGATTAAATTGAGCAACTTCTACCTTTGTGTTTCTCATTTGCTTTTTCTTTGCTATAAACACCAGACATGTCTCAAAAATATCAGAAAAGGATTTTACTTCAGATGGCTCTTTACATCCCCTGGTTTTTTAACACTTCAATCATACTGTAAATTCAAATATTTCACTCAAAAACAACACACACACCAAAGAGTGTTAGAGAAGCCTGTTAGAGTTTAGTATAATATGCTGGTGGGAGTCAAAGTTTTTGGTGACCTGTAAATATTTGGATTTTAACAAAGTGTGACATGTAAATCAACAAAACAAGCAACATTTTTAATTCAATAACACTTTTAGCTGCTAAATTATTGAATAAATTGACATATTTGCTCAACAACAAAGATATTTGTTTTTTATCTGCTATTCAGACTCAACAATCACTTTAGATATAATAGCTGGGTGCTATTATATCTATTCAGCTTTCAAGTGTTTGAGGAACACCTGATCATTCATGGAATGTCTTTGAACAAAAACTTTGGAAATGTGAGTTGTTGATGCTGATGTTAGCATTTTGGGACGTCTGTGCTACTGCTGCATGTTTGGCAGCAGTAGCAAACATGCAACTCCTTGTAGCACAACTTGAACACAATAGCCTTTTCCAGCATCTCATTAGTTTGTTTTTCAAAGCATAAAATAATCCCCGGTGGGCCAAGAAAAGCAGCTTTCTCATCCACTGTTGTTTTCGGATGTTGCTTGTGCATCAGATTTATGGGCATAGTAGAAACGTCAATACAAAGGTTCCATCCATAATCTTTGCATGATTTTTAAAAAAGTGTTAATTTTACATATTAAAATCTAGATTGAAACAGTTTAATCTAGTTCAGATTGTGAAATTTTATGCAAACAAACTTAGGTCAAAGGATAGCTCTAATGGAAGCTATGAATTTGATCCTTACACACACACGCACACCAGATGTATACCTTCCTCAGTGCCTTCATTTCTCTTAGCATTGTTCATTAGCGAGAATCAATCTGAAGTTCTGAGATGGTACCACAGCACTTGTATATACACACACTGCTAATAATGGCTCCTGGGACAAACACACTCTAAAGCACACTCTCTCAACCACACACACATGTATACACATGCCCTGACTGGTTCCACTGTTTCCTGCCAGTGATAGAGAGTGGCAGAGAGATACAGAGGTAGGCTAACCTACCTCTGTACACTGTGTGCACTACCAGCCTCAGCAGATTTTCATTTCCATATATGGTTGTAAACCAAGCAGGAGAGGGAGGGGCTACTGTCTCACTGTCAGTTGGACATGTGACCTGGAAACAGGAAGTGCTGTGCTGCACACAGAAGAGAAGTAAAGTAATGAGGACTGCTGGTGTATCTGCAGGCTGAGTGACATGATGGGGTTTTACTCCTCCCTCCAAACCTGTGACACAGACACCTCACACCCTCTGTTGGCCACAGTGTGTATACGGAGGAAATTCACAGCTTTTCTTTCTTTCTTTCTTTTTTTTTTTGGTGAATGCAGAACTTGCAGTTCAGAAACAGAAGTTTCAGCAGAATAGATTTTTTAACGCTGCTTTAACGGGGTCTGTTTTCATTTCGAAGCATTTAGTTGAACTTTTAAAGCAGGTGTGTCAAACTCATTTTCGTTTTGGGCCAAATCAAGATCATGAAGGCTCTTAAAGGGCCAGTTGTGCCAGAATGTGTTGATAAAACCTGTTCACAAACAGTTAATATGTCAATGAATTCTTAAAATTACATAATATTATTGAAGATCTGTTCAGTCCCTTCAGGAACTAATAATAAATGCGACTGTTTATTTACTTGCTGAATAAATCATGGACTATAATCATACATCAACTAAATTCTCAAGAAACTGGAGGGATTGATTGATATAAATTGGCAATAAACAGATAAAAACTGCATTGATATGATTGATAATATAATATTTAATCACACTTGGTGTTTAGTCTAGTCTGTGGAGGGCCACATAAAAAGCTACGGCGGGCCCGATTTGGCCCCGGGCCTTGAGTTTGACACACGTGTCTTAAAGGGTTATTATAGTCACAAACATTTGAACGATGCCTAGTCATGCTTTGAGAATTGTAAAACCCATATTAAAACTCAGAATCACCAAAAATAATTATTTTTTGTAAATTTTATTTTTCTTTGATAAATTAATGCTAATCACCTGAAAATAACAGAGTCATTGTTATCTTTCCCTGCATGTTAACCATTTTTTTTTTTTTTTTTGAATTCAATTTAAAAATAATAATCTATGTTTCCTCCTATCATACCGAGATTTTAATATTAATAGATTTTAATACCTCCTATCTAGATGAAAACTCAAAAATTATTCTGGGTCAAACTATATCCTAATATTTTAATCTACGTGTTTATTATTTTAAAAGAAGCTAATACATTTCAGCACAGATCAGTCTTTGGTTTCATCAGCCTATTCACATTTTCAACTTCCTGCAATTTTAAGCGCACAGTTTTCAGGTTCCTAACACTGTAAAACATTAATATTACTCCCAAAGACTTTTCTGCTAGCTGTACCAAAGTACTTAATAAATTTCACATTATGTCACTTTATATCTTCACACTTTAATGCACTTTATTGGGATTTGATGTGTTAGATCACGATATTTGAAAGACATCTTGAACACCCTGATACTCTGCTTTACTCTGATACCCCCAAATTAATTCCATTGCAACCAATTACCTTTAGAAGTCATTGGATTTGTAATTAGATCCAAGACATTTATAAATCTCAGAATTCTATCAGTTTTCTTTCACTTTGCACTGGTTGGCATTTAAGTTCAATAAAACACTTTGAATTTAATGGTTGTAATATAACGACATGAAAAGGGTCTGGGTGTATTTGCACTTTCGCAACGTGTTCTGTAAATGTATTTGATCAGAAACACTTTCCTGAATTTGTTTTCGTCTGATGAAGGAATTCTAACAGATTCTGTATAATTCATTGCATATGCCTAAAAGAACAGATTGTTAGAGTGAGTTCTGTCAGTGATTTCTGATCTGTACTCATGTTTTGCTGTTTTGCTTGCAGGTACGCATAGCAGCTAACTTTGTCATCCATGCCCCGCCAGGAGAGTTCAACGAAGTATTCAATGGTGAGTTCTCCGATTCTTTCTCATTTAACAGTAAAAAATTAATTGATCTCCGCAATTTAACTTTTAAAGTTATTTTGATTCTTATGCCCAGTTCACACTACACGATTTTTTGCCCCGATTTTCAATCTTAGAACGTTCAGAGTTCCAAGATTGTCACTTCTGACAATTGTAACCGATTATCCTGTAGTGTGTGGTGTGTTACGACTGATCGGGTTCAGTCGGTGAAACGTCGGGACCGCTTTGATCTGAAATTGGGGATATTGAACGTGTTTAATCATCTTGGCTGATTCATCGCAACGTCTGTGGTGTTCCCCCGTCTTGTTTTTTTTTTTTTTTTTTTAAATGAAAGATAATAAGATTATTGCACAGAGTACATCTGGTTGAGAAGCGCATTCCAATCTTTGGTTGAAATGGCACATTTGATTTTATTCTGCAGTCATAATACAATTTTAAACAATATAATAAGTTTCAATTAAAGGAGCTGGAAAACGTTAAGCTTTTGCGGTCAGTTGGGGGGAAAAGGATAACTGCCATCTGATTTTCTAAAAATGAATATGCAGGAAATGCTTTCTTCTACTTTAAACTACTCTGATGTTTCAGTCGTTCCGTTTTCTGAAACAAGGTACAGTATATGCATATATTCTACAACAACATAAACACAGCGAAAAATTATACGTAAACGGTAACGGTTAAACGACAAAACCGAAAACATTAAAAACGGTGTTTTTTATGAAAAAAATAAAGAAAAACCTCACCTCCATGCTGCGATGCAAATATATAATATAAACAAATATAATCTTTGCTCGCGATGTCTCCAGTTCTTAATCCAAAGCTAGGATTTTTGGTTGCGTCTTTTTTGGATTAGCATAAGTCCGCAAACTAAAGTTACCACTTCAACGTCGTTGTCCATGTTTGTTTGTTTACTCTGAATTCAGGTGTGGTAGCGCAGAATTTTAATTTGAAGGGATTTCGTATCTGGCATTAGAATGTGTTCGAGTGAAACCTCACACTCTACGATCGAACCTGTTACATCTACGACTTTGAATCACTAGTGTGTCGTCTCTCACATCTTCAGAATCGGCCGACTTTTCTAAAATCTTGTAGTGTGAACTGGGCTTTAATGTTAAGTTTACAGAACTTTTTAAATAGGCAGTATTATGTAAAAGTCACTTTTTTTGAGATTTACATCAAATTACAATGATTTTTGATGATTTCTTCCTCAAAAATCATACCTTTAGTGTTGCTTTGATTCTTTCATACGTTTGAGAAATCCTTTAATTTCTCATGCCAACCACTCAGCTTTGGGCGAACATAGCTCCACCTTTATGTTAATCCTTAGAACTGCAGTCTCACAGAGAATCCCTCACCTGCGACTTCCCCTTAGACTAGCCAGCAGCAATTAGCAAACATCTGTTGGTACTACAAGTCTGTTCAGCTCATTATAGGAGCTACTTCCCATTGCAGCGTTGGTAAAAATGTTTTTAAAGGATTAATAGTGGAACGATGTTGTGATGACTTTCAGAAGGCAGAGTTACAGAATAAGCAGGAGTTTTTAAAGAGACAGCGGCCCAATTTCAAGGCGTTAAATTTCTTTTAAGCCATATTTGACATATTCAGCATTTTTATAACTGAAGGCAACATTGCTACTAAAAATGTGCCTAGAAAACACAAACTGCCCCTTCAATCATCACGTAATTTAAATATTACCATGTTGCAGAAGAAAACAGCTTTCATGTTGTGATTTCTGAGTCTGATGTCCTGGTCAAATGTATATATTTACCTATAAAACATCCCCATACCTCATTTCTTTTTCCGTTCCTGAGGTTTCAGTCTGAGGCTGTTTAAAAGCTGTGGACTGCAGAAGTCTTTTGTTCCTATCTGACTCTTCTGTTGATAGACGGCGATGACATCGCCACAGACATGTTGCTGCTAGTCAGAATGGCAAGTACACACTCACAGTGTACTGTAAACACTTGCTAGATTAGAATTGTAGATTTCTTTGTATATTTGCAGTAAACACACAACCAAAACCCCCAGTTTGATATCATTTTGTGCGTCATACATTAGATCCATCAAGATCTCCGGCCCTAAGTGCTTTCAGATAATGTAGTTGAGATTTCGGAACCAATGGAGTCTTAGGGCCAGGTTAAGGATTTTTTTTATTTATTTCTGAAATAAACTATTAATATTATGAGAAAAAAGTTTTATGACTAAGTTGTAGTTATGCAATGACAAAATCATGGTAAGAAAGCTGACTCACCTCACCGTAACCAAATCTAGCAAATGGTATAAATAAAGTTGATTGGCATAATATCAGCAGAATAAAGTTGTAATAATACCAGAATTGTGTGTCAATTGTGTACAGACAAAATAAAGGTACCAAAGTTTTTATAAATTGCTGTACAGAACCTGTTTTCAGTCGGGGATGCTACATTCATTTTTTTAACAAGTTCAAGAGTTGTTGAATTTACATAAGAAACTGTGAAGCGGAGCCATACCACACAGCATTATGTTGTCTCATTGTTTGCAGAGCAAGAACCTTTCCCTCTTTAATAACCTCAACCTTTCATTTTATATTTTGTGGTAACAGATGACAGTACGTCAACGTTTTCCCTCTTTTTGTCCCACTGCTCCCACCGATACAACAGAGAATGAGATGCTTTGGCCAATTGCACCTCAGTCTCCACAATACGAGCTTGTGCTTATGACCTCTAGGGATTTTAAGTGTGTTTTTGCATCACAAATTCATACCATGATCTGTCGCCACCTCTAAGGATCACTGGAGGACGTGGGGGAGAAAGGGTCTGTCTTTGATCTGTTAGTAATTTTGAACCCTTTTCCACTGAGCTAATTTAGCGTGTCTGCTTCCGATCCTCTGGCATAAACCCTGTAAAGACTGATGGGAGGTGAATTTGTTTGTGACATCGAGCTGCAGCCTGTGCCTTCACCTTTTTCCACTTTCTCACTTGTAATCCCTCTATTTTTCTCCCCAGATGTGCGATTGCTGCTCAACAATGACAATCTTCTCAGGGAGGGTGCAGCACAGTAAGTCTGTTTTGTCAGGCCATTTAGAGGCCTCTGAAGTTTCAATGTAGTAAATATTCTCTTGCTGACTCATGGCCAATTAATGCTCAGCAGAGGAGGGCTTAAGAATTACATTGTCAGAAACGTAGTTCAGAAACATTATAGAGCAGTGCTCTGATTATTTTTAAAAGAAAATAAGTTAACAGATGACTAACAGTGATCGTTTTAGCCATGAGTGGCTATTTTCTTCCTAATCAGTCACATTGTCTTGATCAGCAACTAAATTATGACTTTATATTCAGAGAATGGATTAATATAGGGTGTAAATTGTATTAATAACAAAATTGTTAATTTTCATCTTTTAGTGCTTTTGCACAGTACAACTTGGACCAGTTTACTCCGGTGAAAGTAGAGGGCTACGAAGAACAGGTGAGCTCCCGTTTCGCTCAACCATGAGAAAAGTGAAAGACCAGAAGTTCAGTTTTAGGGTGGTGATTTATTTTCTGCCTTTCTAACATTGTTTAAATCAGTGTTTAAAACTGGCGATTGGCTGGTACCACCACCATTTTGATCATTTATTTTGGGACAGACAGTCTTTGAGGTTGGAAGGCCTTCCTCAGGGAGTCTGCCCATCATTCTTAAGTTAATTTGTATAAAATTAAAGCCTTTAAAATATGTTAAATTAATTTAAAAACTATATGGCATTTATGTTATTCATGCGTGATCGATTTTGGCAGCTCTATTGAATCTTGTATATTCTGGGTTTTTCGGGGGGGGTTTTATTCAAAATGTTGATTCACACTCTCACTCTGTTCTGTGACTTGAGGTGATTGAAGCAACTAGTAGTCAAGTTCTAATATTCTAATATACCTTTGCTAACTAGCTGTTTTGCATGTATCATTGCATCTATATCTCAAACCTAAAACTGCCAGATGTTTGAATCATTTTTAACTGTAGTTAAGAAAACCTGAAGCAAATACAGTTGCTGAATCTCATACATCAGAAGCAAGATGATATTTAGATGAGTGACTTGTATTTTGGGCACTTTTCTTATGTTACCCAGAATTCTATTTGAGAACCTGTGAATAAAAAAAAAAAATTTTTAAAAACCATTTCAGCCACTTGTGCTGTCACTTAGTTCCTGTGTTGTGACAAATGAATGTTCTGTAATGATTGCAGCGTATTGTGTAACGATGTCATCATGTCCCTGTGTTCTTTATCGATGCCTGAAATTCCCCAGTCAGACACCCAGCAGGCTGAGCTAAGAGTTGAGCTGGAAGGCGCATGGAAAGTTCAGGCTGACGTCTGTCTTCAGTTTTTTTTTCTTTTTTTCTTTTTTTTTTTTTTAATGGAATATATTTTTCTTTGCCTCAATAAAACGGATTAGTTTTGTTTTCTTGTTTCTCCCACTCTTTCTTTGCCTCCACTCCGCGGTTCAGGTCTTAATTACAGAGCATGGTGACCTTGGGAACGGCCGGGTCCTGGACCCAAAGAATAAGATCTCCTTCAAGTTTGACCACCTGAGGAAAGAGGCCAGTGACCCACGCCCGCATGATGTTGATGGCACTATGGAAGGCTGGAGGAGCGCCGTGGACTCTGCCGTCAGGGCCTACGTCAAGGAGCACTACCCTAACGGAGTGTGCACCGTACGTTCAGCCCGCTTCTTGGAGCCAGCAGCAGATGTTTAGTTTTTAAAAGCTGGGCATTACACTGAGTAGAGTTTTATTGCAGACATTCTTACTACATGTTCTTTAATGAACAACATTTTAACCTATTTCTGTTTTCCCTTCAGATTTATGGAAAAACCATCGACGGGCATCAAACCATCATTGTGTGCATTGAGTGCCATCAGTTTCAACCCAAAAATTTCTGGTATGTCTCAAACTGTTTAAAAGTTCAAGGGGCAATGTTATGTAAAATTAACATTTTTGAGCTTCACATCATGTTATGCTATTCCCTCACCAAAAACATACCTGGAGTGTTGTCACGATTATTTCATGCATGTTTGAGAACTCCTTAAATCTCCTGTAGCAGCCATATCGCTGTGCAAAACACCTGGGTGAACCAAGCACCACAGTTTCCAAGCTTCCACGTGAGCAGCACTCCATCTGATTACCCCACTCTGCTCCTTCTGACTAGCCAGTAGCAATTAGTAAACACTTGGTGGAACTCAGCTGAGCTCATGATAGGGGCTACTTTTCGATGCAACGTTGTTAAAGGGTTAATAGAGGAGTCATGTTGTGATGACTTTCTGCAGGTGAAGTTTCAAGCTTTACATAGTCAAATTTCTTATGAGTCATATTAAATATATATATGGCATTTTTATAATTGAACTTCACAGGGTCCCTAATTGTGTTATAAAATGGCACAATGTGCCTGGAAAACACACATTATTCCACGTTTAATTTCCCCCTTTGATTGTGATACATTAGATCCACTGAGCATTACACTGATTATGTTTATTTTTAGCACATGCTGATTTTCAAGACAACCTCAGACTCTGCATAATGTGTGTAAAACTTTTAAGGCTAATACAATAATTATCAGAGGACTTTGGACACTCAGCAACAGTGCTGAGTTGTTTCTCATTGTGTTAATCTAATTGGATAAGAGCTGGCTAAATCCTCTTTGCTGCTGGGTTTTACTGAGCTTAGGTGTTGTTTGGGGTACTGATCCCACAAGTCTTGTGACTGCTACCCTGACTGTTCCCTCAGGAGAAAGGGGAGAAATTTTAATGTAAAAATATATTAATGTTGGGAAAGTTTACATTTTGATAATGGTGCTGTTGGAAAATTCTACAATTCTTTAGACTAGAATTATGTCATGTTAAATGCTCGCTGCTCCTCTTTATAATGTTTTTAAAAATGGTGTCTTTGGTCTAATACAGGCTGCTACAGATATTTTTGCCGACAGCAATTACGGCAATAACTTTATGAAAAAGTTTTTCTTAATTAGTTACAATATTTAATTTCCCTTTGGGATCAATGAAGTATTTTTGAATTTAATATTCTAATTTTAAAGAATTTCATTACATGTAAGCAAAGAATCATCATAATTAACTGAAATAAAAGCCCTAACCCTATCATCCATCTGTTAGTAATTGGGGTAAATAATGTGTAATGAACATAGCAATAAAATTCCTGAAATAAATTGATTTTTCATGATATGATGGCAATGTACCTTGTGAGCCACATAAAGACAGTTTCAAAGTCGGTCTTCTATCACTTGAAGAACATCTCCAGGATTAGAGGACTAATGTCTCAGCCAGATCTAGAGAAACTCATTCATGCGTTTATCTTTAGTCGCATTGATTATTGCAACAGCGTCTTCACAGTCCTGTCCAACAAATCAATCAAACAGCTGCAGCTGATCCAGAAGCTGCTGCTCGCGTTCTCACTAGAACCAGGAAGATAGAGACATAACACCAGTTTTAAAGTCCCTCCACTGGCTCCCTGTAGCTCAAAGAATGGACTTTAAAATACTGTTGTTAGTTTACAAGTCACTGAACGGTTTAGCACCACAATACATTAAAGATCTGCTGTTGTATCAACCTTCCCGACCTCTCAGGTTCTGGTTCTGCTCTGCATCCCCAGAACCAGAACCAAAAGAGGAGAAGCAGCTTTCAGCATCTATGCACCACAAATCTGGAACAAACTTCCAGAAAACTGTAGAACTGCGGAAACCCTGACTTCCATTTAATCTCAACTAAAAACACACCTGTTTAGAATTGTATTTGAAATGCAATCAACTAAAAATGTAATGATGGAACAATGTATTGTTTATTCTATGTTGCATGACGTGTTTTTGTGTTTATGATGTAAAGCATTTTGAAATGCCTTCCTGCTGAAATGTGCTATACAAATAAAATTTGATTGAATGATTTATTGAATTGTGACAGTAATTAATTATGTTATTGTTTTTGTATTTTCATGCAGGAATGGACGCTGGAGGTCAGAGTGGAAGTTTACCATCTCTCCCTCCACCACTCAAGTGGCAGGAATCATGAAAATCCAGGTATCTGATTTGCTCTTTCTTATTGGTGAATCTGACTTTTTCTGCATGTTCTTGACAGCAAGTTAAGCGCCGAATCAGAAACAACAGGCATTGGGCCTTTCAGCTGCTTTTCTTTCTTTGGGAAACTAGTTTCAAACATGGTAAAAATTCTCATAATTGAAGATTATTATTTCTTCTCTCTTTTTTTTTTTTTTTTGCCATTTTTACCATACCATACCATACTTTATTTATAAAGCACTTTAAGACAACCACAGCGGATACAAAGTGCTGTACACAATAATAACAAATAAAAACTCTTACAGTTTAAAACAAACAAACATACAATGTAAAACTAGATCTCGCTGGAGTTGAAAGCCAAATAAAATAGATGTGTTTTAAGACGAGCTTTAAAAGTGGACAGTGAAGGGGCCTCTCTAACCTGCAAAGGCAGGTCATTCCATAACTTAGGACCCACGACAGAGAAAGCCCTGTCCCCTCTGAGCTTCCTTCTAGATCTCGGTTCCTCCAGGAGCAACTGATCTGCAGACCTGAGAGACCGATAAGGTAGGTAAGGGTGAAGAAGCTTAGTGAGGTAAACCGGGGCAAGATTATGTAGCGATTTAAAAACAAACATAAGAATTTTAAAACGGATCCTAAAATATACAGGCAGCCAGTGAAGTGAGGCCAGGACAGGAGTTACATGCTCTCGCTTTCGAGTTCCTGTTAAAAGTCGTGCAGCCGCATTCTGAACCAGTTGCAGACGTGAGAGCAGAGACTGACTGACTCCCAGATATAGAGAGTTACAGTAATCCAGTTGATTCGAAATAAAAGCGTGGATCACTGTTTCAAAATGCTGCCTGGAAAGAAAAGATTTCACTGATGCCAATCGCCTCAAATGATAAAAACTGGACTTAACCACAGCTCTAATTTGGCTGTCCAATTTAAAATCACTGTCCACCTTAAAACCAAGGTCTGTAATAACAGGTTTAAAATACACCTCCAAGGGTCCCAGGTCAACAGAGGAGGACTCACAGGAGCCCCTGGGTCCAAACACCATCACCTCTGGTTTCTTTTCGTTAAAATTTAAAAAGTTCAAGGCCGACCAAGCTTTAATATCACCTAGACATGCCAGGAGATGTTTGATGGACTGGACATCTTTCTGCTTCAGGGGCAAATACATTTGGCAATCGTCAGCATAACAGTGAAATGAAATCCCATGTTTCCTAAGGATAGAACCCAGAGGCAGTAAATAAAGACAAAAAAGCAGTGGGCCCAGAATTGAGCCCTGTGGTACACCATATGGCATTGAAGCAGTAGATCAGGGGTCACCAACCTTTTTGAGACTTGTTTGATACAGTCTTTATAAGTGTGTATATATATGTATATGTATAGAAAAAAAAATTCCCTTCTCACCCACCGCGGGTGGTTCTTATCCTCTGAGCTCGGGTCCTCTACCAGAGGCCTGGGAGCTTGAGGGTCCTGCAGTATCTTGGCTGTGCCAAGGACTGCACATTTCTGGACTGAGATGTCTGATGTTGTTCCTGGGATCTGTTGTAGCCACTGCTCCAGTTTGGGGGTGACTGCCCCGAGGGCCCCAATGACCACAGGCACCACTGTGGTCTTCACCTTCCAGGCCCTCTGCAGTTCCTCCCTGAGGCCCTGGTATTTCTCCAGTTTCTCGTGCTCCATTTTCCTCTGTTGTTTATCCACTACGACAATGTCTGGTTGGTTCACCATTACCATTCTGTCTGTCTGGATCTGGAAGTCCCACAGGATCTTAGCTCTGGCGTTCTCCACCACCTTTGGGGGTGTTTCCCACTTTGATCTCGGGGTTTCCAGTCCATATTCTGCACAGATGTTTCTGTACACTATGCCTGCCACTTGGTTATGTCGTTCCATGTACGCTTTCCCTGCCAGTATCTTGCACCCTGCTGTTATGTGCTGGACTGTCTCAGGGGCCTCCTTGCACAACCTACACCTTGGGTCTTGTCTGGTGTGGTAGATCTGGTGTTTAGGGCCTGCTCCTGGGCGGCCATGATGAGGGCCTCTGTGCTGTCCTTGAGTCCAGCTTTTTCCAGCCATTGGTAGGATTTACTGATATCAGCCACTTGGGTTATTTGCTGGTGGTACATCCCATGTAGGGGCTTGTCCTCCCATGATGGTATCTCTGGCACCTCAACCTCCATTCCCTGTTGTCTGAGACATTCACTGAGCACATTGTCTGTTGAGGCTTTGTCTCTGATGTATTTATGGATCTTAGTTGTTTTGTCCTGGACAGTGGTTCTCACTAGTCCTCTGCCTCCTTTCTTGCGGCTCGTGTTCAGTCTCAGGGTGCTGGATTTGGGATGGAACCCTCCATGCATCGTTAGTAGCTTTCTAGTCTTAATATCTGTGGCTTTTATCTCCTCCTTTGGCCAGCTAATTATTCCAGCAGGGTATCTGATTACTGGCAAGGCGTAGCAGTTTATCGCATGGATTTTGTTCTTGCCATTGAGCTGGCTTCTCAGGACTTGCCTTATTCGTTGGAGGTATTTAGCTGTGGCTCCTTTCCTTGTGGCTTCATCGAGGTTGCCATTTGCTTGTGGTATACCTAGGTACTTGTAACTGTCCTCTATGTCTGCTATTGTTCCTTCTGGGAGTGAGACCCCTTCTGTGCAGATCACCTTCCCCCTCTTTGTGACCAGCCGACCACACTTCTCTAGTCCGAATGACATCCCAATGTCCGTACTGTAGATCCTGGTGGTGTGGATCAGTGAGTCGATGTCTCGCTCACTCTTGGCGTACAGCTTGATGTCATCCATGTAGAGAAGGTGACTGATGTTGACCCCATTTTTGAGTCGGTATCCGTAACCAGTCTTGTTGATGGCTTCAAGGGTGGTTTTCCATAGCCTCATCGACTTTGCAATGAAGGCTCTCAGAGTCCTGTTGATGTTATACATCTATAAGCATTCAATGATCCAAGTATGCGGCATTGAGTCATAGGCTGCCTGGCCAAAATAAAATTTCTTTTTAACCCTAACCCTATATATATATATATAATACTGCCTGATCATATTAATATCAGGACCACTCACAATAGTTATCAGTAATAATTTACCATATAGCAGCTATGGTTAATTGCTATTATGTGATCAGAAGTTTTTAGCTCACAGAGTTTTAAGTTTGATTCCCTTTTGGAGCTTTTCTCTGTGATTCTAAACTGGCCACAAGTGACTGAAATAAACAAAAGCAAACTGATGGATTGTTGCAGTAACACCTGCAGCTGTACAGCACTGAGTACCTTGAAATGTTCCTTTAAATAAGAAAGAAAAGAATAGTTATTGTTTTATTATCTAACCATCTGTTCTATTAGCAAAACTGTGGAAAATAAAATATCTTTTGTGTAAAAAGATATATTATCAGTCTGAGGGTTGAGGTGGGGAACCCCAAAGCCCAAGTCTTATTGGTCAGTTTGCTTTTGTTTATTTCACGGCTTTGCGTTTTCTATAAGCTAAAATTGAACGAGTTGGGTTTGAACCTCCCGTTGTTCTACGTTCAGCCTGAGCTTCTGACAGTCTGCGCGGTTCTGGCGGGTCGCCGGTTTATTAACTTTTTTTCCTGGTTTCGCGAACCGCACAGCTGACTGGGTCACCCGCTGGCTGACACCAGCAGATGTGAAAAAAATATAGGTCCGACACAAAACTATCACTGCACCTGACCTGCAAGAGCACAAGCACCTCTCTAATGCGCACAAATCAGCTCAAGCCTAAACCACAAGAGCAGTGGACTTTTTTTCCAGACGATGCCAAATAATAAAGACATGGAAGCGAAGCCTCTCCAGAGGACGGTGTTGGTTCCCAGGTTCAGGTGTTGCGATGTGCGCTACGAATAAGATGTTTTTTTGGCACAATTTATTATTTTCTTTCTTCACAATTTTGTTAATAGTAAATAGGGTTAAATAATAAAAACTCCAGAAGTTATTCTTTTCTTTCTTGACTTAAAGGAAAATGTGAAGGTAGACAGAGTGCAGCTGCAGGCGCTGCTGCACTCCCATAGTTTCCTGCAGGCGCCTGCGCGCAGTTCTGAACTTTAACAGCAGAAAAGAGTTTTATACTTAAAGCAATGTATTTTAAACGTTTTGATCATTTCCCTCTTGAACTCTAAATATAAACAAACATCATTACTTCAATGTAAAAACATTTAATTAAATTATTTTTTGGTAGTGCTCCCTAATGATAATGGCTATTTTTAGAAGTAGCTCCGCGGGCGACTGACAAGGTCCCTGCGGGCGACCCGGTTGGTGACCCCTGCCGTAGATGATTCAGAGTCTCTAATATTTACTGAAAATGTTCTATCCTCCAGGTAGGACCTGAACCAATTAAGAACAGTGTCACCAATACCTACAATATGCTGTAATCGTGATATTAAAATGTTGTGGTCCACTGTATGAAAGGCAGCAGGGAGGTCAAGTAAAATCATAACATGATTACCAGAATCACATGCTAGAAGGATGTCATTAAAAACTCTTATTAAAGCAGATTCTGAGCTATGAAGAGTTTTAAAACCTGATTGAAAAACCTCCAGAATACCATTCTCATCTAAAAACTGTTTCAGCTGACGGTATACAATTTTTTTCTAAAACCTTAGAAAGAAAAGGCAGCTTTGAAATAGGCCGATAATTTGCCAGAACATTAGGATTTTTCAAGATATGTGATGACATATAATAAAAACAAACAAAAAACAGAAACAAAGTGAAAAGATGGCACTAAGTGAGTCACCAACTCATAAGTTATTGAATTATTTATTCACTAGATGAAAATGAGTTTCTAAATCAGTATTGATATTCCATCGGGGGTGGAAAGAACTCTTTCAAAGACACGACACCAATATTTACTAAATTTGGGATGTGACCAGCATAATCTGATAATTTTTCAGAAGGAAAAACTGAAGCACTAGGCATAATAATATACGTACACTTTAGCCTCACATGTAATACCTTGTACATATCTCCAGACCTATGTTGAATATTTATGAAGACTATTAAGGTAAACTCATTCCATTATACATAATGATTTAGAACAGTGGCATACTCTCCCCCTCTCCTGTATGGGTCACATTGAAGATATTTGTATTCTGTCTAGGCTCCCATTTCCATATCAGATGCTGCCTATGAATCATCTTTTGACAATCACTAGGAGGGAGGGTTGCTCTGATGCACGCCTATCAGCAAGCTCACTCACCTGGAGAGAATTTAAATGGAAAATAATCATCAGATTCTTCAGAAGGCCACACGGTGTCCAAAACAAGCCTGACTGCTCTCGGTTCATTCTGGAGAAGGTGTGGAAGCTGTACTGCTAATTACAGTCATATGCTGGTCACATCCCAAATTTAGTAAATATTGGTGTCATGTCTTTGAAAGAGTTCTTTCAACTGAATGTCCCATAAGATTCTGCATTATTTTTAAGAACTGTAGCCAAAAAAGAAAGGAAGAGCTAAAATGTTGTTTCTCTGCTTTGCTTTCAAAAGCAGAACTATTAAAGGATAAGATTAGACCTCTCACCCCCGATGGAATATACATCGATCAATACTGATTTAGAAACTCATTTTCATCTAGTGAATAAATAATTCAATAACTTATGAGTTGGTGACTCACTTAGTGCCATCTTTTCACTTTGTTTCTGTTTTTTGTTTGTTTTTATTATCTTTTAAAACATTTCTTCAGGTGACTTCCAGAAAGATGGATTGAAATTATTATTAGTACTGTTGTTAAAAATAAATAAAATTAAATGTAAAGCAGGGAAGCATGACATATCACCACCAACTTAAGATATTTTTAGCATATTTGCATCAGTCTGATAAATAAAACTGCACTAATATTAACTTCTGATATTTATTTCCATCTGATCAACCAATCAATCAAATTTCATTTGTATAGCACATTTCAGCAGCAGGGCATTTCAAAGTGCTTTATATCATGACAAACACAAAGAGTCATGCAACATGGAATTGGCAATCAAAATGTGACTTTAAGTTAAATCTAAAGTTCGACTCTAAGCAGATGGTTTGTCAGTCGAGATTTAAAGGAAGTCAGTGTTTCTGCTGTTTTACAGTTTTCTGGAAGTTTGTTCCAGATTTGTGGTGCATAGAAGCTGAATGCTGCTTCTCCTCGTTTGGTTCTGGGGATGCAGCGCAGAACCAGAACCAGAAGACCTGAGAGGTCGGGAAGGTTGATACAACAGCAGCAGATCTTTAATGTATTGTGGTTTATAAACAGTGATTTATAAACTAACAGTATTTTAAAATCTATTCTTTGAGCTACAGGGAGCCAGTGGAGGGACTTTAAAACTGGTGTTATGTCTCTATCTTCCTGGTTTTAGTGAGAACTACAGCAGTAGCTTCTGGATCAGCTGCAGCTGTTTGATTGATTTGTTGGACAGGCCTGTGAAGACGCTGTTGCAATAATCAATGCGACTAAAGATAAACGCATGAATGAGTTTCTCTAGATCTGGCTGAGACATTAGTCCTCTAATCCTGGAGATGTTCTTCAGGTGACAGAAGACCGACTTTGAAACTGTCTTTATGCGGCTCTGAAGGTTCAAGTTCGAGTCCATCACTACTCCCAGGTTTCGGGCGTGATCGCTAGTTTTTAGTTGTAATAACTGAAGCTGTGCATTGACTTTAGATCTATAGCTTTAGATCGTTCCTCTTTAGGTCCAAAAATAATGACTTCAGTTTTGTTTTTGTTCAGCTGGATAAAGTTTTGGCACATCCACACATTTATCTGTTCTAAGCATTTATTCAGTGATTAGATGGGGTCAAAGGTCACCTGGTGACATCGTAATGTAGAGCTGAGTATCATCCGCATAGTTACGGTAGCTAATATTATTTCCTGTTATAACCTGAGCGAGTGGGAGAATATAAATATTGAATAAGAGGGGTCCTAGGATTGAACATTGGGGTACCCCACATGTGACCTTTGACCTCTTTGATGAGAAGTTTCCAATTGAAACAAAGAAATTCCTGTTCTTTATGTAAGATTCAAACCAGTCAAGCACTGAACCGGAGAGTCCGACCCAACTCTGCAGTCGATTCAGTAATATGTCAAAAGCTGCACTGAGGTCCAACAGAACCAGCACTGTGGTTCTCCCACAGTCCGTATTTATATGGATATCATTGAATACTTTTACGAGGGCAGTCTCCGTGCTGTGGTGAGCACAAAAACCAGATTGGAAAGAGTCAAAGCAGTTGGTTATCATGAGGAAACTATTTAATTGTTTACACAGTTTTTTCAATAACTTTGTTGACGAATGATTGCCATTTGCTTATAGAGGGGAGGGAAGGAGGTTGGTTCTTTGATACTGATGCAGCAAAGGATTGTCGGAAGTTTAACTCAAGGAGTGAGGCAGTGGTGATTGAGCAGGGTGGTCAAAACTGTAGTGAAGCATGTGTATACTGTTTATTTATATATATATGTATGTGGCTATAACAACATTATTAAGGTCAGATATCAGACCAAATCTTCATATTGGTTCATCCCCAGTTGGAGATTTGCAGGTCTAATGCTGTATGTCGCTTTTTACCATATTGTTTTTGTACATTCCATCCATCCATCGTCTGTCGCTTATTGAGGGTCGGGTCATGGGGGTAGCAGCTTAAGAAGGGAGCCCCAGACGTCCCTCTCCCCAGCCACTTGTTCCAGCTCCTCCGGGGGTTTTAATGTTTTCTGATGTAACAAAGGATTTCTAGCTGCTGTTTGATCAGAGAAGAAGTCATCAACTGCCATAGAAATTGAACTATGCCATCAGGTCAGACACAGAGTGACCTGATGATCTTTCATCTGTTCAGGTTCATTACTATGAGGATGGAAATGTTCAGCTGGTGAGCCACAAAGAGGTTCAGGAGTCCATGTCTGTTTCTGTAAGTATGTCTGCAAACCTGTCTTACACTAATTTTAATCTCTGAGCTGTCAGTGAGTAAGTCCAGATATTTATAGTGATGGTTTTCTAACATGAAAACATTTCCATGGGGATTCTTTTTTCACTTGCACAGTAGAAATGATAGCCAGTTTTCTTAAAAACCTAAACTTGTTCTAAAACAGATGAATGTGTTTTTGTTCTTTTAGAATGAGGCTTCAACTGCTAAGGAGTTTGTTAAGATCATGGAAGCTGCAGAGAATGACTATCAGGTATGTTAGTGCTGGGAAACTCATCTTTCACCCCTATGTGGTATTCATATTCAGAACATGTGACTGGAATGAGCTGTCCAGAATAAAAGAAAAAAAAGCACTATTGATCAGTGAATGCGACATAAGAAAAACACTCTTCAGTGTGGAATTGTCACTACAGCAGGTCAATGCAACCACAAAACTTATAGAAAGGAAACAATTTGTAGAAACAACTGTACAAAGGATAAAATCTTTTAAATTTTAGAGATTACAGTGTGTGATGTTACAGTGTGTTATCTGTTCACACTAGCACAAGTGTGCTAATGTTATGCAGAACACAAGCTTTAGATTTAAGCGTTACTGTGTTTTCATTTTTAAATTCTCAAATTCTTCTTTCTCACACAAGGTGTGACGTCTCCCCCAGCATTTATTCCTCCTTATACTTCTGGACTCTTCTTGTTATTATAAAATTAATTGATCTTCACCAGGGGTCACCAACCTTTTTGAGACTGGGAGCTACTTCACGGGTACAGAGCAACACGAAGGTCTACTCGTTTGATACAGTCTTTATAAGTGTATATATATATATATATATATATATATATAATATATATATATATATAATACATACATACATACAATAATACGGCCTGATCATATTAATATCAGGACCACTCACAATAGTTATCAGTAATAATTTACCATATAGCAGCTATGGTTAATTGCTATTATGTGATCAGAAGTTTTTAGCTCACAGAGTTTTAAGTTTGATTCCCTTTTGGAGCTTTTCTCTGTGATTCTAAACTGGCCACAAGTGACTGAAATAAACAAAAGCAAACTGATGGATTGTTGCAGTAACACCTGCAGCTGTACAGCACTGAGTACCTTGAAATGTTCCTTTAAATAAGAAAGAAAAGAATAGTTATTGTTTTATTATCTAACCATCTGTTCTATTAGCAAAACTGTGGAAAATAAAATATCTTTTGTGTAAAAAGATATATTATCAGTCTGAGGGTTGAGGTGGGGAACCCCAAAGCCCAAGTCTTATTGGTCAGTTTGCTTTTGTTTATTTCACGGCTTTGCGTTTTTCTATAAGCTAAAAATTGAACGAGTTGGGTTTGAACCTCCCGTTGTTCTACGTTCAGCCTGAGCTTCTGACAGTCTGCGCGGTTCTGACGGGTCGCCGGTTTATTAACTTTTTTCCTGGTTTCGCGAACCGCACAGCTGACGGGTCACCCGCTGGCTGACACCAGCAGATGTGAAAAAATATAGGTCCGACACAAAACTATCACTGCACCTGACCTGCAAGAGCACAAGCACCTCTCTAATGCGCACAAATCAGCTCAAGCCTAAACCACAAGAGCAGTGGACTTTTTTTCCAGACGATGCCAAATAATAAAGACATGGAAGCGAAGCCTCTCCAGAGGACGGTGTTGGTTCCCAGGTTCAGGTGTTGCGATGTGCGCTACGAATAAGATGTTTTTTTGGCACAATTTATTATTTTCTTTCTTCACAATTTTGTTAATAGTAAATAGGGTTAAATAATAAAAACTCCAGAAGTTATTCTTTTCTTTCTTGACTTAAAGGAAAATGTGAAGGTAGACAGAGTGCAGCTGCAGGCGCTGCTGCACTCCCATAGTTTCCTGCAGGCGCCAGTTCTGAACTTTAACAGCAGGAAAGAGTTTTATACTTAAAGCAATGTATTTTAAACGTTTTGATCATTTCCCTCTTTTGAACTCTAAATATAAACAAACATCATTACTTCAATGTAAAAACATTTAATTAAATTATTTTTTGGTAGTGCTCCCTAATGATAATGGCTATTTTTAGAAGTAGCTCCGCGGGCGACTGACAAGGTCCCTCCAGGCGACCGGGTTGGTGACCCCTGACCTTCACTAACTAACATTCAGTTGTTTTGTGGAATATTGGCTTGATATTACAATATCTTTCTTCTTGAGACTGTAACATTTTAAAATACTTTTTAGTAATTTTCAGATCTTGGAGAAAAATTGAAGTCAGCCAAAATTGATGATGGCAGATCTGAACTTTACAAAATCAGCTATCATAGTTCATCTCTTCCAATACGTTAAACCCAGTTGTTACGGTTCAGTGCTTTGAAATGCGGTACTCTCTATAGGCCTGTCGCGATAAACAATAAATCAATTAATCGCACAATAAATTAAAACTATCGACCTCATTGTAATTATCGGCTATATCGTTTCTTCCTGCATTTTCTCTGACTGTTGATGACATTGAATGAAAAAAGGCTCCACTCCGGTGCTCTCCACTGACCCTCCCTTCCTCATTTTCTTAGTGTAATGCCCAGTTCGCACTGCATGATCTTATGTCGCTGATTTTGCCATTATCAAAACCTGAGAGACACATTAGCTGACAGAAATCCTCGGTATAACGGTTCGATCAAACCGTGTTGTGTCCAACAATGGACAAAAAATAATAAGTCCAGTTCACTAATCTTAAAAGCAGGCATTAATCAATTCCTTACTACAATCTACCTGCAATGCATGTAGCTAGTGTCAGTCCTGACTGAATGAAAATCATTAGAACTATTTATGTCACGTTAACAAAGAACAGCTGAAAAGTTACCGGGTTTTCTGGTAGAAATTTTGCTCCAACTCCTCCCCTAGTTATTGATATTTTCTTTGCACGAACTGTTGAATAAACATTCATGTTGTTTCCGATGTCTGCTGGACTTTGGGTTGCACCGTGTCAGTTGTTCAGGATTCCCTCCATGTTTCCCCTCAGAAAGCAGGAAGAGAATCCGCGCTTTCTGATTGGCTACCGGTCACATTCAACAGGCTACGTTCAGCTCCCAGTCTGGGCAAATCCTCGATTTAGATCGTAGCGGCACAACGATCTACCGTAACACACAACACAAGTTGATCTCAGAATGAATAACGTCCTAAGATTGTGGTTCGGGGTAAAAAATCCTGTAGTTTGAACTATTGCATCAGGCAGTGGGATGTCTTCTCTATTTAAATCTAATGATTACTGAAGGGCAATATACTATACAGACTTCATAATCTGCACTCTTTTGGTTGAATGCAGTATTTATTTCCACTTTGGCTTTATGTTGTTTAGTTTTTATTCAAGTACATTTATTGTTAGTGGAGACTGAGAATCTATTTAGTTTTTGTTTTTGGTTGTTTTATTTATTTATTTTGTGTATCAGTCCCAGTGTTAAGTGTTCTTTTGAAAGTAAAGTGTATCTATCTTTGGCAGAAAATCGCATGTCTTATTACGTAATTTTCATTAAATCAATGTAAAAAGGTCTTCAAACAATATTATCGTTTATCGCAATAATTTTTGAGACAATTAATCGCCCAGCAAAATCTGCTATCGTGACAGGTATAACTCTATTCAATCTCAACAGAAAGATGATGACATATTCATGTCAGGAATATGTTTTTAGGCTGAGGGAAAAAAAAAAAAAAGAAAAAATATTTGATTTAATTTTATGTTTATAAATCTGCATTGCTAGTCTCCTGGACAATACTGATTTATATTTGTGGATAATTCAGCCTTTAGCCTGGGAAAACTAATTTGATCTAAATTTGCCACATTGGTTTTTCTTCCTGTATTACCATTATATATTCACTTCCTCTTCCTGTCCTATTTCAGACGGCCATTAATGAGAATTACCAGACCATGTCGGACACTACCTTCAAAGCCTTACGCCGCCAGCTTCCTGTGACACGCACCAAGATCGATTGGAACAAGATTCTGAGCTACAAGATTGGCAAGGAGATGCAAAATGCTTAAAAAGAAAAAAAAAACAGCAGAGAAGAAAACAGACAGATCCCCTTGATCCCTCACCCCCCTCTCAAACAATGTTGCATGACTGGATAGTTGTATCGTCTTTGTACAAAAATTAGAGAAAACGGGGACAAAGAAGGGTTTGGTCTCACAGCCAGAAGTTATCCCATACATGGCTACCTTTCTTTACATGCACTGTCTTATTGGATCCATGATGACAAAAGTTTAGCGTATTTGGGGAAAAATGAAAACCAAAATCTAGAGGAAGCATTGGAAGACATAGGGGGAAAAAAAGAGCAAAAACAAACTGAAGTTTCATTACCACACATGCAATTTCTGAGTGAGGCCACACCTTTTATTTTGACCTGATAAGATACAGATTGAATTTGCAGATGTGGTTAAAAATAAATCCTTTTTTGGGAGACATTTTTCATTTTATTTTATTTTTTCTTTACAGAAGAGCCCAGATATTACGGCTGAAATAAACGAGTCCTTTCACTTCACTGTTAATGTTCCGTGCAGTCAGCAAAACAAAATAAATGGTTTTGTGTTCATCTTTGGCACAATCGGCCAACATTGACAGACATTCGATGTTTTTGTCCCTTCATTTTGGTACTTTGCCTCACTGTCTGTCCTAAATGTGAGATCTCAACTTCGCAATGCTCCTAGCCTTTTTGACTTGACATTGTTTGAACTTTCACTCAGTGCAGAGAGGTTAGGCCACTTCAACAAGCGTAATTAACAAGACATCAGTTGCTCAACAATGTGCTTAATGTCCAATTTACAATAAAACAAAAAAAAAATCATCACTTTTTCTCCTCCAGTGCTTATTTTTTATTAAAAAAAATGCAGAACCTGACTGTATTATATAAACGAGGCACACTGTAATATATTCCTGTATGAAACAGCCTGTCAGTTTGGTGATTTATTTCCATGAGATTAACTGTAATTCAGTCACAATTATGTTGCATTAAATGACAAATTTTCTATTTACTGACTCACTCCTAATTTCTGAAAACATTTACCTTGTTTTTGACTTCACAGTACTCTGCAGCGCAGCGTGATTGTTAAATGTCACCCAGTTACTGTCACGAAAACTTAATCTAACACATGCCAGAACTTCTTGTAGAACTGCTTCATAAACTACAGCACTACATCAGTTCATTAAAGTTTCTAATTCAATTCAGTTTATTTCGATACCGCCAATTCGCAACAAGTGCACTTTATAAAAAGCAAGTCATTTCAATTCAGTCACCCATACATTCCAGTTAAACAGTGCAATGTGTTAATTATACAGATTAGATAAAGTTTCTACCTAAACAAACCCAGTAGATTTTATCGAGTGATTGAGTGGTAGCATGCACTCCTTCTGGACCAGCACATAGCAACAATCGCCTCTGCTGTCATTGACTCTACAGCAGGATTATCAAACTCCAATCCTCGAGGGCCACTGTCCTGCAGTTTTTAGATGTGCCATAGGTACAAAACACTGGAATGAAATGGCTTAATTACCTCCTCCTTGTGTAGATCAGTTCTCCAGAGCTTTGCTAATGACCTAATTATTCTATTCAGGAGGTGCAGCAGAGGCACATCAAAACGTTGCAAATCAGTGGCCCTCCAGGCCTGGAGTTTGACACCTGTGCTTTACAGCAAACCCTCATACCATGTATGCATCCAGTGACAGTGGATAGGAAAAACTTACCTTTACAGGAAGAAACCTCTAGCAGAACCAGAACAATACCAGAGACCATCTACCATTAATGATTGGGGTTTAAAAAGGCAGAGTACAATGTACAAGAAGAAACTCATGAATTGATGTTGGATTATTTTGATGTTCATGAAAGTAAGAATTTAAAAGAAGAGAGAGAATGAGTAGTCTGTGGCAATATTATCAGAAAAATTGAGAAAACCTAAAGTTAGACAAGAGGCTTGTGCCTTGGGAATAAGATATTCTTACAGTCTAATTGTCTATTAACTTTAACTTCTATCTGGTAAATTAAGTCTTGTAAGGACTAAGTTTGATCTGGAGTCTTTGGGAGTTTCCCTGAACGTTGCATAATATGACACTGGTGAACTGGCTGGGTAATCCATTACTGAGAAAATTGGCATCAATTTTCTTTATTTTCCATTTCAAAACAATATTTTCACTGGACAGACTTTACTTTGGAAATAACCTCTGTAATCCTTTCCAGATTGAAGGACAGTAAATGTTTCCTCTCTAAGATTATTGTATGTTTAATAGACATATTCACACCTGCTGAATATGTCTATTCAGTAGACATAACTACTGTATAGACAGCTGATTATCAGCTCTTGGCTGCTACTTCAGCTCTTAAACTTGATGTAGACAGTAGCTGTTTTTTCCCAATACATGTATGTATGTATGCATGTATGTATGTACCGGTAGTCCTTATTATATGTGGCCAAAATCATCTATTCGTAAGAAAGGGGTGGTAATTTTGGCAAAACAATCTTAGCATATTTGGCAAAAAATGGCATTGGTCATTATTTTATGAAGGTCACATCCGTCCATCTATTTTCTGTTCACCTTTGTCCTGGTGCCTCTCCAGCTGCGTTCCGGGTCAGAGGCGGGTTCACCTCTGACAAGAGGCCTTGCCCAGCCTGTCGCAGGGCAAGGTGACAAAATATATTTTTTTAAATATTTAGATCTGTAATTTTTAAAGGAGAAAAAAATGCAGGAATAATGTCAGAATGTTATGACATAAAATTCAAAAAGCGAGTCCAACGTGACTTTTTAAAGAAAAATTAAATAAATAAAAAATTACAATAATGGTAAAATAGCGACATCTTGAGGGAGTAGGCGCTATTGAACCAATGTGAGAGCCCCGCGGCTGTCTGGTAACTGTTAGCCGACGTTAGCAGTGTAGCTCACTTTGCAGACACGTATACACACAGTTTAGACACATGTTGGAGTTACACTGGGAGAAATGCTAAATCCGAATAAGGAATTCACCGGCTTTCCCACTCTCGCGAATTAAGGTTAGCTCTCACACACTGCTTTTCTAATGTCTGTCCTATCAGAGTCATTCCCCGTGCCTTCGTTTTTCCTCGCTTTAGTGTTAAGTTTTTACGCTTTCCAAACAGGAGGGAATTGAAATTAGCTGTTAGCTAGCCGGGTAAAGTGAGGGGCTACCTGGCCAGAAATATAGCTTCAAGCCAGGTAGAAGTCATATTTCCTCACTCGCGCAAAAATGTAGTTTGCTTACTGGGGAAGTTTCCAGTATAAACTCTCTTTCTTGCCCAGTGCTGTTAGCAAGCTCCAGGCAGCAGAGCTGTGCATTGTTTTATGCTCTCTTGTGTTCTTGTGTTCACTGTCAAAAGTTGACTGATTATTTCGCCCACCTGTCTGTTTCCTCTTTTGAAAAGGAATGAACTCACGTTCAGGTAGTTTAAATAAAGCGCACTTCAGAATAAAGATTCCAGCTTTTCCAGCTCTTGTCCCCTGTGGACTGGTCGGGTTTGATCTGGAAGTGCTGGCTCCAGCGTTGGCATGACTGGTCGCCTTGCTGTCACAACGGCTGGAGATGGTTCTCCTGTGACCGTGTGCCGAGCGTGGAAGAATGACAGCTGGCTGGAGCAGGAGAGCCCGCAAACACAAATTGACTCCCCGCGGTGTTGAATTCTCTTTGTGTGAGTAAACGAATTGTTGACTTGAAATCATGAACAATTTCGGTTTTTGTAAGAGGTAAAATGTGACGCGCGCCTTCTGCTCTTACCTTGTCACTTCCTGAAGGAATAGTGGCGCTTCTGCTGTTTTGTGAAACAAATTCGGGGAAGAACCCAAACATTGTTTGAAAAGGGTATAAATCAATTGTGACGGTTCATTAGGGGAAACTACTTCGTCTTCATTTTCAGTGTTCCACAGGAACAATATATATAATTAAAAACAACAACAATGAAAGATAGGGTTTTATCATTATTTTCTTTCTTCAAACCTGATACCTCGTTTACATAGTTTTACTGTTTTATGAGAAGTACCTGTTTCATTACTTAAGAAACTTGTTGGTTGAACCAAAATAATTTATTTAAATCTTAATTTTATCAGAAACTCATCAGAAACTCTTAAAAGGCTAGAAAAAATAATAGTGACTTACTTAAGGACATTCAACTGAAAGTATTGGAGGTTTATGCTAGAGGTAAACCTAGCATACCTCTATAAATAAATTCTATTAATAAATTAAATTAATTCCCTTAATTTTGGGCTGACTGACAGACCCACCCACTGGGTTACACTGTTGCCAACTTACAACTTTTAAGACAAAAAAAAAAATTGGAAAAGCCAAAATCGTAATCGGCAGGTGAGACACCAATTGTCAGAATGCTACCATCGGTGTATTAGTAACATTCAAATATGTTATTTGATGATCCACAACTATACCTTGCTCATCCAACTCAGGAGTGAGTTGCTCATACAACACAGAAGTTTGTTGTATGATCGTTCCATCCTCAAAAAAGAACTGTTCCGATAAAGCAACTAAATGAAGTCTGATTGACTCTAATCTAGAGTTTGTCAAAACATAAGAGGACATTATAGGGATATATGATTTTCAGATCATAAAAAATTATGAGAAGCTAAAGAAAACCAAAAATCTCTTAAAATTATGTGTGCTTAATTACCTCATAGGTCCTTAATGGAGTTTTAAATTGATTTTTGTCTTTTCGTTAAGTTTTGTGCTTTTACCTGTTCACATTGGATTAGTACTTGATGTGATTTTGTTTAGCTCTATAATGGATGCCACTGAAACTTAGAGAAAACAATAATTTAGCTCTCTAATCAGTAGCAAAGATTTCTACTTCATCAGTTTAACACAGTGAAGGTGAATTAAAATCACAATTAAATTTGCTGAAACATGGCTGTATCATTTACCTTTGTGCTTTGTGAATGGCAGACTGATAGACACCTTGAATTGAGCCAATCAGAAGAACCCAACTGATAGCCTTCCCTCACTTCCCCTTCCTCTGCGACATTGTTTCTGTTCGTTTCTTCCCTTTTGGTGGTTTATCAAAGTGGAACTGTGTGGGATTCCCCTTGACAATGTTTAGGACTTTATCTAATTCCACAAATGTTTCATTTTATTTAAACTGGAATGTTTTTTGTCTGCTTGGGAGTTTTCTGTTCCAGGTGATTGGACTGAAGTGTTTTCGTTACCGTTCTTGTCACAGAGCTGTCATTGGCTGGCAGCCTTGTGCGTGCGTGTGTGTGTGTTGTTCTCATACACACTTGCAAACTTTGCAGCAGCAGCAAAACCGTTCTCCCACGTCCTCAGCAGGCGGATATGATTGGATAGGGAAAATGTTCAATCCCATAAGGAATAGTATTCCTGCCATGGAGCAGTAGCTCTGCTTCCATGCCATATCGATGTACTTTGAAGTATCTAGAACTGTTAATTTTTATTTTTTTCAGTTTGAATTGATTTAAAGAAAAAAAGAAAGCAATGTTGGAAAGTGATTGTGTTTAAAATATGAGTAATTAAGTATATATTTTTTATTTCTTTTTATAATAATAAAAAATCTCACAGCCAGAGAGTTTAGGTAATAATTTATAAAGATAATTTTTTGTTGCATAATAAAATTATTGCTTTTATTTTTTTGGGGGGGTTTGGGTTTTTTTTTTATTTGATATATTTTCCTGTGGAACACTGAAAATGAAGACAAAGTAATTTCCCCTAATGAACCGTCACAATTGGTTACCAAGTAGAGATCAGTGATTTTCACTCAAAGCAGCTCTTTATTCTTTCTTGCAAGAAACACAACAGCAAGCAAACATGTCCAGTGTGCGATGAGTCTGGTCTGCTGTAACCAGACAGAGTCACTACGTACTAATCACAAAGTTCCTCAGCAGGAGCCCAGGAAACCTGATTTCTAGCATTGTAACACTTCATTGGGCAGACCCAACCTTGAACATAGAGGAGTCTCATCTTTACCTTCTGTGGTTCCTCCTTTAGTTCCAGCAGGGTGAAAATACAATGAGGCTCACATTAATGTGAAGACCTAAGGAAAATGCCTTTTTTGGGTTACAATCAAAGAATCAGAAGCTATTGTCTAAAATTCCACTACAAGCACTTTGTGACTGTTGTATAAATGCATTTTTCTTAATTACTAACTCGGAAATCTCCTGGATTAGCTGATTTTTATTTTATTTTTCTCAGCAATCATCAAGGATTTTCTGAGCGAGCTCAGTGACGCAACACACCCAGCCACAGCCCTGGTTCACCGCAAATCCAGAGCAGACTGGTCACAAGTCTTTATTTAGAAGCTGAGCAGCAGCAGCGTGCTGGTAATGTGATCTCAGCAAGAAATGCCTGCTCTACTGTGCCTGCCCAGCTTGGTCCAGGCACAAGTCTCTTACCTTCTCCATTCATATCTGCAGAGGACGGCCACATGTCTGAGCTCTGATCATTTCTTCCAGTTTTTTTGACATTTTTTTGAATCACCCACTCAGGGTTCTTCAAAGCTAACAATGACGCCTGATTCTGTTAAATGGATGAGTTTTGGATATACACCTCAACGCAACAGTGTTGAGTTAAAAGTGTGTGTTTTTCTTTAGGTCGACGGGAAAAAATTAGATATTAGGTTTTTCATAGAAATAATAATGGTGAATTACATTTATAAGTTATGGAGAAATTTAATGTACAAAAAAAGTCATTCTCATAATCTCTAAAAACACGTTTTAAAGGATAAACTCTTTGTTTTTTCCACTGACTGGAAACATAAAGAAGCAAAGGCATTCTTTGTGTCTCAGATATTAGAACTTTTAGAATTAGTCAAATTAATTACACTTTAAATTTTCAATTACCATGGGTTATTAAAGTAGTAAATTATTTATTACTGTAATTTCTTTCCACCACATTCTTCAGACTGGAGAGAGACTGGATGTAAAACATCCAACCCAACTTGGATAAAACCCAACTTCTCACTGGAGCTGTTTTCTCATTCATTGTTTCAAACATTTAATGATTCTATTGATTTAACTGATTCTTCATTTAATGTTTATATTTAATGACAGCTATTTATGTATGAAGTAAAGCCTTTCTGAATTTGTAAGTCAGCAGTTGGAATTTGGCCGTCGTGTGAGGCTGACACCTGCGTTCAGAGGCAGGTGGCTAATTCTCCTCCTCGTCTCTTCTCCCTGCTTTGCATACAAACACGGTTTAATGGATGGTATTTCCAGTGGCCTGCATTTAAATGCAGTTAGTATTTGACTGCCTGCACATATTTGAATCAATGCAAACTGTCATGAAATGAACAAGAATCTGTCGGATAACAGACGCTCTCCAGATGTGTTCTTTTCTTCATTTATTACAACTAGGATTTTTTAATACCAGTAATAGTTTACTGATATGTTTTCTTTTTAATTGCTCTACACTTTTTCTGTACTCCTGCAACAGCATTGGATTGCTTTACTTAGTTTGACCTTTACATTATTTACTTACCGTAGTGTTATTGTTTTTTTTTTTTCTTTCTTTTTCAAATCTTGTCTTAAGATAAAACTAAGTCATCCATCAGGTTGTGTTGTGGAAAATCCAAATTCCTCTGACCATCAATTGCACCATTGCATTTCAATGCTTATTGATGGCAACGGACCAAAGCACAAAGACATCAATAATATTGATATTTGTCACTTTGATAGTGCACATAAGTCCAAGCAAATGCCACTGTACTACAACATTAAGGACCATTGATTGTATTAACAGCCTAAAAGAATAATCTCAGGTTATTTTTGAACTTATAGGGACAATAATACTTAGGCATTAAACACATGTAGCGCATTAGGAGTTCAGTAGATACTTGCATGTGAACCGTCAACTACAGCCTCCTTTTGCTCTGCCATTAAGGTTGCTAACCAACAACCAGGTCATATCTAACAATAGTCATCCCATTGTTGTATCCAACTTAGTGACTTCGTCACTAAATTGGTGACAAAGTCGGCAACTTAGTGACTTTTAAAAAAAATTGGAGTCAGCAGGTTAGGTTTTTTAAAGATTAGCGATTGGCTAGACAACTGTAATCGGTGCACCCCTAATTGGAACATCCCACCAACTGACATTTTTAACCCAGTGGTTAAAATTTTGATTTGATGTCAGTCTATCCTAGACTTGGACAATAACTAGACAATAACCTTGTCCAAAGTAACGGCACTAGAAAAAAAACAGACAACTATAACATGATATTTTCTTTATTCTTTAATCTGTTGATTAATATCGTATTCCAAGACCAAGTGAGTAAAGTATTTTCCTTCTCCCTAGTTTACAAGTCTGCACACATTTGTAGGGTTTTCGGTGGTCGCTTTAAATTTGAATTCTTCCACCACATTAATCTTGATTTCTCTATCTGTTTATGGGAAAATAAATCCCTGATCTCAAAAATAATTCAAGTTTCTTTGGGTCCACGTCCAACTTCTCTGGAAATGGAAATTTGTCTGATGGAACGTGCAGCTGTAAACACCACAGAAAACATCCATTCAGTAGAAGAAAGGACATGTCCATAGTTGGGTGATTGTTACAACAGACAAACGAATACTGTATATACTTGATAAACTACACATCAATTACTTTGAAAATACAACTCACTACATACCAGGAATACGATGGATGACAGTGTCTTCCTACTTTGTGCTTTTTCTCAACAAGCATCTCTTTGGAAATGATAATTGGTCCTTAACGGGACCAAGAATCTGATAAGTAAAATAGAGCGAATATTGCTAACTTTACAGTATTGAGATCTCTGATTTCTTTCCTGATCAGCTGTTGTGGCAACATTCTACTCTGTCCTGAAGGTTCCTGGTCAGGCCTCCAATAATAAGATCGTCCATCACCTTCTCATATTTCCTTTTGCAGAAGGATGGCCAGGCTCCTCTCCTGCTTATTTTTAGTTGCCTAGCAACCAGTGAAGGATGCTTTTTCAGGGTGGCACGTTACGATGGAAGTGGGGGCAGGGTGAGGTGTACATTGTTCACGGATGAAATGCTTCTGAATCCTGGCTACGGAGGAAAAGTAGTGAAAAGATGTAACACATTAATTTAAGGTCAGCATCGTGGCTTTTCTTTTTTAGCTTCATTCACCTGGCGGCACTTACAGTTTTTAAGAATTTACATCCTGATTGTGTTAGAAATTAAAAAGGCCCAGTCACCGATAAGCAAAATCCTGCGTGTATTTTAAACATCCTTGCTTTAGAAAGAGGGTTTGCTTTCAGGCCTGTCGCAAAGCAGTAAATCATTAAATCAATTAATTGCATAATAAATTGAAGCAAACTCAGTAATTTCCTTTTGAATGATTTATATTTTTTTTGTTTTTGTCTTTTCTCCCTCTTTCTACCAAAGACCTGATGACAAAAGTCCAGAAACATGGACAGCTCGTGTGGTAGCATTAGCTTTTAGCGATACCGCAGCTAGCAGGTTTCATCCTCCAGTATTGCTTTTTTCCTAACGGTCTGCCTCATTGGGACATTATCTCTGAGCAATGCTGTGTTTGCAGTTTATTGATTTTGACACAAATTAGTATCTTTGATTCATTTAATTTCCTGTTGGATTATTTCAAATACCCTATATGAAAATAAGTATGTTCTTCAAATAGCTGGTTAGACTTCTTATTGTTTGGGGTTTCCGTTATTGAGGACTGTAACTGTAAGTGTCAAGTGAAATATATTTCCTCTATGTTTGCTGTACTGTGAAAAAATTCTAGTTTCTAAAAGATCAGTAAACTGTACATTCTAATGAACATTTTATACTGAAACTGGAAGACCTTTTAAATACCCAAAATAAAGAAACAACAAATAAAATGACTTTAGAAGTATTTGTAGACAAAATTGTCCATTGAAAAAAAAAAGGTTTAGTTGAGACCAAATCACCTTACTGACGACTTTTGTCACCCAATTTTTGGTAGAAAGAGAGAAAAAAAGACAATAAATCATGCCAATGAAAATTATTGACGTTGTCTTAATTTATTATACTATTTACTGATTATTGTGACAGCCCTACTTGTTGTTATATATATAATGCAATTATTTCTAGTATATTAATAGTTAATTTTTTGAAAAGCAATATTTTGGCCCTGAGGAGTGAATACAAGCAAGGTTAGCCTCTTTTTTTTGTTTAAGTACTGTATATTTTTTAAAACATATTCAAAGGAGAACAGTGTTAAAAGCCAAAATTTTCCTGACTTTATATTTCCAACAGCTGACTTTGTATTTCTTGCACTACACTCATTTCATTAGTCTCTGTTCATCCAATACATTTCAAGAATCTCCTTGGATGGAGTTTAGATCTTCAGAATGATGGAAAGAACTTTTAAAACCTCCGATAAGCCTTGATACAGGAAGTAAACCCATTTTTTGTCTCAAGCTCAAGTGACAGAAATAACCGAAGAAGCTATGAGTTCAAAAGTAAAATTTTACAACAAATGTGCATTTCGGTGCATGGAGTCAAATTATGGAATTGTTTGGATGAGGATTTGATAAAGTACACAACCTTAAACCAATTCAAAATACTTCATAAGAAAACACTTGAGTTAACACTGGAGAGAATGATATGTTTGTGAGTTATATTCTTAATTTTATATAGGCGGCCATGAAAAGAAAAAGATTTATTTTGTAATTATTTAGAAAAGGCCAGGTTTCTATAAGTTTTTTTCTTCCTGCTCCTTTTCACTCATGTAGATGAAGTTTTACAATGTTTTTGTACACTGACAATAAAATGTGTTTGGTTGAGTGAATAACTGTATTGATTATTTGATCACTATCACAGACAATCTAACAATCTATCAAATCAAATCTCAGTTTCTTCACAGTATCTTAGACCTGTCACTTTCTCAAAGTGGAAAATTCTCAGTCAAATCTAAATACAAAAAAATCCTAATATTCATATTGTAAATTATTCTTTTTAGTTTGGTACACGCATTAAGTTTAGCTGGTATCATTTCCACTTCTATATAATGTGTAATGTGATGTGGTTCATCTTTCTGCCTCAGGAACAAATTGTTCATTTGCTGCTATAAATCCCACCCACAGCTATGTATCATTGGAGCAAGATTATCACTGTTTCCAACTTCATGTTCTAAATGTTACAATGGACTGCTTGACACACACTATACATAAAAATAAAATGGAAAAAAAGTGGACTACATTGTACTGAAAACTGAAACGGAGCGTCAGGTGTGTTTTTACGGTGCAGCAAGAATACATGAGGGTTCCTCTGGTTTGTTCCTGAAGGACAAAGACATGAAGAGTGAATGAAGAGGGTGTAAGTGACAAAAGAGCTGAAACCTCCATCCACGCGTGCTTCTGTCTTCAGCAGCTGAGCTAACCCAACTGCTTTATCTCATTCACAGTTGGGGCCTGGAAAACACCCTCCCAATGAATGTCTATTTATTTAGCAGGCTGTTGTACAGTGGGCTCAGCTTGTCCCACTGTCGCACAGGTGCATCATTATGCAAGAGCTAATTCAAATACAGTTCTTATTCAGCCATCAATGAAAAACCAAACAGAAAAAAAACCAGCAGTCATATTCAGTGGTTTCACCACAAGCAATTAAGTTTCAGTTTGTCTGTAAAGACGTGGGAGAACCTGAACTAGCTGAGATGCATTGATGTAGAGTTTGAGGGTTGAACTTCATCTAACCACAGATGTCTGATTTAAAAATTTATACAAACACTTTTTGGCCTATTTTTGGATAAATTAATAGCTGAACTGTCCCAACAGTAATTGTAGTAAAATTTCATCGAAGGAAAAAATATATAGACCTGACTGGAGCCTGTTGCAATAATTTAAATGGCATAACAAATTAAAATTAACTTAATTATTTCCATTCTGAGGATTTTGTATTTTTTCACTGGAAATATTGCTTACAGAGAGATCGCAATAACTTTTTTTATGGTCTCGATTATGTTTTTGTTTATTTCTTAGTAAATTAAAGCTTATGTTGTGATCAACATATGACCTCAAAATGATCTCAAGACAACATCATTATTTATCACAGTTGTTACTGGGCTTTACTTGGCCCCTATTAGGTTCAGCGTGGTTTATTTTAACTAAGGTTTTTTTATGTAACAGTGACAGTGAGGACGGGTTAAGCTAGTGTAACACTACGATGTGAGGTAAATCTGTGTTACCATAAAATAGGAGGTCATGGGTGGATAAAGCAGAACACTGAGAGGGAATAGCGTAGCGGTCCAGACTTTTATTCAAGCTTACGATAAGAGAACAGAATCTGTCTGGGGCCCGCATAAAAAAAACACAGAAGAATAAAATAACAGCTCCTCTTAAAGTCACAGCACAATTCCTTAGCCATGGAATATCTTTAGTAAATAACTGATCTTGAATAAAACCATATTAATAATTGAAAAGGAAAAATAAATCATCATACACTAGGTTTATAGTTGACCCACTGAATTGGGTGCGAGAGTGTGCATATCAGTTGTGCCGTCCCTACATCTCCTCATCGTAATTTGGAAATAATACCATGAGGCCATTATGCAATTATTTCCAAATTATAATGCCTACACATGCACATCCAAATTTTTGCTGCTTTTAGCTTTTTTTTTTTTTTTTTTTTTAAACACAGAAACCCTACCCTGGGGCTTTGATGGAAACCCTGTTGGGCCAACAGCCCTTCTCTTTTTGTTACCTCCACCAAAAAGGTTCTGGTAAGGCTTCTTCCTGAATCCTGGATTTTTAGCTTCACTAGTTAAGTCTTGTCAAGCAACAAGTAGTGTATTTTTGTGTGTTGTGTGAGTAATAAGTCAAGCTAATAATATCAGGTACTCAACCGATATGGCCAACAGACCTTCCCACAGTCATCTTTGTTGCTCTTGCTTCCATTGATGAAGGGAACGCTAAATCACTCCTCTTTCGCTCACACCTTTCCTCTGAGGTCCTCATTTCTTCCTAGGTCCTCCCTTTTTTATTTTCTCCTCTCTTCCCTCCCTCTCTGTCCAGTAGCAGTTGTCAGTCGTCTTTTTACAGCTCTCTGTCCCACCCCCCATCCTGATGTCCCTCTGTTTGTGTATGGCTATTGTCTTACAGCAGCTGCAGCAGTAGCAGAGCAGCTCCTCTCCAGATTTTTAGTTTGTCAACCTCCCTTTCCTTTTCCTTCCCTCTCTCTCTCCGTCTTCATTAGTGGATTCTACAGTGGGATGAGAAGTGAGGGAGTGGAGAAGATGAAATTGAGGATACAGACTGCAGAAAGCAGAGAGATGCAGTAGCTAGCCACAACCTCCCTGTACTCCTAGTCTGGATGGGAACGCTTTTCTATCACTGCAAAGGACTTCTGTTGATTTTTTTTTTTAAGTGACTTTTTTTTTTTCTGTTTTGAGGAACAGTTGTCCTGAAAAGCTCTTGTAATTGACGGTTGGACTTGCCAAACGTCTGTGATCTGAGTGGAGGGATTTTTAACAGATAGCGGTGCCGGGGCATCTGGCCGTCTGGGAGGCAGCAACGGCCGGCTGGCTGCATTGTGTTGCTTTGATGACCCCCGCTGTGTAGCTGCCTACTCATCAACCCCATCTCTCTCTCTCTCTTTCTTCTTTTAACCCCCCTCACCCTCCACCCAATCCTGACCCCTTCCCTCTCCTCTTTCCTCCTTCTCCACCTCCTCCTGTCTTTCCATCACAGCTCCTGGCCCAGCCATGTTTGGCACAGAGTCATCATGTAAGTATTACCATCATCCTTCTATCTTTCTGTGTTTTTGTACTCAACAGTATGAGCATGTTTTCTTAAGGTGATTGAAGGAAGAAGGAAATTGCTAGATTTTCTCCATCTTTCCTTCCTTCTCTCTGTTTTTTTTGTGGATGTTTTTGCCTCCATGGTTGCTGGTGGTAGGCTGCATGGGGTGAAATGTGGGATCTACCATTTTAGCACAGAGGGTCAGCATCATAAGCTAGCAGGTCTTACAGAGCTTAATGCTTTTCCTGTCTTCTATCACTCTCAAGGATGTTTGATTCGTCCGTGTGTGCGTACGGAATCATCTCTCGTTAAACGTGTTTAGAAATCCGGAATGTTGACGTTTGGAATGAATGCCAGTGCCTCACTTCTCTGTGAGCACATCGGAAGATGGATGCTTGTGCTAATATCACATCATTCCCAGCAGCAGAGGGATCTGCTTCTGTCGCTTTCCAGTTCAGTCAGATTGCCATGCAGTTCCGTTATTGTCACATTTCCAGCTTCAGAAGCTTCTGGATGTTATGTAGCACCTTACTGCTACAAGCTTTGTATTTATTTGAGGAGGGGGCTAGGAAGCCGCTTCCCTTGACCTCCATCAGTGAAGTCTGTGTTGAGCTAATGTCTTCAGACAAAGCTCTTTCCTCCACTCCAGCTCAGGTTGAATTCCTGTTTTCTGATCAATGCCGCAGTGGCTCACCCAGCACCTATTCAATGTTGCGAGGAAGACAGGGGTTGATGTAACTGATTGTCGGAGCCAAAAGTAACTTGTATGTGGAAGTCAAAGCACAGGCAGCAAGTAACTCGGCAACAGCCTTCAGCAAAAATCTGTCAGTGAATCACTCAAAACTCTGGACTGTAATCTTTGTGATGGATGATACAGTTAATGTTTAAAAAGTGCAGATTTTATTGACCAAAGACTTGATCTAGGTTTTTGTTCTTTTTCTTGATGCAACCAAAAGTGCAGCACTGATCAACTGCTTGTCTGCAGACACACTGCTTTGTTTTCAGCTTTTAGGTTTAGTGCATGGTTGTTAAAAAGGAATATAAGTAGCAACTAGTTACATTTACTTTAACTTTTTATTTCTACTGGAGTAAAGTCATGAAAGATCAGTACTCCTGAGTAAAACGTCTGACTACTCCACTCACCTGAAGTTATGTCACTGAATAAAGAACCAGCTTGCTTTAACCAAAAGTGCAGCGGGCACAGACACATGTCTGGTAAGACATCTGGTTTGTGGATAAGTTTTATTGTTCTGATGTTTTTTACCTGCTGAGCCTGCTGTGCCATTTGGAGGTCAAGTGAACATGTAGGAAACTGTAGATATTGTCATCGGATGTACTGTTCTAACATATACAGTATATGTTACCTACCTCTTAAGTTCCATGTGGCAAATTCAGACGTGGAAAAGTTTGCTCTGCATGATTTTGCTATTTTTTTAGCAATTTGATTTATTTGTCTTTATTTTTATTATTCTGACTACCAGAACCCACAAATTCAATAATTTCATGTTTTGTCTATGATTACATAATTTTTATAGATTAAATCAGATTAAATAATACAACTCAAGTACTTTAACCATCATACCAAATATATTTTATTCTTACTTACATGATTTTTCAGATTGCAACTTTTGACTTCCACTTGAGTAAAATTTGTTGTAGTGTTACTCTTACTTAAAACATAAAAATATTTGACTACTCTACCCTCTTAATTTGCTGTGTATGTTAGAAAAAGATTTTTCTACATTAACATTGATCAGTAGGTGTAGTATATATATATTTATAAGGACCATGGTGGGTACTAGTGCCCTGTACCCAGGTTATAACATGGGACCCCTCACCCCCAGTGAGAATAGTCAGACTACCACCCTGACCAGCCCTTCCTATCTCCCCAAAGATATCTCCACTCTGAGCA
Organism: Poeciliopsis gracilis; assembly: GCA_911649635.1. Classification (NCBI taxonomy): domain Eukaryota; kingdom Metazoa; phylum Chordata; class Actinopteri; order Cyprinodontiformes; family Poeciliidae; genus Poeciliopsis; species Poeciliopsis gracilis. The sequence continues at coordinate 339,047 of CAJVRI010001317.1, forward strand.
GGCTACAAGCTGCTTTCACATTGTTTTATATATATATAATTAATCCCAGTTTATAATTAATAGACTGGGATTACAGACCAAAAGTTTGAACACACCTTTTCATTCAATGAGTTTCCTTTATTTTCATGACTATTGACACTGTAGATTCACACTGAAGGCATCAAACTATGAATTAACATACGTGGAAATATGTACTAAACAAAAAAGTGTATAAAACAACTGAAAATACGCCTTATATTGTAGTTTCTTCAAAGTAGCAACCTTTTGCTATGATCACTGCTTTGCACACACTCTGCATTCTCTTGATGAGCTTCAAGAGAATGAAGCTCATCAAGAACCATTATAAGAATGGTTTTCTCTTCACAGGTGTGCCCTGTCAGGTTAATAAGTGGCTTTCTTGCCTTATAAATAGTCATGAAAATTAAGAAACCCATTGAATAAGAAGGCTGTGTCCAAACTTTTGGTCTGTACTGTGTGTATATATATATATATATATATATATATATATATATATATATATATATATATATATATATATATATATATATATATATATATATACGTTTTTTTTGTTTGTTTTACATTTTACACCTTGTCATTGGTGTAGATGACTTCATTAAAAGTCACTTATTTTGGAACAAGTAGACACCAAGACTTGGGCTGGTATCTTTATGTTTTATAGCATCAGGTCATAAATAAATTCATATAAAATTTTTAATGTGACATAATAAATCTCAAAATGTAAATACAACAGGTACATTTTGAGCAACATAACTGTTGCTAAAATAGTATTTATCATAGCTATAATAATGCCTGACATTTTACTCTTATTGTTCGACTTTGTTATGTGTTCAATTAAAGTGAACACATTAGAAGCCCGAGATGATAAATAACTACCCACTGACTTAATTAGCATAATGTATGTGCTTATTGTGCAAAATATGATCACTTATTGCTGTTCTCCATCTGAAGGAGAGAAACTGAAGGCTAATATTTGCTGCTTGCTTTTAGCATGTTAACCTTTTCCGGTAACCGAATAGAGTATTTTTTGCTACACAATTAGTCGTACTGTTACTACTATTTAATACTATTCATTTTCTACTACTGAATAGTAGTAATTTTGCTACTGTTTTTACTTTTTAAAAAATGCACTATGAATACATAAAAAAAAAGAAAGAGAGAAGTATATGTATATATTTATAATAAAAAAAATTCCCTTCTCACCCACCGCGGGTGGTTCTTATCCTCTGAGCTCGGGTCCTCTACCAGAGGCCTGGGAGCTTGAGGGTCCTGCAGTATCTTGGCTGTACCAAGGACTGCACATTTCTGGACTGAGATGTCTGATGTTGTTCCTGGGATCTGTTGGAGCCACTGCTCCAGTTTGGGGGTGACTGCCCCGAGGGCCCCGATGACCACAGGCACCACTGTGGTCTTCACCTTCCAGGCCCTCTGCAGTTCCTCCCTGAGGCCCTGGTATTTCTCCAGTTTCTCGTGCTCCATTTTCCTCTGTTGCTTATCCACTACGACAATGTCTGGTTGGTTCACCATTACCATTCTGTCTGTCTGGATCTGGAAGTCCCACAGGATCTTAGCTCTGGCATTCTCCACCACCTTTGGGGGTGTTTCCCACTTTGATCTCGGGGTTTCCAGTCCATATTCTGCACAGATGTTTCTGTACACTATGCCTGCCACTTGGTTATGTCGTTCCATGTACGCTTTCCCTGCCAGTATCTTGCACCCTGCTGTTATGTGCTGGACTGTCTCAGGGGCCTCCTTGCACAACCTACACCTTGGGTCTTGTCTGGTGTGGTAGATCTGGTGTTTAGGGCCTGCTCCTGGGCGGCCATGATGAGGGCCTCTGTGCTGTCCTTGAGTCCAGCTTTTTCCAGCCATTGGTAGGATTTACTGATATCAGCCACTTGGGTTATTTGCTGGTGGTACATCCCATGTAGGGGCTTGTCCTCCCACGATGGTATCTCTGGCACCTCAACCTCCGTTCCCTGTTGTCTGAGACATTCACTGAGCACATTGTCTGTTGAGGCTTTGTCCCTGATGTATTTATGGATCTTAGTTGTTTTGTCCTTGACAGTGGTTCTCACTAGTCCTCTGCCTCCTTTCTTGCGGCTCGTGTACAGTCTCAGGGTGCTGGATTTGGGATGGAACCCTCCATGCATCGTTAGTAGCTTTCTAGTCTTAATATCTGTGGCTTTTATCTCCTCCTTTGGCCAGCTAATTATTCCAGCAGGGTATCTGATTACTGGCAAGGCGTAGCAGTTTATCGCATGGATTTTGTTCTTGCCATTGAGCTGGCTTCTCAGGACTTGCCTTATTCGTTGGAGGTATTTAGCTGTGGCTCCTTTCCTTGTGGCTTCATCGAGGTTGCCATTTTCTTGTGGTATACCTAGGTACTTGTAACTGTCCTCTATGTCTGCTATTGTTCCTTCTGGGAGTGAGACCCCTTCTGTGCAGATCACCTTCCTCCTCTTTGTGACCAGCCGACCACACTTCTCTAGTCCGAATGACATCCCAATGTCCGTACTGTAGATCCTGGTGGTGTGGATCAGTGAGTCGATGTCTCGCTCACTCTTGGCGTACAGCTTGAGTGTGTATATATATATATATAACAAATCCATTATAGGACAAATAAATACATAAAATAAGCATATCAGTACAGTTTAAAATCTTAGACACTATTAGCTACAGTCCCAATTTACTGTTTGTTACCTTTACCTTTTACTTTTGTCATTGTTTATATCTTTGATAGAAAATGGAATGATCTAAGGAGTTCCTGTAGAGGTTCAGTCTACATGCACACCTTGGGTAAAAATAATAAAGAAAAATAACTTTAAAGATACGAGACCTTTTCCAAGATTGGATTGATTTTTGCAGGGAATCTCTAACAAACTGAATTAAGTGCCAAAGGCTTGGGGATTTCAAGTGGAAGGCAGCCTAGAAAATGGGATTCAACCCTGTATTTGTCGATGACACTCTTATTTTGAAATAAGGAAGTAACTCTTGAGTGGCCTTGTTCTATTGGAAGCCTCCCCCTCTGTAAGATTCAATATGTGGCAATATTCTAAGAAATTTTTTAAATGTATGAGGAGTAAACTTTTTGCACTTTTCAAAACGATTTATTTTCCATGAGCACCAGCAAAGGAGCAAACAATCGCAGGAATGCCTCAGGAGTTCCTTCCACTCAAAGCCCATTAACATTTTGTACCTCGGCACCCTTTGCACATGAGAACCTGGATCCTGTTGTCACACAAAAATTTGTTAGCTGTCCAATATCATTCTTAACAATTGCCCGTACGGGACTGTATTATGTAAAATAGATTTTTTTTTTAAGATAAGTTAAGACAATTTAAAATGTATCTTTGAGGAGGGGACAAGGCTGCACTACGACAAAGACGAAACAATACTTAAATATTTTTAGCTTTAGTTCATGTTGTAATATTATCCACTCATCAAAAGTATTGTCTTGATTCTATCTTATCAAATCTCCATGGCAACCATTCAGCTGTGCAAAATGCCTGGTTCAGGAGAGGAATAATATATTAGTATTTTGGCAGAGTTTATGATCCCAACCACAGCTTGTGAAACTTCTCAGAGACATCTGACATTAAACAGTTAAAAAAATAAAAAAAATTGACGAGACACATGGGAAGTTAAACCCAAAATGGAATGTTTTGATTTAAAACTATTCAACCCCCTGTCAGAATTTTGTTTAAAGCAATCTTTTGTAGATATGTTTATTAATGTTTGTTTAATGACAACAACATAACACAGAATCAAAGCTCAGCAGTGCAATCCATAGGAGACAAAAAGGAAAGATATTTCCATCATTATATAGCTCACATCTAAGCCTTTATAAATGCTTGAGACAGGATGGTAGACATGTGTCCTTCAGCATAGTCCAAGAAGGGCTTCCATCTGCGTCCAAAAGTGTCAGTCTTAGAGTGGACAAGGCATGTTGGAGAGTAGAGAGAGATATTCTCCAAAACAAGGTTCTTCCACCCAAAAATAGTAGGAGACGTATTAGAAATCCATTGCAACACAGTATTCAGAAAATTAGGACATTATACAACTTACTCTTGTTTTGATTTTGGATATGTTTATTTGGTAGATAAGGAGAAGAGACACAGGATTGAGATCAATATTAGTTCTGATAATTTTCCTAGTCTCAGCCAGAATTGATTCCCAGTATAACTGGATTTTAGGGCACAACCAAAGGGCACAGGAAAGAGGACCCTGGTTTAAACTTAGTCACCTGGTTTGGGGTCAGGTGAGCTCTATGCAGTGATTTAAGTTGCAACGCCCAGGAGTGATTACAAATAGTCGTTTTTCTGGCAGAGTTCCAAATACTGCTCCACATTTCATCAGTAATGTCGATATTCAGTTCTCCTCCCCAGGCTTGGGCCAGAGTTGATAAGTGACACTTATAACATTTTAATGTTTCGCAGCACATGCTCAGTGGCACTTCACAAGTTCTGGAAAACAGTTTTTCATTGTCTGAAACCTCAGTGTCTCTGAGTCGAGTTGGTTCTTTTTTAACAAAGTCTCTTCGCTGGAAGAAACAGAAGAGGTTATTTTTCCCTCCTCCAAAGGCTTCCACAACTTGATTAAAAGACATGAGGATCCCATCCTTAAAAAGACAGCCCAAAGAGGAAATACCCTCAGCCACCCATTCCCCAAAACCTGCATCCAACCTACCCGGAAGAAAGTCAGGGTTCTGGACAAAGGGTGTAAATGGGGATGTTTTCCCAGTTCTGCCCTCAATGTGTTGAGCCGCTCTCCAGGCCTTGACTGTATTCACAGTGTTTGGATTGTGACAACATTATTTATGGTTTTCATATTTTTAAGAAAAAATAAGGCTTTTAAGAGGGCAATCCCATAACGAGGCTTCTACATCCAGCCATATTGTGGATGAATTTCCAGATATCTGCTCTCGGGCATATAATATAAGAGAACTTACTTGATAGTTTTTAAGGTCTGTGAGATCTGAGCCTCCCACGTCTCTTGCTAGCTGTAGTGTTGACATTTTTATGAATGCTCTTCTTTTGGCTCAGATAAAGGAACCAAACCAACATTTTCATGTCCTACGTTGTAAAACCTTTGATGTTAGGGTGTATGTATTTATTTTACTGTGTTCATTCTCAGCAGTTCTCCAAAACAACAAAGACGAAATAATACACAAGTATTTTTAGCTTGGAAAATAAACCATTTTAAATTTATTGGAGGCTGTAACTCAAACAGGGCTTTGTTAACCTGGAAGAAAGCATGAGACTGTTCTTTTTCTTTCTTTATTTTTGCTTTATTCAAGACAAATTCAGGTAGATTACCTTCAATCAATAACAATGAAATGTATTCACGTTTATGTAAGTTAACATACCACATGCCAAGTTCATTTAATTATTTGTGAGGATTTATCTGCTAGAAAATTTAAGTTGTTTAAATTCATTCATAAATAAACAAAGAATAGGTGTATTCTCTCCTAACCTTTGTTTATCTTGTGTTGAAACAGTTGGCCCATCAGTGAAACGATTCATGCCTAAAACAGTATCTCAATGCTAAACATGTAGCAGCAGCTCAGACGTCCCCAACATCCACAGTCCACATTTTTAAAGAAGTTCCTGAAACACTTAAAAGCTTAGTGGGTATAATATTACTTTGCATCAGTCTGATGGTTGAATAATCTTAATATCAAATTAAAAACAAATATCTTTGATGTTTAAAGATTTTAATTGATTCTCACCATTTTTTAGTAAACACCAGCATTCTTTTGCCACAACTTTGTTTCCATTGTCCATCATTAGCACATTTATATCCAATAATTCTACAAAGTGCCACATTTTATTTTACTAGTGGTATTTCTCAAGGTGACCAGAGATTTATTCTTCTTCTCTGTTTGTCTGAGGCTGAGTCACACAGGTGTTTCAGGTCTATATAAAAAAGCTTCCTTTCCTTCAGTATTTAGCTGTCCCCTTGACACTGAGCTTCTTGGTATTTGCTTATTTGTTTTTATTTCCTCCTAGGCTTGTCTGTTAATTTTCCTTTTTGGATTTCACCCTAACTGAGGGCACATGGTGTTTTTTGTTGCAGTGTTAAGCTGTTAATGGGAACTCCTGAGTCAGTCCTACTAAGATGCTTACTGAAGATGGCCATTTGATCGAAGCTTTCTGACGGCAACCAGCTGTCTCAGTTGCTGTGGTAACCCCTGTAAGAACTGCAAAACGCCAGAGCGATCGGGTTTCTGTGGTAACTGCTGACTTCTGCTATTTTTGTCCCTGGAGCGATTGTGAAGCTGAAGGTTAACTAAGCCAAAAACTTGGATGTTGAGAGGTTTTTGATTTTTATGCATTTTCAACATCTTTCTTTGATCATAATCTGATACAATGGCTTGTGTAATTTTTATCAGCATGAGGGTTTTAGTCTGTTGCCAATTCAAATGCTGTAGTTTTTTCCCCCTTTATTTGGTAACAGTTATTAATACGTTAATATTGATTAATTTGAACATACACTTCTTTTTTGGGGGGGCGTTGCAACATATAATTTGAATTAATAAAGATAAATGTAGATTTACACAAGTTTCAAAGTCTACAGCATCCACTTCTAAATACCAGTCAACTGAACAGACACTTGTACATCTTTTCTGTTTTTTTGTTGTTAAGCTTTGACTCCTAAATCACTAGTACATATAGGAACAACCCAGACACCAACTTTCACACCTGCGACTGACTGTATATGGTAGTAGTGGTAGTATACCCTGATGTGGGGTCTATTTATGCTGGACAAAGCTTTGAAATCCATAAAGAAATGGCTAAAAGTTTGACACTATTGGGGTTTCTTACTGGATAGTGATCCCAAAAACACATCAACACTGGTTATGGAATAGATACTGCAGCATCTATATGAAAACCTTTGTTCATGAGAAATTAAGTATTTCCTATATTTTATTATTTACATTTTTTTTTCTACTCAGCAACACAAGTAGTTCCTATTTGTTACATTCTATAAATATGTCTTAAGTTTTAATACAGTTGATACAATATAATGTTAATATTTAACTTTTTTTTTTTTAATTCAGCATATGAAGAATTTAGCCTTTCATGTCATGTCTTCCCACAGGAGAAAACTCAGATTTTTGAGCCAATGGCTACATATCAATTCATTATTCCATCAATAAGAGCAGTCAGCTTTAGGTTAACTAAAGCTGTCTTTCTAATGAAGACGGTAGAAAAAAGGTTTGTGTATTTTTTCTATTGTGTGTATGCAGGGATAGGGTTAGGGTAAGGCAAAGATCTTGATTCAAGTGTGACTTAGAAAAAAAATGTATTTAATGAAATTTTGGTTGCAATAGACGTGAAATCTGAAACACATTATTCTGTCCACCTTTCGAGCCGTTTCTAGGTTGTCATGGTTACCCCCACAGGAGGGTCGACTAAGATGCACTCCACCCCTGCCTGCTTCATTAAAATCCACGTTATTGATTGGCCAGACGGGTAGCTACACGCCACCCCCCCACTCTATGGTTTTTGTGGGGTTACCGGGGGATAGAGTGGGACAGAAGCAGCTTCCACTTGAATGGGTGTCCTCTCACACACACACACGCACATGCAGCAGAGCAGCTGAGGAAAGCCAAGGTACACCAGGATGGGGGCTCCCGTTAGCAAACATGTCCTCTGAAGCCTGGCTAGCTGCTGTCTAGACATTTCTCCATAGTGGAATGGAGGGTAAGTGATGTGGCTGAACTTGGTCTGCAGCTGGCACACTGAGTATAGTGATGAATTCTCAGGCGCTTGTGTTTGTGATGTTTACCCTTCAAATGGCCTTTTCATGCTGTACAGCAGGTGCTTCTGTACATTGAGCATTGATATTCATGAAGGCCTGCTGATTCACTCTGTTTCTGTGGCTGATTTTAGTGCCCATGTGTATGAGGGACACACCAGCTGTTGCAGATATCTCTGTTTACATTGCGGCTTGTTGAGCAGGCCGAGAATAAACCTTGTATTTAGCTCCTGTTGCCGTGTAAGTAGATGTTTTCCTTTGTTCTCTGTGGTCACAGGAAATAATTACAAATAGGAGCTATTGTGACTTGAGAAAATAAAAGCCTTAAGCAACCTATAGCTTCCCCTGATTAAAACATTTTTTTCAATAGACTGATAAATTAATCAGTTCATTGATTTAAGATTATAAAATTCTGTTATTTAATTGTCAAAAACAGCAATTAAGCAATTGCAATTAAATAATTACATATTTTGTTTTTCAATAAAACAAAGTATGTAATCATATTTTATTAGATAGATGATGGATAGGAATAGTACTTTCATAAAACAAAAATACAATTCTAGTCTTTACCAGAAATAGGAACAACCCAGAGACCAACCTTCTCGCCTGCCACTAACTCATGTTTACATTGTCGAACAGTTTTTATTGAGGAATCAAACATGAAGGTTGGAACAAACAATACAAATCCGTCCTCTTTTTGATGCGAACATAAAACAGAAAGACAAAACAAAGTCAAAACAAAAGTAACATAAACAACTCAAAACCCACCCACCTCCCCATTCCCCAGGACTTACATCTTATCACACTGAGTCCAATCAGATTCTTTTCAAGTAGAGTTATCAATATATTGTCGAAGGGGTTGCCAAGTTTTATTGAATCGCTTTAAGTTATTTGTTAATGGAAACCGTATTCTTTCCAGATGAGAGAGCCTTACCAGTTCCTCCAGCCACAATTTGACTGATGGAACCTCTGATTTTTTTCCAAAACATCAGCACTAGCTTTTTCCCTATAATGAAAGCATAAGCTAAAAATTGTCGTTGATATTTATTAAATTGTGAAAATTGAGCAGAAACTCCGAGTACAATCAGAAGTGGGTCCAGCCTTAACTCTGTATGAAACATATCTGACAAAATTTTGAATATGCCAGACCAAAATGGGGTTAACTTAGTACACAAGGAATAAGAATGGAGAAGTGTGGCTTCTTCAATATGGCATTTGTCACACAATGGGGATGTGGTAGGGAAAATTTTATGTAACTTTACCTTACAGTAGTGAAGCCTGTGAATAATTTTAAATTGAATAAGACAGTGTCTAGAATTGGTAGAACACTTGTGAATATTCTCTAGCGCAGCCTTCCAGAGTTCGTCACTGATCTCCGTTCCTAATTCCTGCTCCCAGCCGGCTTTGAGGCCCTGAATGGACGGTGAGGATCTGGATAATAACACATTATAAATCTGGGAGATTAGATGTCCTTCCCCACCACCTAGTTTAAAAAGTTCATCAAATTCACTAGGTTTTATATTCTCTAAAGTGCGCATGTGTGTTTTGGCATATGCCCTGACCTGTAGGTATCTAAAATGATTATGTTTATGGAGACCAAATTTGGCCTGAAGCTGAGAGAAAGAGGCCAAATTGCCACCCACCAACAGGTCACCAAAAGTCCTGAGGCCTAAATCTTTCCATTGTGTATAACCTGAAAATCTGCTAAATTGCGAGATTGTATCTAGGAGTGTTGGTATAGTACGCTGAAGATTGGTAATGAACAGTAGGATATCATCTGCATATAAGGAAATTTTATTTATAGTCTCTTTAGTATTGTATCCCTGTATAAGGGGGTTGGCACGGATTGATTGCGCGAGGGGTTCTAGTGCTAAGGCAAAAAGTAAGGGTGACAGCGAGCATCCCTGTCTGGTGCCCCTGTGTAACTGAAATACCGGAGATAGTGTTTTATTAGTGACAATTCTAGCACAAGGTTTATGATAAAGAATTTTTAACCATTTTAAAAAGTGTTCGCCAAGATCATATCGCGTCAGGGTTGCAAAAAGGTAAGGCCATTCTACTTGATCAAAGGCCTTTTCCGCATCAAGGGAGAGAACAGCCAAATCAGAAATTTTCCTCCTTCTGGGAGTAGATCACATTATAAAGACGTCGCAAGTTAAAGAAAGAGTGTCTGTTTGGCATAAAACCCGTCTGATCGGGATGAATTAATTTATCCATCAGTATAGTCAACCTATTAGCTAATATCTTGGCTAATATTTTTTGATCATAGGTTAGCAGTGATATTGGCCTGTAATTACCTACCTCCTCAGGGTCCTTATCCTTTTTTGGTATTAGTATTATAGTGGCTTCTCTCATAGTAGGTGGTAGAATATTATCTGAGTTTGTTTGAGTGTACATTTTTAACAAATAAGGTGATAAAAGGTCACTAAATTCTTTATAAAATTCTCCAGAATATCCGTCAGGACCAGCTGCTTTTCCACTTTTTAGTGATTTAATAGCAACCTGAATGTCTACGCATGAGAGATTTGCATTAAGAGAGCTCTTGTCGTCCTGAGTTAAAGTTGGGAGATTACAACTATCCAAAAACTTCTGTATAATTAAATCGTCTTTTACAGCATTGGTAGAGTACAATGATTCGTAAAACTGTTTAAATCTGTGATTAATGTCTTTGTGTGAGGTTAAGATTTCCCCATTTTCTGATTTGATTTTATTAATTGTACGGTCATTTTCCATTTTCCTTAATTGTCTAGCCAGTAGTTTATTGGGTTTTTCCCCAAATTCAAAATATTTCTGTTGAGTAAAAATGAAAGCCCTAGTGATATGATCTGACAATAATTGATTATATTTGTACCTCAGCGAAAGAATTTTTTTATGAGTTTCTGTAGAGGGGTGTGTAGCGTTGTCCTTATCCAAATGCCTAATTTGTTGCTCTAAATCCACCAATTCTGCATGATTCCTTCTCCGTCTTGCTGCCCGAAAAGATATAATACTTCCCCTCAAATAGGCTTTCACAGTCTCCCACAGTATTGAAGGAGACGTTCCTGGAAGATCATTCATCTCAAAGAAAAATGTAATTTGCTCTCTGATAAACTTACAGAAGTCTGGTTCCTTCAACAATTGCGGGTCTAACTTCCATGTTCTTTCAGTATGGTTCAGATTATCTAAGTGTAGATCTAGAGAGAGGGGGGCGTGGTCCGAAATTGCTATATTATGATATTTTACTTGACTAGTATAAGGTAATAATTTTGCATCCATCAGTAAATAATCAATTCGTGTGTACACATTGTGAACATTTGAGTGAAATGAGTAGGCTCTTCCTTGTGGGTTAAAAATCCTCCAGCTGTCGACTAAATTACAATTATTTAAGTATTCCTTAAGGAAAATACTAGTTTTAGAGGCCGGTGCTCTGCGCGTTGACGAGCGATCCAAGTATGGATCTAAAACAAGATTCAAGTCCCCTCCAATGATCAGATTAGTCTGCGAAATGTCAGGTATTTGGGCTAAAACATGTTTGTAAAAAAGTGGAGAGTCTATGTTGGGGCCATATATATTAACCAAAGTTATAGGAACAGAGTACAGTTCTCCAACTAATATCAGATATCTGCCTTCCCTGTCGGATATGGTTGATTTATGAGTAAAAGGTGTACCTTTCTTGAATAGTATTGCCACACCTCTAGCTCTCACTGCACAAGTAGCATGATAAGCTTGACCTGTCCACCTGCATCTCAGTTTTATGTGCTCATTCTTATTAAGATGGGTTTCCTGTAGGAAAATTACATCACTGGACAATGTCTTTAAGTGTGCTAATATCTTACCCCTCTTAACAGGATTATTCAGACCTTTAACATTCCATGTGACCAAGGTAACTTGTCCGCCCTTCTTTATTTGCGTTGTATTAACCTGCATAACTCAGGTCAGAATGAGAAAGAATATCTAGGTCCTCATAAGTGTGAAAGAAATGGATATATACCACATATAAGTCCCAGCCCCTCCCTTCAAACAAAATGCTTACTGTCTTGCCTATACTAAGAAGAACCTGCAAAGTAAGGCGCGACCCCTCTAAGGAAGCCATAAATAAAAAGAAAAACAGAAAAATTAACATAAGAGTAACACTCACGCAACAAAGACACATTAACCTACTCAACTAACAACTTCCCTTACTATTAACTCCTGAGTAGAAGTTGTAGAAAGCTCTGCAAAAATATAAAATTAAAGCACCAAACTAACATCTGAGCAGCTAGAAAAACAAAAATGGTCTGGACAGCATGTGTCAGGTTATATAAGCTGCCTATTTACAAATATCAACCCACTTCACATTATCAATAAAACTTAAGGCAGCTAATTATCTAACCAAAATGAAGATTCTAAACATAAACTTAGCTGAATAAACATCACAGGACAGTCCAAGACCGACCACTACCAGAATCCCGCCACGTCACATCTGCATCAGGCGTCCGCCGCAGGATCGCCTGTTTCGCCTCCACCCATGCCAAAATGGAGCTCCACGAACCTCTGGGCTTCTTTCGCGTCTGTGAACATTGACTCTGTTCCTTTGAAAGTCACTCTGAGCTTTGCCGGATATAAAAGTCCATACCGAACTCCCGGCTTGTCCCGAAGAAGTGCTCTAACACCGTTAAATGCAGCTCTGCGTCTCGCAACCTCGGGGGAAAAGTCCGGAAAGATGCGGATCTTCTGCCCGCAGTAGGCGAGATCTCTCTGAGTCATGGCCTTCCGGAGGATCATTGTAACGTCGTGGTAATAATGGAGTCGCACCACCAGTGCCCGAGGAGGTCCTGTGTCATCTGGGCGCCTTCGTAGAGCTCTATGGGCGCGGTCCACCAGCGGTAAGTTATCCAGAGCCAGCACGTCTTTCAGGAGCTGCGAGACGAATCCGTTCAACTCTGCGCCTTTCTCTGCCCCTTCTCTTAACATTGCAATCCGTATATTTTGTCGTCTGGACCTTCCTTCAAGATCCATGCATTTTTCTGTTAGCTGATTCGTTTCTGTGCGTAGACGTTTTACCTCCGACTGTAGCGCGGTGATGGCCTCCGCTGACTGTGTGGCCGCTCGTTCTAGTTCCTAACTCATGTTTACATGAGCAAAATTCCTTCATCACATTGAAATGTATAAGGATTAATAATCCAAATTTAGGGTTAGGGTTTATATGGACACAAATGAATTAATCCGATCATAACTAAGGATTTTGTGTGTATAATCCTGCTGGAGTCATTGCTTTGTAGAACCACTTTTTACCATAATTAGATCTTCAAATGTTTGGTATATGTCTCTATCAGCTTTTCACAGTGAGACAAGGAATGTGGCTAGTAACTCCTAGTGAAAACAGCTCAAGTTTAGTCAGATTTGGATGGAGAGCTTGTATAAGTGTCAATGTTCCAGTAGCACAACAAGACATGATGATGCAAGACATTTTCAGGGAGGATTATGAAGCTTTTTCACCATGTCTGTGTGCTTTGTGAAGGCCCAGCACCAATTCACTATCAGCTGACTTGTAAAAGTCAGCTGATATTGTGTTCAATCACAAACTCTGTTTTCACCTTAAACCTGGGGGATGTTAGTAATCCCCCAGGTTTAAGGTGCTTCTGACGCCCATCAGAAGAACATTATGTTACGTCATAAACACACAAAGACAGATCACTGGACTTCAGCTAAATAGATTTTTTGCAGTAGAAGTTACAGGAACAGCCCGAACAGGGTTCGTCTCCGAGGGTTTATGACTGAACTACTATCCTGCTAATTCTTGATGAAGTCTTCCTTTTTCCACACCTGTTTCAAATGAATAAGTCGTTACCTTACCTTGGCCTGAACACCTGCTACTAAGAGCTACTCCAGGTAGGTTGCAGTTCTGGAGTATGACGGAACTGGAGGATTATAGCTTTCTGGTCGCTTCAGGTTTGATTTTTCGCACATCTTTGCTGTCTTTTGTTCTCAACACATTTCAGGCAATCCTGTTGACTATGTACAACAAAACGTTTGATGGTTCTCTGATCACGTCCTAATATCTTAGTGATAGCAACAGTGGTGCACCATCTTAAAAACTTATGGTCATTCTTTAATTTTCAAAGTCAGTTAAATTTCTGTTTTTGGCCCAGTTAACTTAAAGAAAAATAATCTGGTTAATAATTGTGCACACCTTGAAATAGGGCATACACCTCCTTAGGCGACATCCTCCCTCATTACACAGAAACACACCATCTGCTACTCTTAAAGCCATAAGCATTCAAGTTTATCCAGCTTGGAGTTAAAAATTCTACCTAAAAATGATGTGCTCAAAAAACTTCTTTGTGTAGTAATAACAGTGTATGTCTATGTGGTTGGGTACTAATACTCTGTATCATTATCAGTCTGCCTTTGCAGTAATCCGTATGGAGCAGGTGCTCTGACTGGGGTTGTGTGTTCTTGTAGACCTTCAGTTTTCATCTGAAGGGAACTCCCCAGAGTGTTCTCTTCAGGTGTGTGTTTCTGGAATAAATGGGACTACTTGAAGTTTGCAGTTCAGTGGGGTTTGTTTTGGACAAGATGCCAGGTCTCCATCGGGATGTCCAGGGTCAGATTTCATACCTTAAAATAAACTTTTTTCTCTTTTTTTCTCTCGCTTTTTTAATATTTCAGTTTTCAAAAACAGTCTAAACAGAAGATACCACATTAAACATAAAGCAATCTTGATGGTGGTGATATATTAAGCAGATAAAATATTTTCATCTGATGTAAATTGTCATTGATTCATACAGAGTCTCTTAGGACTAGTATGGTCACACGTTATGGTCACATAGTTGGTTAAGTGCGTGTCTTTTATCATTTTCTTCAGACCAGTATTTTGCCATTTATAGCGTCTTGCGCAAAGGTCACTTCTCCCAATGTCTCTGCTGACATTTAGTCCTGATGCGTTCCATCTTTAAATTCATCATGTTATCCTCCTTTGTAACCAACATGAACTCATTGGAGTGATAGCTTCATCCACCCTAGAGACAGAGGCTGAAGCAGAACTTTAGAACATAATTCTAACTCAAATGTTTCTCAAAGCAGTCCAGTCAAAACAAGTCGTACTCAAATCTCCACTAATATCTAGCTGAATGTCCCTTAGCATGTTGCTCTTCAACCACATGCTTTTTGTAGCCTTCAGCATGCTTCTGGTGTGTAGTACTGCACATTTTTGTGGGGAAGCATTTGAATGTATGGCTCATTCACTATATACATATCGTGACGCCAACAGGCAGGTGCAGGCGGTGCAGGACAGCGCAATTGGTGCACAACCCCTCATGTACAGTTCAATGCATCAGCTATGTACCCAGCTTATTATGTTTTTCCTGTTACTGGTGTATAAAAAATGTAAATAAAATAAACACACAACACTTATCCTGATGTGGGTAAATAAAGCCTGGTGGCCCACCAGGCTGATATTACACTGGAGGAAACCCTGTAGTTTTTTGGCTGTAACAAGATCTCGTCATACAAGATCATGCGGTATTAAAGCATCATATTAAGTCTCGTTGAAATAAATGCTATCTTCTTCCACTTGGAACTTTAAATGGAACATAGTGAAAGACAAGAAAATGTGTAAGTACTCCAAGTTTAGTTGCAAAGAGTAAGAGAGTAAGGGTGTGCTAGGCTACACTTCATTCAAGACTCATTCTATCCAAAAATGTTGTACAGCAGACCAAGCACAGTAAGAGAACTGTCCTAAGGTCTGAAGAGATTAAAACAAATCAGAACATAAAAAGTTTTTTTTGTTCAATTTGTGGCAAAATCTACAAAAATGCAGAATAAAGACCTTTTTGTAGTATAAATGTAATCTTGAAGGTAATAAAATCTTGTCTCATTCTTGTGAAATCAGCATTGTGTCTCACCTGAGTTCAGGTATCCATGCACCTCTATTAGTTTTAGATGCATATTTTAGGAGTATTTATAGATTTTAAAGAAAGCATTTTGATAGGATTCATGAACCTTTGGAGCATGGAGTCTGTACAGTCAGGCTGCTGAGTTTTACTCCATTCTTCCTTGCAAAATTGTTCAAGCTATATCAGGTGTTCTCTATCAGATGGATGATTTGTTTCCATCAACAAAAGATCTATAACCTCGGAAAACCATTTTTGTTCAAAAAGCCACATTTTCCTTTTTATGAATAACTTGGAACAGCAATACAATTAGTGAAACATGTCCTAACATGCTTTTAGATAATTACCAAATTACGGTAAAACAAATCTTTGTGTTGCCCAAGTGTGACACAAATATTTTTGTTTCCAAAATGCAGTAGCTTTTATAAACAGTGGCAACAGAAAGGAAGACATAAAAGACGAGGTTTAACATGAGCAATATTATTATATTATTTTATATAGAAACACTAACGTTCAATTCAAAACAAGACATGTTGAAAAACAAATTCTCCAAGTTAACTGATAAATCGGAGCTTTTGAAGTCTTTACATCTTTGGGATTTTGACTTTAAAAGTGTTGCACTGAAAGAGATGAAGAACTTTCATGTTGTCAAAGCTGTTAATAAATGAATTATATATACACATAGCTTGCTCTGCGTCCTGTTCTTTTGGTAATGTAGATCAACTGTTGTGTCTAATTATGGTTCATAGGGTGACTTAATTAAAAATCATTCATCAGGCAGACAGCAGTGTCCTCTTCTAACTAGAGGACGCTGCTGTCCGCTGCTGTCCGCTGCTGTCCGCTGCTGTCCGCTGCTGTCCGCTGCTGTCCGCTGCTGTCTCATCACAGTGGCAGCTGTGATGAGGGTTTTACTGCAAGTCTCTCAGAAAGGCCTTCTCTGTAGGAGTGAGAGGCTCCACTTCACTACTCTGAATAGCTATCCAGCTGCACTTAATTTATGCACGTTTGTCTGTGTTTGTATAAGGCCGGACTATTTGAGTGGCGTCTGCTCTCATCCTCAAGACTTAATAAGGAGCCAACATAACCTTAAATCGCCACTCAAATGTACCAAGCTAAAGACTAGGCTGAATAAAGTATTAAGAATTATCATACTGCATTATAGTTAATGATTTTTTTTTTTTTTTATCTCAACAACTCTAATGAATAGTTCTACAGTTATGAGTATTATAGTCCCATGAATGGACAGTGTGGCAAAAAAATTATTTCAGTAATTTTACAGTAAATTTAAGCATTTCATTTTGTACCTTGTTCAAGGGTCCAGCAGGTAAAACTGACATAGTGACTGTATTTAGAGACAATATCTTCATCACAGTGTCAGTGTGTGTAATATTCATATCACAGTTATTTGAAGTGCAATAATTGTTGGCTAATCCAGTCAGTCCCTCCAGGATTTTGCCATTTTAATTTAAAAAATGTTTTGCGAAGTCATTATTTTGGTAATATTTGCCAGGAATCTTGCATTATTTTTTCCTCATTAATTTTCTTTCAATACATTGGGATACAATGCGATACAATTACAGGCTTTAGCTTGACTTCAGGTAAGGCTGAGGCAGCAGAGTATGTAGTATTTCGTAGAAGTTAGAGTTATGGCCACCTGCAGGTGAGAGTTAGCAGTCACTTAAAGTTAACATTTCTTAACTTTTTTTTTCTGAAAATATGCAATAAATTCACAGTTATGCATTCCAGCGAAAAATGCGGTGATCTGGAGGGATTGTGTATTCCATGTGCTGTGAACTTTAATTTTTCATGCTGATGTAATATTTAGCTAGTTGGGTGTCAAGCAGCAGATCACACCAGACGCTGGCATTAAAATGCTAAAGGTCAGAGTGATGGAAGCACAGATGAGAGTAAAGAGATATCATCACATATCATTTTTATTTGTGATATATTAATTTTTAGTTTATGTACATCATAAACTTTAATAAACAAACTGCAACATGAGTGCAAAACTGTTGGTTTATCATAATATTAAATTATAAAGTTTGATAAACTTTTTTTTTAAATTCCACAGGAAGATATTTTTTGTGGGCTGCACAGTGGAACAGTGGATATCGCTGTTGCCTTGCAGCAAGAAAGTCCTGGGTTCGATTCCCGGCCCGGGGTCTTTCTGCACGGAGTTTGCATGTTCTCCCTGTGCATGCGTGGGTTCTCTCCGGGTACTCCGGCTTCCTCCTACAGTCCAAAAACATGACTGTCAGGTTGATTGGGCTTTCCAGATTCTCCTTAGGAGTGAGTGTGTGTGTGTGTGTGTATGGTTGTTTGCCTCCGTGTTGCCCTGCGACAGACTGGCGACCTGTCCAGGGTGACCCTGCCTCTCGCCCGGAACGCAGCTGGAGATGGGCGCCAGCACCTCCTGACCCCGTTAGGGAGAAGGGTGACGGAAAATGGATGGATGGATATTTTTTTGTGGTATTTACAAAACAAAGTGACCAAAGAAATAGTATTTCAAACTCCTTTTCAATCTTTTTTAGGTACTTCTACGTCAAAGCTCCAGATAAACAAATGCAGATCCTAAACTTTCCAATTAATACCTGTAAAATGCAAGTGCAAAAATAAAAACAGTTTTGAGAATAAAATTCTTGCATCAATAAAATCTGGTCAATTTTATCAGAGACTTTGCGCTTTTTTGCTCACTCTGCATTTTACTGTTGTTCGAAAGCTGATGACAGCCGGCACTTTTAAGAGACAAAGCAACAAGCCTTATCAGAAACTATGGGGACATGCTGTTACCTAACTTCAATTCAGTTTTATTGCTATAGTGCCAATTCACACAGATGTCACCTCGAGTCATTTCAATTTAATCACAACTCCTGTTTCTCAAACTGCTTGAAGCGCAATTCTTTTTTCAAATTAGTTAAAATTTCTATCAAAGGAAGCACAGCTCTTTCAAAGTTACACATTTCTACATTGTAATTGAGAACTAAAGCTTTTCATGCCTTCTCTATGTCTGAGCCTCAGTGATACTGCCTGGCTGTTGTTCCTTTGTAGTTTGTCACTGTTAAATATTTGAGGAATTATCTAGGAAGATGTTATAAAATATTTTGTTTTCTCTGGATGAAGAGACATTCAGCAGTTTGGAAAGTCAAATGAAAGCTTTTATAAGACTAATCAAACTGTGTAAATGGAACTAAGAAATGCTGAACATCATGCAGTTTTTGTTATAAATCACTTTTTTTTTCAAAGTATCCTTGCCATTGCGTTTCCCAGTTCAGCTGCCATTTCTGTCTCATTTTGTTCCTCACTCTCTATGTTCTTATGTAATTTCACATCTGAGCAGCAGGGCTCTCTGGGAAACATCGTACACAACATGAAAATGATATTCTGCAAGAAACATTTCCTGTGTCAGAATTACAAATAAACTTGAATCTTGAGCCTTTTTGATGTTTCTCTGTAGACACAACCTACTTTTTTTTTTTTTTCAAAGGTTCTACAGCATTTGATCTTACAAACATGTTTTCTAAAGCAGGTCTCTGTAGGCTGGAAGAGAAACTGTTTTATTAGGAAGAGCTAACCCTTGTACTGTCTTGTTTTTTGTGCTCTCTCTGTAGTAAGCATGTTTCTCAACACCTTGACTCCCAAGTTCTATGTGGCTCTGACAGGCACGTCGTCGCTCATATCTGGACTCATATTGGTAAGCTGCGTTTGTCTTTAGATTTTATTTATCTGAACTAAAATAGGCATTGATGATGACTTTCATATGAGATATTTGAACTTATTAACAATTCAGACATGTAGGGATGCACCTAAAATATAGGACATTATGGTTGATAATATTTACTGATATTGTATGTTATACACATAAATCAACACTTTGGAAAAATCGCCACAATCCTGCGCTGCATCACTGTGATTAGCTACGATTCCTTTACAAATGTGCGCAAAACTTTGTCACTATTTCGCTTATGTTGAAAAAACACAACTTTGCTATTGCAGTGTTTACAATGTGATAAATCATTAAACTTGCTGCGGCATCATTCTCCAACTACTTCCTGTCGTCGTCTTCGTGGTTTGTGCCAGTGTCCAGTTGTTGATTATGTGACTTGTGCGTGAAAAGTGTTTCCATGTCAGTTTTGCAAAATAAATACATTTTAATACATCAATAAAGTTCCAAATCATTTTATCAAAATATGAGTTTTGATAAAACAATTTGGAGTGTTTCCATTAAGCAAATTTGTTTTCAAATTTGCAAATTATGCAGTTATATGGTAAATAGAAAAGCAGGTAGTGTAACCAAACAAATGACTAGACAATGACCACATGAGGAACGTCTGCTAACTCCCTTCCAGAAACAAACAGCAACAAGATAGAAATCTGCTGTTAATATCTGCCAATACTGATGTAAATGCCAATATGTCGCACATCCCTACAGCAGAGTACTTTTATCCAAATCAGACTTTTTTCTTTTTGCTGATTTGATATATTAGAGTTTCTGACTAGTCATTTATCAGAATGAATAAAAGCTGAAAAACGCCAAGTTTCAGTCACCAAACCATTTCTTGGTGCATCTGTGCTAACATGTCTGAAACTCTTAGCGCTTTTAGATTTTGCATTACATTTCTTAGTGCATCAACTGAGAATAAAAGTCCTATGTTCAGTTTGACCGTGCGATTTTTAACTCGCGTTCTCATTCATCTCGTTGAAGGGAAATAATTTTTATTGGCTCCTTTGTACACTTTGTAAGCCAAAGAGGTGATTTGTTAGGATCACTTATCAGTTTAAAAGCCATAATAAGCTTCACTGACTTTTCTCTTGGTTGTTCTTCAGTGGACCATATGATCACCCAAAGGTTCACTACAATTTGACATCTTTACTGCTGTATATTATGTACTCCCAGATTTCTAGATTTTTCCCTCTTCCAGTCTTTTTACAGAGACGGCAAACTGTGCAGCAGTGTTTGATCTGTAGTTTAAAATAGTCCTTCTGTTAATTAACTCCCGCTCTCTTCCCTGCAGGCTTTCAGCCAGTTTGTGTAGGAGGCTTGAAAATGCTCTGAAATGACTAAATGAAAACGGCTTGGTTTTTTGTTAACTCAGTGGCACAATAATTTGAGTCTGTGTTGCGACTCTTGGTCATGTCAGTGGGTAAGTGGTTGTCAGTAAAAATTGAAATATACGCTCATTTCATTTGAAAGTTTTTACATTCCCAATATTTACCAGGTTCTAAAAAAATATGAAATCCAGTCATAGTTGTACAGAAACCAAGAAATGTCATGGTGTCAATTATTAGTAAATGAAGTCAAATGGATGTCTGAAAACCTGAAGGGAGAGCGGGGTTCTGCACCTGATTAACTAATCTTCAGCAGGTGTGAGAACCTTTATGAAAATTTAGTTTGGGTTTTCTGGTCTGAACTTACAGGAGAACGTTGACGCGTTGGAGGAAAGACTTGAGCGACAGTTTCTGTTGTTGGCCATCAATTTTTCATTCCGATGTAAAAACAATTATTCACAAATGGAAAATATTCAAGAGCATCATTTCTGTTCACCCTAAAATTGTGCAAATTGAAATTATGAAAATAAATTAGCTGAATGGAAATGCGTTAATTTTGAAAAAAAGACTGTTTATTTTTTTATTTTTGATTAAAAGTTTTTCTCCTAGGTTGAAATGATTCTTTTTTTCTGCCAGATTGAAGTAGATGTATTGCAACACTGCAACGGAAACAATTTTTTGCATCATATCAATCACGTAATCAACAGCCAGATGTCACTACTGGCGGAAACCATAAAGAAGACGAGACGAAGTGATAGCAGGATGATGTTTTTCTTTGTTTTGTTTTTTCCTGGACAATCAGCAGCTGGCTTCACCAGGTCTCACAGCATCACATTAACAAAAATATCAAAATTGCGAAAATGTATTTTTCCGGAATATCGGATATTCACAGAATATCGACCAAGATTTATGCACATTTTTATTAGAAATGAAGCTACTGACAACATCTCAGGAAGATTCTGACCTTCTCGTTATTAGCTCAAGCACTTCATAGACTAAGCATTTCTTTTTTTTTTTGGAGGGGGAATGATAATTTTGGATTAAGCTCCTCTGAACATCATGGCAGTATGGAAGCCAAATGTGAGTTCTCTGAATACTAACGAAACAAAAGGTAACACTTTGAGGGTTTGTGAATAACACTGTCCTGACACCATCATAAACATGACATAACACCTGTCATGAACATGAGTAAGTCTTTATGAGTATTCATGACTGTTGTTGTAAAGTGTCATTCGGTAAATCATGACACTTTTAACACAAAGTTGACATTCAAAATGTATTTGTTATGATAACTTGTCATTGACCAAGAAATCATGATCTGACATAAACTTTAAAAATTATGTAGCTTTATGTTATTAAAGCTAAAGTTTAATCAGTAATACTTTTATAACAATTTTATTTTTTAACAACCTACATTTTGAAAAATTTTCCTACCGCAACAATATAAACTAAAATTTCTTGCTTAATGTTCCGACACCTTGTTGCCGTAGAGGAACCTTGTTATCAAGTTGGACAACATCAACCTTATCAATGTCCAACTTGATACTTTTGAGTTTACTTTATTTCAACCTCACATATTTGCATATATTTTTTAAAAATAAAAATTTAGGGATCTAAAAGCTCACCACTGCTTTGAAAAATGGTTTCTTAATCAGACTGCACTTTAGATGTAATGATGTAGAAGTGTGTATCTTTCAGTGTCTTCAGATTCAATTTCAATTCTGAAACCAATTTTTCTAATCAAACCATCGAGAGATTCTGTTTAAATAGAAGCTCTCGATATATATATATATATATATATATATATATATATATATATATATATATATATATATATATATATTTTTATGAAAAAGCCAGGCGGCTTTTTTGTAAAAGACATTTCCATTGATTTTATGACAATGACTGTTTAATTCTGAGTTACTTAAATCATTCTATCATCTGTGCTTCCTTTTTCAGATCTTTGAGTGGTGGTATTTCAGGAAATATGGGACCTCTTTCATAGAGCAAGTCTCTGTGAGCCACCTGCGCCCCCTGCTGGGTGGAGTGGATAGCAGTTCTCCCAGCAACTCTAACACAAGCAACGGAGATGCTGACTCCAATCGGCAAAGTGTGTCTGGTAAGAAGTGGCTTTGCTTCTTGTCAGAGTCCATGATGACTAAAGGTGGTGGTCACATAATCCCATCATGCTTTACTTCTTCAATCTTTTCCTCTTGGCACATTGGTGCTTCAAACTCAGAGCATTTCAAAATACATGAGCCGTTTTTGGCTAACGTTGCTCTAAGTATTTTTGAGGGACTCCGAATCTCAACTCTTTGGTAAAGATACTAGTTATAACTTTAGCTTTATCAGAGCATTTATTAGTAATCTTAAGTCACAGTTTAGTTTTGACAATTATTTTGGGTTATGCTTTCGTAGAGACTGAAAGATCAGAACAGAAATTGCTTTAATAATCTAACTTGGCTAATTTGTTTTGAGTTCCTCGGCTGTAAATCAGAATACACACCAAAGACTTTAGAAAGTCCAACTATTCAATACCATGTTTATTTAATTTATTTGATTTAAACCAAAGCAATAAAAACACACTGGACTTGAACAAATACATTTAATTATATTTTCTTACTGTAGGATTTACAAACTAGTTTTTTTTATCTTTGCTCTTTCAAAAAAAGATAAATTTTTTTTTCCAGATTCATTTTAAACTAATTTTGGCTTCCATGGCATCCATGTAAGTGGTGGAAATTCACTCTCGAGCAGGGCGGTCACCCTAAACACTCCCCTGGATCTGTAACGAAACGCTTACTTACGTTAGAATGGCCTGGTAAAGGATCTTTAGCGGGACTTGGAAATTTCTACTCACAGACACTCCCCAACCAGTCTGGAGAAAGTTTTTAAAGACTGGGTAACTCTAAGAAGAGAGAAAGGTCTTGCTGGTGACTGAAATGATATGTTAAGCCAAGTTTCATTCTGATTTGTGCATTAGTGTATAAGATGTGTATGTATGTGGTTGTATAAATGGGTAAATGTGTCTCTAGTATAAAATTGATAGGTTGTTTTAACTAAGAAAACATTGTTCCAGTGTCCAGGTGGGCCAAAGCTGGTAGAGATGTAACAGTACCCTAACTGGTTGGTGGTCGGAATGTGACTGCAGCTGGTTTGTTAACTTTTGCAAAGCACTGTACATCTGGGAAAGAAGAATTCTGTTCTATTATTAGATCTTTTACACTAAACTGAACAACCAATCAGAGTGATGTTAATGTAAGAATTGTGGGTGTCCAGTTACTGTGATTCTCCTTTGTAGAACAAAGGAACAATTGAGCTCTTTCTCAGTGTCGAACATTTAATTTCTTTTCTGCTACTCAATCAGATGTCACCCAACTCAGCTGTCCCTGACCCAGCTGTTCCTGAACGTTCCCTTCTCCCTCATTCAGGGAGCCTTTCAAAATAAAACATTTCCAAAATATTTTACATTTTCATAACTCCAATTTTCAGTCTTACATTAATATGACAGGGACATGGTGACTGTGCTGCCTAATAGTGTAATATTTGTCCTTTTGGTGTGAAGAAATGAAGACACCATGTCCACCTGTTTTTAAGCAAACTATGGATTACAGGGTAGATGTGAAGAGCAGACTGAACTACTCTGATTTGACTCTCCTGGTCTGTGTTGTTCTTTCTCTGGCTCTGCAGAATGTAAAGTGTGGAGAAATCCTCTAAATTTATTTCGTGGAGCTGAATATAATCGGTGAGTATGAGAAAAGACTCGTCTGTGTTCTTCTGCTGCTGCTCTCCCCTTTTCTAATTCTCTCATCTGTCTTTCTCTCATATCTGATCAGTTTTCATCAGTTTTTGTCCCTGTTAGCTATTGTTGTTCCTCCTGATTCTTCTTAACTGAGCTGCTGCTTTCTTTTTGCTATAGCATGATCTTAATGCTGATTTGGAAGCTTCAGTCAATAACACCTAGTTTCTCCTGCTGTGCCATGTTTCCCCTTTCCAGTTATACATGGGTAACGGGTCGAGAGCCGCTGACTTACTACGACATGAATCTGTCAGCACAGGACCATCAGACCTTCTTCACATGCGACTCAGACCACCTGCGACCAGCCGATGCCAGTAAGAAAATCCATAAAAATTACGTATGATATGTATATGACCTTATGCCTAATAAATAAGGGGTTGTGTGTGTATGTGTGTGTTCCTGCAGTCATGCAGAAGGCGTGGAGAGAAAGAAACCCACAGGCTCGCATCTCTGCAGCACACGAAGCACTGGAGCTGGAAGAGTGAGTTCTGCACTGACAACAACAATACACAGTGTACAGTTGTGTGTAGGAAAATTCTTATAACTATTATTATAAAAATGCACAGGGAACACTGCGCTTTGTATTTTACACACATCTCGTTTTCAACATGAAATCCGACTGACAAGTATTTTATAGGTGGGGATGTACGATATATCGATATCGACATCGGTATCGGTCGATAATGTACTGGGCTGATGCTAACATTTCCATCTTGTTGATGAACGACAGCAAAAGCTGAAATATTTTTCAACTCTCTTGTGTTGCGTGTGGTGTAAGTTTCACATGCTGGAAGTATCCCGAGTGTATGCCGGAATAGAGAGTAGCATTTCTGAATGACTTCCTTTAATACTTTTTAAATTTAAAAAGCTGAAAAACTGAGCGTCTTTAGACATGTTTGTTTTGAGACAATAAAACATTTTCATATAAGCCAATCCATAGTTAGAGTACATAAAGTGTTTGACATTCAGGCAGTTACATGACGATAACTTTGTCTAAAATGTTATTCTGTGATAAATATAACTGTTTCCTCACAAATTTTGTTCAAACTTTTAAAATGTTACAAAAAGAAAACAATTGTGAATTACTAGACATATTTCCCTCTAGTGGTTAGCTAAACTATAACATTCCAGTTTAGCTTAAAGTATTCCAGTTTAGAAATATTCCATATCGAAGAATACCAAAAGTATTCTTCAAACACTTTTCATTCTTCCAGGTCAATCAATCAATCAATCAATCAATCAATCAATCAATCAATCAATCAATCAATCAATCAATCAATCAATCAATCAATCAATCAATCAATCAATCAATCAATCAAATTTTATTTGTATAGCACATTTCAGCAGCAGGGGATTTCAAAGTGCTTTCCATCATAAACACAAAAACACAAAGTCATGCAACATAGAAACAACAATCAAAACATGACATTAAGTCAAGTTCCATCATTAAATTTATAATTGATGACGTCTAAAGTTCGACTCTAAGCAGATGGTTTTTCAGTCGAGATTTAAAGGAAGTCCGACCCAACTATCCAGTCGGATCAGTAAAATGTCATGATCAACACTGAGGTCCAACAGAACCAGAACCATCCACAGTCCGTATTTATATTAATGTCATTGAACACTTTGACTAGGCCAGTCTTTGTGTTGTGGTAACCATGGAAACCAGACTAGAAGGAGTCAAAGCGGTTGGTTATTGTTAACCAACCGCTATTGGTTGGAAGCTATTTAACTGTTTAAACAGTTTTTTCAATAACTTTGCTGATGAATAGGAGGTCAGAGGTCAAAGGTTGGCCTGTAATTCTGCAGTAGTGATTCGTCCAGATTGTTCTTTTTTAGCAATGGTTTGATAACTGCTGTTTTCAAAGCCTGGGGGAAAAAGCCTGATGTGAGTGATGAGTTACTATTTGGATCAGATCAGTAGCAATAACAGGCAGGACTTTCTTAAAGAAATGTGTGGGTAGGACATCAAGACAGCAGGAGCTTGAACTTAATTAACTTATAATTTCTTCTAAGGTTTTATAATTAAGTGGTTGAAAGTGGGTCATTTTTCGTGTATTAGTTTTGTTTGGGTACAGCAATGGTTCTGGCTTTAGAATTGATTTGCAGATTAATCCTCTGATTATTTAAATTTTCTCTGAAAAGAAGCTGGAAGACTTGTTCCAGGCAGCATTAGATTGAATTCAGGTGGTAACGTCATAGGAGGGTTTGTGAGCCTGTCAACTGTTGCAAATAAAGCTCCAGCATCGTTAATGTTTTTGTTTATGACATCTGCAAAGAAAGCCTCCCTTGCATATTTTAGTGTTGAGTGATAGTTACGTAGTCTTTCTTTATAGATGTCATGATGAACATGAAGTTGAGTTTTACACCATTTTGGTTCTGCTCTGCAGCAGAGTTGTCTTGCAGATCGAACTGATTGTGCATTTCTCCATGGAGATTTCTTCCTACCAGACACAATTGGGGCAATGGAATCAATGTTATATAAAACTTTAGACTGAAAATCATTTACCAATATATCTACATCATTACAGCTTAAGGGTGAGGAAGAAGAGTAGATTTGATTAAATGTTTCTGCTGTGTTTTCTGTAAAAGAATGTTTTGTGACAGTAGCTGTTTGTCCAAGTGGATCAAAGAATAAAGAACTTTCAAAGATAACAGCAAAGTGATCTGACAGGGAGACATCAGTTAGAGACATTGGAAATATTCACACCCTTACTGATAACCACGTCCAGTGTGTGTCCTTGAGTGTGTGTTGCTTGTTCGACCAAAATTTTCTAATATGTTAAAGAGCTTTTTTGCCCCTCTGCCTGGGGAGTTGTCAACAAGAATGTTGAAATCACCAACAATTATTAAACAATCATAATCAATGCAGATAGAAGATCATTCAAATCAGTAAAGACATTTTCCACATATGTTAGAGTTTTGTATAAAGTTAGTGTCAAAGTTCATTTGTGATCTTTTACCTCAATTCCAAGATACTCAAGAGGTGAAATGGCCCAAAAAGATTATACTACAGTTTATGTTATTCTTAAATATAGAAGCCACGCCTCCTCCTTTTTTATGTTTTCTATTCTCACTTAACAAATTGTAGTTGATTCAATTAGTACGATTTGGTCATTATTGTCATTCATCCATGTTTCTGTCAGAAACATAACATCAGTATTATGCTGAATTAATGATGAAATCATTAATTAATAGAACTTTAGATCCATAAAAAGTTCTGGTATTTAAAGAGCTACTTTAAGTGACTTGGAGGCCAAAAGTTCTTCAGTCTGAGGTTTGAAATACTTTGTGTTTCTTGAATACAGTTTTTTGTAAATTTTCTTGTAGTGATCTGAACAGGTGATGTCGTGTTCTGCAGTACCTGAGGGGCCAGATACATTCTGGGGGAAGAATGTATCTGGACCCCGGTTTCAGACCTCAGAAATGCAGAGTGATGGATCCTTTCTGCTACTGAGCGCAAAGGAGAGACGTGCCGAGATGAACCTGTTGATTCATTCCATGTGTAAATTTGAGAAACTCTAGTCCAGAAGACATTTCTTCATAGGTATCTTGTGAATGAGTGGAGGAGCAAACAGGGGGGGCGGAAGGAGGAAGGGAAACCAGTCGATGTTATATCAGCTTGTTTTGCAGTAGTTTGCTCCTGATACGTGGAGGGCTCCATCCTTGAGCCTGTTCTTGTGAAGCGAAGAGCACATTGTTATCTTTGTTAATAATAAAATGAAAAAGGTTTGCAGCGAGTTGCTTTATCCCATGTTTATCCACAAAGGTGAAAGCACTGCCAATAGATCCAGAGGTTATCGATGAAGGTCACTGAGCTGGTAGAGCAGCTTTTAATCAACCATTTGTTGATCGTGTCCAGCCTGGACTTTTTTCGTCTCCCCACTGAGGTGATGGAATTGGACCACTGAGAAATAACTTCATTTTTAATTTTTTCATAGTGTTCAGAAGAATATTAATGTCCTTTTTCAGACTCCGTGTGTTGACTTGGAAAACATGAGGGCTGATGTGAGGCCGTGTTGGTTTTAAATTCCCTGGTGGCTTTTTGTCTCTTCTGTCCTCCCGTAGCTGTGCTACAGCATACATCCTCCTGGCAGAGGAGGAAGCCACCACCATAATGGAGGCTGAGCGGTTATTTAAACAGGCACTTAAAGCTGGAGAGGGCTGCTACCGCCGCAGCCAGCAGCTGCAGCACCACGGCACACAGTATGAAGCCCAGCACAGTGAGTAGCAGCGTCTGAGTCAGCTCTTCACACTGCAGTTTCTTACGTTACCATATATGTTAGCGGGAGATTATGAGATAGATCAACATAAAATAGTGCATAACACAGAGTGCTGTGGTATACATTGTGTTTTTTCACAAATTCCACTTTTTTCTGTTTTTTATTTTTTCAGTTTAACCATATTTATCAACCCAAAAAATATATAACTTTGCTGTTAATAAAAAACAACAACAAATCTTTATCCAAAGGTCTTCATTCACTGATATTCGGTTTCACAAATATACCAAACGTCTATGGTTCAACAGAACATTGATTTCACAAAAAGTGTTTGTCATTAAGCTAAGCATAAGCTAAGAAGTTTGTTCAATAAAAGAAAATCTCCCTTTTAAAAATGCTTTGTCCTCAAAACGTAAACTCTTGTGCTTACTTCCAAAATGATCAGGGTCCTCATGCATAAAGTGTGTGTATGCACAAAAAATGTGTGTGCCATATTTTACACACAAGTCGGCTTGTATGAAAAGGAACTTTGTGTCAAAGTTTGCATATACACTTTCGCTGCAGTGAAAATGTGCGGCAGCCAGGCAAACTTTTTCTGTGGACAATAACAAACTACAAAACTCACCTAAATACAACTAAATTCATTCTCACTGAAAGGATCAGCAGATTAAGTCAAACCTGCTGACTAGAAATAATCAACGGGTTTGATTATTTTTAAGGTGATCAGGGTGTGTATGCAATCACACGTATGCAATCACAAAGGTGAACCGCATAAATATGGAGCATTTTGGATCTGATGGAGATTCAGAGGAAGCGATTGAGTCAAAAAACAAAGCTCTCGATTTACCGGTCGATCTACGTTCCTACCCTCATCTATGGTCATGAGCTTTGGGTCATGACCAAAAGAACAAGATCGCAGATACAAGATGCCAAAATGAGTTTCCTCCGTAGGGTGTCTGGGCTCTCCCTTAGAAATAGGGTGAGAAGCTCGGTCATCCAGGAGAGACTCAGAGTAGAGCCGCTGCTCCTCCACATCGAGAGGAACCAGTTGAGGATCAGGCATCTGGTCAGGACGCCTCCCTGGTGAGGTGTTTTGGGCACGTCCCACCGGGAGGAGGGGAGACCCAGGACACGCTGGAGGGACTTTGTCTCCCGGCTGGCCTGGGAACACCTTGGGATTCTCCCGGAGGAGCTGGAAGAAGTGGCTGGGGAGAGGGAAGTCTGGGCCTCCCTAGCTGTTGGCCCCGTGGAAGAGGGAGGATGGACGGACGGACGGACGGGCGGGCGGGCCAGCAGCTGCGCTCTATTTCCCACAAGTTAGGATATATAAAGGAAAGGTGCGTGGCCACGTGCGTGCGCACAGCTTTATGCTTCTGATTTTTCTTATTTTTTGCATGAGGCCCCTGAACCTTTGGTCAATTTTATTTCTTTCATATTCTTTCTAGAGTCAGATGAAATCCCACTCAGATAGACTCTGTTTATCAGTCAGGTGATTTCTGAAGGCAGTTAGTTTTCCAGGGTTAACAGGGCTGAATCTAAATTTATGCCACACTTTTCAGATTTTTATTTGTAAAAGTTTTCAAAAACATGTTTTTTTTTAAATTTGCTTACTTTGTGTTGTCTCTCTCACAAAATGTTTGTGTATGTGTGGTTATATGACACATATATGAAAACATGAAAAGGTTCAAAAGTCCTGTTCTAGAACGTTCTCAGATATTTGTTTGCTGAATGACTTGATTTTGTGGTGATTTGGTTTCCGGTGTATGTTTCCCAGGAAGAGACACCAACGTGTTGGTATATATAAAGAGGCGGCTGGCCATGTGCTCCAGAAAGCTGGGCCGAACACGAGAAGCAGTCAAGATGATGAGAGATGTAAGCGTGCAGTAAATTTGCTTTTACAAAAAATATCACTTATAATTTTCTGAGTTTCTATTTGATACAATTACGTTGCTGTTGACGCGTCAATGTTTTTGCCTGTTGACTGTGCTGC
The DNA here is from genome assembly GCA_911649635.1 of Poeciliopsis gracilis. Classification (NCBI taxonomy): domain Eukaryota; kingdom Metazoa; phylum Chordata; class Actinopteri; order Cyprinodontiformes; family Poeciliidae; genus Poeciliopsis; species Poeciliopsis gracilis. The sequence continues at coordinate 369,740 of CAJVRI010001317.1, forward strand.
CCCCTGCCTGATATAACATGTAACAACAGTTGTGTGTTTTCCAGTTAATGAAGGAGTTCCCTCTCCTCAGTATGTTCAACATCCATGAGAACCTGCTGGAGTCATTACTGGAGCTCCAGAACTACGCCGATGTCCAGGCGGTTCTGGCCAAGTATGATGGTGAGTTCACAGATCTGTGACACACTTCCTGTACACACAAATCATTTCCTGTCCACAACATAGATAGATAGATAGATAGATAGATAGATAGATAGATAGATAGATAGATAGATAGATAGATAGATAGATAGATAGATAGATAGATAGATAGATAGATAGATAGATAGATAGATAGATAGATAGCATTTATTGTCATTGACCAGGATTCAACGAAATTTCCATTGCAACTCCCGTGTAAAAAGTCAAATACTGTATATACAATAAATAAATAAACCACACAGTAATAACAATTGTCAAGAAAATCCGAGATCATCCCACTTCCCCATGCTGGAGATTTTAGTTAACGGTAACAATAAATAAAGTTACCATTAAAATTAGTCACACAAGTGACCCAACAGACCCAACAGTTGACCCAGACTGCAATAAAATAAATCTGGTTGTGTGTGTTGTTTTTGTCTCCTGCAAACTTAACTTTAATTAAACTTATTTTTTCTATCTAATCATAAGAAATCATAGTCAGAGAGAGAGATGAGACAGGAACAGCAGGTTACCTGAAACAAGAGGAAGTAAGTTTCCAGCTTGCAGCTGTATAAAAATAGCTGAGATTATTCCTTCTTTCAAAGCATGAAGAATTAAAGGATGAAGTCTAAACATTTTGAGTAATTAGATAAGATTTAAAGTACTTGTATTAATATTGGGTTACTTAGAACAATACTTACTTACACTCGTGAGAAAACTTACAAGTAAAACAAGTAACTAACTTTGGTATCAAATAATAATAAAAGAGTAATAAGTTGTGGTTATCATAAAATTATAAATGAATGCTAAATCAGAGAAACTAAAAGGGTTATGAATGTGATTTTGACATTGACCTTGAAATGGTGTAAAACATGTAACTGCTATTAAAGATCACTGATGATGTGCTAGAGGTGGATAAGTAGGGGAAAGGTTAGGGGTAAAATGGGGACTAACAGATGATCAAGGCCTTATTTGGACATAGAAGGACATGGGAGGAACGTTGAGCAACCCTGAGACATCAGGACAAGATGTCTCTAAGACAGTGATGGAGATGAGTTCATCTGTCCAAACAGTTACCCAATAAAAGCACAGCAACAGTGTTAGCCAATGAAAATGCACCGAAAGCGGGTATAAACCCTTTATAAGGGGAGAGCGAAAGAGGAATCTTTGGTTGGATCCTCCAGGCAGCTTCGAGTCAAGACCGAGATGGTCAAAGAACTCTGCAGCTGAAGAAGAGCCAGGGCCACAGAGCCGAAGACTGTCTGCGCATGGGGACCAACCCATCAGCCCCGCAGCATGTGGCTTCAAATCACATTTCTCTCATCGGCTGGGTTCAGACCCCAAAGACAAAGATGAAGACCAAGGAAAGGATGAAGACAAAGATAAAGACCCAAGTCCTGTGTGACCTCACCATCCCTGCAGAGATGAAAGCTCATCAGACCAACAGAGATCCCTGCCTTCATCAATCAACCTCCTCCTCCTGCTGCAACACCTTCTTCATCAAAGTATGGTGTTTCTGTGGTTCGAAACACCATACTTTGTTCGTCTCTCTCAAAGGTTCCCTTTTTAATTCTTAGTATCAGCATTAGGGAAAGATAGGCTAGATGATTGATTTTACTCATTTGATTATATCTGCTACTGAATTAAGCTGCACTGACCCTTGCAAAATTGCTTTACTAATAAAATATTTAGCATAAAGAAAATCTAAAAGATGTTGTGGACATTCAATTAATGAGTCACCTCAAAGTTCTTTGATGGTAGTAAAATAGCTCTGATGTTTGATTCTGGGGAAGAAAAGTAGGTAATGTTTTATAGGTTGCTTTAGCCCAAATTTAAAACAACATCCTTGGGACTCAGAGTCACTAAAACCAAACTGATTCAGCAAGTTGCAAAACAGAGAAGAAGCGACCGTTAACAGATGTGCTCTGTGGAACTAGTTGGCTGCAGGCTGCTCAGTCTGGCTAATTCACAGGGGGAAGAAGGGTGGGACATCTGGATGTAGGCCGTAGAAATCAGGCGAATTCTTTCTCGAAACCAGCTTAAACAGAGTTTACTTCAGTTCTGGACAGAGTAAATCCCAACAGATTTAGGAAACTCAATTTACCCATTAGACGGTGTGCTGGTAGCACATCTCCCCTCTCAGAAGAGGAAGTAGTGACTGAGAGAGTAGAGAGTGAAGGAAGGGGGGGGGTTGTAGCGGCAACAACACAATATATACAACTAAAATTAATTAAGAGGCACTCCAACCACACTAAAGAAGAAGCAGCAGGTCCAATTATGGCAAGGTCCAGATGATGTGACAGTGCAAAGTGCAGAACAGTATGGCTGTGTGGGGGTGTGGGGGGGGGACGTGTATGTGTGGAAGGGGCGGCAGGGAGTAATGGCTCTGACGGCTGTGGGGAAGAAACTGTTTCTCAGTCTGTTTGTTGTAGTCCGTATATTCCTGTACCGCTTGCCTGATGGCAGCGGCACAAACAGACTGAGGCCCGGGTGGCTGGAATTCATGGCTATGGATCCATGGCTATGGATCCATGGCTATGGATCCAGCTCTCTTCTTGACCCGGCCTATGTAAATAGAGTCCAGGTCTGGGAGGGGGCATCCCATAATGCCTTGTGCTGTTCTCACCACTCGTGTCAGTTGTTTCCTCTCCAGTGCTGTGCAGCTACCATACCACACAGTCACGTTGAGGCAGACGATGCTCTCGATCGCCGCCCTGTAAAAGTTCACGAGCAGCCGTGAGGAAAGTCCAGCTCGTCTCAGTTGCCTGAGGAAGAAGAGCCTTTGTTGTGCTTTCTTCACCAGGTGGGAGGTGTTTGTATTCCAGGTGAGGTCAGATGTGACCTTGTCCACAGGAACTTGATGTTGTCCACACGCTCCACCACTTCTCCATCTATGAGAAGGGGAGTGTGATCCGTCCTCCTGGACCTTCTGTAGTCCACAATGACCTCTTTGGTCTTCCCTGTGTTCAGCACTTCATGTCCACTCAACACACTTCCTGCTCCACCAGACCTGGTTAATGACAGCAGCTCCTCCTGAGCTCCTCCTTCAGCTGAGCTCTACAATCTATTTTGTTTTGTAAAATACTAAAAAACTATAAAATGTTGTTTCCCTGAGAATAGCAGAATTTAACTTGACTTAGAGGAACATTTTAAGCAGAGACTCTTAGTTTCCTGAGCCAAACAAAGACTCATCTTTTCCATTTAATGCTCCACTGCCTTGATGGCCTCAGTTTTAGAAACAGCAGCCATTTCAGATTTAGTCAAGTTAATTTAGCAGGAAAATGTGTTTTAAGCCATTAAAAGTTAATGCAAGTGTTCAGCTGATGCACCTTGTGTCTGGATTCCATTTGGGTCAGAGTGAAATGTCCTGACTGCACCATGTTGTCCTCAGGATGGAGCCTGATCTAAAATGGACACTGTAAAATGTTTTACTTCTAGAGCAGTGGTTCTAAACCTTTTCTGAGGTACCAAACCCACCAATTTCATATGCGCATTCACTGAACTCTTCTTTAGTGATAAATAAAATGTGATTTTTTTTTCCCAAAAAAAGCTTATGCATAGGCATATGCACAAAATGAGTCATGCATGAACATCACCTTGCATGAACTCACAACAAATTACACTATTACTTTATTCTGGCTCCAAAACAATAGTTTGGCCTCATAAAAGAATTTCAGCCCACAAAAAACTATATTTATATATTTTGCTATTTTACTAATTAAAAGTAAATTTGGATTTTTTTAAAGAATTTAACATTTTTTAACTTTTTTTTTAAAATTTGATTTGTTTTTTGTCGTTTTAAATTCACAAAATACTTTTTGACTTTTCCCCATCTCCATCTCCATCAAGAAGTGTTCCCTTAGTTTTGCTGGTGCCAGACTGGAGTTGCTCAACTTGGCATTGCATATCATGCAGATGGGATGCTGACTCCCATCCCGTTCTGTTATATACAGAATGGGATCCATGTTGCATGTGAATCCACGTTGTACATATTCGTCCGACCGCTTTCTTTTTTTGCTCGACATGTTCAGTATGGATAAAATATCGAGAAAGAAACCACACGACGTACAACTACGACAGCCGTTGAATACTGCGTGGACTAAATTCCCCGCAGTTCTGATTGGCCAAGGAATGTCACGTGATCCTCTGCAGCAAGTGACGGCCAAGTGGGGCGTGTTGTCACGACTTTACACAAGTGTGTCTTTACCTCCACAGCAGAGGCTCTGCTGAACCCCTGAGACCGACTCATAGAACCCCTAGAGGGTTCAATAGAACCCCTAGAGGGTTCAATAGAACCCCTACAGGGTTCAATAGAACCCCTACAGGGTTCAATAGAACCCCTACAGGGTTCAATAGAACCCCTACAGGGTTCAATAGAACCCCTACAGGGTTCAATAGAACCCCTACAGGGTTCAATATGCTTTTTATGCAAATTAATTCTCATCTCTTCTGTTTTCAGTCTGAGCTTTCTTCCACTGAACTGTATTCCTCTGGTAGAATTTCAGGAAGCATAAATTTGTTGAGTTTTTCTACAAAATTTGCATTAATTTATGCACCAGGAATAAAATAATAATGTAACATTATGAGTGAAATCTCCTCTGAGCATTTTTTCTTTCACCACCTCACAGGGCGACCACACCTCCACCCGCCACCACCCGTCACTTCAACCTCACATTAACACCAGCTCTGGCTTTTCTGTTTTGTCTTCCTGACAGATATTAGCTTGCCCAAATCGGCAACGATATGCTACACAGCTGCCTTGCTCAAAGCCAGGGCAGTGTCGGACAAGTGAGTATCACTTTGCATCAACACTGCTCCAACTTCAGGACAAATCTATTAGAATATCCATTAGAACTAAACATCATCAAAATCAACAAGCAGAATCTGTTCTGATGAGGTAGCTGATGTGTGTGTGTGTGTGTGTGTGTGTGTGTGTGTGTGTGTGTGTGTGTGTGTGTGTGTGTGTGTGTGTGTGTGTGTGTGTGTGTGTGTGTAGGTTCTCTCCAGAGGCAGCGTCCAGGCGGGGCCTGAGCACAGCAGAGATGAATGCAGTAGAAGCCATCCACAGAGCAGTGGAGTTCAACCCTCACGTCCCCAAAGTGAGTTGGAGCCTGGCTAAGTGTGACTGAGAAGGGGGGGAAGGTAATGATGCATTCACTGTTCTGTAAATTTATGGGTTTATCTCTGATCTTTCATCAGTATCTGCTGGAGATGAAGAGTTTGATTCTTCCTCCAGAACACATCCTGAAAAGAGGCGACAGTGAAGCCATTGCCTACGCCTTCTTCCACCTGCAGCATTGGAAACGGGTGGAGGGAGCACTCAACCTGCTGCACTGTACATGGGAGGGCAGTATGTACACACACACACACACACACACACACACACACACACACACACACACACACACACACACACACGCGTACAAAAAGCCAGCCTTTTGAAATGAGGAGCAGCTGATCCAGCAGTTTGACACAAACTCTTCTTTTTGGGGTTTTTTCTAGCATTCAGAATGATTCCGTATCCTCTAGAGAAGGGTCACCTCTTCTACCCCTACCCCATCTGCACAGAGACGGCCGACAGAGAGCTTCTACCCAGTAAGAGACCCACTAACACACACACACACACACACACACACACACACACACACACACACACACACACACACACACACACACACACACACTCGCAGTCAGACTAAGTAAATTTGCGCTGCAAAAAGACTAAATCTAAATCTTACCAGGTGTTTGTGGTCTTGGTTTTCGTCTATGTTAGTATATTTGAAATAAAACATACAAGAAACTTTCAGCAAGAAATAAGAATTTGTTTTAAGTCGATCATTTGTTACTATTGATGACAAAGTTCCACTGGCAGATAGCTTCACCTTTCTCATATTGTGCTAACATTGTGTCGTTGCGTGTGTGTGTCATGTGGAAGCAGTGTTTCACGAGGTGTCGGTCTACCCCAAGAAGGAGCTGCCCTTCTTCATCCTCTTCACAGCGGGCCTCTGCTCCTTCACCGCCATGTTGGCTCTGCTCACACACCAGTTCCCTGAACTCATGGGAGTGTTTGCTAAGGCAGTGAGTATTCAGACTTGAATGTTGTGACTTGTTCAGGTAGTTGGACAAGCTGCAGACACTTCCCAAGCAGTGTGTGTGCAGCAGAGAGCGTCCTGCTGCTGCACACACACTGCTTCCACTAAAAGTTTGAACATTTAGTTTTACTGCAGTCTTGATTGTTTTATTTGGTTTTCATATGTAGAAGTTTGATGTTGGACTCAGAACACACTCAGTGTTGTAATTATCTGCAGAGCTCATAAAGGAAACTTGTTTCATCATAAAAGGCTTGAAGCTGCAGAAGGCCCCTTCTGATGCAGCAACATCTTCTAGTCACAACTCCACTGGAATATTTCTAATTCATATTTTAAAGCAAGTGGTTCCTGGTTCCAGGAGTCATCAAAAGTTTGAAATTGAACCTTACAGTTTTCAAATGGAACAGTGTTTGATTTCTCTAACTTTGTCTTTCTGTTGTTGATTTCCTTTAGAGGACTTTCTTCCTTTCTGCCAAAGTAAAGCCTGAGTTTTGTGCATCTTATGGATGTAGTGAAGGTGGATGAACACAGGATTGGCCTGGCTCTGCAGAACTGTAGATTATCCACTGTGTTCAGACCCAAACATGTCATAATAATATTGCAGCATGTTGTGCTAATTACATCTGGTTTCCATTATTCAGCTCTGTCCTGATTAAGTCAACTTAAACATGTTCTAAACTTTGGCCTGGATGTCTGTTGGAGCTCAGATCTGCTAAACATGAGGCGTAATGCTGCTGACAAAGAAGTGGTGTCATTTTAAGACCCAGGTTGCGCTCTTCACACACATGAACACACACCTTCACTTTGAAGTGCTCTTAGAACAGAGACGCTGAGATAGACTATCATGAAGATAGTCTGCTGCCAGTCTCCTCTTTACTTATCTACCATCTGATGACGATGGAGCCTCACTGATCTACATGATGTGGTTCTGAAGCCGCCATCACTCCTCAGCTCCCATCTCCTCTTTTCGCTTCCAAAGCAGCTCAAAGTGGAAGCAGAAGGCTTTTGTTTGCTTGATGTGGCACAGAATTTTTAACATGGATGTAACTGAATAGCTTGTTCTGTTCAGTTGTTGGTGTTTTCCTCAAAAAGACTAGTTTATTCCAGCTAACTTGGCTACAATGATGATTTGCTCATGTGATGTTTCATTTTTACTCTTGGATGTTTTGGAAGGTTTGTGGATTGGTCCAGTGTTGTATTCTCATCTCCTTTTACAAGTCAATCTGTTGACAGTTTGGGCTGTGTGTGCGGAACCAAACCAGCCTTGTTGAGTACGCTTTTATCAAACTCTCGCTTTGTTAGAAAGCCCGGTTTGCTTGGGGAGGTGTGAACATGTAATCAAACTCTTATGCAGGTCAGAGAAGCAAACGCTGGTCTGCCTAAAACCCTTGGTCTCAGTTCTGGTGTGGTTCAAAGGCTGAACAAAAATTAGTGAGGCTTTGTTTTCTGCAGCGTCTTCAACCATCCAAGCAGCACCACCGAACAAGAGAGACTAGAAGAATGAGCAGTTTGTCAATGTTTTGATGAGCTCAAACCCCTGATCCATTTTTCTCACAAATGTACTATGAAATAAACCTGTGTTCCTACATATTTCACTTAGAAGCATTTCAACAAAAAAATCAACATGGATTTCCTTTATTTGTGCAGATTCTGATTAAAATGTTAGATGATCTATCCAGAAGCTCCTGACGAGTTTCAGGATTTGTGTAACTTTGCATTTTTTGCATTGTTGCAGTTCCTCAGCACGCTGTTCGCTCCTCTGAACTTCATCATGGAGAAGGTGGAGAGCATCCTGCCATCGAGCCTTTGGCACCAACTCACTCGCATCTGACTCCCCACCCCGTCCCATACGACTCCGGCGGAACCCCACCAGCACCGGAGAGCGGACTGGGTCAGACCTTCATGCAGACAAATGGCTGAGCAGAAATCCAGAATACTGTGTTGGACTGGACTGACACGCCTTTTTGCCAACATTACCGAGTTCAAACCAAACTGGAAGCAGATGAGCGGAGCAGAAAGCCCACAGAACAGCCATATCCACCGCCGGTTTGGACTTTCTTTAACGTCTTTGCATTTTGGGGGCGTTTCAGTTGTTTAAAGCTGTTCTTTTTGTTGTACAAACAGACATGATTAAATCCCATCAAAAAAAAGAAGGGGAAAAAATGTCAATAAAGGACTTTTTGTGTATCTCTGCAAGTCGGTATCTTCAAGGTGTTTTGTTGGTGACTTTGGTTCAATTCTTCAAGAGAAATCATTTCATATTTCAGACGAGGCTTCAGATTTTATAAGAGTATGGATTTCCTTAGTGATTAAACTTCAGCCTTAATAACATAAAACTACATAATTTTAAAAGTTTCATTTGTAAAACTTTAATAAAGTTTATGTCAGATCATGATTTCTTGGTTAATGTCAAGTTGTCATAAAGACATTTTGAATAATGTCAACTTTGTATTAAAAGTGTCATGATTTACCGAATAACACTTTATTACAACAGTCATAAATATTCATGAAGACTTACTCATGTTCATGACATGAGTTATGTCATGTTTGTGACGGTGTTCAAACCGTCAGTCTATTCACAACCTGTCAAATAAAGTGTTACCAAAACTTTTTTCGGCAGCTGCAGTTGGCAAGGAGCACAAAGTAAGACCATTGTAGCTGTGGAGGAGCTGCGGAGACTGAAGTCTACCTAGAAACATATCCGGTTGGCATCAACATGTCCGTGCTGACGGCAGCAGCTCCCATCATGTGTGGGACTTGCAAGTGAACTCGTCCACCAGCTGCTGGCAGTCTCTGCAGCGGACGGCGCAGCACCACTGGAACTTGCACTCGCACTTGGTGGTGCGGCTGATCCGCGCCGTGTTGTAGCCTCGGCCGCAGCACATCACCTCGCAGCCGTCCGAGCCACGGGACGCCCGGCTGCAGAGCCGGCCCGCGGTGCCCATCGAGCCTGAGGACAAGACGGGACGGAATCCCGACACGTTAGGTTGGAAAGTCATGCAATGGATGTCTGCTTCTTTTAGAAACATGAATCATAATCAATTACAAGGATAAACAGTCTGAATCACCATTTCAACTTCATTCAATTGAGATTTCTGATCTTTCCTTCACTTTTCCAGATTCTCGAGTGATTTTTCTCAGTCTTGGGATGACGTGTTGCCATCGGGACAAAAATTACTAACAGAAACTCCTGAATGTAGTTTAGCAGTGAAAACTACATTCAGAAAAAAGAAAACTTAAGTGGAAATTAATAAATAGATTTAATAAAGATGACATACATGAGACATACATGAGACTAATTTACTTTTATACACACTACACACACACACTACACACACACACTACATGCACTACACACACACACTAAACACACACACTACACACACACTATACACACACTACAACACACACTACACACACACTACATACACACACTACACTTTCATCTGCTTTGTTGCATGAAATTTACTGCAAACTGTCAGATTTTATAAGCGCTTACTTTAATCACATAAAATGTTTATTTAAAAATGTAATCCATTAATTACATTTATAAAATATTGTAATGAAATTTTTACTTAAAATGTAATCCATTTCACCTGTTTACATGCAACCCATCCCTTAGAAATAAAAGGAATCGAACTATGAGGTGTTACACCAATAAGGTATTTCATAGTGTGTCCTCCTTTGTACCGGGAGAAGGATTGTGCTTGTGCTTTTAAATTTGAGGGTCTTTCTGTGCCTAATTCAAAACAGTCAACAATAATTGCTACACGTTTTCCAAATGTTTCCAAAAACTGAGGCGGCATTGTGGCTTGTAAGCGATGCCTCTCAGGCCAGCTTAGCATGGGCTTAAGGCGTGCATACAACACATTAAGGGTGTCTGCAAAGGCTATTGCCCACAGAGTTTTATGTGACACATTAAAAAGATGGCAAAGATGCTGAACAGGTATGTCAATGTCAAATTTATTTATATAAAAACAGGTATAGAACTGCACCAAAGTGCTGTACAGGAACGACAGTTGCACAAATCGATAAAACAGAATATCAAAAATTGCTTCAATTAAAAGCCAAGGAATAAAAATTAGTTTTGAGAAGCGATTTAAAATGATCCAGGATGCTAGGTAGATCAAGTCTTAGACGCATTAATGTGAGTAAAACCATTTGAAACTGAATTTTTTTTCATCCTGGCAGAAAAGGCCTAACAGTGTTGAACAATGATAACAAAATGACAAAGGAAGTCCTGTATAATATTTTACTTTTTTAGTGTCATTCTTCAGAAAATCTGTGTCCAGCTGTTTTTTATTCACAGCCAAACCTGTTTATTGCACAACACCACAAACCAAAACAACAGATTCATTTTCCTCATGACAATTATTGTTTTCATAAACTACGAATTAATTATGAACGTTAAGCAATCAAGTGATTTCCAGTGATTTTTAAAAAAAATCTGTGTTCATTGCCATCTGGTCCCCTGCGTTTGGAGCAGGGGTCTTACCAAGCTCCGCCCACCTAGAAAATCTCACGAGGCTGGAAGTCTCAAACAAAGCCTCGCGGCGCTTTGTTTCTATGTTAACCTGGGGTCTTCCGCTTGGACTGATAGAGTATTTCTGAGTCCATTATTGCATCATTTCTGCTGGATTTTCACCAAATATCAGCTACAACAACGGACAGAGGAACTAACAAGTTTTGGATGACATCAAGGTGTTTGAGCCGCAATGCCTCCATCATTATGCACGGAACAGCAAAATGCTTTCAGTTGTTGAGCAAAACGGCAGATCCTCACACCCTCAGCACCAATATATGTGGACTAGATCACTGATGCTTATTGTTCTTGCAAGGCTGGGTAAGTCGGGCTTCATCGTTTTGTAGGTTACTTTTGAAATCAGTGGCTGATTCCTGTGGTTTGTTGGCAAATGTTTTGAGTGTGATACAGTGTGATACACTGTACTCTGTACTAGAGTGGCTAACACGAGGCCACTGAAATATTTGTTTACAACAGCCCTAGTCTGATGTTTCTCATACTGTCGTCATCAAACCAAAGTTCAGATGACTTTGAGGCCAACTGACTGTTGGCCTCAGGTTTGCAACCAGCTTCTGAAACCAGTAACCAACTTCAGTGTCAGAATCTCACTGAGGAACAAACTGTATTAAATTTTCTATCACTTTAATATTTCTGCTATAACTGATGGATATTTGTATATTAAATAACAGAGTTTCATTTACAATTTTTATATCTTCATGTCATGAGGTAGGTATTAGCTGGTTGGTAACAGAAAAAGTAGATATTGGTATCACAAAGTTTAGCACCTCCGGAGTGTTTTACACTGCAGAACCAGAGTTCTGCTTGAGGCAGATGATACTGTGATGTCTGAATCTTGAGTGTGTTCAGGCTGAAAAGTAAAATTGAAGAAAAATAATTCGAAAGTGGTTTAAAGGCATGAACCTCAAACCATGTTGCGGAATTTGCCGGAATTTACCTTGTGCTTTGGGTTGGTGTGTTGATAGGTATTATGTCTGGACACAACCAGACACCCCGCCCTTCTCTGGCAGGGGGCCCTTCTGGCCCCCGCCCTGGTCTGGCAGCAGGCCCTTCCACCCATTTTTCGTGGTATGCCACGCCACTCAGGGTGACATCACGGCCAACATCTACCTCAGGGATCTTGCTCTCCCTAAGTCTGCTTATTGAATTAAGATGAGGGGGCGGCGAGAGATGAGTTTAGCACCTGAGCCTTGCTGGAGCAGAGGGAAATTGATTTCACACTCTGAGGGGCCGACTCACTGCCTCTCTGGGCCGTAGTTTGTTCCCTGAAGTGTTTGAGAAAATGCTCAAACACTCACATGATGTGAATTTGCATTTCTTTGAGAGTATTCAAAGTGTAAAGGAAGAATTATTCAAACTATGTTTTAAACTTGATAATAGTTCATGCTTACAGTACATACACGTGTTTATGTTAGCATAAACACATGTCTACGGTCCATGTCTGTTGTAAAAAATAAAAAATATGACCAATGAGATTCCAGATTTCTCCTGGGTTCCTGTTAAAAAGCCACATACTCAACCCTGAACCAAACTCCCCTAAACATCTGTGATGATATTTGTTTCTGAATGAATGGGCTGATATGGGATTTCTAACTTCACTTTTGCAACAAAAGAGCAAGAAATAACCCTCCTGCTGTGACACTTGTTATTTTGATAGAGTTAAAAATATAAATGTGGATGATGAAAGGCCCACTAAGTTTGGTATTTTTATCCGTTCTTAGTGAATGTTTCATCTTTTTGCTTTTTAAAGTGTAACTAGTTACTGTAACTAAACATAAATCCTCCCCTGGGAAATTCTGAAAAATTCCACCAAAGTGGGCGGAGCCAAGAGGGATGAATAAAGTGTGATTAAGATTACAAACTTATCCACTTTATCACTTTGTATGACTTCTCACCCTAACCTCTAGTGACTTTAAAGATGACAAAATGTTCCTGTATTATCAGAGACTTTTAAGGTGACAACATTCTGCAGCGCCGCTGCGTTGCGTAGAGCTGAGGAGAGCTGTTAACTCCACGACCATGTTGGAGACAAATCACACATTTGCAAAGCTGATCGCCTTGGTCGCGCTCACTATTCCTACTCCTGATGCGCCAGGAGGGGGCGTGTGTCTGAGAGAAAAATGGTTTTATACCTGAACATGATGTGACAAAGTTGTACCAATAGGAAAATTTCATAAAATGTTACAGTCAGAAACATAAATATAGAACCCTAAATAACCTAATTAGACATAATTATTAAGAAAAAGACTAAGAAGGTAATATTAGCTTGTTTATCATTAGGACTCAAAGAAAAACACTCAAAAAAAAAAGCTTGAGGAATTCAGTGATTTCAAAAATATCTCCCAACAAGTATGGTAGGAAATGAAAACTCCGGAAAACCCTGTGCCACTACACGGCAAAGATGTCCTGCAACCTCATTATGCACAGGTCTGAGAGAAGATTATGATGTGACAATGATCTAACTATATAGCTGTTTGTTTTTTTTGACCATGTTTTATTTTCGTTCATTATCATGACCTGCTGCAGCTTTAATATAATACACTTCATTAATATGAAGTATAACTGCTGAGGCTAAAAGCAGCCATTTTCATTCCTCAGACAAACAAATAAATAACAGTGACAAGAACAAGTATGAATAGTCTAGCAGAGCAGAAATAGTATCTTTTATAGTTAAAACTTGGTTGAATTGTTTGTAGACAACATTCCTGCAGCATTACTCTGGCACAGAAAACAGGACCAAACAGCACAAATTACAGCCTGAAACTTTGGAAAAAACAGTGAAACATTTGGTAATCTGTAAATTAGAATGTAAATATCATCTATATTGGTGGAATGCATTATCAATATTTTTTAGTGTGTTTGGGAGAAAGGAAAGGATTGTCTTGCAAAGACAAGAGATTTAAAAAATGAAACTAGCTTATATGTACAGGTTATTTTATAGTTAAAATAAGTGAAACTTATAGTAGATTTTCAACTGGGATGACTGAAACACGAAACAGACGAAGTTCAGGGAATAAAAAATGCTTCAATCCCACAAAGTTCAGATTAGGAAAACGTAAAGGTGCCGCTCCTGGACAGGTACCCCCGTAACAAACGTGTGAGATGTTTTTTATTTTAATTGTTTGTTTTTTCTGATTTGTACAGCACTTTGAGCTGCTTTTAGTGTGAAGGGTGCTTTATAAATAAAATTGATTGATTGATTGATAATAATTACTAATGTCCTTATTTTAATAATGAGGCGACCAATATTGTTTAATATCTCCCACACTGCAAAAAGCACAAAAATAAAAATTCAGAATAATATCCTTATGAAAAAAATTCCATATTTGTTTGTCATTCATAACGGCATAATATGTTTGAATATTAAGAAAAAGTTAAATATTGGGAACTCATGGTGTCATGCTCTAATCAGGCTATCAACTCTAAACACCTGCAGCCTCCGAACCCGTCAGTTTGGGTCAGAGGGACAGTCATGAGGAAGATTGATGACAGAATGTTGTTGCTAAGCAACAGCACAGAGCATTTTATCTGAGAGGATTCATGACAGGTCAAAAGTTTTACTTTTGACCTGTCATTTTCTTTTCAATCAAATGTATGGAAGAACAGAGCAAAAATCAAAATTGGGAAACAAAAGAATGAGTACTGATGCAGTTTAAAGTTTTGTTAGTGGTTGAGTCTATAATGGCACTAAGCTAATTAAACGTCATCTATTCTTCCTGTGTGATGCAAACGACTCCAATAAGCTGATTCTAACCTCCCTTGCAAACCAAAGTCAGTGTGTTTGTGTGTGTGTTTCTTGTCGAGGTGATTTATAAAGGGGTGTGGTATTATTGAGTTTCAGCCCACAGAAGTGTGTAAAGGCTGTCAAACTGGCAGATGGCGGATTGTCACGGATCATCGGCTGCACGACAAGCAGCCACTCTTTCTGGAAGACACAAACTCACTGCCCTGTCATCTGCCTGTTTTCTAACCTGAGTTTTAAACACCAATGTTTTCGTTCTCACGCTGTCTCAGCCATAAAACACATCAAAGTAACCGAGCCTTTCCTAACAACAGCAGTGGTTTTACAATCAGTCAGTTATCTGGTGAAGAGAAAGACTGAAGAACTGAAGAACAAGGCAGGAACTGATTGTGAAAACTTGAGCGCAAGTCTTTCAAGTGGGTATTTCCACTTTGGGTCATCCACGAACATTATCTAAGCCCTGTCCTCTGAGAAGAGAGACACATTTTTTTTCTTTTGGAAAGTTTGCTCTATAACCCTCTTGAGCTAATCCACTTGAAATTGAGTCATTTAAGAGATAACAAGTTGGCCTGCTTGGTTTACAACACAAACTTTTAGCAGGGTGTGTGTCTGTCGGACGAGGCGAGGTCTGATGTCATGTTTGACTTGTGGGTAATTCAACCCCCAAAAGGTGTTTATGCAAATCTTTGCCACACTGCAAAATTGCCTCACTGCATCCAAAAAACGAGCTGTGTTTTAGCCGAGAAATTTGAAATTTGATGCACACGTCTATTTTCAGTGCACCATCACAGAACAACAGATTGGGAAGGGAGTTTGATGCCATCAATTTGAAGAAGAAAGTCACAGGATTCAGTGGTACGCTGTGTGTTCTCTTTAGAGAACTCTTTAGAACACTGTGTTCAGGAGATGATTTCAAATGACGAATTCTGGATCCGGGCTGCACAGTGATGCAGTTGGTTGCCTTGCAGCAAGAAGGTCATGGGTTCGATTCTCAGCACGGGGTCTTTCTGTAAGGAGTTTGCATGTTCTCCCTGTGCATGATGGGTTCTCTCCGGGTACTCCAGCTTCCTCCCACAGTCCAAAACATGACTGTCAGGTTAATTGGCCTCTCTAAATTCTGTCGGTGTGAGTGAGTGTGTGCATGGTTGTATGTCCCGACTGTCTCTGTGTTGCCCTGCGACAGACTGGCGACATGTCCAAGGCCTGGAACGTTAGCTGGAGATAGACACCAGCACCTCCCGACCCCGACAAGGGTGTAAGAAAATGGATAGATGGATGGATCATCAAGACTATGATGTTAGACCTTCCTCTTGGCAGGAAGGTCTAACATCAGCCAAAAGGTTAAGACTTCCCACCGTCCCTGAGCTGAAGTGGATACATGTTGGAATTATGTGCCTTGAGGTGATGATGGAGGTCAACCGTTGCATCCCAAACCACAAGATACAGAATACACTCAACTCTGCTCGAAATACTTTTAAGACTGTTGATGATGACTTTCCTCATTGGATGTGTCTGAGCCAAATAGTATTCAGCACCAACCTGGAAAAACTGCTTTTTATAGAAGTGCTTAAACGAGCGATGACAAGGTAATGAGTGCATGTGACCACCAGCACTCACACAGGCTTAGTTTTTGTTAAATCTGTGGAAGTTCTCAGATGCAAAAAGGAAGAAAATGACTCCAGAGAACTCTGTTTTTTTAAATGGAGGAGGATGTATTATGCATATTCATGCATTTAGGAGCATGAACATGAACATGATGAACAGATTTCAGCCCTTACCTGACTGAGGGTCCCGTATACAGTAGTCTGGTGAGTCTTCCAGGTAGACCAGATCATTTTTGCTGGGACGGGTGAAGTGTGTGTGCGCAGCTGTAAAGCCAGTTCCATACTGATTGACTGCGACCTGCACAGCGCTGTTGTATCTCCTCCTCAGATGGTCACCAGTGCTTCGGAAGTCGGCCATAGCCTGCCAGCAGGTACGGATGCTGCACGAGCCACTGACTCCATGGCATTTACACTGTAAAGTCATGAAGCGTCTAACTGCCTGTGAGGAGATAGCAGGAAGGGACGTTTGTTTACAGATGTCTAGAAAAGAGCTCTTAGTATTCCCCTTTCCAGACTTCAAAATAATGCAGAAGAAAATCCAGAAGAAGAAAAAAACGCATCATCCGCTTTATTGCTGAACTGAGTCATTTCTATGTGTTCCCTCTGCCATACCTTCCTGCCAGCTCTGTTGTTGTGAAGGTTCATGAGCGCGCGGGCATCTCTCTCCTTCCTGTCTTTGGCATCCACAAAGATTTGGCTGAAATGAATGGCATGCTCCACATGATCACTGCAGCCTCCCCAGTCGAAGGAGCCCTTGGAGTCCTGCGATGAGCCCTTCTTGGTGGGGTCACAGGAACAGTTATCCAGGTCGCCTTGGCTGCAGGCTCTGGACAAAGTATACACCACTCCTGCAGAGGAGATGGCGTACACAAAGGCAACTTCTCGGCTGCCTAGAAGTAGACAATTATTTGGTACAAAGTCTGTTACTTTGTACCAAAAACATGTATTAGTGTAGAAGCACGTTCTGCAGGGAACAGCTCAAATTTGAAGATTGACAGCATGTCTGATGGGTCTGGTTCCTGTTTTTATTGTTTTAGTTCACTAAACAATAAAAAAATACAGTTTTTTTCTTGTAGTTAGTAACCAATCCTGCCAAGTTCCTGTTATTGTCTACACATCCCAACACAAGTCTGTCCCTGAACTGTTTGGCCACTGATGAAACCTTGTTTTCTGCCACAAGCTTTCATGCTAGGTTACAGAGCACGAAACAGAAAAAGAAAAAGCTTCATCTCTATCCAAGATGGATAAATAGCTTAGGTTTATGAGCAATGCCCTCATCTGGAGCCCTCATCTGCACAGTAACCAAGGGCAAGATCTGAGAAAAGAAGAATTGCTTTTCTTCGTTTCATTTCTGCTTTTCTTCGTTTCATTTCTGCTATGAAACCACCATGTCTGGTAAAGTCAGCTGAAGATATAAATATCAAAAATGTATTTATTAATGAAATGTTGAGCGATTATCAGAAGCAAATATCTAATCTGCAGTGGGCAAGAGATGTTTTAATATGAAAAATCCTCATGTTTGGTACAGCTCTTCTTTGCCAAATGGTTATCTGGAAAATGTATCTCTTATGTAAAGAGGCTCAGAGAACCATCCGCTTTAAATAAGAGATTTACTGATCTCCTCTCTACAGGACTCCGCATAAAAAATCTGAAATATTTCTCATAGCACCTGTTTTTTTGCCAGATAATACCTCAATTCTTGGCTATGAAATTGCATATTTAGTGAAGTATTTTAATATTTAATGTGAAAGAAGTGTCAAAATGCTTAAATCTCTTACATAATTAGACTGTATATAACTTTCTGAAAATGGTTGAGTTTGGTTCTCACTTTATTTTGGCTAGCTCTGTCAAAATATGAGATTTGACAAATTATGGCTCCTGAGCAAACCAGAATAAATCTGGCCAACAGCAAGTCAGTAGTTATTACATATTGGAATGATAAGCACAATGACTGCTTATCATTCGACATGATCAGAGTAAAGAAAATTACCTTAATTTCTCAAGTGTCCAAATGATATGTTTGCAGTGCATGAACTGATGAAAAACATGAAAGCGGCTGTAGAGATAAAACACCCCAATAGTTGTTGGAACACAACACTTTATGTCTGGATGGTTATTTAAAACTATAATAATAAAGAAGAATTTGTCACTCATTAAACGCAAATTCAAACTTTTGGGAAACTGCAAAACTTTTGCAAAAAATATTTTTTTACAGAACTGTCACTATGTTGGGACAAAGAAGTATGAGACAGATAATGTGTGGAGAAAGAAAATAGCTTCTCTGCCTTCTAGTGCTAACTAGAAACAACCAATCAGAGCCAGGAGGAGAGTCCTAGCGCTGTCAATCAAGCCTGTGTGTGCATTTCTTTAAAGGAAATACCAGTGCAACGTGGAGGTGAAGAAACTTATACTTTTCACAGATTATCTGTTTCATATTACACTGTCCCAACATGGTGACAGTTTTAACAAATATGTCAAAAAAAGCTGTATATATTTTTATAAAAGTAACTATATGACTTTATATCAAGGACAAAAATCCACCTTGTTAGAACAACACTCAATATATTTCATGTACATTTTCTTTCATTTGACAAAATTTCAGTTTCATGATTGGGTTTTATGTAAAGCACTTTGAACTTCCTTGTTAATGAAATATGCCATGCCAATAAATTTGACTTGGAACTACATTACTGACATTTCCAGAAGGCATAAGCATTTACAAGCATACAAAAAATGCATTTAGAAAGAAAAAATGTTTAAATCAAGCTCAAATGTTACCTGGGAACAGCAATTAATATAAACAGAGGTGTGTGTGTGTATGTGTGCGTGCGTGTGCGCGTGTGTGTGTGCGTGTGTGCGCGCGCGTGTGTGTGTGTGTTTGTGCGTGCGTTGCGTGTTGTGCGTGCGTTGCGTGTGTGCGTGCGTGGTGGTGCGTGTGTGTGTGTGTGTGCGGTGTATGTGATCGTGTGTGTGCGTGCGTGTGTGTGCGTGCGTGCGTGTGTCTAATGGGGTGAATGAGGAGAACATGTTACTGAGGAGGGAAATCTGTGTAATTGTTTGAAATTAGCCTTCTGACATTGACAATAAGGAGCTTCTGTGTGCCATGATAATGCTTTGTGACACAGTAGGGGGCCAGGTGGGAGGTCCAAATACCACACGGCTGATTAGAGGGCCCCCGATATGAAACAGACTGAAGGATCCACCTCACACGTTAAATCTCAGGGCATGGGAGAGGAACATCAGGCCGTCAAGTTCTGATGATCCTTCCTTCTGCACAAGAAGAGGGAAAATAAGATCTGGACCAGCTCCAACATGCCCCCTGCTGAAAACAGGGGGCATGTTTTAGTGGCTGAGATGTGCAATCATATGTTTCACTTGACAATATGCTTCTATAACATCTGTCACAGGGAGTGACAGGCGAGCTCACTACTTTAATCCCTAATGCTGCTTCATAAGTCTTACTGTTCAGCTTTCACCTCTCACTGACTGTCAGAACCAACCTTTTTATGTCCACTCTTGTCTTTTAAAGCTGCCAATAAATCATCTGTAGTCACCAACAAATCGTCAGAGAAGATAAACACCGCTGATGACCAGCCATGACTCTTCAAAAGGTTGGGATTATGTTAGCTTGCCATCTGTCAACCAAATGGGCTGAGAGGAGATTAATTACTGAAGATGGCTGAATTAATCTAAGGATATCAGTGGGAACATTTGATGTGTTGCAGGTTTTGCAAGCATATTGTTAGTATTATTATAGTAAGGATAAAAAATAGAAACGTCCTCATTTCCAATGAACATCTACAGCCTCCGGAGGGGCAATATTAAGTTTTTTCCAGACACATATTGGCATTTTATTGCCCAACCATGTTGTTACCTTCATTTATTTAAAAAGGCGATATAGATCATAGCTTAAAAGAAATTCACCTCGTAATGTAACATCTTGGAATTGGGCCTCTGTCTCTTTAAAAACTCCTGCTCTTTCTGAAACTCCACCTTCAGGAATTCATCACAACATGGCTCCTCTATTAACCCGTTAACAAGGCTTTTACCAGTGTTGCTCTGAGAAGTAACTCCTATAATGAGCTCAGCAGATGTGCAGTTCTACCAGGTGTTTGCTGTTTGCTGCTGGCTAGTCTGAAGGAGTGCTCTGTTAGGTGGAAGCTTGGAGCTGCAAACTGCAGCTCTGAGAAGAAGCAGCACCTCTTAGGTGGGATTAGGGCCACCCAGATGTTTTCAACAACTGAATGGTTGCTTTGACAGATTAAACAATTTCTCAAACATGCATAAAAGAATCAAAACAACACTTGAAGTATATATTTGATACAGAAACAAACCTGGAGAACAGCATGATACAACATGATTTAAGGAGAATAAAAAGGTAATTTCATATAATACTGCCCCATTAAGGAGTGTAATTTATGATCAAATCAGGAGCTGATGAATGTCTGCTCTGTCTGCTCAACAGTTTTATCGCATCTGGGAACTGCAGGACAAATTTACCACAGTAAGGACTGCAGCAGCACAAAAAGCACCGCTTGTCTGCACTGATGTGATGAATGTATGTTTGCAAAGTGAAAAGAGGTACAGAATGTGATCCATCCACTGCAGAAAGACAACAACACATCTACAAGATATTTTATTTCAGCGCCCATAGAGTTAGCTGAGCTCTTGAAAGAATGACTATTTGTTTCAAATTGTTTTCACATTTACTTTAAGGACCTTCATAAGTCACTGAGATGAGCATCTATCCAGGCCAACCCATTGGTGGTTGGGGTAACTGCAGGGTTCTAGTTTCTACTCACCGCGTAGCAGCAGACGGCCAAACAAGTTGTGGTCCCTGGCTGTTGTGTTGCAGTTCCAGCGGTGGTTACGGAACTGGTGCTGGCACTCAGAGATCCAGGCCTTCATCCCGGCCCCGATGGCCTGCATCACGTTGGGGTGCTGGTGGCAGAGTTGGCGCTGTTTGTTCACTAGGCCAGGGATGTTGTCACACATCACCTGAGAGCCCAGGGTGCCCATGTACCTACATGGAAACCGTCAGGGAAAGTGAGGGAAAAAGAGACTAGAGAGGTTTCGAGTTGTTCTTCAACGTTTGCACTATAAAAATGAAGAATTTCCAGGTTCCATTTCGTTCACTGAACCGTTCTACCGCGGCAGAACGAATCGTTCCTTTGGTCTCCCAGCGCATTCACGAAATTTCTGGACGTAAACAGTAACATGACACATGTCTACGTGGAATCAGCTGATGAATGCTGTACTAGTAGGCTACGTAAACGTTTTTATCACTTTTCCTAAAATTTTGACATGTTCTCTCTGCGGTCTGTTGTTCCAGCTGCATGTGGTGTTCCTGAACTTACTTTCTGCTGTGTTTAGCAATGTGCCGCCTGTCTGCAGCTCCCGTCACGTCGCTGGTAAAACTTTAGCTCGTAGTTTCGAGTCGCACCAAAGAATGAAGCCCGCGGGGATTTTACTGCATACTTTACAAATACTTTGGGTCACTCCTGGTATTTGGTCATCGAGCCAAAGTTGTGTCAACTTATATCTTCTCATGGTGAGGCACAAAATGATGTTAGGCAGTTCCAACACTACGCATGCGCAAAGCTTAAAGCTGTGTTTAGTTCTTTTTATACAGATTTTAGTTAAACGAACTCAAAACAAGAAGTGAGCATCAATGGCAAATTAAAAATATTTGCCTTGCAGATGATAAAAAATGTAAAACTCCGCGCGGAAATCCTGGAAATCAAACTTGAAGTAAAATAATGGCCCGAGTCATTTTTTTCTTAATTAATATTGGTTAAAAAAAAAAAAAGAAAGAAAGAAATTAGCACTTTACTTTTGGAAGAAAGGAAGGTGACGATGTTCAAATTTTACCTGCACTCAACTTAAAATGTTCTATCTTGAATTGAGATAAAATGATGATCAAATTCTCCAAATCTGTTTAATGGCGGCAGTAGTGCCCAGAGCGCTCTCTGCTCTGGGCACTACTGCAAACACTTTTGTAATGGAAGTAAGGTTTATACTTTTATTTTATTTTTTTTTTATGTTTGAGGAATGGAAAATCTAATCATTGCTAAGTTTCATTTGAAAGTGAATTTCTGTGCTCCTGTAACTGACCAGTTTGGTTTAACTATTTTTCATCTTCATTTGATATATTTTTATTCATTCCTTACATTTTCAATATTTGTTCTTACTTCATTGTAAGAAAAGAATTAGCTCAAGCTACATTCTTTAAATATAAAAAAACCCCCACTCAGCTGCGTTAATATTTAAAAGTATAAAGCGGGAATTTGGACACCTTACACACATTAATTAAGGAATTGTGCAAAAATAACAAATCCAGATATTATATTGGACTGGAAACTTATCTTGTACAAATATCCAATGTAGAAAACACTCTGCAAAAGCATTCATGTGTACCAAATTATTAAGAGGAAATTAGAATAGATTACTATGAGGGGAATTTTGAGTTGTTAAACAGTAATAAAATAAAACAGACACTAATACAGAGCGACACTCACCACCAGGACGCATCGACCTTGGCCGTCAGCCAGCAGGTTGCTACCGATAGAAAAAAACATATTCCACTTGGCAAAAAGTTCATATTCAGCAAAATCTGGCTCTTTATGGATCTGCACGGAGCATTTCCATGGATGGGAGAAACGTTTGAAAATAGATAAATATAATGAAAAAAAAAAAAAAAAAAAAAAAAGTCTGTGGGTCAACAAATCAAAGCTGATAAAGTATAGAGAAGTGAGAGCAAAGGCGATCTGCGCGTAAAAGCCATGGGGATCTGCCGGAGGAAGGATCCGCAGAGATCCTCACACAGGGGACAGACTGGCGATGAGCTATCAGGTTCAAATACTTTTACA
This sequence comes from Poeciliopsis gracilis, assembly GCA_911649635.1. Taxonomy (NCBI): domain Eukaryota; kingdom Metazoa; phylum Chordata; class Actinopteri; order Cyprinodontiformes; family Poeciliidae; genus Poeciliopsis; species Poeciliopsis gracilis. The sequence goes on from CAJVRI010001317.1 coordinate 392,761, forward strand.
CAAGGGGTGGGCAGGCTGCCGCTTCAGGAATGAAGGGAAGAAATGAGATGTCTCGGCGTATCTGTTCGGGCTGGTTTGACACCAGACAGGTTTTGGCTCGGGTCCAGACCCGGAGCTGCGAGTTCCCTGCCACCAGCTGATGCGCCTCCCTCAGTCCAACGGCAAAGGAATCAAATACAGTAATCAAATACAGTAATCAAATAAGACATTTGATCCTGCGCGCTCAGAGAACCGAAGCAAAACATAATAATGATAATAAAAAAAAGAAAGTCTGTCGCAATCCTCGAGAACTGCGAATAAATCTTAACGGAGATTTAAGAAGCCAGCAGAAAATGACTGGACGGTTCGTCTTAAAGCGCCATATAGCCTGATACTTTGGTGAAGATGAAGCACAGGTGTCAAATACTCTCCGTTCCCAAAGAATGACGCACACTTAATTTCCAGTCATTTACAACCTCATCCTTCTCATATCCAGAACTGACGGGTTTTGCTGTATTTTATGTTATTTTATTTTTTAATCAAACTCTCCGGTTCTCCCACAGCAACACCTAAAGGTGATGTGTCCATCTCAACTGGATTATTTATGGGCGTCTTTTTGAAGTCTCCAGGGGAAATCTGTAGCCAGTGACACTCGGTATTTCCTCCGACTTTGATCAGGCCCGAGTGGATGTGGAGAGCCCGGGACCCACAGCAGACCAGATTAATGGAGAAATTGGATTTTGCACATGATCTCCGTGGAAGAGAAGCAGGGAAAAACCCCTGACAAGTCAAAGGTTTGGCACAGTTAAGAGCTCGACTTTGATTTTGCAGTAGCCCAGATCTGTCACAAAACTCTGCTCTCATTAAAGCGTTCAAATATACACAGGGTCTTTAAATGTTAAGAGTGAACCTGGAATTAATCTATAGAATACATAAAAGGAAGATTTGCTTTTACACATCTCCAATTGGAAGATCAGTTCACTTTGAATTTCAAAAATTCAACTGTTTACTGAGAACTTTGACCCATCAAAACCCAAATCAAATAAACTTTATTTCAGGACAAGATTTTCAGATAACCAGTCAAAATGATCAGCAGATGAACACCTGAAAACACAAAATCTTTTTCCTCTATTTAATAAAAGTCTCTAGACTACAGACTCCCCATTTTCTTCCTATAAACAAATTAATCTACAAGATTAACTACATAATTTAATGAGAAAGTTAGGGATAAATGGGTGCAATAACTATAATTGTATTAAAACTTTTCAACAACTAGCAAATAATCTTTAATGTTCACTTTGTTTCTTCTCTGTTGCAAAAAGGAAAGCAAAAATCAGCCTTTGCTAAGAAAATCTGATCTGTGCACCTCCACTGAAAACCTCAATTACAAACTAGGAATGTCTCTTTGAACTTCTGTTGGGAAATCTCACTGCTAAATAGCTAACATGTCTACATTTGTTTCTTTTTTTCAGGTATTTTTCTGGCTCTAATGGTCTTTATTAGAGAGAGGTCAGAAAGCGGGTTGAGATAGACAAGGACTCAAACTGCTGATGGCCGCATTAAAGACTTTACTCCTGTGCCATCGCCACATTCTTGATGCTTTGCTGTTTGATTCAAACAAAGAGGCCGAGCTTCTTACAAATGTGGGAAAAAAAAACTGAAATCGAAAATGACCCAATTTTTTATTTGGCAACAGAGGCAAAATCTCTTGGTTAACCTTTAGCCTAACTCAAAACACTTTTAAGAGAAAATCAAATTAATTACAAAAAACCCCCCCCAAAAAAACAAAACAGGAAGACAAGTTAAACTTCCCAAGCATGCCTGAAACGTAACCCTTTTTATATAGCTTACAGTAATCAAATAAGACATCAGAATGAATTCTTTCACTGCTTTATGAGCGTTCGTGTGTTCATGCAGCCCTTGAAGGTTTGCAGAGGAACAGGAAGAGAGCGGCTCCCAGCATGCTCACACCAACTCCGGTCACAGCCCAAGTCCAGATTTTCTGCTGGGAATCAGACTCAGGAAGCTGACAGAAATCCTTAGCTACATCCATCTGAAAAAGAGAAAAGTGGACTGATGTCAAGAAAGACACAAAGTGCTTTATTATAACCAGAAAAATGCTAAATGCAGCAGGTCCTTCGCTGCAGAATGATGTCTGACGTCAGGCAGGAAGCAGAGGGCATTGTTCCTTAATCCAGTCAGGATTATGCACAGTTTCAGGATCGACTGGGTGGGAAATATCTGCTTGTGTACCAGCATGAGAACACCGCCATCTTAGTTGGTGGATGAAGACATGTCTGGGGCCACTTCACCACTACAGCATGACTTGTAAAGGTGAGTCACCCAAACTCCCTGTGCCAATTCTCCCAGGAGTCACCAGGCAAGTGGAGCTGCGGATGTCATGAAGGTGAAATCTCAAATCAGAGGCTGACTGTGTGAAAACGGAACTGCTCTCAGTCAAGGGTGGCTTCTGGCAAACATGACTTGGGAGTTTGCAGTTTGGCAGTGAACCCAGATTCCTTGGGTTTGCTGGAATTTTGACATATAGCTGCAGTTAATCCCACAAAATATGAAAAGTGTTTTTTAGGTTTTTTTGTTATTTTTTGTAATAATGTCTATATTGACAATATAGACATTATTGTCAATATCTTGTAAACTTGTTGCATTAGCCAGTAACATGATCTTTGTACAATAGCTCAAAACAAACCTATCCTAAAGTTTGAAAAGCTCCAGACTAGAATCATTTGTCAGATTATATTTTCTATAATACTTAGCAGACATGAAATGCCATTATAGCACCAGTACTATTTAAAATCAACTTTTTTGAACTGTACATCATGTTATATCATTCTCTCATATGTATTTGAGAAATCATTTACTGTCCTGCAGCAACCATTCAGTCATACAAAAGGCCTAAGTGGCCTTTGAAATACAAGTTTCTAGGTTTCTATCTAACAGAGCAGCCCTTTCCTGCAACTCCCTACTCACCTCCTTCAGACTAGGCAGAAGCAATTAGCAAACACCTGGTATCAAGTCCCTCTCCATGAAACACTGGTAAAAACATTGCTAAAGGGTTAATAGAGGAGCCATGTTGTGATGACTTCTTGAAGGTGGAGTTCCAGAAAGAGCAGGAGTTTATAAAGAGACGGAAGCCCAATTTCAAGGTGTTATATTATAAAGTAAAACTTCCTTTAAGTCATATATAATATATAAACCATGTTATAACAACTGCAGGCAACATAGGTACTTGTTCTGCCATAAAATGAGACTATGTGCCTAGAAGGAAAACATATACTGCCCCTTTAAAGCAATCTGATAAGTGTCTTTATCAGATGCCATTTATCCGATAAAGCCAAAGTTTACTTAGTGTTTTTTAATCCAACCGCAAGTCATTGGAAAAAAAGGCACACTTGGTTTAGTCTTAAACAGGCTCTAAAATGTTGTTCATCTAACCTCAAGAGTACGAAAACAGTTACATGTACAAACGGAAGCCAAAAATAAACATAAATGGGAAAAAAACCCAAAACAAAACAAAAAAATCTAGAATACCTGTACTGTTTCCAGATGTCTTATTGAGGGAAGCAGTAATCCCTTGATTACTGTTCAGTGTGATGCTATTTATGTAAAACCAGCAGCTTCAGGAGCTTTGTATCACACATTTTAGCAAAAAGGCAGTTCAAACTGCTTGTTTTGTAATCGACAACACAATAGTCAATTATGAAACCGGCAACACACATTACATCTTGTCAAATGCCATTAACAAAATCATTAAGCATAATCACCATCAAATATACTGAAAATATACAGGTGGGATTTTAGTCTTCATTTAAAGACATCAGTGTTTCAGGAGTTTTGTGGAAGTTTTCTGGTAACCATATGTTACCAAAAACAAACACATAAGACATAAGCAGGAAGCTTAGAGAATCACTTGTTGTGGGCAATTATTTTGTCAAAGGTTGGGAAGGCCATATCCAAACAGTCTAAAGTCCATCATTATACAACAAAGAAGATTATTTTACATACGAAGCTTTTAAGACAGTTGAAAAATGTTTCCATCAAGATCAGCAACTGGAAGAGATTCTAGGAAAAAAAAGCTTCTCTCTTAAGATTAATGTACCATGACAGCCATGTGACATCTGGAACAGATCCTCTGGATAGATTAGACAACATCAGAGGTGACACGCCAAAATGCACAGCAGCCTATCAGCACAAACACTTAATACAATTGTCAAGCGTAATGGTGATTTGGCTTTGTTTTGCAGACAAGGACCTGGAAACTTAGCATAGCTAATTATTCAACAGACCGACGTAAAACTCCTTGATAGCATTTTCTGAGAGGTTTCTCAGTTTAGAACCTGACATTAGAATCTATGTATATTAAATATGCTTACCACTGTTTTTTTTTTAAAGATTAGACTCCCTTAAATGGTTTCTTCGAACTTAGTTTATGAACTTATGGTAGAAAGAAATAAACAGTTGTGATCTTTGAAAACTACAACTTTTAAAGTTAAATTACAGAACATTTTGTCAAAATTGGACTGGATCATTACAAACTAAAAAAATACAAAACTATATATGAACAGGCCTTTTGCGCTAAACAATAAATCAATTAATCACACAGTAAATGAAAGCTATTGACCTCATTTTAATTTATCAGCTTTATCGTTTCTTCCTGCCTTTTCTTTCTATTGGTGAGACTGCTCTTCACTGACCCCTCTCTCTTCATTCCCTTAGTGTAATGCCCAGCTCACACTTCACAATTTTAGAATTGTCTGTTGATCGTCAGCCCATTTTCAAAACCAGAGAGACATACTAGCAGATAAAAAACCCTAGGTGTATCGGGTTCGTTCGTGCCGTGTGGTGTCCATCAATCCAACATGTTCAACATTCCCAATGTTCTACTGACTGGACTCGATCAGTCCTAACACACACTACAGAATGATCGGTTACGATCATCGCAAGCGAGAATCTTAAAAGGTTGGTCGTTCAAAGATTGTCGTAAGGGAGAACATTGGGGCAAAAAAATCGTGTATTGTGAACAAGCCTTAAGGGAGAAGTGAACTAATGCAGTAGGTAGTTGAATGTGCCCATCTTCTCTATCTAAATCTAGTGATAGACAATACACATGCTTTTGTACTGAGTGCATTTTTTGTTAATGGTGACTCAGAGTCAATTTTAGTTTTGTTTTGGTTGTTTTATTTTGTTTATCAGTTCCAGTGTTAAGTGTTCTTTTGAAAATAACGTGCATCTATTTTTGGCAGGATATCACTTGGATTATTAAGTCATTACCATTAAATCACTTTAAAATGGTCTTCAAACTATATTACTGTGTATCGCAATAATTTTTGAGACAATTGCTCAGCAATATTTATCGTGACAGGCCTCTATATTACGTTTTTCAATTTTTATTTGTTGGGAAAAAAAGTAAACCGTTATAAAATTCAACATTCATATTTTAAAAATTATTCAACAGCGTTTGAATTAAGTTATGGTTGAGAATGCTTCAGTTCCTTTGTGAACAGTCCATGTATTTCTCATAATGAAGTGGAGCTAATCAATCATTATTTATAGTTAATTACAGAAGTAGTCCTTTAATGAAGCTATAAAGAAGAAGAATACAGCACTGAAAGGTCAGTTTCAGGATGGAGACAGAAGGTTTAAAGTTGAAAGGCTTGCAACAAACAAAGGTGATGTTAATGAAAAAAGGCGGCAGATCTTTGTCCAGATCCTCTGATTAAAAGCCATGACAGAGTTCCTGTGGAGTTTTCAAAGTATTTACACTTCATATTTAACATTATAAACAGATCCTTTTCTAGGGGAAAGATGCAGAAGACAAAACATTAAACAAATAATAAACAGCAAATTAAAAACTGCAATATTAAGCTGTTTTTAGAGACGGCAAAGTAACTTTAACATCAACTCCCATCATTCCTCGAATCGATGCGGAGAGATCTCTGTATGTTTCATATGTGGCAGATAAACAGAAAGTGGAGAGTAATTTATTTATTACATGGTCTCCAGATATCATTTATTTTGTGTGAATAGGACTAAAATTATGAATATTTTTACCCCCAGGAAAACTTGAGTGTTTACTTTGGCCTGATGACAGTGGTAGCTAAAAGAAGGAGCTACGATGACTGGATGGGAATAGTTCAATAATTCTGAAGTTCTAAAATCCAACCATCACCACAGGTATCGTGACAGTAACTTATTAATCTACTCCAATGCTTTATCTCGTTCCTTCACATCACACTCTACCTTCATTTGACAATTCTTTCTACATCTCAAACTCCCTCACCCCTCAAATCTGCAGCCTCTGGTCTGCTCCCTCTGGCCCCTCTCATCCCCCTCCTCATATCATCCCCCTCCTCATATCATCCCCCTCCTCATATCATCCCTCCACCTCTGTGTCTGTGTGCTGACAGGTCGATGTCATGCTGGCGCTGACTTATGGGCTGTGAGTATTCTGCCTTGTCAGGACCGACTCTTCTGGAATACCAATGCAAACACATCCATATACATAGAGATTCAAGTATACACATGCAAGTGCTCCAGCACATACCTGCCACGGCTCCACAAAGTTCATATATTCCTGCATGGAACCCAGTGGTTTTGAACTTTTAAGGAAGAAAAACTTTCATACAGCAGTAGCAGGCACTGCTGTATGAAATATATTTAACCCTCTCCAGGCAGATGTTGCAGATTTGCAACAGCTAAATGCTACTTAAATAGTCTTTGCAAGTAATTTGAGCCTGAGAGGGTGAAATTGACTTCTATATAGTGCTCAGCTGTGTTTATTATTTCTGTCAGTTATTTCTGCTTTTGTACGGATTATCTTCGTCCTAGTTATATTCCAGAGAAATTTGTGGATAGTCAAGTTGGTCAACACAGCTGCAGTGGGAGGAGCTACCTGCTCTGCATCCACCCTGTACTGGCTTTCATAGTCGAATGCTCAAACCCCCCCCCACAAAAAAAAATTACAAGAACAGTCAAGGAAATTGCCTTGTAGCTCTTCCCACATTCCTGAGCTACAACAATTGCTTAAAAAAAGTTATTGTTGATGTTGTTGTTCCAAGGCATTGTATTAATACGTATCTGCAGGGTTTCCCCCAGAAAACTTGCTAAGTCTGGTGGTTGGGGCGCCTAGGTGGTCCACCAGCGGTCCACCGTGTTTTTGTATTAAAAGATGTTAAGTATACAGGAAATTAAAAAATATTATTGTGTAATTATATGTTACGGGAAAACACTGCCAGTGAGATGCTATTTAAACCCACAATTAGTCTTAAAAACAACAAATCAAAAAACACAATTAAAATGAATATCAATTTTGTCCACTTCTGTTTAATCCAAATTAAGTCAGTGGCTCCATGAGGCCCCAGGGCTTCAGGGGCCACATTAAGGCTAACATTTCAACACAGACCACAGATACATGAATGAGATGATCAAAGCTGCTCAATTTGATTTAATGGATTCAGCATACATTAACTTCAGCATACATTAACTAAAATATTTTAAATTGTTTAACATTTAAATGTAAGATTTTAAGGAGCTGGCAAGTTTACATTGTACAACTTAGATTGTTTTGTTACCATACCTATGATCTGACGCTGTGAGATTAATCTTTGAGTTTGAGCTCTGCTCTAACAGTATCAGCAGCTGTTAGAGCTGGTGATGCTTTTAGCATCAATAGGGGCCCCTCAGTCAAAATCTGCTCAAGGTCTCATGCAGTCTTGGACCGGCCTTGCATGACGAGTTAAATCCGCTGCACTGCGCAGAGTTGAACAACAATCGGGAGATTTATATTAATGGTGCTAATGTGGTAGCTCTTCCATTTGGTATCTGCTGAGTTTTTAATAAGGGCCACAGAAACTGTTGTGGTTCCTCGAGTTTGTGGGACGAGTTTTTCAGATCTCCACACAGATTAACTCTGGCTGACTAAGAGGACAAAGCATTTATTTTGGTTTGATGCTTTGTGTAACTGGAATAATAATAATAAAATAATAGAAAACCAGTGTGATATATGACAACGAGGCGAGCGCGAAATCTCCTCACCGAGCTGAACCTGGATGACGAGGTTAGCTCTGGTTCATTAATCACTAGCATACCAGCCAACCGGGAACACATACATGAATTTTACAGGGAAGACAGCGCCACATGCTGGTCAGCGCGTTGAGACGTTAACGCCCTACATAATTCTTTGTTCACAAATATAAATCATTCTCACCGCACCGTCAACGTACACATCTGAAAGTGCGACTACAAGTTATTCCTGCGGTTCACATAGAGCTGCACAACCAGAGCTAACGTGGTGAGTTTAAACTCTTACCTTGATAATATAAAGTTCTCCAGAGAAACATAATTTATCACAGGGGGTTGATGTACATATCCATACATGTCAGCCTGTGTCCAGTTTGAGTGAAAGGAGGCGCGCGGTCTGTGCTGAGATAAACTAAAAGCTCAAGCAGTGGCAGCACGAGGCAAAGTGCAGAGGAACCAGCTGTGAGATTGATTGAAGCGCTGCCAGATTTAAATGCATAAACTATAAACCTGTCTTCTATAAACGAATATTTTAGAAATAAATTTGCTCCGCCAGTGAAACGTTAGAGCAACAGAGACCGTTGCAATCCAGCTTTAAAAGAAAAAAACGTTTTCTTAGTTTTTATTAATATTTTCATAAAAACATAAATAAACTGGCAGGGGGTCTAGTAAGCCTGGTGGCCCGCCATGCTTATACGACACTGGGGGAAACCCTGCATCTGTATACTCCAGACTAGCAATTAGACAAACGTTCTGCTAATCAGTCAGTTACTCATGTACATTAGATTGAAAGCGCCATTTTGACGCCTTTCCTGTTATATGTTATGGAAGTAGCAAGGGCAGACTGAGACCTGACTGACAGACCTGCCTACCAGGTCGCGGCTGAACAATCACAATTAACAATAGTCAAGCCATTGTTGCCAACTCAGCAACTTTTTGCAATGTTTAGCAGCGGTTGTGTTGACAGAATATTTTCTGTGTTTGACCGGTTATTTTTTTTAAATGACAGAAAAATTTAAAGCCAATCTGTCATCTGACAGGTTATAATTAACACCCCTGACTGGTGCACATGGGCAGACATTATAGACTTTATGCAAAGATTTCCATGCAGAGGTAAATAAAACCAATCAAAAAAAATAAATCCTTTCTGGATATCCTGTCATGGACGCTGAACTAAATGTGTCTTTCTGACCTGGAGTTGACAGCGTGCTGAAGAGTTATGGACCAGACGCTTTGGAGCATGTGGTTCAGAAGCGCATTTCAAACCTTTGGTTGAAATAGTGCGTTTAATTCAAGTCTGAAGTAGATATAAAACAGAAAAACGTAAAGAGAATGCAATGTTGTGTTAATCCATTGATAGTCTATACAGAGGAGGTGGCAGTTTATCTTGAGGAAATAATTGACTCTGCAGAAGTTAATTAGACTGTAACGTGCAGTGCGCTGCACAACCAATGCAGACGCGGCTCTGCCGCTGCAAAGAATTAAACCTAACTCACTCTGCGGTTTTAACAAATGGAGCTGGAAGACGTTACCCTCCCACACCCAGGAGAGTGTTATTGGGGCCACAGTCAGTGGTTTGTGTCACTACAGAGAAAAAGTTAGATACGTTCATTTCATGGTTCAAGTAGGTAAATTGCATAAAAATACGGCAAAATAGCCTATGCTAATATGATTAGAATATGACGGGTAAAAATTGTACATGACGGATTTTTTTTATGTTGTTGGTCAAGATGACAAAGTACAAAAAAGTCTAGAGTGACCTCTGATATTTAGCAACAAAAACTGAATGTTTTTGTCTGAATACAGACAAAAACATTCAGATACAGTTTTGTCAAACTGTATCTGGCAAAATCAGAATTAGGGTTTTTATTTCAAATATTAGGGATTGGTGAAAAAACTGCAATGGGTGCACTTCAAGTAGCAAAGATGGTGCAGTTACAGGAAACCTTAAACATTTCCTAATGAACTTTCCCCTGTGCTTTGTATGTGTGTGGAGTGATGAGTCGGTAGTCGTAGAATTAAGGCAATACAAATAGCAACACTACAATTTTGACAAAAAATAGGCTTTTTCAATAGCGTATAAAGAATAGATATTAGGGGAATAAACAATAGAATCATTGATCTGGTTGTACATACTCAGGTGGCAACATACTTCAAGTCTATTTCATGGTTAATCCCTGGCCACAAGGAAGAAGAACCAAACGTGAACATAGAATTAGACATGCAGCTTTTTCATCTCATTTTTGTTTGGTAATTAATTCAGAATTTGATTAGCATTTTTTATTATCTGTTCTCAAATTCAAAGTATTAGTTCGATATATGCTGACCTGACAAAGCAGATTATGGAGGCAGCTAACTTCCTTCTGCAGGTCTTTAGTGTGGACAACCAGCTGGCTGCAGACAGTCTGGGCTTCCTTTTTCGGGTCTAGGGAGATGACCAGCTGCTTGGAGGACAAAAAAAACGTCAATCTTACCAACACGTTAAGATTGCAGCTTAGACAGACATTGACAGTGAGAAACATGAGACAGAATGATGTTGAACTGTCATGTCAAATATGATCTCAATGCTTTATTTGGCTGGATTAAATTACTTCTATCTGGCTGGAGTATCTAATGCTGGAGTATCTAATGGCAGTAATGTGGAGTAAAAGCTGATGCAGCATCAAAACAATTTGAGGCTTTTTTTATTATTCCAAATAGCAATGTCAAACTTTTGCATTTCTAATGACTACTTGACATAGTATCAATAATGACACATAAATTCATGTGAAATATGTTTGCTTCGGTCACTTTCTGGTTCGATACACACATAGCAAATAAATACAGCCTTGTTTTCTAGGTGTAGACATAAAGAACGTCTATATAAAGAACTAAAGTGTAGACTACTACATTCTTTCAGGTAACTTTAAAAAATGTCACTAACACAAGTCAGAGTCTAAGGGACCAGCTATCACTTAAATGTGCTGCGTGGCACCATTTCTGTTTCTTACTTAGTTGAAGTGTTGAGGGATTAATAACTGTGATCCAAAGCAAAGTTCTGGGTTGTAATGACTAAATAAAACCAGTCAGTTGCATAGTTTCTATTGCTGGAACACGTTGATAAAAATGTCAGAAGAACAGAACAAACAAACATGATACAGTTTTGTTTCTTTTGACTAAAACATTCTGAACACTTCATAACGTGGCTTTAAAACCAAGCTAGGAAATGAACTGGGACTTTTGAGGACCCCTGTAGCTCCCAATAAGAAAACCAGTAAAGGTAAGGTGTACCTGAGAGGCCTGACGAGGGAAACGGCTGATGACATCCTGAAGCATCTCCGTTAGGTAGCAGCACTGATGACGCACACTTAGGAGGAAGTTTTGTAGATCTTCACACCTGAAAAACATAAAGAACATAAATTCCTTAACAGGAGTAATAACCCTGTTGCAAAAAGCAATTAATTGCATGGTAAATTAAAATAAGCTCAATCAGGTCCATTCTGATGATTGATATTTTATGAACGGTAGTTTTCTTCACAGATATTTCATAATCCATTTCATTTATCGTTTTTGGTTGTGTTGTTTTATTTCGGATATTTGAAATGTCTCCCAGTTCCAGTTTGGGGTGATCTGTATAAAATGTAAGTTTATAAGTCTTTGAGAAGCGAACTTGCTGTATTATGCTATTATAAATGTATTAGTATTATCATTTATCGTAAACATTTCTGGGTCAAGTTAACGTCCAATAAAATTTCTTAATGCTCCGAAGCAGAAAACATAATTTAGATAAACAGACAGAAATCATTTAAAGATTGCACTCAGTTTTCATTTTATATTTTACAGTCTTTCAACACTTCTTCTGAAAAGCCAACATCATAAAACTGAGAATTAAATATTACAGCTGATGTTAAAAATAAAAAAATGTAAGCATTACAAGTCCATTTTTAAACTTAAATTGTATTACGTTGTATTTTATGTTTTTTATTACTGTAGATACATTACATGCAAGTTGAAGATGAACTTAATAATTGACACATCTTATATTTGATAATATAGGACGTCAAATAGTACCATCCTATACACTGGTTGGTAAAATTCTGCAGCTAATTAATAACTGAGAAAGAAAAGTCATTTTTATAAACAACCAGGATATAAAAGACATCCAGTCTCGCATGCTTGGATGAACAATTCTTTAAGAGGTTACCTTTTTTAACGTGAACTTTCCAAATTACGTCTACATTAAGAAACAAATCATAGAGTGCAAAAGCTGCTCAGCTATAACAGTGCAGACAGATTGATAGTTTGGAGCAGCTCTGAGCTGACATTGCTCATTTTCTGGAGCTTCTCTTCAACAAACTCTACAGAAATCCGAGCAGGTGGCCAACCTTTTCTACTCAATGTCCATCTATTTTATCCTCCCTCCCTGAAAAGACCCACGCTAAATGATTAGCTTTTTTATATTCATCAACTTTCTGCATGTCTCTTCCCTTCCCCTAGAACTGTGGGATGTAGATAGTTCTTATCTTAATGGTACATTTCCCTGGCTAAGGGCACAGAGCAGGCAGCCATCCCAGCCCTCCTAACACTCTGTCAGAGGGGCCAGTAAACAGTGTCAGCCAGCCTCTGCAGCACCCACACCTCCCTTTTTCCTGCTGTTAGTTTATCTAAGGACACAGAGTGATAATGGGCCGAAGGGGGCTTTTCCTCTAAACCAGCTCTATTGCTTAAATGGTGCTAGAGCTGGAGACCTCAAATCCAGGTCTCCAGGGCCAGTGCCCTGCAGCTTTTAGAAGCGTCTCTGCTTCAACATTCTTGAGTCAAATAATGAGATCAATAGCAGAATTAGATAACTTGAATTCAATAGCAAGACTACTTCACAGCATACAGAGGAGGAGTCATGGAGGAAACACCTGCTTTCATCAGCAGCTGGAGGCAGGATCATAGGGAACAGGAGTTTTTTTTTTTTTTTTACATATTTCAGGACAAATAAAAATATGGCCAAAACAAACTTGAAATGTTACAAAAAATGTGTTCTTTACCAAACTGTTTGCTATGAACTATGAGCAACTTTCACTCTTAGCTGCTGTAGCTTCCTTACTTATTTCAGCTACGCATCAGCCTCACCTCACACATCATTAGAGTGCTGTTTAAGCCATTAGAGCCTGGCTCTGTGTTAGGCTATGGACATGGATGAGGGAGGTGCAGTGCCACCAATGTGAAATGCTCATTGGTGGGAATGGGTGACCTCCAGTGGAGGACAGACAGGTGGCTTTGGGGAGACAGAGCCTAGATTAATGTGCAAGATGGTGTAAGGCAGGGGTCTGCAACTGGCAACTAAAAGTTATGAAGAGCAAGTTAATGTTTTTAAATATTAAATTTTTTGCAGCTTTACAGCTTTTTCTTTAGTAATTAAACTAAATTTCCTAGACAAAATTACAAAAAAGTAGGAGTAGCATATTTTAAATCTTTTTCTCTTTTAGTTTAGAAACTCAGACAAAAAATCTCTTAAATCTTTTAGTAAATATATTTCTATTTTTTATACTGAATTTGCCATTTGTTTTAGGAATAAATGGCACGAGAAGAAATTCTCTGGAAAGGCCATCTCTCCTAATCCAAAAAAGCTGGGAAGCTACATATAAAAGATAAATAAAAGTAGTACAAAACTGCTTGCAGCCAACTTGCAATAAAAATAAAAAACATAAAACCCCATTAAATTTGATTCAAGGCTTTAAGTAAAAGAACTAATCTTCTTATAACGTTTCTATAAATTCAGTATGCCCACCAGACTTCTGGTGGGCACTATGTGGTCATATTGTTGTATTACATGGAACTAAGTATTTTAGAATTTAGTGCAAGTATTCCAGAAGTGATGCAGAGATCAATTGTCCTAAAACTATCAAACTTTTTAAACATTTATTGCCCATATCCTACCCATTCTCTCCAGTTCCCAGTTGAATCTTGTCTAGGTCTACTTTGTCCAGGTGCATCTGTTGCACAGCGGTCAACACCTTCTGCTGGTCCACTGGGTTTATGATGCCAATCTGAAAAACGGCAAAAAAAAAAGTAAAGATGTCTTTTAGTGCATTCTGTGCACTTTGCTACTAAAAAGTTTCAAATGATTTTTTTAAGTTTAAACTTGTGCACAAAGTTCATCATGTTATTCACTACCTTTTCAAAGTCTTCCTTCTCCATGGTCAACAGGTAGCTCCAGGTGATGTCGTTTTCCTATGCTCATGTGTATCAGAAAAGGCAGAACAAAGCGAATTTATCAAATCCAACCTCACAGTTGTTTCTGCAGCAGATGTGTTTCATGCATTTTCCTATTGCTGCAAAAAGCTACTTTCACCTATTGAGGTCTAGGGTTTAATAAGCAAAAAACTTTCTGAATTTGTTCTTATACTAAAGCAGAAATTTTGGCTTCACACCGCCAGTTAAATCTCGTCCCAGTGTGTGGTACTTACAGCCATGATGTCAGTGAGGTACCCCAGATTAAGGCCATGCAGAAGAAGTTCAAGTTCATCAAGCTTTGTTGCACTGAGTACCACAGAAAACAGACATTGGCTCATAAACAACTTTCTTACAAAACCTAAATATTTTGGAAATAATGTTGAAAGTTGTGATTTGTTTAATTTAAAAGAACAGGCAACGAATGGGGAGGGAACTATTGCAAATTTCATGAATTGGATTTTATTTTGCGAACAAGGTCATCCAAACACTCTTCAGAGTGGAAGAAGACTCAGACTCAGACAAAGTCAGACATTTTCAGCCTCAAGGAGGTGTTCAAAAATTAAGTGAGATGATGCATAAAAGTTGACGAAGATCAGAAACTTTCATTTATGAGTCAGGTTGCTGCAACAAGATAGAGCAGTTTTGGTATGTCAAGTATATCATAAAAAATGTAATCTACCACAGAAGTTAATGCATAAGCATCTTAGGCAGCATTCTGAATGACCAAGAAGCAAAGTGACTTGTAGCAAACAACAGCAGGTCCCTGAAGGGCAGAACATTTTACAGCATGCTGTTCTCTGCTGGTCATGAAACATGTTGCATTTAGAAATGTTGGCAGCCAGAAATTTTAGGGTTAATGAACACAGAGAGACTGATGTTTATAGAGTTGAAACCAGATATTTACAAGAAATACAAAGACACAGACTTTTTTTTTTTTTTTTTTTAATCACAGTCTGAAGATAAATCAGATCAAACTTCTCTTGTTTTAGGTCAGCTAAATGCCAGAAGACTTAAGAATTTTTTTTGTTCAGTGTCAGGGATAATTGTCTTTTAAACTGTATGCCTTGGATCAAATCTTTTGGGTGTCCTTCCACAAACATGGCATAGTAGTTCATTGGAGTTCTTGCTCATTCTTCCTAATGGAACTATAACTCTCAGGTTTGTAGGATGCCTCACATGCAGATCAATTCATAACTTCTACATATGACTGAGGTCAGGGCTTTGTGATGGTCAAACCAAAACACTGACTTTGGTGTGTTTGAGCCTCTTTGCAACCACTTTGGCTGTATGCTTGGGGTTGTTGTTCATTTGGAAGACCAACCTGTACCAAAGCTTTTACTTCCTGGCTGATGTTTAGATGTTGCTTCAATATTTCTATATATTGTTCTTTCCTCAATATGAAGTGTGGCACTTCCAAGCCTGAAGTCTGGTTCCCAAGGACGAACCAGATATGTCCATCTCCACAATTTTCTTCCTCAAATCTTGGTTGATCTTCAAGCGTAACTCCAATTAACTCAAAATGTGTTAGTTGACCTATTTGATGTCTGTGGAAGGAAACCAAAAAGGTTTCATACAGTTTTAACGATAGTTATCCCTGACGTTGACAAAATGTATATAAACATCTCAATTCGAAAAAAAGTATGAAAAAAAATATTTTAACTGGTCTTGCTAAGTTTCTTGTAATTTATAGAAATAATGTTGGTAATTCTATCTGATCAGAGAAATCAGGTAAGTTTGCTATAATTTAACTTCAGTCAGTGAGAAAAAATATCTACTTCAACTGATAGCATTGACTATCAGTTTAAAGACAGTTTTATAATATGCACTCAAAATCATTCTGTCCATCTAAAGAAACCCTGGTTTCCAGCAATACCTTGTTGCTCAACATCTGCTCTTAATTTTAATAACAAATGGTTATTGGTGAAGGCTAGAAAGAACTATTTTCTGTAAAGCAAGTTGCTCAAGATTTGTCACTAATTGTATGTAAAATATCTCAGTTAAATTTAATGTCTTTTTATGTTTGTCTTCGACATGAGTGGAAGACTGAAGCTAAAACGCTAACAAACAGGAATGCCACATGTCAAACATGGTTAAAAATAATGCAGAGTTTCTGGCAGCAGAGCCTGAGTGGATTAAACAACCATGGAGGAGATTTATTATTGTTTATGTCTGGTGTTACAATGAATCAACAACACCTGCTACACAGGCACCGAGAACTCCCAACACCAAAACTCCAACAGGAGGCAGTGTGGGGAAAGACAGCAGTTTGGAGAACTGATGTATAGAAACACTTTTTGAAATGTAAGACTGGGAACCAGGAAGAAGGAAGCAAATTTGACTGGATTTGTTGTGTTTTCTATAACATTATTCTGTATAGTTAAATGTGTACAACCCAAACTCTACAGTACTTTAAATTTAGCTAGATGAAAAAAAACCCCTCAGAAAATAATGAATACCAAATTGTACAAGTAGCAACAGAAATGTCAGATATTCAGTTTATAAAATATGTCTTAATAAATGCAACTGAGTTGGTCAGTTTCATGATGTAAGTTTAAGATGTGACCCTATTCCACCACCTGCTTCATGTATATATATATATATATATATATATATATATATATATATATATATATATATATATATATATATATATATATATATATATATATATATATATATATATATATATATCCACCCATTTTCCGTCACCCTTCTCCCTGACGGGGTTGGGAGTCGCCGGTGCCAATCTCCAGCTGCGTTCCGGGCGAGAGGCGGGGTACACCCTGGACAGGTCGCCAGTCTGTGCGCAGGGCAACACAGAGAGACAAACAGGACAAACAACCATGCACACACACACTCACACCTAGGGAGAATCTGGGAAGGCCAATTAACCTGACAGTCATGTTTTTGGACTGTGGGAGGAAGCTCGGAGAACCCGGAGAGAACCCACGCATGCACAGGGAGAACATGCAAACTCCGTGCAGAAAGACCCGGGCCGGGAATCGAACCCAGGACCTTCTTGCTGCAAGGCAACAGCGCTACCCACTGCTCCACTGTGCAGCCCTATATATATATATATATATATATATATATATATATGGCTGCACAGTGGAGTGGGACAGTTGGTAGCACTGTTGCCTTTCTGCACGGAGTTTGCATGTTCTCCCTGTGCGTGCGTGGGTTCTCTCCAGGTACTCCGGCTTCCTCCCACAGTCCAAAAACATGACTGTTAGGTTGATTGGTCTTTCCAAAATTCTGTGTGTGTGCATGGTTTTTTTGTCCTGTTTGTTTCTATGTTGCTCTGCGAGATTCTGGCGACCTGTCCAGGGTGTACAGAAATGCTAATAACTAATTTGAGAATTCATAAGAGGTGAGTGATAATGCTAAGGTACCCTTCCTCTGATTGGTTGTTTCTGACCGGGAGCTTGATGCTTCCTCTCCATCACAGAGAGGAAGCAGAAGAGCTTGATTTTTTTCACAGATTTGCTTCAAATCATACTGTCATAGCACAGTGACAGTTTTAGCAAATATGTAAAATCATTTTATTTATAAAAGTTACATTAAGCTGCTTTAATCCACATTTTCCAGGCTCCTTTCTTTATCACTGTATCTCCATAAGTCTGGAGGCTTTAAGCACCTGAGCCACAAAAAATTCACATCCAGTGTATCAAGAACATAGAGAACACAGAGAACATAAAGAATATAGAGCTAGTCTATCCAAAAGGGAAAATACATTACATTACTCTACATCAGGGATGTCAAAGTCAAATACACCAAGGGCCAAAAAAACAAATTTGAGTCTACGTTTATTAAAATGTATTGAAATGATTGCACAAAGCCTGTTGAACCAAGACCTAACACAGTGTATATTATTTAATAATTAAATGAGTAAAACAATATTTTGTTATGGATCTGTCAGTAATTTCAAGTGAAACAACTTTTCAACAGGCAAACAGACAAAAACAAACTTCCTTCAAAGAAAAATCGCATGTTCTGTACATTAAAAAAACAAAGCAATATTTTATTATGACTGTCAGTAACCTCAAGGGAAAACATTTTCAACAGACAAAGAGCAAAAAAATGAATTGTTTTGAAAACCTAGATGTTTCTTAAAATCAAGATAAATACATAAATTAAAGTGCATGCATTATAAACTGAAAATGCATTATTGTGCTGCTCTATGATGTCCATTTCTTGTCTTTCTGTGTTTCTGAGAAGCTTGATAATGCCTTCTGAGATTATATTCTTTCATTACAGCCAAATTTTCTCCACACAGAAGACACACAGGCAGTGATGGCATAGTTACTTTAATCAGATTACTGATTACTCCTTGAAAAAGAAACTTAGATTACTGATTACTTGATTTGGAAAGTAACTAAGTATCATTAAAAGTAACTATTTTAGTTACTGTCAGCAGCTTCTAACAACAACAACGCTCCGCTACCTGTGAACATCATATTGATCTTTGCCAAAACTTAATAGCAAGTTATTTTATAATGATTACATCAACAATGTATCTCCATTTATATGCTTGAATTGAAGGGGAGATTGTTTAATGGTTACAACAGTACAAAAAAACTTTAATAATTTGTGCGTGTTCTTGTGTTTCTATTGTCAGGAAAATTATAAATAGGATTTTAGACCCCCAGCCCCCACCTTCTGCGCCCCAGGGTCTAGGTTGTGCATTAGGGCCCTGTGTTTAGTGTCACAGCTCAGAGATCACCTCCTGCTGCTCCACAACTCAGATGTCCCACTGTACAGATTTGTGATACTTATCTTAATAAATATTAAGAATTATGATAGCGTTCAGTTGCACAACTTTACGGACTCCTTCATTTGTGGCTGTTTTCACGTTTATTGCGCTTTTCAGATTAGTTTTGATGTTTGCTATTTTCTGGAGCGCAAAGCGAAGCTTGACGTCATTCATAATACATTAACTTGACATTAACAAAGACACAGCGGGACGGATCATCCAGGAAATGATGGACAGGGAGAGTCTAACTAAAATGTCAGACAAATTCTGGTGTTTATGTCTGCTTATTATGTCTGCTCATTAAATCTACGAACGACTTTAAAAAAAACAAGCCCAGAGCCGCTTACAATAATCTTACTTGGCAAGCGAAACTCAAAATAGTTCCTGTTTTTCCAGCAACAAAATGCGCTTCTCCCTTCATTGTTTATGTTTCTGTCGCTGCTGATACTGTAACATAGACACTTCCTGTTCCTTGTGGAGAGGAAGTAACATATAGTTACAAAAGAAAATAGTAAAATAGTAAAATGCAAAGTGATTTCGATAAGTACCTGTAGTCTGACTACCTGATTTGAAATAGAAACGTGAGATTACTCATTACTGAAAAAAAGTGGTCCGACGTCAGTAACGTGTTACTGACATTACTGCACACAAGTTTGCCTTTTACCTCCATGAACATAAACTCTGCCTCCCTCCTGGCCTGAAACCCTCTGTTCTCAGCGTCCACTAACCGTTTTTGAGGAGGGGTACCGGAAAGTTGATCTCTGCTCTGATTGCTGATGAACAATGAAGCCACTTATGCTGCAGTGACTTCGCGGTCTACTGTTGCATTATGGAAATGTAGTGTTGGTGCGTGCAAAACGCCAGCGGGCTGCTGTAGCCTGCAGACCACTGTAGCCTGCGGGCCGGTTATAATAGTAATTAAATATCATCCAGGGGGCCAGAGATAATTAATCCGCGGGCCTTGACTTTGACATGTGTGCTCTACACTGTCATGCATTCACAATTTTCAAGCATGATCTTGCATCCAAGCAGTCACTTTCAATTACCACAAGCCACACATTTATATTAAAATAATGAAAGCACTTTTACCAGCTACACTAAATACTAATAACAAATGGCAAGGCCTTCAGTTACAGATCTTACCTTTCCACAGAAGATAGAACATCAGAGTTTGTCTTAAAAAGCTTAGATAATGTCTCCTCCATAGAAGAAGAGCAGTCTGGGACAGCAGAGAGTTTGGAAGATGAAGCTAAAATCCGAGCTATCTGTGGAAGGACATTTTAAACATCTAATCAAACTCAAAGCATTGGCAAACAGTGGCCGTGAACATTTCAAATCCAAGATTTGACAATTTAAACATTCAGTACAAAATCTAAGAAGACATTACCTGAGTGTGTCTGAACATCTCAGCCAGATTAGCAGGGCTTTTGCCAGTCTTTGTCCTTATTGTTTTGTCAGCTCCCAGCTGGAGGAGCTTTAACACTGCCTGTTCCTTGCCATACTGAACTGCTATGGACAAGGCCTTGCAGAACACACCAGCATCAATCAGAGTTAAATCACTTTGTGAACAGTTATAATACAGTTAACTACAGGTTAAGCAGTGCACAGGTTTTCAGGGGAAATCTGCCATGAAAGGGATAAAAGTAACATACTGTGTATCCTTTACTGTCCTGGATGTTGATTTCTGCCCCATGGGACACCAGTAGGTTTATCACCTTACAGAGGCCGTCTCTGGCCGCCAACATCAGGCATGTCATTTGAGACCTTAAAAACAGGAAGCTGATTTAGTAGGAGACAAGGGTGAAAGAAGACAAAAAGTGTCATGTGATGTGAAAACCATTTTCATCTGTTAAGAAAAGAAAAAAATGTGCAAAAATGAGTTTTGAATGCATTTTTATTCATCTCAATGACTCATTTTCTTGTACTTTTCTCCAGTGAACGATTTAAAGACAGATGACGGTACTAACAGAACTTTAAAAGAAAAACGTCAAAATGAAACCAGTGCAGGGAAACCACAAGAGGGCAGCATACACAACATAATAAAGAGCGATTTTAACTAGGTGATCATTGGAAGGTCATTCAACTAACTTTTGAGGGACATTAGCTACAGTGAGTGAACTGGAAGTGAATCTGCCTGTATGCACTGTACTCAGAGAAAGAGAATTATTAGTTGATTATAAAATTGTCCATGTCATAAAACCATCCTTCTCCATCAAAATTTCAACTCCACAGAAATCCCACCGACTCCCATTCTGACCAGAGCAAAAACTAGACACTGCTACTGGAGTGGCATCAGAAAAATAATTTTTTTATTTATTTTTTTGTTAAAATTTCTGAGTTTTGTAACCTGAATCTTTGCTAACAGTAAAGATTCATTTATCGGTCACAATCTCAATTCTGGTAAGAGAATAGAGAAGTTATACATGTGGTTGTCAAAGTGGAAGAATTAAAGGACTAGAATTAAACAGAATTAAACACTGCAACTAAGGTAATATTTTCAGTAAGACTTGTGTCTCTGCTATTGGCATATTACCTTGTAAAATACATTAATTGTTTTTGGAATGTGAACCAGAGCTTAGGCTGCCATTGAATCTCAAATCTGAGCAGACTATTGATTTTTAATCGACTTTGAAAACAATATCAAAGTTTCTGAACACAGAAATTTGCTCAACAATTAGACACCAACTATCAATCTACTTTTAGACAGGATGGTTAGATGCTTATTGTAGGCTTAGGGTTACGGTTCCTTAAATTTGGGAGATTGGCAATCGGCCAATACTTACATGAGAAAAAAATGTTACCTGCCTCCACGAAGGTGTGAAAATCAGCCATTGTCCCCCTTTGCTCTGCTGTGAGAGAAGTTTCACCGACAGGCATGGCTACCAGATCACATCTGCATGTGTGCGGTTAAGAACAGTGCCACTGTTCCTAGCTTATATATTTAGCAACTTAGACAAAAGACCGGAATCAGTACTGTAGGCTTTTTAAACATCAGTGATCAGTCAGAAAACTGAAATTGCTGCACTCCTATTTCTACTAGGTTTTTCAGATTAAACGGTGGTGGGTGGTACAGCTCCGCAAAAGTTAAGGCCAACTCATTTATCACAAAGCTGTGCAGTTGCTGTTGGCACGTTTCTGTAAATGTAATCTATCTATTCATCAACTTCTAAAAGCACATAACTCAATCAGATGTTGCATGATCTGTTGTATAATTACAGGTACAAAGGTAGTGTACACTACTTTACCAAGTATGAAATGTTTTCATAATACGAGTTAGGGGGGAATCATGTTGAAGTGATCCAGTGATATGTTTCAGACAATGATGTACGATTCTGCCATCACTGCAGATCCTTATCCGTCATTGTCTGCAAATGACAATTCATCAAAAACAGCAGAACTAGATTTACAGATAAGATGTCCAATAAATGATAAGCAGAGCAATGCTTAATGCTTTGTGGCTTAAAGTTACCAAAAATAATATGCAAGTTAAGCCAATTAAGTGGTTCCATATGAATGTAATGAATGTAGCTATACGCTTTCTGGTATTTTACCATCGCCTTTTTTTCACCAGAACAAAAGTTGTATATAACTAACCTTTGTTACAATGCACTTATCTTATCAGTTCAAACAACATGGTAGGAAAGAAAAAACATCAATCCTGTGAGGTGGGAAAGTTTGGGCCAATTCATCACTTCATGCCTACAGAGAGTTGTTTGTGTCTCTCAAAGGAAGCTGCCTAACTAAATGAAAATGAATTTATATTGGCTGTTCATAATTTGCATGAATAGATTTGTACAGGTATTTATGTAAAAATTAATATGTCAATCCTATACTGCATTTGAAGGTATAAAAGTGTTTTTTTTATGTTACATTACTTTCACCTTTTATAAATTTTTTTGTCATTATTACAGTTGCTATTTTTAAAAACAGATGGTTGCTTCCGGAAAGTCATTTTAGACGTAGGTCATGTTTGGCAGACAGGTGTAAATCTTCAGAGTGTCCAAGGGTCACTGAAGGCATAATAGTAAAACAGAGTTAAGTCCTTCGATGACAAATTCCAAGAAATCAGTCAATGTTCTATGTCAACTCAAACAACTGCAACAACGCCAATGGCACGCATAACATTTTTATTAACATTGTTCTTTGCCAAACAGTCAGTCACTATCTCTTTGACCTCTGCGAACAAAACAAATGGTGTCATATTTCTTCGTCTGTATTCTTCGATATTCAATCATTCCAAGGCTGTCCACTTCGGTCACTTTTATGTTTTAGCTTGTCCTTCAGGCTGTGAATTCTGTCATTCATTCATAAATTCTTCCAAACATTTAGCTAATCAATAGACTGACATTTCAGCATAAACACTGCTTATCCAATGCCGGATAAGGATATCAGCAACTAAGATTTCCAGGAACATGACTCACTGTACCTGAAAAAAGGCTGCCCTTTTGATGGAGTTGTAAAGTTCTGTTATTCTGAAATTTAAACCTCTGAAATCATATATTTAATATGTAATTTATTGGTGAAATTCATATATAAGTATACATATTGGATCAAAATGATGGATTATGCTGTAAAAATTTTGTTTATTATTTGGGATCTTAATAAAGTTATTTTTCTCAAGAGCAGATGATTAATTCTAAAAGTAGCTCCAGTTAGAATTGTGATTAGCATAAAAGGTTTCTGAAAGTAACTTATGAGAGTTCAGAAAGAGCCAACAGCTCTTTGGCTAACTCTACTGCACATAAGGCGCACATAAAAGTCTTCGATTTTCTTCAACATGTGCAGCGCACCCTATAGTGCAGTGCACCCTGTGTGTGTTGTTGTTGTAAAGCAGCCATAGTAGAGAACACCATGAGAACGTTAAAGGGGGAAGTGTGGGCATGGATTGTATATAAAACCCGCACCCTATAATCAGGTGCACCTTATGTGTGTGTTACATACAGTAATGGCACACATACGTGAGACTGCGCCTTTTAGTACAGTGCGCCTTTATGGTTGTGAAAATATGATAAATGGGTCTAAATGAAGTGAGATGGGGAGAAAGGTCTTAGTCAAGAAGATGACCAACAACCTGGTGGACACTCTGTCAGAGCTCAAGGATTTTCCTGTGGAGACCAGAGAACCTTCCAGAAGGACAATCCACAATCAGGAATGGATGGTAGAGATGGTAAAGCAACTCCTAAATAAAAAGAACAGGGTGGCCTGTCTGGAGTTTCTCATGGTCTGAAGCAATGCCCTTCCTAAGCAACTCAGACCACAAGAAACAAGATTGCAACTGCTGAGGTCCAAACTAACCCTAACCAATATATGGCAACACCACAGGCTAAAGTTAAACCCAAAAATGAAGACTTCTTAAAGTTAGGTTTCATGCTTGTTATTCATGGGTCTTTACATACCTGAAAAACTGCAATTACTCAGAGGCTTCCTCAGTAGTTCCCAAAGATTTTCTGCCCCCCTAGGGATTACAATAAAATCCCCCCCAAAAATGAAAAAAATAAATAAAATCAACTGGGCACACACATCATTCAACCACACATACCCTATGCACATATTTTGTTTTCAATCGCCCCTTAAGTTTATTTCACATTTCAGGTAGCAACAAAACAAAATACAAACCATCTTTACAGTGAAACACTTTTGTGTAACTGTTTTTTTTTTCTTCATTCATCCGAACTGCTTACCATGCCCTTCCTAAAATGGCACTGCGCGCCCCACACTTTGGGAACCACTGAGCAAACTACTGATTGGATGTAATATAACTGGTAATTTTCACTTATAATGTTCATGTTGTCCTGACCCCATTAGGGAGAAGGGTGATCAGAAAATGGATGGATGTTAATGTTGTGATTCTGAGAAGAAATATACTATGATCTATTCCTCATTCTCTTCAAGAATCTAGAAAATTCAGTCTCTCTTACAATGAATTTACCCTTTAGACAGATCTTTGCAGATAACATTAATCATTTAATGGGTGTGATTTGAATTTAGATAAATGCAATTAGTTGGTTAATGATTCACCATTTATGATCATCCCGATCTCACTTTACTACATCAGGAAATAAAAGTCCTCAGTCATAGCTGAAACCCACAACCTAACGGTTACTTGGGCACACCGTGAATTTCCTCGAGACCTTAGGGACAGACAGACGAGCATAATTATCGTTATCTGGTCTGATGTATCCAAAATATAACTTTTTGGACTGAATTTTAAGCACAGAGAAAACAGGGACTCATCACCTGGCAAAAATCACAGCTACTTTCAAACATGGGACTGGTGGGAATGTTTTTCTGACAATTTTTTGGCTACTTTGAGAAGGCAGGAAATTGGACAGACAGGTACTTAGAAAAGATTTGTTGAACTCTTTGAGAAATCCTGCTAGTTGAAGAGAAAAATCAACATTGTTGTCTGAGGGCATTTCTACATAAAACAACAAACTTCTTACCAATCACACAACACTTCACACTGAGCTGTGTCTAAATAGTCACAACGCCTATTTAGAAGTCATTTGCCTGTCTGACAAATGACTTCTTACAGGTGCTGATCATCTTTTGATCAGCTGATTGAGTTTAATAGAGGTTTTCAATATATTTTTTACAATGTCTCTTCTGCTAGTTTTTTCTTTTTGCATTTTGAAGCTTCACTGTGGGTTATGATTTGGTGGTGTGAAACATGAACAGCTGTAACTTTTCCTTCAATCTTGTCCCTGCTCTCACCTGAAACTCATATTCATGGAATGCTACATATACTGTAGGTGTGAACACACTCAAGATGCACAGAGGATAGTTTTCTTCAGAGGTGGCTGAAAACATTTGTATCCACATCAGTTTTTACTGTTTAAACTCAATCCCTCTTGGAACAAATGATGAACCATCCACTGATTGAAGGAATTCTGTAAGCTTAGCTGGTGTCACCTAATATAAAAATAATTGAGCAGCCAAGAATGTGTAAAAAATATCTTGGAAACGGTGGGGTCATTATTTTTAACTGCAGACCTGACATGTTGGGTGGGTCTGTCAATCGAACCTCTCTCACAGAAGAAGGTAACAGGATTAGAGGACAGTGGACAACTTTTAGATGTTTGCCAAGATAGATAAGATCGGTGGATAAGATTGGCTTCACATGCAAGTATCGGCTGATCATCTATCTCCAAACTGAAGGAAATCGGGGTTGATTTATCAGTGCACCCCTCACTTTAAGTGACTTAAAGTTTCATAATTATTACAGAAACATCAGCTAATGGCCCACTCTGACATGGCTACACTTTGCCAGATGCAACAGGTTGTCCTGATGCTACTCTGCTTACAAAGGAATCAACAACGACAGATGCTAATACCACAGCTGAACAGAAAGCCCCACTCAAATATTTCTGAATAACCGTAATCACGTCTTTGCTTACACCAACAAGTCATACTCAGCCTGTAAAAAACAAATTCAGTTTAGATGGATAGGAAAGCAAAAACAAAAAAAAAGATGAAGACATGAATGCAATGGACCCCACATTGTGTGGGCGCATTTCTCAGCTTTGAAAAATAACAGTGTACTGAGGTTTACACTAAAGCAGGGGAATGAGCAGCTGGTGTTAATCACTAATTTGAAATTCAGACGTAAAAGGGGGCAAGGAGGAGGAAGGAGTCTGCGCATTGTACCCACATAAACCTCATGCTATGCTTCAATCTTGGGTTTGAGGGTCTGCTAGCCCTGACGCTCACCTCCTTCACTCTTCTGCAACCTTCTGTGGCTCATTACTTTGCTTCAAATATTTTGTCTGGAAAGGAACTAATCAATTTCCTAATGCTAGGGGCGTCTATGTTCGTCATCGGGGGGTTTCAGGTGGCGTGAGTCCTGGTTGCAATGCTGCGCTGGCAGTGACAGAATAACAGAGGATAAGGGAGAGCTAAACAAGAAAGCCACTGGGGGCTGCAGCAACACTTTGTGACAGAGCAAAAATTCACACATGGTACTATTAAAAGTGTTTTAAAAACAGCCTGGGTTTATTTTCTCACACAAGATCTCTCTCTCTTTTTTAAGGTCCTTCTTGAAGCATGAAGGCAAATACCTCATTTAAGATTGATTAAACACCAAGTCCAACTTAAATATACACTGCTCAAAAAAATCAAGGGAACACTCAAATAACACATCCTAGATCTGAATGAATGAAATATTCTCATTGAATACTTTGTCCTGTACAAAGTTGAATGTGCTGACAACAAAATCATTGTTGATTGTCAATCAGTGTTGCTTTCTAAGTGGACAGTTTGATTTCACAGAAGTTTGATGTACTTGGAGATATATTGTGTTGTTTGAGTGTTCCCTTTATTTTTTTGAGCAGTATATTATTTAGTCATAGCAGGATAGAGAGGACAGTGTAGTACTAAGTTACATTAGTTCTGGAAGGCATGCCCTTCATTGACCTGTCAGATATTCAGGGTATTGAGCATAAGATGCACCAGAACGAGAACAATAATAAAAATACTTTATAGTTTATCAATATTGATAAAGGAGTTATGCATAAATTTGCCTTCGGTCGTTCACATAGAATGTCAGTATGACTAAACATTCTGCAGCTGCTTTTATCAGGAATAAATAGCCATTAATAAAAACCCACTTGATTAATGAAGTGTAATTATTTTTAGAAAAGTTTTAGGAATTTTCTGTATAGTTTATTGTGTTGCTAATGTTTTGGTACAATGAAAAGGAGGAGAGACATCAGCAACAATTTTAGACAAGCAACTTTTGCAGCTCATTCTGGTTGAAGTCTTACAGATAGGAATGCACCCATTAGCATTGCTGTCAGTCAATGTTGGTCATTTTTTAATATTTCGCTATTGGTCCAATATCTCAAAAACCAATGTTTATTTTCAACTTCTTGTTGTTTGTGTTTCGTAAGGGGTTGGAATGTTGGATTATGTGATAGTGATGCAGAACTGGATTATAGGGTTTTTAACAGAAGCAATTAAGCAATATCAGTGATTAGATATTTTTTAAATGGTTTTTAAAACTATGTATAATATAATACAAATCAGGGTTTCCCCCAGAAATCTTGCTAATCCTGTTGGTTGGGGTGCTGAAGCGGTCCACTGTGTTTTTGTATTAAAGGATGTTATATATGTTGATGATAATTATATGTTACAGGAAAACATCCCCAGTCAAATGCTAACTAACCACAAATCAAAACAACAAATCAAAAAATACAATTAAAATGAATATTTATTATTTTCACTTCTGCTTAATCTAAATTAAGTTAGCAGCTCCATGAGGCCCCCGAGGCTTCAGGGTCCCCATAAATGCTAATATTTTAACACACATCACAGATATATGAATGTAACATTTGTTTATTGAGATGATCAATGCTGCTACATTTCATTTAATGTTTTCATCATACATTAAAAGATTTTAAATTGTTTTACTTTGTAAAAGTTCAAAGAACAATATTCATAGTTAGATTGTTTTGTTACCATAGCAACAATCTCATGCTATGACTTTAATCTTTGAGTTTGAGCTGTTCACAAATACAAACTGCAATTATAACTGATTGCTTTTTAATGTGGCCAGATTTCACTAAATCTAACACAGAAGCTGTTAGATCTGTTGATGTTTTTAGCAACAAAAGGCTCTGCGTAATGAGTTAAATTTGCTGCACTGCGCAGAGATGTACAATAAATGGGAGATTTAAATTAATGCTGCTAATGTGGCTCTAGTCGCTCTTCTATTTCGTGTCTGCTGAGTTTTTAATAAGCGTCACAGAACTGTTCTGATTGCTGGAGTTAATGAGACAAGATTTTCAGATCTCTGCGGCTGCGCACATCAACTCCGGCTGACTAAATAGACAACACATTTGATAGGGTTTGATGCATTGTGTAAAAGGAAAAATAATACAACAAGAATAATGTAACAGAAGTATTAATATTGGATATGAAATTTTCATATCGGTGCATCCCCAATTAAACGGCAATTTCCAGGCAACTTAAAAATATTTACAAATAAGAAACACATTGATCATTTGAGAATAAAGTTTGTTGAAGCACCTCTTGTAGGTTTCACTTAATATGGTAAATTCCATAATTCATAATGTTACAAGAAAATTACCAAACAAGTATTGCTGGTTTGGAAAGCCTCACTTCTCTAACAAATATAGCAATATGACTTTGTTTTGTCCTTTGAATGAGTAAAAACAAATGGATGGGTTTTTTTCAAAGTTTTGTCATGAGAACCTTATATCAACTGTCAAGGTGTAATAAGTACAGGTCATTATAAAAACCAATAATTCTTGCAATACACACAGTATTACTTTGTGATATTAGTAACTGTGTTATCATCGTTCACAGTTATGATATTAAAGTTTCATACTACTACAGCCAGTAAAAATGGTGTTAACATCAAAATAAAAAATATTCTGAGAGACAGCGAATAGTCTGAGTCTTCTCTATGTCAGCTTATTTATTGTGGGCCAGTTGTGACTGACCCAAAAACTGAACGTTTTAGAAATATTCCTCGGCCTAAACACTTGGCCTAGCTAAAACTTTTAGCCTTTTGCCTTTTCTCCATAACTTGTATGCTGACACACGTATATTGTATATTACAGCATCAAGGTCAAGTATTTTGATTTTGTAATGACCTAGTTCCCTCAAATGAGCAAAAACATTAAAAGCCAGTTTGTAAAACGTTCCTGCCCACTCTTTACACTCAGAGTTTGTGTGTCTGTCTGGGACCCTCCTGTGCAAGCACATGCCATAACAGGACATTGCAAACAAAACACACTGATACAAACACACTGTATAGAGTACAGTGGTGCATAATGCTACCACATGGCAGCTAAACATCACAAAAAACCATCAAAGGAAATCTGATCCAGCACCTCTTTTTTTGTCCTGAATGCGGTCTGAAGTGGCTTTATTTAAACCATCTTCAAAAGGGTTACAACTGTATGTACCGTGTTGAAATTTGCCAAATATTTTGACATTTGAACAAATTTTACCCCTCACCTGTCCACCATGTTGGGATCTGCAGACCTGGACAGCAGAAGCTCGACGCAATGTGTTATTTTGTCTTCACTGCTAGAGGCAGTACAACTGGCCATGAGCACGGTCCAACAATCTGTTGAGAAGAAAAACAGTTTCAATGAAATATATAAATTATAGATTTAATGTATTGTTTCGGAAAAAGAAACTAGGTCAAAGTGGCAAAAAAAAATTCTGTCCATTGGCATCATAATGGGCTTTAATTCAACCCTTTAATTTTATGCCTCTAAGCTGTAATAACAGTTTTTTTTTTTCAATGAGATGACTGGTAAATGGTAAATGGACTGAACTTATATAGCGCTTTTCCAGTCATTTTGACCACTCAAAGCGCTTTACACACATTCATACACCGATACGCAGATCGGTAGGCAATTTGGGGTTAAGTGCCTTGCCCAGAGGCACATCGACATGTGGCAGGAGAAAGCTGGAATCGAACCTACAACCTTCCGATTGCAAGACGACAACTCTGCCACACAACCACAGTCGCCTATGAAATGCTAAGATAAACAAGTGGGACATAGAAACCAAATAGATAAATATTTAGGGTTCATTTTATTAGTGGAGTCAGTTTTCCATACACTTTTTGCACACTTTTCTGGCCGATCACTACTTTTTGATTCTGATTTAGACGATACAGATTCTTCTGAGAAGTTGTTAAATATAGCAGCAATGTCACCAAGTTGACAATAGTGAGGTGACTATTGTTAGCCACACATGTGCAGATGTGACCCGGTCAGTCAGGGGTGAAGGGATGCAACAGGTTGATGAAGAGTTTTCAAAGTAATCCTCAGAACCTTAAAGTGCACTTAAAAATACACTGGGAGCTGCACTAGTAGTGAAAAGCTGGAAGATTTAGTCAGGAGCCTGGCAGCAGCATTTTGTGTAGTCAGTCTGGAATTGTTCTAGAGAAGTTTGTTAGTTGTGAAAAGTGCATTACAATGACCCTGAGTGGTGTAAGCAAACAATGAATTAGGATTTCCATACTGGAAGAGAGACAATGGAGTCAAGTTAGGCAATATATATGAAATTATATAAATAATGCTAAATCAGAGATTTGCAGTAATTTTAGAGCGTAAAAATTCTCCCATCCCCAAGGCTTCTAATAGATGTTATTAAAACAGCAATGGTCCAAAGAAGTCTTTCAAACCTCAGGATTTCCCTCAGTGTATTTCTACCTGGTGGGCTACCAGGTTTCACTTGCACCCCATGAAGCTAAGCATTGTTTAGTTAGGTCTTCTTAATGTATGGCTTTTTTTTTTTTTTTTAGTTGGTGTGTTATGTATTGTTAATAATATCTACCAATAATACATAATTACCTAATGGTATTTTAAAATTTTCTGTTAACTCTAAACCAAAAACACAGCGGGCCGCTTGATGACTGTTCCTAGCACTTGTACCACCGGCCTTATAGAGTATTCTGCTAAACCCTGTTTTAATTATTCTTTCTTGAGCAAAGATAGTCATTTCAGTTTTTTCCTTGTTTAATTGAAACAGGCAAACGAAAAGTCAATAATGTAATGCAGACTTATATTTAAAGGCACAGAATGAATCAACCTCCTGCAGCAAGACAGGGTCCTCATTACAGAACAAAGAAACTCAGAAACTAAAAGTTCTGTCTCTCATTCCTGATGAAATATCAGGTGTAATGTTATAAAGTAATAAGTACTATTATCTAAAATGGAATCAGGCCATTTTAAAGGATTTACAGGAACGTACATTAGAAGTAATTAAATCTTTGCTGTTGATTTTCAGATTAACCGGCAGACAGTTAAATGAATTCAGCACAACAAAAATGCTATTTCTCATGGAGGTACCTGTCAACACCTTGACTGCTATGCTTTGAATAAATTGAAGATTTTAACAACTTGTTAATAATTAATGCACTAATTAACATTAAAAAGTCTGAATTGTTTGTGAGTGCATGCTTGTGAGTTGCTTTCATATTAGGGATGAAAGCAACCTCTAAATATTAGTCCTTCCAAGAGAAATTTAACAACAAATATGTCATGCAGCTTTTAAGATTCTCCAGACAAGGCTGTTGCACATGTAGGACACTGGTGACCTCAGTTTGGGCTGGAGTCATCGGCAGCATGTAGAGCCAGTGTCAACAGCAAGAAAACTGACAGATAATAGTCCTTTGGTGAAGTTTAAGTGGACTTTTGTTGAGAAGGACAATCTTGAGAGTCCTATGGTTTCACTTCAACCAAAGTGAAAGACAGAAGATTTGCTCCTAGCTGATGTCATTCAGGGAAGTGCATAGTCCGATGTCAGGGCCTTTGATGTCCTCAGGGTTGGAGAAAGGACCGGCTGTCCTATAAATTAGTTAGGATGTTCAAAATGTTCTTAGATTGACTGACAGCAGCTGAAAAGGTTATTTAGGAGTCAAACTTTGTCTTTATGTTTAAATTAATGGAGGCTGTTGAGAAGACACACACACCACTACAATTCTCCCACACAAAGCTTCCAGTAGGGTACATTAAATTTACCACACTGGAGAAATGTCTGACACCATTCACATGGCTCAGTGAATGGTGTGCATAACAAGTCAAACAGCAAATACTACATGCAGGAAGCTCTGATCGGGAAGAGATTTTTTTTACACCCATGCTCCAAATTTCACTGAAGCATTAACAGAAAGGTAGATGAGATTTAAAAAATTTGAAGAATGAGTGTTTAATAAAACATCTCATAAAATGAAGGGTGGTTTTTAACATCCTGTCAATCAGCCAATCATTAAGAGGTGACTATGTGACAACAAGAGTTCAAAGTGGAATTAGGCCTGTCACGAAAAACAATAAACCAATTAATGGCACGATAAATTACAACTATCGACCTCATTTCAATTATCACCTTTATCGTTTCTTCTGCCCTTTTTCTTTTTCTGTTGATGACACTGAAAAAGGCTCAACTCTGGTGCTCCCTTCCTCATTTCCTTAGTGTAATGCCCAGCACACACTATACAATCTTAAGTGTTGTTGACTGATTGTCGGCCCATTTTCAAAACCTGAGAGACCAGGTTAGCCGACAGAAATCGGCTAACCTGGTCGACAGGAATCCTAGGTATAACGATTTGATCAGGTTTGATTGTGCCGTGTGGTGTCCAACAATGGGCACAAAATAATGGCTACAAGTCCAGTTAACTTATTTTAAAACCAGGCATTAATCAATGCTTTACTACAATCTACCTACAATGTATGTAGGTAGATTAGTGTCAGTCCTGACTGAATGAAAATCATTATAACCTATTTATGTCACGTTAATGAAGAACAGCTGAAAAGTTACAGGGCTTATCAACTGTGGTAGCAATTTTGCTCCAACTCCTCCTCTTGTCATTTCTATATTCTTTGCACGAAATGTATAAACATTAATGTTGTTTCCACATATCATCTCCGATCTCCGCTGGACTTTGGGTTAATATCAGCTGTTTGGGGTTCCTTTCCGTATTTTCCCCACAGAAAGCACAGAGAGGAATCCGCGCTTTCTGATTGGCTATCTGTCACATTCAACAGGCTGCGCTAACGCTCCCTCTCGGGGAAAACCTGATTTAGATCGGAGCGGCTACAATGATCTACTGTAACACACCACACCCTACAGGATGACCAGTTACAAAATAGCAAGCGACAATCTTAGAATGCTCAACGTTCTAAGATTGTCGTAAGGGCAAAATTGGGGCAAAAAATGGTGTCATGTGAACAGGTAGTCGGATGTGCCCATCTTCTCTATTCAAACCTAATGATTACTGAAGGCCAATATAGTACACAGACCTCATAATCTACACTCTTTTGGTTGAATGCAGTATTTATTTCCAATTTGGCTTTATGCTGTTTAGTTCTTATTCAAGTACATTTATTGAATTGACTGATTTATTACACAAACTCAAAGTCCAAATAAAGATTAAAGGAAAAAACAAACAAACAAAAAAACAATTGTTAATAGAGACTGAGAATCTATTTTATTTTTGTTTGTGGTTGTTTTGTTTATTTTGTTGATCAGTCCCAGTGTTAACTGTTCTTTTGAAAATAAAGTGTTTCTATCTTTGGCAGGAAATCACATGCATTATTATGTCATTTTCATTAAATCAGTGTAAAAAGGTCTTCAAACAATATTATCTTTGATTGCAATCATTTTTGAGGCAATTAATCGCTCTGCAAAATTTATCATCATGACAGACCTAAGTGGAATTTAGGTTTTAGCACTTCCAAGAGGAAATGGGATTAACTTGCATAGAGCTCTGTCACACAATCAATGCCAACTAATTAAGCCCCATTGAAACAGATTAGTGGGTGATAGTCCAGGAGTCAGACAAAATCTCACTGCAATAAAAGCCAATTGAGAAACAAAGGCAAAGTGTCCTAGCTTATTTTCAAAGGCTCTAACTCTAGAACTACATGAGTTCAAAATTTAAATTGTAAACAAACACTCAACTAAGTCCACAAATGCATCTATTTCGATTAATCTTCCAATTAGATTTTAATGAGTACAAATTTTCTTTGTAAAATGCATTTTATTTAGAAAAACAGAAATGAAGGTTAACCAACTTATGGACAGTTCTTATTTTTCAATATGTAACAAGTTTGCCTTCGGTTTCTTCTAAATGCTGCTCCTAAATGTGGACTAGACTCCAGCACGTGAGCCTACATCTGTGTGTAGCTTCCTGTGTCTTCGCCACTGTGTATGTTTGACTCTATATCTGTTTGTGAATGTATTTACATTTTGAGCGTGTTCGTGTAAACTTGTCTGGCTGGCTTGCGTCTGACAAGAGCTAGAGTAAATAAATCTGTGGCCTGACAACCGGTGAGAAGGTAGGACGGCAGCGTGGTGACCGCTATCAATCAGGCCCGCATTCCTGTAGCCAGCCTCACAGCTTGGACTAACGCCATGACGACATCACCACCCATCATTCTCTTGTTTAATCATTTCCTTCACCTGTCTCAAAGTGCGAGATCCAAAGACCATGTGAAATTAGTCTCACAGTATAACTCTGTGTGTGACAGATTTTACTGGAGTGTGAACTCATATATTTCAGCTATCAATATATCAGTGCACATTATTTGTTGAAGCTTATAACGTTACTCCGGAGGAAGTTGGCAGCTGTGTGAAGGTTCCCAGCTAACACATCAGAGACACAAAGGGAGATTGGTGCAAATGGAATTTGGTATTTTTGCCATTATTCTGACTGGCAAAAATATGCATCAAATATTTTTGCCATCAAATATTCTGACATGTTTGATGTCAGAATGTATGACATCAAACATGTCAAGCATCAAACATTCTGACATTGTAGATAAGCCAAATTTTTCTAGGTGATAAATTGTGATAAAAGGGTAACATTGTCACTTTGAGACTAGCATTTTCTGCTATTGTCTATAAAGGGTAGCATGACCCCTTAAGATGATCACAACATATAGTAATTGTTGGTGTTCACAGTTAACGTTATTGATCTTTCTTAGCCTTTCTAACGTCGTGAACTATTTCTATCCCGACATGGTCGCTTGTGTACGTGACGCACGCATTGAAATGAGCGTGAGAGTGTGTACACTAAGTCACACCGCTTACTTGGCTTATGCGAACTCAAGCAAATTCTCAAAATTGTCAATGTCAAAACTGACAAAAGCTGGACAAAAACATGTGGTTGTACTCTGTTACAGGCATTCATAAATAGAGAGTCAGGTGCACTCGCATGCGGGTGCATGGGCGCTTCTGCTAGCAGACAGAGAGCACAAAAAAGCAGTTGCAACAACCTGCAAAGCTGGTAAGGATATCAGGAGGAGCGGCAAATGCCACTGTCAGTGACTGAAAGCTAGCAGGGTGTCCCGTCAATTGCAGAAACCACACACAAAAAGAACTTTGTAAAAGCTCACACTCCCCTGCTGGACTGTGCACAGAATAGAAAAGTTGTGGGGTCCTAAGGTCTGCATCTTGGTCTCACAAAATTTTGCATGCTTTAATTCTGCCATTAAAACGTGCAAAATTTTGTTTTAATGGCAGCAGATTTCTGTCTTGCAGGAGACATCACACAAAATGAACTGTTATTTCTGTTATTAAAAGAAACTAGAGGTGCACCGACTGCAGCTTTCTGGCTGATCACTGATATTTAAAAAGCCTGACTGATTTTGACTTGTTTTTTAACTAAATATAGAAAAAAAGTTGCAAAGTATACAGACTATTGGCAAACATAGAGCTCTCTCAGAGCATGTGGTGATAGAAAAGAGTCTTGGATATAATCAGTTTCAGCATGATTGTACCATACTGAAAGCCAGTAATCGATCCCCCAAAATTAAAGGAATAGGGACCGATCAATCTGCACACTCCTCGAAATTACATCCTCTATTAAATAGCATAAAAATGGCACAATAATGCAAGTACACCGTGTCAAAGACCAATGAACCAATTTCTAATGAACATTTAACACTGGAACTGGCAGACATGTTAAATATCCAAAATAAATACAAATAAATACAAATTGCATGTGAGCTCTCCGTAAACAAACTTGCCCTACAAAATATGATTCATTAGCCTCTGACCAGAAAACAGGCAAAACAGTATCTATTTAGCACCATTTTGCTCTGGCATTTTGTATTTTGTTTGTTGGTTTAACAGCACAGTGACTGTGTGTCAGTAAATACAGCTAGTACATTGGTTAAGTTTTCTTTTTTTCCCCAAGCCAGGAAAAATGCATTGTACATGTACATTTTAGGTGCAGATGCATGTTTGTTGGATAACCATATTTGGTTACTACTAGGGCTGAAATGATTCCTGGAATGATTCGAATAATTGATTATCAAAATTTCTTGAGGAAAATTTATCTGCCTCAAAGCTTTGTTAAATTATGTTTCATTATCTAGCGCACCATGTTCTGGCCTGATCATTATTTGTGGAGTGCAGCGCTCTTACTTCTGCTTTTGAGTTGTTGCGAAGTGCTAGCAGGATTGGTGTTGAAGTGTGCAGCGTTCTGCTAGGTTTTGGGGGACAAATAAGGATTGTAGAACTTTGCGGTGCGAATCGCAGCTTTGCCGCAAACGGTAGAAATGGCGCAAGAGAAAGAGGGAGAGAGAGAGATATAAAAATATTCTATAGAGTACTCGTTCACAAAAATATTCTTTAACAACAGCCCTAGTTGCTACTGCTTTATAACAAATGAAAGCTCCAGAAGTTAAGAGGCTTTATCACGGTCATTCGGTTTGAATCAGCTTTGAAACAAATATTTAAACCTGCCATTGAACCAAAAATAACATTCTGGCTTTCCAGTAGACCACCACCTATTCATGGTGTGTTCAGTATTCACAGATTTTTCTGTGGAACGTGACTCCAAATTATTCACAGAAGATCTGCACATCCACAGATTTTGTTGTAAATTTTACTTCTTAGACATTTTTCTGCACCTTTTTCCCGACACTATTTTATATCCTTCTTTTTTTCAATGTTATTTTTCATGTCAATGTTTATGGCATGAGGCTTGAAGTTAATAAAAGTAGCTCCATGACGCTTTGAATTTCCCTCATATGGGTTTGATTTTGACCTGGCTTTGTTCTTTTTAATGTCTGTCCCATATTTGTATGACATTAAGGGGAGTACCAAAATTTGTTTTTTTTTCCACTTAAAGCACTGGGCAGTTACAAGCATTTCTAGAAGAGGTGTTCATGGATTTTTAGCTAATCACATATACAGCAACACTCCATAAATGGTAGGTATGAACATATGGATTTATTTGTTTTTCTAATACACATCTTGTATAAATTTATCAAAATGTGCATGTGTTTTCCTTTATCCCATCCTATTCATTTATATTTGTTAGTGAAAACAAACCAAGTGGGGCAACACTTTAAGGATTGAGATCTGGGTTAGGCTCCTCAAATGACTGGAAATTAATACAATGTCCCAATAAGATCTAAACATTGTGTCCTTAATAACTTCAAACTGAAGGCTTATCTTTCCCAGACTGACCACAATTCTGCACATGCCTTCAATTTTACCTTCTTTGCGATGAGAGTGAAATGTGCATCAACTAAAAACAACTTAGGGGATTAGCAGTGTTTCTCCAAATGTTTCCTTTGGCGTCACACCTTTAAGTAATGACAGATGGGAGAATTGATACACTGGTTTGACTGGTTGTCTGGTGCTTGGCAATAGCATTTGGAGTAGTTAAAAAAATCTGCCCAAAGCAATGACAGCTGGACATCGATGCATCAGAGATCATTAGAAAGGTGAAGAGGTATTGCATTTATTAAAACTCAAATAGCACTTCCTTAATTTGATTTCGGAATTGACTTTTCTTTTAAGATCTCTTCAGTACAAAAGTCAGTCAGCACCACTGCCAATTTTTTGAAAGTGAAACAAATTGATATAAGTTGGCTGCTATCATTACACTGAGAGTAATATTCATAAAGATAAATATCTTCTTTAAGCAGATATTTAAAGATAACGTCTGTAACGCGTTACTGACGTCGGACCACTTTTTTCAATAACGAGTTATCTAACGCATTTCTATTTCAAATCCAGCAGTCAGACTGCAATTACTTATCGAAATCACTTTGCGTTACTGTGCATCATCTTCTTTTGTTATTTGTATTGTATTCCCTCTACGCGTCTTGTCGAGTGACCGACGGCTTTATGTGACAATATCAGCGACAGAAATGTAAACAATGGAGGGAGACGCGCATTTTGCTGGTGGAAAATCAGGAACTATTTTGAGTTTCTGTCGCCAAGTCCGATTACTATAAGTGAGTTAGGGCTTTATTTATTTATCTTTTTAAGTCACTTGTAAACTTAATGAGTCGCGGGTTGTGCCTTTTTGGGCTTGTTTTTGAACGTGAAGTTATTCATTTGGGCTTGGAAATTAGCATAGACTCAAAATAAACACTAGAATTTGTCCATCATTAACGTAGTTCTAGTCAAGCTCTCCCTGTCCATCATTTCCTGGATGATCCGTCATGCTGTGTCTTTGTTAATGTCAAGTTAATATATTACCTGTGAATGACGTTGGACTATCCAGAAAATTGGAAACATCGAGACTAATCTTAGCAGCGCAATAAACGTGAAAACAGCCACGAATGAACAAGTCTGTAAAGTTGTGCAGCTAAACGCCATTATAGTTATTATTTATATAAATGTCACAAATCTGTGAAGCAGCCATCAGAGTTGTGGAGCCGCAGGAGGAGCTCTGTTGCTGCACTCTGACACCAAACACAGGGCCGTAACGCACAACCTGGAGGCTGCGGGCAGGGATGGGGGCTTTAAAATTCTTCTTAAGAGTTTTCCAGACAAACTCTAAGAAGTTGGCTGCTATCATTAAACTGAGAGTAATATTCATAACGTGTTTTTTTTTTTTGTACTGTTCTAACCATTCAAAAATCTCCTCTTTAGTTCAACCTTATGAGTGGAGATACATTGTTGATGTTACCATTATAAAATAAGTTGCAATTAAGTATTGGGAAAGATCAATGTCATTTTCACAGGTGGAAGAGCGTTGTTGTTAGCAGCTGCTGAAAGTAACTCAAAAAGTTACTTTTAATGTAACTTAGTTACTTTCCAAATCAAGTAGTCAGTAATTAGTTACTTTTTCAAGGAGTAATCAGTAATCTGATTAAAGTTACTTTTTAAAAGTAACTATCCCATCACTGTGTTTATAATTTTAAAAAAAAGTAAATGAAACTTAAAGAGTGAAGTACCTACTTAGGGATTGAACAAGGCCACTAAATTAAACAAGCCGCCCTAAATTAACTGTTTAAACTTTAGCTGCGGTAAAAAGTAATAAATATGATGGATGTTTAGTTTCAGCTGATAACAAAGCGGTGTTACTTTGACTTGCTTAGACTAGTTCCATATTTTAACCAGAAACCGTCCCATACAAAATGGAAGTGAAGGCTCAATAGTTGAGGAAATAGTCTAAGTAAAAAATTTTGCAGTTAAGACACTGCAGCTCTATACACTTATGTATTGGGCAATGATTAAAAATAGTAAACTTTAATGCCAAGTTCAGGCATTCAGGTAGCCACATGGAAATCTGTTAGACAACTAATCAAACCTTTATGCTGTTCATAAATTCTAATAAAAGTCTCAAACGTGGGGCTACATGTGCCATTTAAAGACCAGCTGAAATAAATATATTGTCACATGACATTTTGATTCAACTGTAGTTTATCCCAGATGACCCTCTGTACTCTATTTTATCTGACCCTTGCATATGCCTGTTACGATAACAGATTTTGCTGGGCGATTGTCTCAAAAATTTATTGCGATAAAAGATAATATTGTTTGAAGACCTTTTTACAATGATTTAATGGAAATTACGTAATAAGACATGCGATTTTCTGCCAAAGATAGATACACTACTTTCAAAAGAACACTTAACACTGGGACTGATACACAAAAATTATAAATAAAACAACCAAAAACAAAAACTAAATAGATTCTCAGTCTCCATTAACAATAAATGTACTTGAATAAAAACTAAACAACATAAAGCCAAAGTAGAAATAAATACTGCATTCAACCAAAAGAGTGCAGATTATGAAGTCTGTATAGTATATTGCCCTTCAGTAATCATTAGATTTAAATAGGGAAGACATCCCACTGCCTGATGCAATAGTTCAAACTGCAGGATTTTTTACCCCGAACGACAATCTTAGGATGTTATTCATTCTGAGATCATCACTTGTGTTGTGTGTTATGGTAGATTGTTGTGCCGCTACGATCTAAATCAAGGATTTGCCCAGACTGGGAGCTGAACGCAGCCTGTTGAATGTGACCGGTAGCCAATCAGAAAGCGCGGATTCTCCTCCTGCTTTCTGAGGGGAAACACGGAGGGAATCCTGAACAACTGACACGGTGCAACCCAAAGTCCAGCAGACATCGGAAACAACATGAATGTTTATTCAACATTTCATGCAAAGAAAATATAAATAACTAGGGGAGGAGTTGGAGCGAAATTTCTACCAGAAAACCCGGTAACTTTTCAGCTGTTCTTCGTTAACGTGACATAAATAGTTCTAATGATTTTCATTCAGTCAGGACTGACACTAGCTACATGCATTGCAGATAGATTGTAGTAAGGAATTGATTAATGCCTGCTTTTAAGATTAGTGAACTGGACTTATTATTTTTTGTCCATTGTTCGATGCAGGTTTGATCGGTTTGATCGAACCGTTATACCGAGGATTTCTGTCAGCTAATGTGTCTCTCAGGTTTTGATAATGGCAAAATCAGCGACCTAAGATCATGCGGTGCGAACTGGGCATTACACTACGAAAATGAGGAAGGGAGGGTCAGTGGAGAGCACCGGAGTGGAGCCTTTTTTCATTCAATGTCATCAACAGTCAGAGAAAATGCAGGAAGAAACGATATAGCCGATAATTACAATGAGGTCGATAGTTTTAATTTATTGTGCGATTAATTGATTTGTTTATCGCGACATGCCTACCCTTGCATGTTTAAAAGAAATATATATTTTAAAAATAGCATGATACATATACCTAGACTCTCACCTAAGAGAAAGAGCAACTTAATGGAACATCCGTTAGAATTTCTCCTAAATGTGACTCAGAAAACAGATTCCACAGCAAAATATAATTTTTTTTTCCGTTCACCTCCAGTTTATAGGAACTGATAAAACTTGCTGACATTGAGATAATTATATCCCACTTCATGGTACCAATATTGTATTTTATAAAATTTTTTATTCAATTATTTAATCAATCATCAGAATAATCAATAGAATACTCAATTACCAAAATAATCATTCATCAACAGCCCTACTGCAAACATGCAGAAATTAGGTTTTGACGGTCAGACCTTCGACTTTAAAGGAGAAGTAAAACATAATATAACCTAAAATCTAATTTTTTTTTAGCTTTAAATCATGTTATGTTGTTCCCTCATCAAAAAAATACCCGGATCGTTGCCCTGGTTCTTTTATGCATGTTTGAGAAATCCTTAAATCTCCTATGTCAACCATTCAGCTGTACAAAACACATTGATGAACCTACCATTTTCTATATGCATTTCCTTCTCTGAGCTGCAGTTCCCAAGCTTCCAAGTGTCCCTCACATCTTCCCCACTCAGCTCCTTCAGACTAGCCAGAACAAATTTGCAAACACCTGGATCTGCTGAGCTCAATAGACCAGTGCGTGACGCTGATAAAACGGTTAATAGAGGAGCCATTTTGTGATAACTTTCTGAAAGTGGTGTTTCTAAAAGAGGAGACGTTTTTAAAGAGACAGAAGCACAATTTTTAGGTAATCATTTTTTTTATACGTAGAGCATTAATAACTGAAGTTACATTGTTACTTCATTACACTTTAAAATGTTTGCTATGTGCCTGGAAAATACATAATACTGCCCCTTTAAAGATGAAAAGTTGTTTAGCTTCAGGTTGTGCCTTCTGACATTATTGCCACAGTGTAAGATCATTTATCTGCTTCTAAAACTTCTGTTATATACAGAAGAGTCTTGTTAACACCGCAGTCTGACCTTTGCTGAAATTGGCACTCGCTCCTCTGTCCAACAGCAGCCTGGCCAGGTTGCAGTTTGCCACACTGACAGCATACATGAGAGGAGTCCATCCAAAGCCCAGCCTGGTTTCCACATCCAGGCCTGTCCAAAACATCAACGTTACAAAAAACTAAAACAAAGAGGAAGGGTGTGTCTCATTTGGGTTAGTCTTACCCTTAGTACAATTTTATGTACCATAAAACAGCTATTTTTTAAATCACATCAGTGAAGCAAGTATGTACCATTGTCCAACAGTTGTTTGACAGTATCTGTGTCTCCCTCACTGATGGCTTTTTTCAGCACAGAGACTTTGTCGCCTGAACCCACCATAGCAGTGGCTAAGTCCTAAGGAAAACACAAAAGCATCTCTGTTACTCTCTCAAGAATTGTTTTAGTTGAACAAGAAATGAACAGGTCTATTGATGAACAATCTCAAAGTGTAGGATGAAAACTTAGAAGGATCAGAGGAACATTTAGCAACAAGTACCAAAACGTCTTTAGTAGGAAGTCCCAAAAGCAAGCCTGCTTTGTTACTACATCCAATATTTGCTTGGCTAGTATATAAACACTAACTGAACTATGCATTCAGTTAGTGTTTACCAGTATATTACACCTTTAATAAGCTTTCACTGTCTCCTATGCCCATAACTGTTACAAATCTCACTGCCATGCTTGTTTAGTTGTCTCTTCTACAGCAGACCTGCTTCTAATGTTAGCATTAGCTCCTGCATGCCGTCAAATGCTGCAGAAGCCTG
Organism: Poeciliopsis gracilis; assembly: GCA_911649635.1. NCBI lineage: Eukaryota > Metazoa > Chordata > Actinopteri > Cyprinodontiformes > Poeciliidae > Poeciliopsis > Poeciliopsis gracilis. The sequence goes on from CAJVRI010001317.1 coordinate 436,000, forward strand.
TTAGTCACCCATTTATCCAGGCAAGGTGTGTTACAGAAAGAAAACACCTAAAACATGAGAACTGGAATTGAGAAACACAGATCTAAGGCTAACATCACATGGTAGGCAAATAAAAACCATATTCAGGTTTTCCATGGCTGCTGGACCAGCTCAATTCCCATCTTTTCACCCAAATAAAAATAAAAGTGGGATTTGTGCCACTTCCTTATCTAGTACTAAATGGGATACGTATTTGATAGTTTTCAAAGTGTCTGTAAGGAAAAACATTGTTGTGATGACAAGCTGTAGGCAGCGTCAAAAAGAGTAGAAGCTTCTTAAAGAGACAGAGGCCTGATTTCAATACGTCAAGCTGCGAAGTCACATTTCGCTTAAGTTGAAGTCAACTGAACATATAGTTATAAGACTGTAAAACATGCTATTTGATTAACTATAATTAATCTCTAATTAATTTGGTTAAATGGTTTAACAGTTCACGTTAATTCACAGATGATACCGTGATTGCAATTTTCAACAAACTTATGGTTTACTAATATCTCAAAAAATTTAAATCAGAAGATTTTGAAAGGCAGTTTAGTGCGCTTTCAAATGGACTCTCTGGACCATTTAACACCTTTTCCTTCTTCCTGCCTAAGGAGACAATACCTACAATTGAGTTGGAGGGGAAGCATCTACTTTTTAAATTTCACTAAAGGAAAAAAAATGTTTTCCACTTTGTGGCTCTTCAAAATAAAATAATCCTCAATGTCTACATTCAAACACAGGGTTAGCCACATAGACTGTAGGTTAGGGTGCCAAGTGCTGTAGTAAACAAACAAACAAAAAAAGCAAGCAGAAAACAATTATCAGCAAACACCTGTAGCTCTAACAGAAACCCCTTTGTCATGTTCTTATTTTAAAAAAACAGTCCCTCAAGCTGATGGACCTCTCTACTATTGATCAAATTCAATGTACAAATAACTCAAAGCTAATCTTTGTAATTTCAGACATAAATTAGTTCACTGATTTTTTCAAGCTGAATAGGCTGTAAACTGATGTTAGAACAGGCTTAAATAATGGCTTCTTTTTTTTTTAAGTCAAACATATTTTTACTCCATTCTGACTGGTCAATATTTTTCAGGTACGTGCAGAGGGGGTTGAGGGAGACAAAAGGGGCATGAGCCCCTGCCCCTTTTATCCTTGATGCCCCTAGTGCCCTTACTGAGTTTTTTTTTTTTTCAAAGAATTTTTTTTTCCAATTTTTTATTTGTTATATTTTAATCTGTGCATCAGGAGGCCTGCTTGAGCCCCTCAGCAATAATATTTAGCTAAATACAATAATTTAGCAAAATAAACTAGTCTGGCTGTCGTCAGTCTAATAATGACTCAGTTTCTGTCTCCATGTTGTTCAGACAATGGGTCCATGCTGAGGAGGAGGAGGGAGGATCTGAACCTCTAACAAGAATATTTTTTATACATTGGTTTGTAAATAAAAATGTAGGTCTGATGTTGACTTCCAAAAACTGTTTTTATTTATACTGTCATAATTGTTCTTGCAATAGTGAGAAAAAACCCGCCTCGCCCCTAAACACAGAAATGCTTCAGCAACAGAGAAACTTCTGACTTTAACTTAATCATTCTGTCAAAAGCCCGGTTCTACAGGCAGTGTGAGTCGGTCCCACCGACAGATAGAAAGAACGTCTGATTTATATCAGACATCCTGATTAAGGCACGATATCAACTGTCACTGCGAGTCGCGATGCACCTCTAAGCCGCTGCTGACTGGATCTGGGCTGGAGGTGAGCGGCTGTCAATAGAAGTTACTGCAGAACCTCAAGTGTTAAAGGAAGATTCGGTCCAGAGCATTTAGAGTTCATAAAATAAACATCCGAGAAAATACTGGAGCAATTATTAGAACCACAGCATAAAGCCAAACATGCCACAATTAAATTTAATTAAAAAGTCCACAAAGTATCAGTGGACTGACATGGGGGATTCCAGGTAGATTCCAGAGATGCACATCGCAGCGGCTCTTCATGCAGGGCCGGTCCAAGGTAAATATGGGGCCTGAGACAGAACCCTCCTGTCCTACTAAGAACTTCAGCATCACTAACATGTTTAAATATCAAAAAGGTGAATCTGTGAGAAGGAGACCAGGTTTATTGGCAGAGTTTAAAATCAATCACTGATTATTCATTGTTTGCTGTGATGTATTTGTGAACAAACCCAATTCAAACACAAAGATTTCGCCATATTGTAGCCAAGGTAATAACAATCAAACTATCAAGATGGTTCCTTAAACTTTTACAAAGTAAACTTCTCTATTAGATCCTAAATGTACATTTTTTTTCTCAGTTGACTCCATTAAATAAAATTTAATAACATTGTCATTCTCTATAAATGATGCTACAGCTTTAGATTTATGGTCTGTGTTACAATTAAACCATTTCTGGGGGCCCCTGAATATCTGAATGGCCCCTGAATGGCCCCTACCAGCAGCAGTCTTATCATTCTAGATCTCAGAGTATATAGTTAACCCCTTTGAGCTTTTATGATATATAAATCAATCTGCAGCCAAGTTGTCCTAGAGGTTAAATAGATATTATTAGGGCTTAATCAGTAAAATGGTAGAAAATTAGCTAATTTCATAACTTCATAACCTTTGACCTTCTCTCCTCTGGGCTGTTTAACAGCTACAGTCTCAGATCAACTCAGCCCTCCAGGACTGTCAGCAGCAGAAACAGAAACTTTATTCCTGTTTGGGAAAACGTATTGCATAAAATATATTACATTTGCTTTGCATTGTCCCCGCATGATGGAAATGGTATAGTAGGATCCAATTAGATTCTTGATTAACGTGGGTTGTTGCTGTGTTGATGTGTATTAAGATCTTGTTCGACGTGTCCTTTTTTAAATGTGAGCTCCTGCCCCTCCAAAGGTCTCTGCACAGCCCTGTTATTTTTTTTATCGTTTGCATCCTCATGATGTTCAGAAATCCAAAAGTTTTATATGATGGTTTTAATTCATGTTACCTTGTGATTTAAATAGAATGGGAGATTCTGCTTTAACGTATTAATTCCCATCAATTGCTTCTTTCAGCCACAGAAGACAAAAACACTGTACTCCTGTTTTCCTGCTTGTAAAAGATAAAAACTTCAAGCGTTTCATTTTTTTTCTCCTGCCTATTTTCATCCTTATTTTTCCCAAAAATAATCCGATAGTCAAGTTTTTATTGCTGACAGATTAGGATTTTCCACACATTTTTCTACATATAGGCTCTTAATTTGTCAATTTTTTTACCGTACTTTCATAAAACCTTCAATCTTAAACCTCTATTGAGACTGAAAACGTATTTGGTTAACATACCTACTAGTGGCAGCTATTTTAAAAAAAAATCTAAATTAAACAAATCAACTACATGATGGCATGGCAACAAGCGCGAAGATGCCCCAGCTGAGCTGTTGAAAACAGTTAGGAAAGTGCAGAATTTGGCGCAGTTTTCTCTGTTCCGGATTCGCATATTTTGGTACTTAAATCGTTTTATTGTAATTTATAATATTTTTAAATGGTCGTTCATAACGACCTTTTCGCTAAAGCATCTTACTGAGATTAGAACAAATACATTTAGAAAATAAAAAGATTTGCTAAGCTAGCTTGAGTTAGTTCCCGGAGCTGCCATTCGAGTTTAGCTTTAAAAAATAACATTAAAAAAACAATGCCGTAATCAAAACTCAAACTTCTTCACGGTAACCTTTATCCCAGAAGTCTTGTTTTCCGAAAAGGAGCCAATGTCCCACTCGTCATTGCTGGCGTCGCTTTCATCTCCAGCCGGGAAGGCGAACTCATTAACGCTTCCCATACTTCCAGCTAACAGCTAGTGGAAGCCAACAGGAGCGAACAGAATGGCGACTGGGAGGAGGGAGGAGGCGGGGTGAATGATAAGTGACGACCTATGTGACAGGTGGACAAGTTAGACCCAGTATTGAAATGACTTACTTTCCCTGCTGAGAAAATACGCCAGTATCCGCTGTGGCTAAAATATAGCTTTAAGCGATATTTTTGCTATCTTAAATAAGAAGAAAATGTACCTTTCTTTCAAACAGCTTACTGGCAGTGTTCAGTAACAGCGCTACGTTACTCCATGCTTCATAAAACTCTCTCCAGCAATTTCTCTATCTTCTCTTTAAAACTACTTTAAATTGGAAGAACAGTGTGGTGCACTATTTTCAGTTCAAAAATAGGTTTTACACAGGATTAAAATTACATGCTAAATTACATAGTATGTAGTTTAGCATATATAATTTTTACCCCAAAAGTTTAAACCTTTGGGGTCAAAAGTTTAAACTTTTTTGGAAAGAAAAAATAAAGAAAGGAAATCAATTTCTTGCTATTGAAGTCAAAAGTTTAAACTTTGAATATATGTTTTTGTTTTAAAACTGTTTGGGGACAGCCACACATCTTATTGTAATGATACAGCATAACTTCAACACAGTTTTACTCCAGGAAAAATTAAAGGTAATTGTACAAGAAATTGCTCAAGTAAGATTTAAAGAGTAATGTTATAATAAAAATGTTCTGTGCAAAGCCTGGTATTTTGAAGACTAAAATGTAAAAAACTAACATGAATAAATAACATAATTACAAAATAACACATCTTAGGTAGAAGCCCATTTCCATTTTTCTTCCCAACTACTTATGAAACTAATACTTATAGGAGGTAATTGCATCATGTTTTATAAATATGGAATCGAGAGGGAGCAACTAAAGTGAGAAAAGAAAAGGATCTGAAACTGAAGTGATCAAATAAGTTTTTCTAATGTATTCCTGGGTGGTTGTTAGTATTGCTGCTGAGCATCCTGCAGGTGTTTCTGCTCTCTGATGATTTTCAGGAGCACAGGTCGCCCTTCAGAGTAGATACAGAGATTGAAGATGGAGAAATAAATAAAGCGAGGAAACTGAAAGCCTTACCTAGTTATTTGCTTGTGTCTCAAGCTGCGTTTAATCCGTGTTAAAACAGACCAAACCAGACCAGCACCCTGACACACGCCGTCCAGAAGGGGTCGCTCTTTCCTCTGGGCAAGGCATGCGCACTGGTTTTGTTCAGCAAATATGGTAAATAACCCGTAGCAGAAGTCCATGTTTTTTCTCTCTCTTAAACACAAAAATGTATTTTTTTTTTCTTTTCTTTCAATGTAATCATGTTTACATGCACCTTTAGAAAACTAAATAAGAGTCAAAACTCTGTAAACTTAACATGATAAGTATAAGAGTGCAGTATAATATGAAATGTTTTGACTGCGCACTCAGACTCAAATCATTTTTATCATGATCTGTGTTTGTTTTACTTCAAGCAAAATTTAAAGAGTTCTGTATTTCATGTGGACAAATTTTGCATAAATCTCTTTTTTCTTCAATGTGTCAGAGTTTATTATGATCACATTGACAAAAAGGGTAGTGACTACTATATACTACTATCTGTGGTCCTATTTGTATCTGTAATCTGAAGCACATTCTGCACTCTTAATCACAAACTTGTTGTTGATTTTAACTTTTACATATATATTATATGTCTGTCATTTAAAGAGACAGGATGGCATCTGCAGCTCTGTAGTCCATCTGTTTTCCTTCAGACATGAACCAGCAGAGAGAAACAAACCCCTTGCTGACATGAGCTTCAAGGATTTTCACAAAACTAAAAAAAAAGTTCCTGAAAGATATGATTGGGTACTATTATTATGTTGATAGGAGTTAGACCACTTTATCTCTGTTCCCTTCAGGAATGCCTTGAGGTTATGATCCTCCCTCTCCTGATGATGATGATAATAATAATAATAATAATAATAATAATAATAATAATAATAATAATAATAATAATAATAATAATAATAATAATAATAAAGAGATTCAGATTTGTTTGAATGTCCCAGAACTGTTTCTGATGTCTTTTTTGTGAGTCATAGACAAGCACCAAAGTGTACTGCAGTATAAAACCCCAGGTGGGTCAGCATTCATTAGCAGTTCAGCGCAGAAGTCATTTTATAAAGCTGTTATTGCAATTCGGTATTGAAAATAACAATATCTCGAGGCTTAAATTTTAAGTTGTCAGTTCATCAGCTGGTTTTCCCACCTATTCTTCTTGTTGCCACAATATGCAACCCGAGGCTCTGTGCGTGGAAATGACGTCCCAACGCAAGTTCAGGCGAGTCAGCCAATAAAATATGGACTGTCACTGCATTGTCCCGCAGAGCCAACAGGAGAAAGGGAAAGAGTTTAGGAAGCGGACAGAGCAGAGACAGAAGACTCACACGCGCTCTGTGTAGGGACTGAGGGGGGAAATAACGCGGCTGCAGCACACTTTAAGCCCCAGCACAGAGGGGAGGACAAAATCACACACCCCTCCTGTCTGAATTTCCTCGGGAGCTGCGTGGGGGACACACACTAATGTGATCGAGGCTCAGGGACGCTCAGGTGCAGAGAAACCAAACTGGCGGGGCTCTAAGGATGCAGAAGTCACCGGTGGAAGATGCAAACTTCTTCTCTAGATTTGTCTTTTGGTAAGCGACGGCTCTGCTTCATTCTTGTTGCGGCGGCGATCAGCGGGATTCCTCACTTTCACTCACTTTAAATTCAGAAACGGCCTTGGCTTTGATGTGACTTTATCAAATGGGAAGCGGGATTATGTCAGTGACTGCGTAAAGTGTCTTTCTGCAAATAGGATTTTCACGGCTGTTAAATGAAGTTGTGCGTAATTCGAGCTGCGCTCCGATGAGCGGGCAGGTGATTCTGGGCTGCATCTTTGGGAATGTAAACCCCATAAAACTGAAATGAAACTGGACTCAAAATGAAGAAGACAAATCTGAGAAAGCAGGCCTCTGATAAAAGTAGCAACAAACAAAAACAAAACCCTTGAAAACAAAAGGTTTGGGGAAGTCATCTTTTCAGACCTGATGTGTTTTACACTTGACAATAATATTTGTGTGTTAGCAATTTGTCCCCCCCCCTTTGGACCAAAAACAATTGACTATAGTTTGGCAATATGAACTACAGGAATGAGGGATTAGAAATAAGGAAGCAGAATTCAGCATTTGACAGTACCTCTAAATAGTCCTTTCTTGAATCTTTTCACAGCAAGTCAAGCCAAACACCTGACACTGAACCTACCATCAGTGTAGGTTCCTTTAGCAAAGCAAATGGCCTTTCTCATTACAACCAAGCATAGTTTAAACATCCCTGCTTCTTTTTCCGACCAGAGCTTTCAGCTTTTTGTGTCTCCTTCCTTAGATTGGAGAAAGCCTGACATCCACTCCAAAACTTCTTGGACAATTTAAACACATATTTGTTTCTGATTTTGCAAACAGCTTTCATGTGTGTTGAGCAATGTCTTTGATCTCCTTTTATAGCTTCAAACAAATGATAGTCAACTCTGTGGTTCCCCCTTCCCAGGTGGATATCCCCTCTACTGAGGAAAGGTTTTACTAAGAAGTTGGAGCTGTCTGACGTCTACAAGGCTCCTTCGTTTGACCTGGCAGACACCCTCTCTGAGAGACTTGAAAGGTCTGTGCATCACAATATTTTAATTCACACTTACTTTTTTCATGTTGCCTTAGAACAGCCATAAAATGTCATTTATTTTGGAGATTTTATGTGATAGATCAATGCAATGTAGCTGAACATTAAATGAAAGGAAAGAGTAGCAAACCCCCCCCCAAAAAAACAAAAGAAAAACTCCATCAGGTCCTGGTTAGAGTCCCAGGTATAAAACTTGTGGAGGAAGATGCTCTGGACAACAGTGCAGTGGACTCTTCATTTTTTTTTTTTCCCAGAGCCATTTATGGTACAACTTGATGCAACTTCATGCTGTTGGGAAGCTTTTCTTCAGATGAATGGAGCAATATTCCAAACAATCTTGAAAGAAAACATATTAGAGGCTGCAGAAGGCTTGAGATTAGTGTTTCAAGATGTGTGAAACTCCAGTCCTTAAATGACTGACATGCATTAGAATGTAGTTAAATTCTAGTGTTCTGCTAAAGACTTTTGTGTCATTCACACTGAGTCACAGCTGAGTCACATCTAAAAGTGGCAGGACCCCGACCCCAGGAGACTGGAATTTGACACCTGTGGTAGATCTAAGCATATTTGTGAAATAGAAATGATTATCTCAAAGTCCAGACCTGACCTGAAAGTCTGTGGAAAGATTTATAAACTGTTATTCACAGATTCTCTCCATCCAATCTGTCTGAAGTTTTACTGAGAAAAATGGCTAAAAATTCCGATCTCTAGATAAAGCTAGAGTTTTTTTTTTTTTTTTTAACTCAAAAGACTTAAATCTGTGATTTATCAGGTTGTAGAAAGTACTGATTCAGGTTAGTTGATTACATCTGCACACCACATATTTAAAATTTGTATTTGTTCCAAAAAAAAGAAAATTTCATCTTTTACTTTTTACTTCAAAATCATACACTACATTGTATTGGTTTATCATATAAAATCCCCCAAAATACACTAATGTTTGGAGTTGTAATGTTTTGAAGAGGGAAAATATTGATAATATTAATACTTTTCCAATAAACATTATCCTCACAAGTTACATTAAAAGCTACACTTAACTAGATTCAGACAACTACATATTAAAGGGTTGTGATATAAAGGTGAACATGTAAAAAAAAAATGGTTATGGTGCGCTTACCAAGACAGCCTCAAAGCACAGAAACTCAGTTCAGTCAGAACAACAGAAAGCATTACTTAATTTCCTGTTTTAACAAATGGGAATACCACTTCAACAAGTTCACCAAACTTAAATTATTATAATAATTTGAATAGTTTTCAAATTACAGCATTCATAAATCATACACAAGAGTGTGGAGCATATATTGCTTTTTTTTTCTATTAGAAATATTAAAGAGTGGCTGACTAAAAATCCATCAGACAATTAAAAAGACCCTCCAAAAAAAAAAAAAAAAAAAAATAAAAAAAAGCCAGAAAAGTTGACATTACACTATTATGTCATGCAGTGAAAAGTAAAAACCTTACACAACTGATCAAATTTATGCTTTGAAACAACTCTGGCTGCGGTTTTCTGTCTTTACTCTGGTTATGTCCCGAACTGCGCTGTCCTATTTCCAGTTGTTTAAAACTCCGTGAGCAAAAATCCCAAGCCACATTTATTGTTTATCATTCACATTTATAAAAAAAACTTTCAGAATACTTAAATATATAATTTTTTTATATTTAATGTGTAAAATGTTCCTGTCTTTAGTAACAGATTGCTAAAATAAACAACTCACATTGAGAGCAAAAAAAAACACACACAAAAAAAACACCTTGATGTGTTGATGCGAGCAGCAACTGGATTTCCAAAACTGTTATCAGCATTTATTGCTCTGAATTTATTGCCCTGTGGTACAAGAATGGCTTTATTACACTAAACAAAAACTCTACAGGAATTTGTCAGAGTCTAGTTATCACCCTCAACTGTCTAACATACATCTGTAGCAAAAGACAAGAGGAAACCCAAGTCTGTTTGAAGACCAACCGTGTCTCTTAGACAATACACACATATCTACTGCAAGCTGAATGTAAAGAAGTGAGTTTCACTGAGGACGAGTTGGGTTAGAGGCTGAAATTTCCACATTTGTCTTAAAAGTTGTGCATCTGACCTTTCCATGTGTTTACAGTAGCTGGCCACATGCCATCCTCTCTTCTGAACACATAAAATATGGGCTGGCATTTGAAACTGAGTTAGACACAAACCAAACCTGTGTATGCCAACAAACAGCGAAGCAGTGGGAGGAAGCTTTATTGATCTCATACTCTGGTCCTTTTCCTTCTTACTCACCATTTCTCTTTCTTTTTTCAGTTTTATTTTTTTATTCTTGCAAAATATCAGACGTTAATTTATATTATACCTCAATGACAGGTTTCACTTAGCATCAGGTGTTGGAACTATAAATGGACGAGGATTTTTTTTTTTAATGTTTTACTTGCATGTTTTTTCTTTTGTCCAACGGTTCCAGATTGACTTCAAAGGATAATAACAAAAAAACAAACAAACAAACAAACAAAAAAAAAACAATTTTGGAAGAGATTTTTTTCCATTTTAGAATGAACAGATTTAGTTTTCGGTGTTAAACAGCCGCAGTGTCACACATTGACCTTGGACTTGCTGGTCTCCCAGGGGCTCTTATCACCTGAGTGATGCCAACAGACCGGTTAATACAGATGGGTGTTTAAAAAGTCAATCTTAACAAATGTCAGTGTGCCCACAGGGTGATGAATGAGCATTGGTTGCTTTGTTTTTTTTTTTTTTTGTTTCAGTCTTCTCGATCGGCAAACATTGAGGACTCCTGGAATGTGTATTTAACCTCCTTAAAAGTGTGCTTTTTACTATCAGCCACTCCATCATTTTTGTTTCGCTCAAGTTTTCAAGCTCAGGTAAATCATTTGTGGAATGATTTATCTGAACAGGAACTACAATATAGTAAAAGAAATTAAATAGATCCAATGTGTCCAATAACAAGCTGGTTAGAATCATTCCAGAGAATCACAAGGATTTCTCTGCATCTTTGCTCTTACAATTACACAACAAAAACAATACATTTATTACTGACAGAAATTCAAACAATCTTTATATAATGACAATAAAAAACAGCTTTCTGTCTGGACTGGAAGCAGTCCAATCAATTTTATCGTAGCTTGCATTTAAATTAGAGATATAAGTTGCCATGTCTCTCCTGACCCATCTTCTCCTAAGAGAAATTAAAGCTGCAGTTTGTAACTTTTATAAAATATATATATAACATATTTTTTAAAACTGTCTTTAAGTTGTGAAAGTATGGCATGAGAGACAATCTGTGAAAAATGTATTTCCTCTGCCTTCTGCTACTGCTATCTAGAAACAACCAATCAGAGGCAGGAGGCGGGTTTTAGTGCTGTCAATCACAATGTCATGTGGCTGCTCATTTTCTCTGTCCCTCTGTCTTTGCTATGCTGCAGCTAGCATAGCCTGTTATGAACGCTCAGTCTTGCTAGCATAGATACCAATCAGTGTTGTATAGTAACGAAGTAAAAATACTTCACTACTTTACTTAAGTATATTTTGGAGTACTTCATACATTCCTCGAGTATGAAAATTTTTGATAACTTTCACTTTTACTTCACTACATTTCCGAACTTAATTGGATACTTTTACTCCGATACATTTTCAATGTGTGGTTTAGTTACTCGTTACAAAAAAGCGAGAGAGAAACGCAAATGTTTTGATCCCACCTACTGATTGGCTGCAACAAAGCCTGCTTGCCTGGGCTTGTTCATCACCACCAATAGGATGCACAGTTTTCTCACCTCCCCACTACGTCAGAAAGTCCAGCAAACAGTCTGATTGGTTAGTGCTCCGTATGTGTAGGTTTGTGCCGTTTGTGCAGCTTTGGTTTCCGAGATATTAAAATGATTTTTTAGGCCGTCCAGAGTTCACCCAAAACAAACCAAAGTGGGCTGGTTCGTTAGTGCAGGTTTGTGCCGTTAAAACAAACGCAGCAAAGTTGTTTTCAATTTGGATTTTGGCTATTCCAATATCCGGTGTGAGCGGTGTCTAGCTCGAGGTTGATCCGATTCATGAACGTTAATTTCGGCCAGCCGTTCTCTCGGTCTCCCCTTCCTCAAGGTGTCGGAGCTTCACTCAGGGAGAGTCAACAAATTTTACATCCAAACTCTCCTGAGAAACTAATGGATATAGATTTCTTGCCTTGTGACCAACTGACACAAAATAAAATATTGAGTATGAAGTAGTCATACTCAATATTTTCAGTAATTGTAATCTTAAAAAGTATATATTTTGGATGGCCTAAAAAATAATTTTTAATATCTCGGAAACCAAACCTGCACAAACGGAGCACTAACCAATCAGACTATTTGCTGGATATTTTGATGTAGGTGGGGTGTCAGCTTCACGGAGGTCTGTTTCGCTTCTCCCATTAAACATCAAGTTAATAAAACAGCTCTCCCTCTTCAGATGCCAAATAAGCTGCATTTCCCTCCCAATTCTTTTTTTCTTTTGCATAATGACCAGTTGTGTGCACCTATAGTTTGTGAAGTAGAGTAATCGTAACGGCTTTTTTTCTTCATGTTTTCTGTACTGACTATATATTTTTCTCATTTTCAGCACTGACCTTACTGAAAGGGAAAACTTAAGGCTTATAGAAACTTTGTATTTTCTGTCCTGGAGGGTATACTAAGAAGCTGGTTCAGTTGTAAAGCAGGTTAAGTTAACCTTGTGGTTTAGGTAAAGCACCTAATTTTCTTAACTAAATGATGCCTGCAGGTTTATCTATTAGCAGGTTTCATTTTGCCTGCACTTGGTTGTGTACATTATTTTAAGTGTATTTGACAAGTTTACCAAAATATAAAAAATGTCATTCAAACTGCATTTGCCTTGTTTTACTTTTTACTTGTACTTTTCATTACATTACTTGAGTACATCATTTTTACAGTACTTTCCATACTTAAGTACAAGACATTTCAGATACTTTAATACTTTAACTCAAGTAACATTTCAATCAGTGACTTTTACTTTTACCAAAGTCATATTTTGGAGCGGTACCTATACTTTTACTTGACTCCGAGATTTCAGTACTTTATACAACACTGAAACCAATGATGGCAGATAAATGGTTTTTCTCTAACTAAAAGTTGTTTCTCCACCATTAACACAACAGTGAGTGAGGTTGATTGACAGCACTAAGACCCTCCTCCTACTTCTGATTGGTTATTTCGGCTGGAATGTTGCATTACTTTAGCCAGCAATAGTAATTCAGGGAGGAGGTGGAGGAGTTTAATTGTTTTCACAGATTATCTATCTCATAACAAACTGGCATGACATAGTGACAGCTTTAACAAATATGGAGAAAACATATTTTATTAAAGTTATATACTGCAGCTTGAATGAAATACAACAACATAGCATTTTTTGAGAAGTCTGGATTGCTTCATGTACATTTTGCATGTTGCCTATGGCTGTTCCTCCTGGGGAGAGACATTTCAGTAATCTAAAATTAATTTAAAAAAAAGTTAAGCAGCCTATTTGCATACACCATGCAAACTGCTGCATGTAAAGTCCACTAGCAGTAAACATTGTGCTAGTATCAAAGAAAGCAAGGCATTTGCCAGCTTTTAAAATTTGGGTCAAATAGACTCAAGAAATTGTAACACCAGAGGGGCCCCAATTTATTTTTTTGTCATGGGACCCAAAATTCCTGGCAGCGCCCATAAACCACACTCTTTGTAATTTAGTTATTTTTCTTATGTATCCAGATATTTTAAAAGAATGTGGACCATTCAAGATTCCAAAATGATCACAGTGCAAACACAAGTGTACAAAAGTCAAAACAAATGAAAAGATCACATTATTTAAGAAACAAGGATGAAGCAGCCATCTTCAGGCTAATTCAACAGGTAATGCTATTTGTTCTTAGCTTCAGTTCCTTCATGTTTTATTTATTGCTCCTTTAAGGTCAAACTACAGCAATTCAATCAGGTTGCGGGCTCTGCCATTTGCAGGATGTCTGTCTCATTTCTCAGCTGCTCTGTTCTAAATTTACTGCCATGGTTGAGAAAATTGTCCTGATCCATGACTTTATGTTTGCCAAGAGTTACTAGTGCTGTGATCAGACATCCTCGTGTTCGACTCGAGAACAGAACACTTTGGTATACAGAGGAGTTCATGGTTGCCTATCGCTTCAACAAGCCCAAACCATCACTGTCACATCACCTTGCTTGGCAGCTGGTATGTTGTGTTATGTTTCAGTAAACATTGCGATGTATTATGCCCTCTATAGCCTCATCTGTTCAAAACAAAAATAAATCTGAAGTTTGATGCCTTTTCAGACCCAGGTTAGGATTACGTCCACAATGTGTGGAACTAAATGTCGTAATATTAGATCCTGCTGAAAAAGCTATTCAAATGAAAATTAAAGTTTCACTGTAGCCTTTTTTTAAATTATTTTATCTCTTAATTATTTTCTTTTCCACTTATGTATCCATGACCAGAATGACATTAGATTATGAAGGGCTGGAGAGTGTTTCTGATCTGCCAATTTAGAGAGAGATTGTTGTGTCATCTGTGGGAGTCATAATGTATATTGTTGTCCTATCTACTTACACAGATTATACAGTTTTTTTTTAACAATATGTGACATCCGCTTAGAAAGTTTTTTGATCTAAATGTGTTTCCACTGAGTGAAATTGCAATAAAACAATGTTTTTATTTTATTTCTAAAAAATTGCAGAATTATGTTTTACTATGGCCAGGAATTTGGCATAATTTTCCCTTTTATCATACAAAAGTTCAGCGCGGAACCTTTGAAAAAGTGCGTTTCTGGAACACTTGTAAATCTGAGACACAACATCCACACACCACAGCATTGGATGACATGTCCTAGTGGGTGTTCACTTTTGTTTAAAAACAAATAACAATCTGATTGCAAGAGACTGTCGTTGTGTTCAAGTTGTGTTAGTTAGCCCATCAGCAAAGCTACTCAAGCCTAAAATAGCATCTCAATGATAAACATGTAGCAGCAGCATAGTTCCATGAGTGATCAGGAGTTCCTGAATCACTGGAAAGCTGAATGGATAAAACAGCAATTTGCATCATTCTGACAGCTTAGTAGCTTATAACATTAAAAGCAATAAATATCTTTGTTGTTGACCTCTTACAACTTTTTATTCAATAATTTATCAATAATTCCAATACGCAAAAAGCGTATTTGAAATCAAAATACTGCTTTTTTGGTCATTATATAGTTTCCAATTAAAATGTGATTAATTATTTACAGAACCTGCAATTACCTCTATTAAACATTTTAATTTAATTCTACCACATATTTTTTACCATATTGTCCAATTTTCTTTCTAAACAAATTTGCTTACTTGTGATGCACTAGAAGGCCAATATCATCAAGCAACAACCAGTAGTCGATCTTGTTGAACAAATTCCTAAACATGTTTCTTTTTTTTTTTTTTTCACAAAAGTAGTAGTAAGCAAATAGCAACAGGAGACAAACTTTGTTGCTATATGTCTGGTAGGTATATTGTTCTACTGCTGTTTAACTGTGCTGTAACTCTGCCCATCCTGCAGGGAATGGGACAAAGAGGTGGTGCTGGCCAAGGGCAGGCCCAAGCTGCTGAAAGCACTGGCGCGATGCTTCTTCCTCCCGTTCGCTTTCTTCGGTGTCCTCCTCTATTTCGGGGTGAGTTTTGTTTGTCTGTAGATGTTTCTTATCGCCCATGGTAAATACTGTGCAAACTCTGTTCCTTAAAAATGCTGCAAATTTAAAATGTGACAAGTACCAGATCATCTAGCTCTTGGTTTTTATTGTACTTGAAAAAACAAATACAATAAACCCTAAAGTGTTTTGATGCTTATTGCCTCTACCAGCTTCTACAATTTATGATCCAGTGAAGGGGGGGGAGGGCTGTTAGGTTTTTTTTTTCCAACATGGTGTTTTTTTCTACCTGCAAGGGGTATGTACCACTCTGGTCTCATCAGGAGTGAACTCAATGGATTTACAACCTATTGTTTCTGAATTAACACACAGTGCAAACTGGAGAAAACATTTTAAAGCATGCTAAGTTTTCAAGGAAATTATTTTTATGTTAATACTTTTTATATAATATATATTTAACCTTTTTCACCAACCCAGATTTTGTTTTGTGTCCCCAAAACATTAGTACATTAGTGGAATTCTCCAATGTTACTGATTCATTGTAGTTATTACATATTTTCTGGCTTTGCAGCAGCTTTAAGATATTTAAACTTTTCTGCAACTGTTTGTAGACCATTGGGGTCACGTTGTGTTGAAGTTTGAATAATTATCCTTTTTTAGGTGAACTATCCGTGTGTGATTGTGTGTGTGTGGATGTGTGTGTGCTCTTTTCTCCATTGTATGTTTCATAAGACGATCTTTAAATATCAGTTCATTCAAATATATGATTAAGCCAATTTCAATTTTTTTTTGAGAACAATATTTTTGTTTGTGGCATTATGCCATCAGACCTACAGTTACCTAAAAAATTGTAATGAATAGGTCATGAACAATAGCACCTAAAATTGCTAACATTTAAAGTCCATATGACACATTCCTTATATGCTATGTTGCCAACTTTCACTGAAAATAAAGCAAATTATTCTCTTGAGACTGAAATTCTTACCCTTTCTGCTTTGCATAATACCTGCTGTGACATTTTTCAAGTCTAACCACACGACCTTAGTTTAGGTCTGAATTTTGACTGGGTAAGGCTGTTAACCAAAAATGTGTAAAAGCTATGGGATATGATTGATTTAGTTGGTACAGCCCTTTTACTTAAAAAAGAGCTGTACCAACATATTTACATATTTCTTAAAACTGTCAACATGGCATTACAGTATGTAATAAGACAGATAATCTGTGAAAAGATCAAGCTCCTTCACCTCCTCCCTGAGCTGCTATTGCTGTTTGAAGAAATGCGCTGCTGTCAACCAAAAACAATCAGCTGATTGTTTTTGACACTCCAGGAGGAGTGTCTTAGTGCTGTCAATCAACCTCATGTACTCGCTGCTACATGTGCTGATGGCAGAGAAGTAACTTAGCATTGCAGAAAAACCATTTATCTGTTGCCATCAGTGGCCATGCTTATTACCCTTAGCATTCATGACAGGTTGTGATTGACAGAAGGGTGATTGACAGTGCTAAGCCCCGCCTCTTGGCTCTGATTGGTTGTTTCTAGATTGCTTTGGAGCACTGCGAGAAGGCAGAGCAACTAAATTTTTAGACATATTAGCTGTTTCATAACATAGCGTCAATGACTTTGTTTTCTTTTTTAATTATAAAAGTTATATACTACAGCTTTAACTGCCTAGCAGTTAAAATATGTATATTTCCTCCAACTGCAGATTTTCAGTTAAAATAAATTGATCAAACTTTGTGTCACCCCACTGTGGCTCCACTACTGGGAACTTGTTGGTTTTGGGTCAAGCTTGTTGCCCCCCAGACAAAACCAATAACTCTACAGTGGAGCAACGTCTGAAGATGACAGGCATGTTGGGCTGCAGTGTCATTGTCCCAGATATATGAGGGGGCCAGGGCAGCAGCTACTCGGTGACTTTGAACAGTGGGAGTTGGTTGTCTTGACAACAGGAACTTGTTAGATCCACAGAGGACACTGTGGGAATAAAGTTGTTCTGAAAGGAGTAAATTCAAGTCAACACATTTGTCCTCAGTTATTCTGTAGACAAATTAATGGTTGATCCTGGGGTCTGAGTGGATTATGAGTCATCTTTTTTTAACTGGTGACATTCAGATACTCTTTTTTTAATGAGTGAAGACAGCTTCAGTAGCATCACAAAGAAAAAAGGGTAAGTAAGTTTTCTTATTTTGTATCTATAATTATTTAAAAAGTTCCATAAAAAAAGAATCCTTCATGTAATTTCTTGCATATTTTATTGCAAATGATGTTACACCTTAAGGCATTGCCAAATACAGTTGTCTCTTGTTAAAGGATTATATTTTTAAAAAGTTAATTTACACATTATATAGATTAATTACACACAGACTGCTGTTTTTAAGCATTTGTTATGTTAATTATGATGGGGGTTTTTTGCTAACACCAAATAAAAACACATTTAAAATTAGAATATTACATCAAACCAATAAAAACATTTGAATATGTAAATAAGGGCTTCATGAACAACACGTTGAATGCAGATTGCTGTTTTCAAAATGTGTTTTTAATCTGACGAACAAGCCTCATGTGAGTGCTTCTGCAAATCTACAGAGATGTAGTTGTAGGTATGCTAACTCTTTATGCATTGGTGTGTGGCCTTACCTTCAGACAAAAAGTCAAGCAATTTTATTCATGTTGCACATTTTCAACAGTAAGGCAATTCAAAATGCATTACATGACTAGGAGTAAAATACATCAACAAACAAGCAAAAATCATTACGGTGCAAAATAAGGGAAAAATGATAACAGGTTGAAAAACAGGATCTTTATGATGTTTCAGTTATGAATGAAGGCAGCTCAAAGCAAATAGGGTTTTAGCCCTGATTTAAAGTAACTCAGTACTTCAGCAGCTTTACACTTTTCTGGAAGTTTGTTACAGCTTAGTGGTTGATGAAAACTGAATACTGTTTTTCAATGTTAGGTTTTAATTTTGGGGATGCAAAGTAGACTGTAACAGGTAGACCTGAGAGGTCTTGAAGAATGACACAACAGCAGGTCTTTAATGTATTCTGGTGCTAACCCATCCGGTTTAAAGTGCTAAACCATAGACTTTAAAATAAAATATTTTAAATAAAATATTTTAAAGTCTATGCACTAAACTACTGGGAGCCAGTGGAAAGACTTTAGAACTGGGTGATGTGCTATATCTTCTTGGTTTTAGTGAGAACGCCAGCAGCAGCGTTCTGGATCAGCTGCACTGCAGCTTGATTTTTTAGCCAGACCTGTTACATTGATCAATGCAACTAAAGATAAACGCATTGATGAGATTTTCAAGATCTTGTTGGGACATTAGACTTTTAATCGTACAAATGTTCTTCAGGTAAAAGAAGACTGACTTTGTAACTGTCTTTATGTGGCTCTGTATGTTCAGGTCAGAGTTCTTCATTACTCTCAGATTTCAGCCTGATACCTGCAGTAATAGATGATGCTGAAACATCCACACATTTATCTGTTCTAAGCATCTGTTCAGTGCTGTGAAGGGGTTAGAGTCACTTGATAACATCGTAATGTAGAGCTGTATATCATCTGCGTAACTAATATTTTTTTTTAATAATTTAAACTATTGGGAGCATGTAGATATTAAATAGGAGGGGAACCATTATGGACCTTTGGGATACCCCACATGTGACATTTGACCTACTAATTCAAGAAAGTCCATGTTCTTTTGGTAAGATTTGGGCCAGTTAAGTTCTGTACCAGAGAGTCCAACCCAGTTGTCCAGTTTCTGATAATGGCCAACCAGCTTTTCACAGGGATTTTATTCATATTTTTATCATACATTTTGGATACATATAGCGCTCCAAATCTTTTAGGATGAAAGGCCTTCTAGGCCTAATCTTTTGCTCTGTCTACAAATTCTCTGCCATATTCATGTCAGGACTCTGACTGGATCACTCCAAACTGTTAATAAAAGCTGAGGTGTGGAAAAATCTTTTGGTAAAAATAAAAAAGAGTTGATTGTCAAATTAAACTGGTGGTATTGAATGTACGTTTCGCTGCAGCCTCTAACACTCTGAATGGAAACACTGGAGATGACAGAAAATGTAAAACCATGGGCAGACTTTGTGACTTGAGTGTATCCTTCAACCTTGATATTAATCAATAATTAATCTCAAGCATCAGATCAAGGATTTCTATTTCACTCTGGTATGTTTGAGGCAAAATAAGCAACAGTAACCTGTTGATGTGTCGATGTGTCATCTTTCCTTTGCAGGAAGCATCCAAGACTGTGCAGCCTCAACTTTCAGGTCGCATTATTGCTTCTTTTGACCCCTTACATGCTCCGGAGCGAAGTCAGGGGTACTACCTGGCCTTGGGGCTCGGCCTCCTCTTCACCGCTCGCTTCATCCTGCTGCAACCTGCCCTCTACGGCCTGCATCACCTCGGCATGCAGATTCGCATTGCCCTCTTCAGCCTCATATACAAAAAGGTATGAGAAGGAGATTCCAGTAATCCTTCAGTGTGACGAACTTTCCTTCCAAATTCATTTATGATCATTGAATTTCAACTAGCCCCCAATTTTTACTTTTTTCAGACACTCAAGCTGTCCAGTAGGGTGTTGGATAAGATCAGCACCGGGCAGCTCGTCAGTCTCATGTCTGCCCACCTCAACAAGCTGGATGAGGTAGGAGAAAAGAAGGCTGCACTTGAAATAGAAACCAGTGAAACATCCTCTTGTCTTAGAGTTTGGATCATTGCTTACTGTATTTAAATCCAGCCTAAATGTAAAAGTTGACAACAGGTCAACAAGCGTCGTCTTTATTATGACACCCAGCTGTTGTCTGTTTTCTGAGAATGTGAGGACACAACACCGAGTCAATCATGTAAGCGACTTAACAGGTTGGAAAATAAATGCGAGGCTATGCTAAATAGCTGAAGGGTATGAACAAGTGTGTGTGCTGTGACCTGTGTTGTTGGGATGTCACCCGGATGTTGAATGTAGAAACACTCTGTAATCTTCTTCAGGGCAATTATCACTTAGCTTATATATGGCCAGCCTAAAAAAAGGTGCCGACCAAGTTACTTGGCATGTGTGTGTGAGGGTGTATGGTGGGGGGCCTGATTAATAAAAGGAGGAAACTTATAAGTAAATGGATAACAGAGCGCCCCATGAACTGAGAACTGGGTGCTTCGCCTGTACAGGTGAGATTCAGCAGAAAGGAACTGATGAAAGTGGATTCTTGAAATGTGAGTTTCTTGAAATGTTTACTGCGCTGCTTTTGTTGCTTTTTTCATTGTGAGTAGTCATGCATCACACATACAGTCCTGCAGGCACTTCTAAAATCATTGGATACATTTCAGCCTGGAATTCATTTTTTAAAATGGGAGGAGTGATTTCCTCCTTGCATGTTTCACATAGGGGTGTGGCTTACAAGCTTGACTGCTACTGTCTCAAGATCAGCTCTAATTTATTGTCTTCTTCTGCCTTCCTGGCTGTCATTTTAGCTTCTCTCCCTTTTTTGTCTCTCAAAGGGCTTAAAGGGAGAACGTCATTATTTGTAGGAATGGAAAAATATTCAGTAAAAAAATGGTTCCACTTGAAAGAGTGACTCCAGATAAATTCCTAAATAGTTAAATTCATCAGAGATAATCTGAATACAACGCTGTAATTTGTTGCGGTTTTCTCCAACTCTTTGGTTGCATCTTTAATCCCTCTTGCTTCTGTTTCTTCTTTCTCCTTCATCTGTAGCTGAGTTTTTTTAGAAGCTCTTTGTTTCTATGGAGGACTGATGATGCCAAAACAAGCAGTGAAAACAGAAAAATAAAAGGCTAAATGAAATGCCATATCCAAAAAAAATTAAAATAGAAGTGTTCCCAACTTAGAGCTCAGATCTTGATGTTAAAATAAAATAAAATAGAAATAAATCTTCCTCCCACAGTTCAAAAACACGAGTGTCAGGAAAAATGGTCTCTCTAAATTCTCCCTAGGTTTGAGTGTGAGTGCATGGTTGTTTGTCCTGTCTGTCTCTGTGACAGATTGGCAACCTGTCCATGGTGACCCCGCAGCTAACCCAAAACGTTCGCTGGAGATAGGCACCAGAACTCCTTCTGACCTCACTGGGGACAAGAGTGCACAGAAGATGGATGGATGGATGGATAGATATAAACCTGACTCTGACTTCTCCTCCCCCTTTAAATCTTATTAAAAGCCAGAAGGAATGGACAAAACAGAACTTGAGAAAAAAAAAGAGTAAAGTTTATTATTTCTCAAAAATGAGAAATAATATTGTAAAAGTTTCTTTTGGCCAAGTTGTGGTTTCTAAATGACTCAACCATCTTCACTGCATTAAACAAGTCTCACCAAAAATATTTCAGGCATAGAGAATCTAAATAAAAATAATTAGTTAATGCTTATTGCAGTCCATTCAGTTCTTCTCAATATGTATATAACATATACTCATACTGTCACATCGATAGATTAGCTCTGTATTGTGCTGCTTCACTTTGATTAGTGTAAATAAAATGAAAGCATCAAAACAACTTCTCAGTTTTCTACAGAAATATCTCTGTAGTAGTAACCTTACCAAGATAAAGCTGCCTTAAAATATATGCAGACATACATGCTTATAAATTTAAGAACAAATAAAATAATAAAAAGAAATCTTGAAAATAAGTTCTGGCTGTAACAAATATGGCCAAGTGTTGTTTTGAGACACATTTTAATGCTAGCAGTTTTATATGTTTCTGTTCTGTGTTGTGGAACAATTGAAAAGAGACTATAGAGGAAAAGAGATTGGGCTTTTTCTGTTGTTGCTCCTATTCTACTTTTCCAGATTAGATCTGCCCACAGCCTGGATCATTTTAAATCACTTCTCAAAACTCATTTTTAGTCTTTGGGTTTTATTTGAAGAAGTGTTTGATACTCTGCTTTTATCCATTTATGTTATTGTTGTTCTTGTACAGCACTTTGGTGCAGTTTTCCACCTGTTTTTAAAGTGCTATATAAATAAATTGGACATTGAGATTGACATTGAAACAATTTTTATGAGTTTTAAAGACCAGTATTAGTAATATTTTAAATGTATGCCCATTTATGTTGTGAGTGTGTACCTTGCTGGTGCTCTTCAATTGCTTTCTTTCATTTTCTCTGAAATGGAGAAAATCTACTTGTAGGCCAAAACCTGCTGGTGAGCAGTTCTAATCTTTGTGCTTGTCGTTGGTCACAGTTTGTGATTATTGTCAAGGCCACATGTTAGAGACAGGGGCGTGTTTTCTCACAGCTTCTCCAAAATGTTGTAATCTTTTGAACTATTCTCCATCATGGCAGAAAGTCATGGACCTTCGATGTGGGTTGTGGGCTTTGATACGTTGCATTTGGTGGACGTTTTAATCTTACCTGGTGTTAGTGAAAGTTTTTCTCAGCCGAACTGGGATACAGTATTCCTGGTTCACACAAATCTTCCATGGTATTGCTTTTCCATAATTCAGTTTGTGCTGTCCTTGGTTTATACATAAAAGATGTTTAGGTTTTTGATTTGATTGTTCACTTTTTGGTTGTTTCAGTTTTTTTCTTCAAAGATTCCTCCCTCACTCGAGGTATAAAAGCAACAGCAATGTGCCTCTTTGTGCTCATTAAATATTACTCTGTGTGTGCGTGCATGTGTGTGTTTGCATTCCAGAGCCTGGGTCTAGCACACTTTGTATGGATCACCCCTCTGCAGTGTATCCTGTGTACTGGTTTGATCTGGGAGCTGATCGAGGTCAATGGCTTCTGTGCCCTGGCAGCTCTCACTCTTCTGGGCATTCTCCAAGCCTGGCTGTCCCTGAAGATGGGACCTCCTAGGTGAGAACATATCACCACACACATGCACACATTCACACAGAATATAAATAATCCAGTATAGCATAGAACATATCAACACTACTATAATTGTAGATATTTGTTCAAATCAAATAATTTCTCAGTTTTTTTTTTTTAGCTTCCTGTTATTGTAGACAAACATGCAAACTTTCTAGCTGTGCTGTTTCTGTTCCGATGTTAATATGCCTGCTGCATGCAGGGCAAAGCGTGCCGGGCTGATAAACCGACGTTTGGCTCTTACTTCTGAGATTGTGGAAAACATTCACTCGGTGAAGGCGTACGGCTGGGAGGAAGTGATGGAAATCATCATCAAAAACATCAGACAGTAAGGCAACACTACTCACTAGACACACAAAGAATGAAAGCAATTAAAACATGATTTTCCTTGATTTTTTTTTTTTTTTTAAATGTGCCATTTTATTCAGTTGCTGCTCATATCAGTTGTATTCTGTTATACTTGCTGTAGTGGAGGGATGGTCTGTCATCCAATTTAATGAAAAAAAAAATTAGGTTAATTATTAATTATGTCTAATAATAGCTAATGGTTCTTGTTAAAAAACCTTTTTAAAATTGTGAAATAAACATTTGGAAATACTGTTTCTACCCAAGCTTGAAAATCTAGTTTTTATTGTAGAAAACATTGATTTTGAACCCTTAGTAAAACATTCTGATACAGAAGTCTTGGGTTGATTGTGTAATTTCTAGTGTGGAAAGGTCATGAACAGATACTGTGAAACGTCTATAAGGCTTTAGGGCTGGTGTTAACACCAAGGATACACACCAGTATTAAACATGACGTGAGTTAAATATATTTCTCTTACTTAGTAAATCAGTTGATTTGCTGGTTTGTTAGTAATATACTTCATTAGGATAGAGACTCCTGCAACCAGTTATAAATCTACTGGTTTTTAAAGTCAATGTCAGAGTTGCTCAATACTGTCTGTTGATTGATATTTTCTATTTGTTTCATTTTGATACTCTTTCTTCAAAACAGTTTTCATATCTTACACATTTGACAGACATTCAGATTTTTCATTTCCATGTTAATAATCTAAATATTCAGTCCTCAGCAGTACAGATGTAATATCACAATATAATATAAAAAGTCTCCAACAATGCCTACAGCAACAACTTAAATATCAAATATTTAGACTCTGATGTACATGTCATTGAATAAAGATGGGGTCCTTCACTAAATTTGCCCTGATTTCCTGAATTTTGGGAGATTGGTTGATGCTAACATGTGAAATCGATATTATCAACTGATCTCATCTACTGCTGCACAGTCAAGAAAATCAGCCATTGCCCCCATTTGCCCTGCCATCATCCACCTGTTCCTAACTTCATCAGTTTGGAGCTGTGTTTAGCAACAAAAAAACAACAAAAAAAAGATATTAGCCAAAATCAGAATTGGCAGGTCAGGCTTCTTAAAGATCGCTGATAGGCCAAAAAACTGCAGTGCACCCCTAGTGTAAAGTAATAGTTGTGTATAATAATATATTTGCCTAAAATGTCAATTTTCTTCTCCTTTCAGGGATGAAATGACTTTAACCAGAAAGATTGGCTCTCTGCGCTATTTCTACAGTGCTTCATATTTTTTCTCTGCCATACTGGTAATCATATCGGCCATCGTCCCATATGCACTCAGTAACGGCATCATACTGCGGCGGATTTTCACCACAGCGTCATACTGCGTTGTGCTACGTATGACGCTCACCCGCCAGCTGCCAGGCTCCATCCAGATGTGGTACGACACGTTGGCATTGGTCCAAAAGATTGAGGTAAGCAGAATCAGTTTTGTTTGGGTTTTTTAAGCACACTGATCTTTTTTTGAGAATTTATGTAACTTTTAGGGATACCTCTGTTAAAATAATGTCATTTGATACTCAGTGTGTCTCACACAAGAAAGGACTGCATTCCATCTGAATCTTATGACTAATAAAGCTGGTGTTAAATGGAAGTGATTTAATATAAGATTTAATATTAAAATGTCAGTTTTGCTCTTGGCATCTGAAGCCTTACAGAACATCATAATGAAGGAAACACTGACATTGTCCATGCTGAATGCGTGGGTGCCTGCGTGGGTGCCTGCGTGCGTGCGTGCGTGGTGTGTGTGTTTCGCTTCCAGGATTTTCTGCTTAAGGAAGAATACAAAGTAATGGATTACAGCTTGACCACGATCGGATTGGAGCTGATCAATGTCTCTGCATCCTGGGATGAGGTCTGTTTGCAAACTCAGCGTACTTGGACAATCCTAGAGCGTGATATATCTAATTCCAGTATAAAGGTTAAACTTTGTTCTCATTTAGGCATTAGTCCATGTTAAACCCTGATCTGTAAGCAGATTTTAAATTTAGGGTTCGATCACTTAAGTCTGGCTGGTGTGAAAGCAGTCCAAGTTCATATGAATGAACCCATATCATTCTTTTTGCAGTTGGGTTGTTGCAGTAATTCTAAATCAATTATTGGCTATTCTAAAGCTGAGATTCTGACATTTGAAAGGACAGTTTTAATATGATGACACATTTAGACTAAATTTTTTTCAAATTTAGTGTTGAACTGACAAAAAAAAACAAAAAAAAAAACTTTTCATTATTTAATGAATGAATGAATTCACCTTTTAGACCAGAATGACTGCAATGTAACTTGTGTCGGGTACAGGCACTGCTGCTTCTTATCATGATACCTTGATATTCACAACTGGACACCTGAGAATCCAACTCTTAGTCCTGTTTAATAAGGCCTGCATACCTCTTCTTATTAACAACCCAGTCCTTCATAATTCATTCCCTCTTTTCAAGTTAAGCTCTAAACCCTGTAAAGGTAATGTGGTGGTACAGAACTTGGTTTTGCACAATGACCACACGTCAGTCACATGCTGCTGCAAGCCGTTTTCATTTATATGGATTGACAATACAACTCACCAGAGGTTTAATTCTTCATTTATTAAACACATTGTATGATGTAAAACCTAAAGATGAATCATCTATGGAGAAATAATAATTTTACCAGATGATGTCATGTTTTTTCATCAGATTTTTATATTAGTAATAACAGGACAATGTGTGAAATGTGTTGAGACAAAAAATGATACTGTCTAACTTGCCGTATGTCAGCATGAAATCCAGCAATGGTCTGTTTAGTGGGAATATTTTGTTGTTCCTGTTCCTCTATCATTATGCCAAGCTCTGGCAGTACGGCACTGAGGAAAGTCAACTCCTTAATCCACAATGAGTTACAGGTGTAAAAGTTCATTCCTCACTGTCACCAGGAGAGGATTGTAATTTCTTATCTATAGTCGAAGGCTGTAAACCTAGTCTAACAGGTGTGATTCATTGTCTACCCAATACCGTGAGAAAACAGACACCTGGCAATCCCTTACTTTGCATAGTTAATTA
This sequence comes from Poeciliopsis gracilis, assembly GCA_911649635.1. Lineage (NCBI taxonomy): Eukaryota > Metazoa > Chordata > Actinopteri > Cyprinodontiformes > Poeciliidae > Poeciliopsis > Poeciliopsis gracilis. The sequence continues at coordinate 462,427 of CAJVRI010001317.1, forward strand.
ACCAGGTGGTGTCACCCCTTTGCTGGGAACACTCTAGTTCTCCCTCTGAGACTCAGTGTTCATTACCCAATTCCCAAATTCTGTTTTTACTCTCTTCCTGGAATGTGTGGTTTCGCTCACAAATGCCAGTGGAGCTGTTGCTCTTTCTTTCTTTTCTTTTCTTTTCTTTTTTTTTTTTTTACAGCTGACAGCTTGTACGTCAGCTCATTAGAATGAGAATTTCAGGAACAAACTACAACCAATACTGGCATTACTAGAGCTTAGGCCCATAAAATGTCACGGGGGTCAATGAATAACCTAGTCAGTCATGCAGGGTTCCCCTTTTCTTGCATAGCTCTGCGTCATCCTTTAATCTGTTCAGAGACAGTGACAGATGGGTTGAAAAAGGCTATTGTGGGCCTTTGTGAGTCTTCTCCTGTTCTTGTGCTTCTTTTCCTCACACGCAGAGGCGTTTACTCTGGTGTCATTATCTGAAAGCACAAGATGAGGCAAAAATATCTGAAAACTATTCTGCTTACAGGAAAACAGTCTAAAAGTTTTGTGAAATTTTCTTTCAGCAATCCCATTTCCCCATAAACACATAATATTCCCTTCCTGATAATGTTGATTTAGTTTGCCAGACATGTCATGGTGATGGTGAAATGGTCTTAACTTTCTTAACCTACATCTCTCCCTTTACTGGTCACTTCTCTAATTTAGATATTATTTGGACTTTTGAGTGATTGATATGGTACTCCTGCTAATCATAACAATTTTTAGACAACAGTATGATATTGGACTAAAAAATTATTGCAAATCATTCATCCTTCAGCTTCCACTTCAAATCCCCAAAATACACATGAACATTATGTGGTTGTAATATGGAAAAAGTGTGAAAATCCTCAAGAGTATGAATACTTTTTCAAGGCAATGCAAAAAAAAAAAAACGAAAAAAGAAAAACCGAAAATAATTCAACCCAAACCTGCCAAGTTATGCTAATGTGTATGTAGTACGATATTGTAAGCTCTTACAAGTCAAATTCAATAACAGAATTTTCGTGGACTGGTATCTTCATAGTATTAAGGGCTGTAAATACCTGTGTGTTTTTGTCACTTTACTCAAACTCTAAATTCTCTTGCAGGATATTGTTGAGCTCTTTGAGAAGATCAAGCGGGAGAACAAAGCAAACGGACACATGACTGGTGACGATGGACTATTCTTCACTAACTTATACATCACACCTGTCCTCAAAAACATCAACCTACGCTTAGAGGAAGGCATGATGCTCGGAGTGGCTGGATCTACTGGGTCTGGAAAGGTATTTCAAACTGTTAAAGCAGTGCCTATGCTCGTTATGGTAAAAATATGTAATGTGAGCACTGTAAGTGAAATGCTTAGACTGTAAAACGCAGCAGGACGCGACCAAACCCTGTTTATCTTCAGTTTAAAATGTTGTAGAAGTCAGTCTTCCCTGTTTTATTCAGAGTTCCCTCCTCATGATGATCCTGGGAGAGCTGGTACCATCAGAGGGCAAAATCAGACACAGCGGTCGGGTTTCGTATTCACCGCAGACTTCTTGGATAATGCCAGGGACCATTCGTGACAACATCCTTTTTGGCTTGACTTATGATGAATTTCGCTACACTTCCATCATTAAGGCCTGCCAGCTGGAAGAGGTATGCTCACTTCTACCTATAGCTCATCCGTTCTTTCTTCTTTCGTGGATCTCTATCAAATAAAAAAATAAAAATTCACCCCATGAAGGATAACTTGTTTCGTACCAAGGAACATGAGAAGCAAGCCTTCCAATTGAAAAGATAATATATTTAAGAAAATCGCACAATGATTATAATTTACAAAGAGTGACGGAAAACAAAATATATTATTGCTCTTAGTTAGCTCAAATCTCAGCTGCTTTGTTTCTTCACTAAATTGAAATGTCAACATTTGCTCCTTTGGATCCATTGCAAGGCCATTAGTGATTCTGTTTTACTCCAGGTCTAACTGTTCCAGGTTCCCTTTGTCTACTTCTCCAACAGTTATGCAACCCACCAAAACAAACAGACACCCAAACGGTCATGTTTTCATTGACTTCCATTTATTTTCTGCAACATAACCATTACCTGACCTCTAACCCTAACATCACAGACCTAATCCTAACCCTAAACCTAAACCTACCCATCACATTCCTAACCACTAACCCGAAAACTGCATTTTCCCTCAGGGGGACCAAGGAAATGTCCCCACAAGAAGCAATGGTCCCCACAACCCTACATTCTAGACAGAGAAAGGTTCCCACAAGGATATAAAAACCTGGTTTATACACGCAAACACACCCTTGTAATTCTATACAAACTGAGGACTTTGTATTGACTTCCATTTATTCAATTGCATTCAGACCTAACCCATACATTTTCCCCAACTCTACCCCTAACTTGAACCAAAACTTCAACCACAATACTTTTCAACCTAACTTAGTAGAAACATAGTAGAAATGCAAAATATGGGAGGTCTGGGAAAAGGTCACTTTTCACAAAAGCTCTCCCTTTGTTGGCAAGTATTGTGAAAGTGGTTCTCTATGCAGTATCTACAATTACCCACTGACAGACACATATGTATTTGCACATTTTGTTTCCTACGCAGAAACACAGACCACTCACACTCATGAGCTTCAGTGTTGAGTGATGGACACTCAGCATAATAAAGTCTCTCCTGAATTCCCTGGTTATGTCACTGCTGTGGAAAATGAGCCTCTTTCGCTCAGTCACTGGCAGCATACAGTAAACCAAAGTACATTTTAAACCTTAGAGGGTTTTGTAGACTTAATTTGTCCTGTTGAATCATTTTGTTACTGAACAACAAACACTTACTGAAAATTTGGGTAGTACTTGTGAAATTTATATTCAATATTTTTCCCACAACTGTTGCTGTGGGTTACGCCATCACATAAACTCACTGCTTTATCCCTTGTAGAACAGACATTGCCTTGGTCATTTGAACAAAAACACATTATATTGCCACAGCAAACAGAGCCAGCATCCAACACCAGCGAGCCTTCTTTAGAGGCGTCTGTTTTGTTTTTCAGGAGGTACGAACGCAAGAGTGACTCTGACGTTTGTTTTTTTTTCCAATTCTTTACATTTCTGTTGTGTTATGTATAGACATGAAGGGAAATGTTTGAGTGTGTGTAATATAAAGAATAACAAATTAGATATGTTTCAGATTTTAAAGCTTTGTCTCTAAAATTGATTCACGAGCCATTAAATTTAAACTTGTGCATTTGAAAGAATTGTGCTTTTTCTATATTGTTTTGCTATTGGTCCTCTTTAATGACACTCTGACCAGAGTATTTCTGCTTCAGAACAATTTAATAAGCTACAGTTTAACAAATGCATGTATTTGTTGGTGTGGAATCTTCTAGCACAGAGGTGTCCAACATTAGTCCTCAGGCGGTTAGAGTTCATAAGAAGCTAAATCAGACAGTCATCTGCACAACAGTTAAAACAGATGCCGTGGTTTCTCATAATTGACTCTTATACCAGAAGATGCAATGAAAAAAAGGAGAGGGGTGGGAATTGAAACTTGAAGAATTGCACAGGACAGAGGGTCTTAAATGGAATTAAGGTTTGGTGTATGAACACATAAACTTTAGTCCTGCAGGTATGAATGAATGTAATAGAATGTTACAGTGTCAAATGCTGTTGTTGGGCCTTAAAGTTTTAAAGTCTCCAAAATCACATTCCTGTTTAAAAAGTAAATTAGTTGGATAAAAACAGTTTCATCCAGTGTTTTTAAAATGGAAATTTTGAGATGAATCTAAAATTTGAGTACTCTAAGGGGTCAATGCTGGGGTTTCTTTCATTAGTGGGTTTACCACAGCACACCTGAAAACGTTGGGACCACTCCTTAGGAAAGAACTGAGTGCCCAGTTGAAGAAAACACCTGTTGGAGTCAAAAGGGAAACAGAAAGGTCTCCTTTTAGTAAATACTTTGTTTAAAAATGAAAGTGAAATGGATTCTGCCCTTTTGCATAATGGAACAGAATAACGAAAATGAAGGACTACTTTCATGCTAGTTTATGTCAGTACAGGTTTTGGAATAGATAAAGCAGGCTGACATTAAGCTTCTGAAATGGCCCCTGCCTACAGCCATTTTGAAAATATGTTAATTCTACTCAAAATATCTACTTCTTGCCAGAAAACCAACCAGTTTAGGCGAATTCTGAAATTAAGAGTGGTCAAATATTCATCCAGATTTTTGTCAGAAGTGTATAAATGGCTACAATAAGAATTCAATCCAGGTTCAACTTGCTTAGGAAAATTTTACCAACTGTTATTTGCAGTGTGTATTCATAGTCACATTTGTGTATGTAATGCTGACTGTATGGAAAAAAATGTTTGACTGATTGTATTGGTCAATGCTAAGTGGCTTAGCAAAGACTCTGTAACACGAGTTAGCAAGTTCATAAGCAGTCATTGTCCAAAAAATAGATTAAAACCACTTTGAGACAATTAAAAAACCTAAGTGACTTAAATTTAGAAGGAGTTTAATTTAGTTTTGTCTTGCTATGCTGACTTATTGTACAAGGTGTTAACATATTAACTTGATTCCCTATGCTCCAATTGGGACAGTGAAAGGTACTGTAAAAAAGGTAGGATGTTTCAATGGTATGAACTTCATCATGTCAGTTTGTCTCTTTGGTTTCCATTTATTGTCACTGGTTAGCTTGTCCATTTATCAAGCCCATGTGCTTCTCCCACCCGTGGTTTGTGTTCTGATGTGGCATTCTTAATAATTTGATAATGAGGTAGAGAAAGCTGATTAAGACGTTCAATTTGTGATCTGTTCATCTCTTGATACAAAATGACTCACATTCCCCTCTTCCTGCATGTTCCATGTCAGAAAGAGGCGGAAGATCAGAAATGTAAAGCAGAGCCACTTTGTTGTGTTCAACTTTCCTTTCATCTGCTGAAAGTTTTACTCTCTCTTGCTGAATTATCTGCAGACATGTCTCTTCATAACAGAAAACAGTGTTTTCCTTAAATGAGCGTCTGAAATAAGCCTGGCCATTGCTTTCCTATGCCTGATTCTCATCTCTTTTCAGTGCTCCAGCTGAGATTTGTCCCATTAGGCTTTATTTCTAAGGATGAATTTCATCCTAGCCTGTTAGCATGCAGAATGAAGAACTGTAAAAGACGATGTTGGGTTTCTTGTTTCTGATTGTAGTCAGCCTATGTATGGTTGTAATTAGGCAAATGCAGTGGAGGAAGTGAAAAAGATCTAGCAAAGTTTTTAAGACATTTTATTGTTGGCCAAGCTCCAAAGCACTTTTCCTTCATAAATGAGTCATTACTAACGTCACAACCAAACATTAGCAATAAGATAACTTTAGATCCAATTGTTTAAAATTGTTATTTCAATCAGAGAAATAACAATAATTGATTCTTGATTGTCCCTCTGGATGAGGCAAAGTAGAACAACAGGCTAGTTTTTACCAAAACAACTTAATACCTAAGTATTAATGACAAGAAACAACTTAAAAAACAGCAGTAATGATATCAGAACCTGTACAGATAAAAAAATAAATTTGCAGTTATCTTTAGATTTAATACCTAGGTGGTATTACGTTGTTTTTCATTTACCTCAAGTCAAATTTAAATGGTCCGATTCCAATTATCACCATCTTGGCTGAAGTTTAATTCATTCTTCATTTTTTGAACTTCTGTCTTTGTGTGGTTAATATTCTGTGTAGCTCTCACTTACATTTCACATAAATGTTTGCCAAGTCAACTCTTTTGTTCTGCCGTGTTGGTTTCCATTTGTGAGGACTACAATTAACCCCATCCCAGTAGCCCCCACTCTTAAAGTCCCATAATCTTTCACTTTGTCTGGGTTTAGTTTTTTGGAACCATTTAGCTGATGTTTGGCAGGACGGGGAAGCATATTGATATCATTCCAAGTTTACGCATTCATCTTTTTATGTCAACTTTAACAAGGTGAATCAGGAGATAAGGAGTCATTACTGTTGTTAGTAACAGCTCCTTTTCTATTCATTGTATTTTGTCATTTTTCAAGCTGCATTTACTACACAGAAGTCTGACTCAGTGACCCTTTTGTTTCTGTCTAAAGGATTTTGACTTGCTGCCTGAGAAAGACAAGACGCCCATTGCTGAGGGAGGAGTTACCCTTAGTGGGGGTCAGAGAGCAAGAATCTGCCTTGCCAGGTACTCACACACTAATCGGTCACCATGGTTCACCGCTCATAAAATATTGCAATGATCTTTTTCATTATTAAAGAACAAATGTGTTTATTGTTTTAAGCAATAAACAGTGGTCTGAAGAAAAATTTCCTTCCTTCCTTCCTTCCTTCCTTCCTTCCTTCCTTCCTTCCTTCCTTCCTTCCTTCCTTCCTTCCTTCCTTCCTTCCTTCCTTCCTTCCTTCCTTCCTTCCTCCTTCCTTCCTTCCTTCCTTCCTTCCTTCCATCCATCCATCCATCCATCCATCCATCCATCCATCCATCCATCCATCCATCCATCGTCTACCGCTTATCTGGGGTCGGGTCGCAGCTTCAGAAGGGAGGCCCAGACTTCCCTCTCCCCAGCCACTTCTTCCAGCTCCTCCGGGGGAATCCCAAGGCGTTCCCAAGCCAGCTGAGAGACATAGTTCCTCCAGCATGTCCTGGGTCTCCCCTCCTCCCGGTGGGACATGCCCAGAACACCTCACCAGGGAGGCGTCCAGGAGGCATCCTGACCAGATGCCTGAGCCTCAACTGGTTCCTCTCGATGTGGAGGAGCAGCGGCTCTACTCTGAGTCTCTCCTGGATGACCGAGCTTCTCACCCTATCTCTAAGGGAGAGCCCAGACACCCTACGGAGAAAACTCATTTTGGCATCTTGTATCTGCGATCTCATTCTTTTGGTCATGACCCAAAGCTCATGACCATAGATGAGGGTAGGAACGTAGATCGACCGGTAAATTTAGAGCTTCGCTTTTTGACTCTGCTCTCTCTTCACCAAGATGGACCGGTACAGCGCCCGCTTCACGGCGGACGCTGCACCAATCCGCCTGTCGGTCTCACGCTCCCTTCTTCCCTCATTTGTGAACAAGATCCCGAGATACTTGAACTCCTCCACTTGGGTATGACTCCCCCCTCGACCCGGAGAAAAGGGGACTCTACCGTTTTCCAGCTCAAGACCATGGACTTGGACTTGGAGGCACTGATCCTCATCCCAGTTGCTTCACACTCGGCTGTGAACCACTCCAGTGAGAGCTGCAGATCACGTACTGATAAAGCCAACAGGATCACATCATCCGCAAAAAGCAGAGATGCAATCCTAAGGCCATCAAAACGGATCCCCTCAACATCTTGGCTGCGCTTAGAAATTCACCGATTCTGTTCATTACTGTCCATAAAAGTAATGAACAGCATCGGTGACAAAGGGCAGCCCTGGCGGAGTCCAACCCTCACTGGGAACGAGCCCAACTTATTGCCGGAAATGCGGACCAGACTCTGACACCGGTCATACAGCGACCTGACAGCCCGTATCAAAGGGCCTGGTACCCCATACTCCCGGAGAACCCCCCACAGGGCACCCCGAGGGACACGGTCGAACGCCTTCTCCAAGTCCACAAAACACATGTAGACCGGTTGGGCGAACTCCCAGAACCCTCCAGGACCCTGCTGAGGGTGTAGAGCTGGTCCAGTGTTCCACGACCAGGATGAAAACCACACTGCTCTTCCTGAATCTGAGGTTCGACTATCCGACGGACCCTCCTCTCCAGGACCCCTGAATAGACCTTGCCAGGGAGGCTTAGGAGTGTGATCCCTCTATAATTGGAGCACACCCTCCAGTCCCCCTTTTTAACTGGGGACTGCCAATCCAGGGGAACTGCCCCCGATGTCCAAGCGATATTGCAGAGTCGCGCCAGCCAACACAACCCCACAACATCCAGAGCCTTGGGAAACTCCGGGCAAATCTCATCCACCCCCGGGGCCCGGCCACCGTGGAGCTTTTTAACTACCTCGGCGACCTCGTCCCCAGATTTTAATTTGATTTAAAATGGAAGGCATGTTGGTGGGATTGAGGAGGTCTTTGAAGTATTCTGCCCACAATGTCCCGAGTGGAGGTCGGCACAGCATCCCCACTATAAACAGTGTTAGTGCTGCACTGCTTCCCCCTCCTGAGACGCCAGATGGTGGTCCAGAATCTCCTCAAAGCCATGCGGAAGTCTTTTTCCATGCCCTCTCCTAATTCCTCCCATGCCCGAGTTTTTGCCTCAACAACCACCTGAGCTGCATGCTGCTTCACCCACCGGAACCCATCAGCCGCTTCCGGAGTTCCAGAGGCCAAAAAGAGCTGATAGGACTCCTTCAACCTGACAGCATCCCTCACCGAAGGTGTCCACCAATGGGTTCGAGGGTTGCCGCCACGACAGGCACCGACAACCTTGTGACCACAGCTCTGATAAGCCGCCTCGACAATGGAGGCACGGAACATGGTCCACTCAGACTCAATGTCCCCCACCTTCCCCAGAATATGTTCGAAACTCTGCCGGAGATGGGAGTCAAAGCTCCGTCTCACGGGGGACTCCACCAGATGTTCCCAGCAGACCCTCACAACACATTTGGGCCTGCCACGTCTGACCGGCATCCTCCCCCACCACCGGAGCCAACTCACCACCAGGTAGTGGTCAGTGGACAACTCCGCACCTCTCTTCACTCGAGTGTCCAAGACATTCTGATGAAACGATGACAAAGTCGATCATCAAACTGTGGCATAGGGTGTCCTGGTGCCAAGTGCACATATGGACACTCTTATGCTTGAACATGGTGTTCATTATGGACAATTCGTGACGAGCACAGAAGTCCAACAACAGAACATCACTTGAGTTCAGATTGGAGGGAGCGTTCCTCTCAACCAGGTCCCTCCAGGTCTCACTGTCATTGCCCACGTGAGCGTTGAAGTCCCCCAGCAGAATGAGGGAGTCCCCAGGAGGGGCACTCTCCAGTACTCCCTCTAACGACTCCAAGAAGGGTGGGTAATCTGAACTATTGTTCGGCCCGTAAGCACAAACAAACGACAGTCAGAACCTGTCCTGCAACCCGGAGGCGGAGGAAGGCTACCTTCTCATCCACCTGGGTAAACCCCAACGTACAGGCGCCAAGGTAGGGAGCAACAAGAATGCCCACCCCTGCCCGAAGCCTCTCACTGTGGGCAGCTCCAGAGTGGAAGTGCATCCAGCGCCTCTCAAGGAGACTGGTTCCAGAACCAGAGCCATGCATCGAGGCGAGACTGACTATTTGTAGCCAGAATCTCTCAGCCTCACACACCAGCTTCGGCTCCTTTCCCACCAGAGAGGTGACATTCCACATCCCAAGAGCCAGCTTCTGCAGCCGAGGATTGGATCGCCAGGACCCCCTCCCTTGGCCACCACCCATCACATACTGCACCTGACCCCTTTGGCCCCTCTCATAGGTGGTGGGCCTATGGGAGGAGGGACCCATGTTTCCTCTTCGGGCTGAGCCCGGCCGGGCTCCATGGGTAAAAGCCCAGCCACCAGGCGCTCGCCATCGTGCCCCACCTCCAGGCCTGGCTCCAGAGTGAGGCCCCAGTGACCTGCGTCCGGGTGATGGAACACCAAGTCCAAAGTTATTTCTCGTCATCGGGGTCTTCGGGCTGCGCTTTGTCTGGTCCCTCACCTAAGACCTGTGGCAGAGGGTTTCCTTTCAGCATGGCAATTCCTGTCAGGCTCTCCTATGCTGCCTCCTGCTGCAACTCCGTCGGCCTCAGGTGCGGAAGAATAATGTGAAATGAATAATGATGATTTAATGAAGAAATAAGGCACAAAAATCCCAAATAGTCCAAAACCAAGGCAGCACTGTTGAGTGAAAACCAGGGCTCAACACAGGTAGCAACAAGGTGAAGGAATGGACTGAGACACACATCCGAAAAATACCCGACAAGGAACACAGGGATTAAATTCACAGAGGGTAATCACGAAGAAGAGACACAACTGGGAATAATCAAGGGGAGACAGGACAACATGGAGCCTGAGAAAACTCAAAATAACACAGAGAAAAACTCAAATTGCGACACACGCTGATATTTCAATGCATTATTTATGTGGTTATTGATTCCTGGATACAGCTTGAATATTTATTTCCGGCATTCCTGAAAGTGTTTGCTTTTTTCAGCAGTGCCATAGAAACATTTCTTCCTTTTAGCACTCTGTAGATAGGTGGCCTCTCCCCACACTACCCCAATTACTTTTTTCCCCTCCTTTCCAATGTTTACTTTCTGTAGAACTTTATTGTCTTCACACTTTGCAACAGTTTTTTCTTGTCTTTGTGCCCTCTGATTAGATATGAATATTGTTTGTTTGTTTTTACCGTAGGGCCGTATATAAAGATGCAGACCTGTACCTGCTCGATGCACCTTTCACCCACCTGGACATTGCAACAGAGAAAGAGATCTTTGACAAGTAAGGATCCCAACAGAGAGTCTTTCATGGTGGGGAGTGGTGGGGGTTGGGAGAACTGTAGAAAGTTCAAGGTCAAGGCTCTCACTGTTTCTCAGATGCTTGTTGACTGTGGGGAAAGTTTCTCTGGTAACACTGTACTCTTCTGAGAAAGTGGAGCTTTTTTCCTTTTTTACATCATGGAAAAAGAATTGAAATGATTATGCCAAAATACCATCTATTGCTTGTTGTTTTGTGGCCAAAATGTAGAAGGTACTTCTGAGTGCAACGCTGCTAAAAATGTTATTAAAGGCCTACTGGAGAAGCGGAGTGTTGAAAAGAGCAGAAACTTCTTAAAGAGACAGGAGTCCAGATTTAAAGGCATTAAATTGCAAAGTCAAATTTCTTTTCAGTCATGTTTGATACATACAGCATTTTATTTAACAACTAAAGTTATCATAATTATTTCTTGTATTTTATTATAATGTAAAATGATACTGCCTGGCTGGGAAACACATACTGCCCCTTTAACAACTACACATTATAAACAACTTTGATAAAAATTTAAAAGTGACTTTTAAAATTTCAATATGAAAGAAAAACTAAAGCTCCTTAAAAAACAAACAAAAAAACTTTTCTTCCACCTTCTTTCTATCTTTTTCTTCTGACAGTTTTAGTTATCCGAGGACTTTGGTAAATTGTAGCCATATTCTTCTTCAGTAATCATTCATCGTTCTCATACAGCAGCTGACAGTTGGGCTTTGGCGTTCCCGTGTTTGCTGCTGATTTTCCATTTCTTTCATTGTGTATTTCCTATTTTTGGAACATTGTTTCTCTTCATCAGTTCTGACACTTTGAAGACCAAAACATTCCTATCTTGTTAGCATATTACCTCATTCAAGGAGTCTTTTCCATTGTTTCAGCAGACAGCTCTCTCCTGTTGGGGTTTTCTTTGTGCAACTGATTACTAAGTTCTGCAAAGGCCTCTTATTTACGATTTGAATGAATTCCCTTATGTTTGCATTTATAATCTGCAGATGTGTCTGTAAACTGATGGCCTCCAAGACTCGTGTTGTGGTCACCAGCAAGTTGGAGCACCTGAAGCGGGCGGATCGAATCCTTCTGTTGCACAATGGAGACTGCTACTTTTACGGGACCTTCTCAGAGCTTCAAGCGCAGCGGCCAGACTTCAGCTCCCTGCTGCTTGGTCTCGAAGCTTATGACAACATCAACGCGGAGCGGCGTGGCTCCATTCTCACGGAAACTCTTCGCAGAGTCTCTGTGGATGAAACAGCAAATTTCCGAGGCCCAGACTCCAATCGTCAGTCCTTCCGCCACGCACCGTCTCACAGCCACGCCATGGGTGATGGTTGTCCCGAAAAACGCAAGCCTTCTCTCATCCTCAACCCTCTCGTAGCTGCCCGTAAGTTTTCATTCATCGGGAACTCCCAGCAGACGAATAACTTCCAGTCCACATCCATGGACGATGGGGCGCATGAACTTTCAGAGAGAAGATTCTCTGTGGTGCCTGAGGACGATCAGGTCGAGGAGGTGCTTCCGCGGAGTAATCTGTATCACCATGGGCTGCAGCACCTCAACGGCAGGCGCCAGTCTGTTCTGGCGTTCATCACCAACGCTCAGGGTCAGGAGCGCAGGGAGCAGATGCAGTCGTCCTTCAGGAAAAAGTTGTCCATCACCCCACAGTGCAATCTGGCATCCGAGCTGGACATCTACGCTCGGCGTCTGTCCAAGGACAGCATGTTTGACATAAGTGAGGAAGTGGATGAAGAAGACATGCAGGTAAGATTTTGCAACACGTTTGCCAAGAAGGTCCTGCATTGATTCCCGGGGCGGGCTTTTTTCTCCTTGGAGTTTGCATGTTCTCCCTGTGCATGTTTGGGTTCTCTCCTGGTACTCCGGCTTTCTCCCACAGTCCAAAAATATGACTGTCAGGTTAATTGGTCTTTCTAAGTTCTCTCTAGGTGTGAGTGTTGTGTGTGCATGGTTGTTTGTCCTGTCTGTCTCTGTGTTACCCTGCGACAGACTGACAACCTGTCCAGAGTGACCCCGCCTCTTGCCTGGAACAAAAGTTAGCTGGAGAGGCAGCAGCACCTGCTGACCCCACTAGGAACAAGGGTGTAAGAAAATAGATGGATGGATTTGGCTCTACATCACGTGTCAAACTCAAGGCCAGGGGCCAAATCTATTCCACCAGAAGGTTTTATGTGACCCTCTACAAATAGAATATTTAACATAACAGTTGTGTTTTTATTTTATCAATCAGCAATTTTATTTGTATCAGGCCAAATTAGATAAAGGTTAAAACATGTTTAATATTACTTAATTTCTAGACATTCTCTCCAAATGCAGAATCAGCTGTTTATTAATAGGTTTTATCAACACATTCTGCCACAAATGGACCTTTAAAGACATTCTTGATCGTGATGTGGCCCAAAATGAAAATGAGCTTGACATAGCTGTTCTAAATCATAAACATTTGGTTATTATTAGCCTATTATTGAACTGATTTGTGTGAACTCACATGCCACAGTCATGCTACTGACAGCTACCATTAGTGTAGAAAAGAAACACTCCTAAACACAGCAACACTTGTTTAGGAGTGTTTTATTAGACCACTAAAATCTGCTCATTTTATATTTCATTTAAAAAATTACAAATTTCTCTTTCACATATTAAAGATAGTTTCACATTTCACATCAAACGTGTGCCCTTTAGGCTGTACTGTGGTCGCACAGGGGTTGAGCACAACCCACAAATGAAGGCCTTAGTCCTCGATGCGGCTGTTGCAGGTTTGATTCCCGGCCTGGTGACCTTTGCCACATGTCTTTCCCCCACTTTCCTGTCAATTCACTATCAAATAAAGGCCACTAGAGCCAATAAAACATAAAAAACATGCCCCCCCCTTTTTTTACAAAGTTTAAATTCAAACCGTATAATAACGTCCTTCGGTGCTGAACCCTTCTTACTTGTTTCTTTGCTTTGTCGTCTTTTTTCCGTCACAAAAGATACATTCATATTTGGCATTTATGCAAAAATGATGGTTTCACTTTTTCACAGGAATGCTTTGCAGATGAACATGAGAAGATATTTGAAACAACCTCATGGAGTACTTATCTACGCTACATTTCCACCAATAGGAGTTTAATCTATGTCCTAATTTTCATTGTGATTGTCTTTGCCATTGAGGTAAAATTCTGTTTATTTTTTATTTAAAACTGTTTTTGAACTATGAAATTTTAATTAACAATAAATTCCTTTTTTTTCCAATCATCAGGTTGCTGGTTGTGTCATTGGCATTTTTCTCATTACTGAGTGAGTGATGTTACTTTGCTGTATTTACAAACTCACCGTGAGTTACATTCATGTGGTAAAATGGAATATAAGAACACGTTTGCCAAAATGGAATATAAAAATGTAAAGTATGTATGTTATTTCATACAAAAACAATTTTTGTTTGAAATTAGGGCTAAATAGAATAGATTTCCAATCTGCGATGGAGCTTTGATGAAAAGTGGGTCCATGTTTTAATCTTTGTCTTTTGTTTCATTCAACCAGTGAGATATGGAGGGATGGTGCCAACCCAAATTCACCAAACTACATCGATGAGCAGCACCCTAATGCGTCATCGCCTCCTGTCCACCTCGCCATCATAGTCACACCAACCAGCGCCTACTACATCATCTACTTATTCTTTGCTCACTCAGACAGCATATTGGCCCTTGGAGTCTTCAGGGGTCTTCCTTTAGTCCACACATTGCTCACCGTGTCTAAAAGACTTCACGAACAGATGCTTAGCTCTGTGCTACGGGCCCCCATGTCTGTGCTTAACACCATGAAAACAGGTACTCTGCTTTTTGGTACCGCTTCCCTTTTTGATTTAAAAGTTAGTAGTGAAAATGTGGTGGTAACACTGAGCAGAAGATTTATTTCCCTTCTTTTTCTGTTTTGTTTTTCTCTTTCTAGGCCGGATAATGAACAGATTCACGAAGGACATGGCCGTCATTGATGACATGCTACCTCTAGTGCTGTTTGACCTCATACAGGTATTTAACGACACGACAAATAAAGTTGATGTCGTTGCAGGAAGAATGTTACCTTTGTTGTACCGCCATGTTTTCCCCTGATTCACATTATTGATACCTCTGTAATATCAACAAAGAAACAATCCCAATCTCTTGCCATCTAAAACAGAAGACTCTTCTTTGCATTTTCTTTTGTTTTTTTGAGGGTGGGGGGTTATTTTAAAAGTTTGCTCAAAATTTTGCTTTAGTTCTCTCCCTGGTTTAACATACCTTGGACTAATGATGGTTCATTAGAGGCCTAAGAACACTGACATGCTGAAAAGGTTGCCACTTCCACCATGGAGAGAACTAAAATATGCAGGAGGCTGGCCCTCGAGGACCGACTTTGGGCATCCCTGTTCTAGATGATTTCAGAAACTTCTGGCTCGTTCTTTGTATGAGAAAACATTTCGGTACTGAACTAAAACTGCCATATTACTTTATTGGGAGGTAACTACTGGTAACAGAGGAAGATAATGATTTCAGGCAATCTTTAAACTCCTCTAGTGCGTCTGCACTGGTGGTGAAACACAAATTACTATGTAGTTGCCAAGGAGGTTGGCACATGGTGTAAAAAGGACTAGGAAGATATCACATTTTCACTACTTTGTTTCAAATAGCTTTTAAAATGAAATCATTTGCTTTTTTGTATTATTTATGTAATCTTTGATATTAAAAGTCCTTTGATTATGTTCAACATTTAGGTCTGACAAGGGGGGAAAGTACTTATTGTTAACACTGGATAATGATGTTGGTTCTCAACCTCTCAGGTTTGTTAGCACTAAGCCACTCTCTGTGTTTTTTTGTCAACCTAACCATTCCTTCTGCATTCTAGCTTTACACTGTGTACAACCTCCATACCCACCAATTTAAATATTCATGGTTTCATGATACAGAAATGTTTCTGAATAAGGGATCACTGATAACTGAAGCTGAAAGGTCTGCAAAACCTTTGTTAATAACTAGCTGTGAGGATGAATGATCTCTGCTTACTCGCATTATGAAATAAAAGTGTTTATGTTGTATTACATATTGTGTTGCTACAGTTGTTCAATTGATTAAAGCTTTATTTTTGTTCTTGAGGTATGTAATTTGAAAGCATCTATCAAATTTTTATTTATGGTTAATATGGTGTTAGAAGAACTCTAACAGTTGCTTCATTGCAAATGAACTCTTTGGAAAAAACAATAATAAAAATAATAACTTCACTATTTCCTTTTTATCTTCTTACTTTTTCTCACATTAGTTAACTTTACTTGTCATTGGGTGCATCTTCACGGTGTCCATCATGAGACCATACATCTTTATATCTGCAATCCCGCTGGCTGTTATCTTTGTGGTCATCAGGAAGTACTTCTTGCGAACAGGACAACAACTCAAACAGCTAGAGGCTGAAGGTAAGAAAACAAGACTTAATACATTCATCCATAATGGTTGTGGTTGCAGGTGGAGTCCTAAGAAGATGACTTGAAATTCAAAAAACATGTTGTACTAGCCTTAGGACGAAGGACAGCTCACCAGCCAACATATTTTCTGATTCCTCCTTATAGCATATTTTGAGGATGTAGTCCAGGTTTCTTGTCTGAAAAAAAAGACATCTGGGTTTCAGTCTCAGCGTTGTTATAGACTCAAGCCAAGAAGTAAAATTCAAGATGATCAATGCCTTCTATAAATTCCTGTAAGACAGCTCATAGAACTGGTCTATGATCAATGTCCAGCTTAAATCATGGCTTGAAATCTGGGTTGAAGTCAACAGAGGAACAAAGTAATTGCTTAAGAAGGTTGTTGACATTTTTCAGACCAAGGACCAGTGAAAGAATCAGGGGAGGTGACCTAAGTTCTTTCCTGTTCAAGGAGCCTAAAAGTCAAGAATGTTATTTGCAACCATAGAACACACTTCCCCCCACCAATGTTTTGCCCAAGAAAATTGACTACATTTGAATTTTGTATAATTAGGTTTCAATGAGTGCCCTAACAAATGCTTGAAAACCTCTTGCCAAGTATCAAGATAGGTAACTCAGTCACTGGAGTACTCAAGGTCTTCAAGATATACCCTGCTGTCTGGCCCTTTTCTCAAGACTTTGTTTACAAAACTTTAGCATGTAAATGGAGAACTTGGGTCACAGACTACACCCAGCTACAAGGTACCAAGCTCATTTTTAACAAAATACTCATTGCATGTGAGTATTTTTTTTTTTTTACCTTTGTTGGGTCAACATGATATGTAAGCTGGTTAATAGGTGTAGGATTGGTGAAGACAATGTCTGGAGACTTCACATCTTGGTTGGGTTCAAAAAGACAGTGGAAGACAAACATGAGTTTCAGAAAATCATCAGCTATGTCCCCTGGACAGGTGAGACAAACAGTGGGGCACATTAGACAAAAGCTCACTGTTGTTGCACCATGACAGTATTCTTGCATATTAGCAGGTTTCTTGATTACAGCATGAAGTAGCAGAACCAAAAGGTGTGTTAGCTGCCAGGAAGACAGGCTCTTCACTGTCTTCCTGGCAGTGAGGAGCCTGCCAGTGTATTATTTTCAACCTCACTTGAACAGTAACATTTCATCATATTAGTATGACACACTCTAGTCTTATACCAGTGAGAAGAGGGGGTTGCAAAAACATATATTAACTAGAAAAATTCCGAAGAAATTTAAACAGGGCCTGCCAAAGTGTGCCCGTCTGTTGGAACCCAGCGTTCTGATGCTAAAAATTAGCATCAGTGATAAAGAAAGCTACAATGTACTTAATTGTATGTGGAGAGTCACAAGCATGTTGAGTAACATGGACTTACTCCATTCAGTGTGTTAAAATTAATGTATAAGTTAAACTTAGTCAAAATGCTAATGTTAGTCTAAATGCTGCCAGTGGCATGTGGGGCATCACTAGCATCTTACACTGACTTGAGTGTGATAAAAATGGTTAATAAATTAAAAAGCTAAAAAGCTTGTTATTTTAAGGAAAAGGCTACTGTGCACTGCCCCTGTTAATGTTTGTGCTAATATTAATGCACTGCCTTGTGAATTTTACTTTTGCAAACATAAAAATCAGATGTTTACTTTGTGGCACTTTGCTACCAGAAAACGCGCTCATCTCTTAGCAACAGACAAATATTGTTATTCTTCAAACAATATAAGATTTCTTCTGCTCTTTTGAAATCCTACTTATCTTGCATTACTTACTATTTAACAAGAATCCACTACAATCCACATGTTCCACATGGTCTTTGGAACAGCATACTGTAGTGAAATCTGTTTGGTGAGCCTGACTTTCATCTTGATTTGATATACTCTATGGGCAATGCTCTTAGTCTCTGGGAAAAAGCCCAGAGACTAAGATTTGGTTTTAATTAGTCCTACTCCATTAACAAAGACCCTTTCAAGGTCCTCAGCTAAAACTGGAATCGCCGATAGAGGAGCAGGAGGAATGATCACATTTGTTTTGCCAGAAACTTGACAAACATGCCAATACAACGGTAATGTGCAAGATCAGATTTGAGTTTTGTCCAAAATAAATGTTTGAAGATTGTTATAATTTATTTTTATTTTTTTTTGCCCAAGTGCCTGAACAGTGGGCAATCGTGCTAAAACTAGCACATACAAGCAAAACATTTTTGCCACAACAACCCAAAAAATTGCTCTATAGTCTTCCTCTGACAAGCCTGGTTGCACAGCAACATGACCTCCACAATACACTGCTTTTTTGATCCTTTGGCTTCTTTATGGGTTAGAACATTTTAAGTATCCAATAATTATGCTGTTTAAGCTGATAGATTGGAAAAAAACAACAGTTTTTTCAGGTTTGCCCTTAATGTCAAACCGGATCTAGCAGTTTCCAGACAATGTTTTGTGGCAGTGAATGAATCAGACAATTGATGACGATAGAGCTTTGATTAGGGTCCAAGTAGGGAAACTATCAGATGACAATTGTTTTGTTCAGACACAGACTTGTGTGAGTTTGTCCAGTCCTCTGGCCCTGTCAACACCTTTCTGCTGGCTGTCATGCCCAGAAACACTTTTATGGGCAAAGTAGTAATCCATTGACAAGAGAAGGGTGGATATTAAGACATTATGCAAAAATGCATAATGTCTCCAAAGACAGGTTCACTTTCAATTGGCTTGAAAAAGTGGTAAATTTCTGACTTAGCCAAAAAATGGTATCCCTTTATGCACTACACAGTTCATAGTAGATCTCTAAAAACAATTTTAATGTAAATCTAACAGAGTTAGAGTCAATCTAATTTGGCTAAAAAGACCAAATTAGATTGTAAAAAAAATTGTTTGAGACAAACACATGTACATGAGCCATCTAAGAAAATTTGAATGCTCAAGGATGAGAAAACAGGTCACTGGACCATTGCAGATGCCACTGTGTTTGCTGGACGTCCCAGCTGTGTGCTCAGTTCTGTCATGTTGTGCGTGCTTTAGTGGTGACGGAAAGGTCTTTCCAAAGCGCACTGGGGTCACAGAGATGAGCCGAGCTGGGATTTCCTCCAGCTATATCCTGGTGTTGTTCTTTCTCCTGCTTTATGCAGCATATCAGACAAAAATGCAATGGAAACATAAAGTATAAGTCAGATTCAATGAACTACGTTCCTCGGTTTTTACCCATAGCTTAGGGATAGTGTAGATTTTTCCTAATGCTTCCAGTGGTGTTTTGGTGTCTGTCGAGATCGCCCTTGAAAAACAGACAGAGAAGTTCCACACTGTGTAGAAATGAAGCTGCTGGGGCTCAGACTTCATCTGAATGAAATCTGAGTTTCAGGAGCCTAAAGTGGATTAGATAACTGGCTACCAGTTGAAACATAACCATCCATGCAGAAATGATCCAATGGGATGCCCTTATCTAAAGGCGTTGAATCAGTGTCCTTAAAGAGACAACGCAATGGGTGAATCAGCCAAAACAATACGGCATAATAATTGAGTGATATCCCAAACCCAAGGCTTGACAAAAACTGGAGATCTGAAATTGGCTCCAAAATTCCTATTGGTACATCTGTACAGCTTTAACATCTGTAATTGATTGTGTAATATTAATAAAATATAATTATTTATCAATTATTTATCAATTATTATTATTTATAATAATTATTTAATTACTGATGCAGTTAGTAACTTTTTATTTCTTAAGCAATTGTGTTGGAAGTCCTGATCTGTGGTCATAATAAAGAGGTCGGTCTGTTCAAGAAGGGTCAAATTATGAGTCAAGCCAAGAAAACAGTTGAGATTTCTAAAATAAGTCGGCTAAGAAACATCCAACGGAGCTGCAAGGAGAGTTGGAAAGCCTCACTTGTGTAGAGGAAATGTCTTTGGCAAAAAAATGGATTGATTGCAATTTGCGATCTCTAAAACATTTGGAGAAATGAAAGGATAAAAAAAACAACGCAACGCCTTATCTTCAGTCGTAAAATTAAGAACACATTTATACTTGCAATGCGAAAGGAATTTAAGGGCTGAGGAGTAAAAAAATATGGAGGACCAAAAATGATCAATTTCTGCTTTTATTTTTAATTATGTCAGTTTTGGTCCTCCATAATAAAATGTGTACCCTACCCATATAAGCAAACCATTAATCAGGGAGGCTAAATTAAAACACATCATTAATTTGCTGAGGAGCATGAATATTGGAGTGTGGAGAGGCAGTGAGGAAGATATAAGAACAGAATTACAAATATTTAATTCCACCGTCAAACATCTTTATTAGCAGCAGCAGTGTGAGAGTATGGAGAGCTGTTGCTGTAAAACATTTTTCTAATATTTAAAATATTAGCACAGCACTGTTTAAATATCTGTCTAAAAAAGACTAAATTGTTAGAGTTGAGCTATTAAATTAGCCCTTATTTTTGTCATGATCAATCAAAATCCAAATAACCTCATTGTCTTTATGTCTCTGTGCTGTCTCTGATTTCATTTTTAAATACTGCAGCCATTTCTGGTAAAGAGCCCATTTCCTTTTGCATCTAATTAATTAAGTGTGCTTTTAGATGAAAAATCAACTCGGAAGACTGAAAATGTTGTAACTGTATGACTTATATTCATGCCTTTAAAAACATGTTTTCTCTTCCCTGCAGCTCGTAGTCCCATCTTCTCTCACCTAATCATTTCACTGAAGGGTTTATGGACAATTCGAGCTTTTGGACGTCAGACTTACTTCGAGACGCTTTTCCACAAAGCTCTAAACACCCACACAGCCACCTGGTTCCATTACTTGTCCTCACTGAGATGGTTCCTGTTCCGCTGTGATGTAATCTTTGTGTTGTTCTTTACCGTCGCTGCCTTCATCGCCGTAGGAACCAACAGTGAGTAATAGAAAGCCTAAATCCCTCAAGATTTTTGAGTGTTGATTAAGACTCTCATTTCACATATGATCTTACAGCTGGTTCTAGCATCCTGTATTGAAAACAACATTACTCCTACATTTCTGTAAATTGTCACTTATTAAAGCATCTTTGGCATTTAATTCATAAGGGGATACACAGATAAATTCAGTACCAGTTTAAAGCAACTAAAAAGTATTTAATTCAGATTTCAATCCAGCTACATACAATTGGAAATAGTGTAATTCCATCCACTTCTGTATAGTTTAATTCAGTCTGATAACGACTGAATTGCATCAAATGTGCTCAATTTCATGCTGCAGTACCCAGTTGTGTAATCAACAAACCGCACCAATCCCCTTTGATTCAGTCCACCACCCTCAGTACTCGATTGCAGTCAGATGGTTCCAAATTAATGACATCTGGTTGAACTCCATGAGAGAGTTGCAAGCTATTGTTGGTCATGTCACCATGAATCTACACAATAAATACTAGGGCTGGTTTGCAATGACTGAGAAGTAATGCTAAGTGTTTCACTCCTTTGACATTTTCACTTTTGGCCTTTACTAGGTGAAAACAGAAGCTGTCTGCCACTGGATGTTTCATGCATTAGCTAAAGTAGCATCCCTGCTATACTACCTGATATAGCAGAGATGAAAAATATAGCATCTCTGCTACATCAGCTTCATTTATATAGCATTTTTGCTATATTAGCTCGAGTTATGCTCTGAGTTTATAAATAGAGAAAGTTATATATTGGCTAATATAGCAGAGATGCTACATTCCGTATTGTAGCATCTCTTGCTAGCTACACCAGCTAACAGAAGACATGCAGAGTAACAACTCTACTTTGATATCTGAACTGAAGCAGTTTTCTATGACAGTCTAATGCAAAAAAAAAAAAAGAAAGTTCTTGGATTCTGACTGAATCATACCAGTTATTTTGGTTCAAATTTGCGATTGTAACGTGTTAAACCTCATTTGCTTCAGTATTGTAGATTGGGTTTATTATATGGTGCATCTACATCCAATCCTAACAAGAGAGCAGGCTGAGCGTAACAAATGAAAATATAGGATCTGAACAGAACAGTTTGTCAGATGAAAACTGCTGGAATGCAAAAGGGAGCACATGTTTGATTAAATGAATGGGAAACGCAAACACAATAAAAAACATGCTGCTGCGTCACTGCTTGTGTTTATGTTAAGTGCAGGTTTAAGGCTAATTTCACAGCTCATTAGCTTCCAATGGAGCCAGTAGGAGTGCTGTAGTACATGAGTTCAGCTCTGACATCAGAGAGGTGAGCTTTTATTGGACGGTGCTGATGACATTGTGTGTGTGCGTGTGTATCTGTGTGTGAATTTGCATGAACTTTACAGAGGACAGACCTGGAGAGATTGGCATCATTGTAGCCCTGGCCATGCTCATCCTGGGTACTTTCCAATGGGCTATCATCACCAGTATCAATGTGGACGGCCTGGTAAGCAGTTTTATCTATCAAGACAGAACAAGAAGCCCTTCAGTCGAGGAACATACAACACAAGTCCATGTAACACTGGTTGCTACTGAAACATTGTTTGTGTTCAAAAACATTTTTCTGATTATGGATTTAATCAACTTATTCCTTCAACACTTCAAGGTCAAATGCGTGAGAAGATTTAGTGATACATACTTAAGTTTTATTTAATATTTGATCCATCAACACTATAAAAACTTAGTGGTGGAACTCTATTGCAATTTGGTGCAAAGTGCTACTTTACCTATTCGGCTTTCCAGTGTTTCAAAAAGCTCTAATCATTCAAGGAACTTCTTTAGAAATGTGGACAGAGGGCGTTAGCTTTAGCTTTAGGGATGTCTGCTGCAACATTTTTAGCATTGAGATGCTATTTAGGCTTGGATACCTTCACTGATAACTCCTTTTAACATAACTTGAACACACTGACAGGCTTGTCCAGTGTCCCATCAGATTGGTTTTGAAGCAGAAAGGAGCCCCCTGTTGGCCAAGAAAAGCAGCTTCAGTGTCCGTGAATGTTAGTGGTTGGTGCTTGTGCATCAGAACAACACGCCTACTGAAAGATGTGAATACAAAGGTTCCGGTTGGAGAATTTATGTTAAAAAAAAAGTGGAATAATAATTATTGCTTTTGCTACCCAGCAACTTTCACTAAACCTTTGTGATAACTGGAACTCTTTTTATGTTGCTGTGAAGGATTTTTGACCAACTCCTCTTTGTGGCTGAGTTGTTTTAATTTGGAAACATTGGAAGAAGTTTGTACGTAAATGGACTGTTTAAGGTCATCTTAATCAGATTGGAGTCAAAACTTTGATTAGGACTCCCTAAAAACTTGATGTTTCTTTCAAAGGTAGACTTAATGGAGCTCTTTGGATCAATGTCCTCTTGAACTGAGGTTCTCTGGAGACATTTTTGTAATTATAGCAATGAATGTAATAGAATAAAAAAATAAAAATAATTATCTGGTTTTTAACATGGGTGACTTTAATCATTTAAAAACAACTCAAATGTTAAAATTATTATCACATGATAATAGTAGTACTAGTATCAAACAAAATGGTTTACTCTAAAATCATCATTCAGCATGCTCACACAGTGGTGTTAGTTGTGGTGTGTATCCTCAAATCTGTCCTTCTCTCCTCCCAGATGCGTTCAGTGGACCGAGTGTTCAAATTCATTGACTTGGCATCAGAAGAGACCTACCAAAGAAAACCTGGAGGAAAAGGAGGTTCTGATCTCATTATCAATAACCCAAGCGCTTACAGCTACTGGCCTAACCGTGGCCAGCTGGACGTCCAGGGTCTCACTGTCAAATACACAGAAGCTGGGCGGGCCGTGCTCAACGACATCTCCTTCGCTGTGGAGGGGGGTCAGAGTGTAAGTCCTGAGTGGTGACTGGAAGTCCACATGTCCAACCTTTATATTTCAATCAATCAATCAATCAATCAATCAATCAATCAATCAATCAATCAATCAATCAATCAATCAATCAATCAATCAATCAATCAATCAGGTTCATTTGTGTAAGACATTTGAGCAACAAGGCAGTTCAAAGTGCTTTGCAATATAAAAACACAAAACTACAACGTGATAAAAGTCGTCATACAGTCACCAACTGAGAAAACCAGTGAACATTACATTTTCATGAATGTCATCACCAAAATCATTGTTACACATTAAATATGTTGGTATGTTATATATTTGTTATGGTTCAGGAGCAACTCTGAACAGGTGGGGTTTAGTCTAAATTTAAAGAAACTTGGTGTTTCAGATGTCTTCATTTTGATGTTTTACACATGTTGGATTTACTCTGAAATAACAGCTTTAGAACTGGAGAAATAAGTTCTCATGAAAGGTTGTGGATGTAACTCGTCCTCAAACTTTAATCTGCATGAACGTGAAGTTCATCTTCCAGTCCTGAGCACCTCCGAACCTCCTGTGCATCATCACATTCAACATGTCCACCTGGTAAACATCTGACAACGCTCAAGCTGAACCCACTGATGACGGGAAGTCGCATGTTTTACTTGTGGTTTAAATAATGGCCCTGGCAGTTAGCATCTATGTTACCATGGAGTGGATTATCTTGGATTGTAGTCTTCACCAAAACTTTGCCACTAAACTAGACGTTGGTGAAATTCTCACATTAACATTTTTGCTCAACTTTATGTTGCTTCAAAGCAGATCTTAACTGAATATGACTAATCTCCACCAACATGGTGACTCTGCAGTAGGCACAGCATGGCAGTGGTGACACAGATCAGAATCCCAAGAAGAAACGAGGGACAGTCATATGGAAGCACATTTCTACCATGAATGGAAAAGGAAAACCTTAACCGAAAGCTGCAATTATGAGTTATAAAAGAATAATTACGAGAATACAAGTGTACTTGTTTTTGCAAATGCATCCATTTGACCTTTTGGATCTATTGGACTGTATGAAAAGATGGCATCTGAGTAGATAGAGAAGGACTTTAGAGATGATTTTACAATAAAAAAAATAAATTAATTAAGTTGCATAATAATTCACCTGGATTTAAGGAGAGTAAACACACTATTGAATAAATTCTATGTAAAACTACAACTCCCTGTTCGGCTTTTATTTTTTTTCTTTCATGGCAGAAATGGGCTAACATATATTTAAGACTAGAGTTTTACTTTGTACTAAAACTTTATTATTTTTATTTTTATTATATTTTGACTCGTTATAGAATATAGAAAATGCTACCTAGGAGAAAAGTTCAGCTTGGTTGCATTTGTCTTTAAAGAGAATCTAGTTTACACACTCTAGGCATTCATCAGCGTTAAAATGGTCCTAACTTTGCTTTTAGAACCTATGGGGACAGAAGACATCCATTCATTCAGTCTATTTTCCCTCAGCATGTCTTTGAAACACATTTCTCTGCTGGTTAGAATAATAATTCTATCGACTCTTTTAGATCAGTCCAAGTTATTGATTCTCAATACTTATTTCAAATTAAAAAAATATATTTTTTTCCTTTTCCACAGTTATGTTACTGAATCTTGCCAAGCAAGATGTTAACTTATGTAGAAATAAATGATAAAAATATATTATATATTTACATTTTTGTATAATATATATTTAATATGTACATTATATATTAAAATATTAAGAGTTAAAAGAGGTGAACTGATAGTGTCAAGAGAAAAATTGAAAGGCTTCTTCCAGTTCTTCTCTGAATGTAAATCATTTTTTAGCAGTCAAAGAAAAATTAGAGGGTCTGTACTTTGGCCCCATTGGTCCATAAATTATGTTCTTCTGGGAATAATTCTAATATTCAAGAGCTTCTCAGAATCAAACCTTGGGAGCATCAGCCCTTCAGTTTAACCGTGATGCCTCCTGATGCCCTTTGACAGGATGTAATATGTCGCAAGGGAGAACCTTTTAAGCCCAATGTGTAAAAACAGTTTCTGAACAGAATATTTTTTATGTGATGAAACGAATACTAACTTCCTCTGTTCTGTGTGCAGGTGGGTCTGCTGGGTCGGACCGGTTCTGGGAAGAGTACCCTGCTGTCCGCTCTGCTGCGCCTCGCCTACACCGAAGGGGAAATGTACATTGACGGAGTTCCTTCCAGCTCCATGCCAGTGCAAACATGGAGGAAGGCCTTTGGAGTGGTGCCGCAGGTACACATGTTCAAATTCAGACAGATAAGCTTTGGCTGCTGGTGACTGTTCAAAAAAGACAAAAATTATACTAAAAATGGGAAAAAAAAAAACCAATCTTTTCTTAAATTTGATTTTGCTTCATTTGTCTTGTTTTATATTTCGCAGGTTTCAAATGCAGTTTTTGTGCATGTTATACACATAAGTTTTGAATTAATGAATGAAATATTTTTGACCTTTCAAAAAATAAGCCTGAGATTCAGGCTTTAACGTCTTTAAGGAAAAGCGGATAATGGTAGTGATATAGAGCTGTGTGTGTGGGATGGGGTGACATCATGTTGTAATTCAATTTACTTGCATTTTTTTTCCCTTACTTTGATCTAAAAGAAAGTCTTTATTCTGACTGGAACCTTCCGGATGAACCTGGACCCGTATGGCCGTTACAGTGACGATGAGCTGTGGCGGGTGGCTGAGGAGGTGAGGCTGTTTCCAATAGGCTATGGTAATAATTTAGTTAAAATAGTTTAGAAGTTAAAAATACAAAGAAGATGAAAGTGTTCTTTGTAAGTGTTTGTGTTCTAGAAGTCAGCCATGTTCCAGCAGCAACCTCTGCCTTGTGCAGTAAAATAAGCTGTGTGTGATTCCTGCAGGTTGGGTTGAAGTCGGTCATCGAGCAGTTCCCCGATAAGCTGGACTTTGAGCTGAAGGACGGAGGCAGTGTTCTGAGCTACGGCCACAAACAACTGGTGTGTCTGGCCCGCTCCATCCTCAGCAAGGCCCGCATCCTGCTGCTGGACGAGCCGTCCTCCTATCTGGACCCCATGTCAGTACCAGCACCAGTCACCAACACTCTGTGGGCTGCTGTTATCATAGTTATAACAATTATTGATTTGAAGATTGAAGCTGATTCAGTTGATGATGGACAAGCAATCACTCCAGGGTGTCGGGTTAGGACAGTTAATGTATATGTTCAGGTGAGTTGATGATTGATGTAATAAGAGGCTGTCCAACTCCAGAATTTAGCTTCACTTGACTTTAATGAGCTCTTGAGGTTCTCCATACATATAGTCACATGTAGTTGGGCCTGTGGGTGTGTGTGTGTGTGTGTGTGTGTGTGTGGTTTCTATTGATTTCTATTGATAAACAAATACAAATTATAAGAACTTGCAGGTAAATGCACAATAAACCAAATGTCCGCAAAGTGAATAAACTTATTTATGTTTAAATATTACTATAAACTATAAACTTCTTAATAGTTATGAGAATGTAAATAATAATCAACTCTGCCAATTATAGCATCACACAATAACATATACAAGAGAAATAAGGCATTTTGGCTGCAAATAGTGACATGAGTAACAGCTGCCTCTAGTCAACCGATCTTAATAGCGTAATGCTAACGGCTAACTTTTAGCTCTCAACAAATTAAGCAAACCGCAGCAGCAAACGACAATAATATTAAACGTGACAGGATACAATACAGCTCTTAGACATTTAAAAACCTGAACTAAACCGACAACAGTATTACTTACATTCAATGGACGCACACGGTAGAAAAGAATAACAGCTAAGCCCGCTTTGAGAGCCACACCACTTAATATCCATCCATCCATCCATCCATCCATCCATCCATCCATCCATCCATCCATCCATCCATCCATCCATCCATCCATCCATCCATCCATCCATCCATCCATCCATCCATCCATCCATCTTCCGGCCACCCTTCTCCCTAACGGGGTCGGGAGGTGCTGGTGTCTATCTCCAGCGTTCCGGGCGAGAGGCGGGGTCACCCTGGACAGGTCACCAATCTGTCGCAGCCACTCAGATCTATAAACAACATACAGCAAACACGAACGAGAGGCCACCTAGTGGCTGAAACAAAATACTACATTTAAACATCTTGATAAAGAACAAAACCAGAGGGCTGAAAACAAATAATTAACTGTCTTTTGTACAATTATGATTAATCAATTATACACTGAGTTGTTTATTTTGAAAAAAAAATGTAATAATTTAGTGTTCTTTTAAATTCTCTGTTATGAAGGTTTTCCTACAGATATAAAGACTGGTTGAGGTATTTTATTTGTAGCAATATTATATTTATGTCCCACATGCTGCAGTATAAACTGGACTCAGTGTGGATGATCTAGTGATGTCCAATCATGCTGTAGTTCAAAGTTAATTTTTTCAGTTCTAACAAATATTAGATTCATCTGAATTAATAGCTAGGCTAACATCACCGAGGCTAAACCTGATACTGTCATTTAGGAGTGTGTGACTGGTATGTTTGGCCTCATCTCGGTCATGCACATTCAGAGTTGGGTACTAACTAGTTACATTTACTCCGTTATGTTAACTTTTTTGGAAAAAAGTGTACTTTTACTTCAATCTGGAGAGACTCAGACAAAGAGAGAAAAACAATTAGAAGAGTTTTATGATATACAGGAATTAGAATCTTTGGTGCTCGGGCCCCGGCTGAGGAAATAGATTATTACAACGTTAGCGATGAGCTTCAGATATGCGTTACCAGCACTGATGGGAACGTTCTCCCCCCGGGGCCTGACTCTGGTGGTGGAGGTCAAAGAAGGGTTCGGGCCTAGCGACCATCCTGAAGGAGGAGAAGGGGTGGTGGTGGCTTGAGCTTGGCTGGAGAGCGAAGGACGTCATGGATGAAGGTCTTTATCAGCTGGGACTTGGCTGGTGATTGAACAAGGCATGGCTTTGTCCAGCGTTGATAGGTCATCGACAGTAGGCGGGACGCTCCAATTAGAGGGCTGCAATTAGAGGGATGTAAGAGTTTGAATGAAGACAGCGTAATGAAGCTCAGGCTTCATTTTATTATCAGATATTTCTACTCTTACTTGAGTAATGTTTCTGAGTTCATCCATTGTCTGTTCACCTTGTCCCAAGTGGTCACCAGTCTGTCATAGGGCAACACAGAGACAAACAGGACAAACAACCATGCACAGACACAGACACACACAGACACACACACACTCGCAGCCACACACAGACACACACACACTCACACCTAGGGAGAATTTGGAAAGTCCTGTGGGAGGAAGCCGGATACCTGGAGAGAACCCACCATGCACAGGGAGAACATGCAAGAGCCCGGGCCGGGAATCGAACCCAGGACCTTCTTCCTGCAAGGCAACAGTGCTACCAACTGTGCAGCCTGGTTCTCTACTCACTCATTAAAACCAAACACATTATAACTAAAAACTCACCAGACTCAGACAGACACCTGAAGTTTTGGTTAAAGTTTCAAAAGTTTTATATTGAAAGAAACTGATCTGGAAAAAAATGTATTTCACCTGATTTTGTTATTTTTTGTTATTTGTCTTTTTTGTCCTTAAAATGTCAAAATTTTCTCTTAAGTTTAGATTTTGGTCCGTCTGTAAATATTGAACAATCAGTTATTCAGTACTTTTTACTTACTTGAGTAATTTTTTGGACGGCTTTACTTCAGTAAAAATATGTTGAAGTAATGCTACTGCTACTTGAGTAGAACTTTTGATTAATCTCCTCTGGTCACTTTAAATGTATGATTATTCAGGACAAACTTCAAGATAAGGCCAGACAAACTGCTGAGGTGATGGTTAATGACAGCCACTTTTTATCCATCTTTTTGGTTTTTCTTGTTTTCCTAAGCATTTGAAGCAAAATGCTTGACCAAACTTACATTTAGGGAGAAATCATATATTTTGCAGCCAATTTTTGTTTTCTTTTTTTAAAGCTTCAACAGCCAATTTTTATTTCTCCAGCTGTAATTAACAAGTTCAAAACATTTGCCTTCCACTAAGTTTTCATATTAGGAGCAGAGCTGATGCCTCTGTAGTTGTGGCTCCATTACAAATGTGCACAACACTTAGTCAATATTCCACTAATAGCAGCCCCCCTTACCCCCAAATTTTGCAATTGTTGTGTTTCCATTAAACAAGAAACACAATTAAAATCAATGTCATTAAAAAAACAAAAACAAACCATCGTCCTCCTACCTCTTTCCCTAACCCTAAACCCTTGAAAAAAAAAAAAAACACCTCAGTCTAGCACAAAAAACATTTTAAGTTTTTTTTGAAAACTTGTGTTTCCATTAAGCAAATTTGTCTTCGAAATTTCAATGTATGCAGTTTTACGTTTGATGAAAGCTGTTGAATAACTGCGTCTTCCTGTTATGTGACCTTGCTTTTCTCGGGTAAAAGTTAATTTGTCAGACAGGGGCAGGGTTTCCATTTTCTCATTGAACCCGGTTTCTCCTCCACCATTTCCACTGATGTTCAGCGTCCTGCTGCGTCCTCAGACGTTTGATCGCCTCCAGGAAGTGGCTGCCTCCTGAAAGCGATTAAAAGTTTGTATATTTCTTTGTGCTTGTGGCGTCCTGCAGGATGAGGTCACAGTGCAGAGCAGACCATGCAAGTCTTGTCACTGCATATGGTGACAATCTGCTGTGCTTACAGTAATTTTGCGCCCTGTGTGTGTGTGTGGTTGGTGTAAGCATGAACGCAGAACATGATCATGGAGGGAAATGAAGCTTGAAATGAGCGATCCAACTCCGTGCTGGCTTGTCTACAGGTTAAACATCACTTCTGCTGGTGATGATGACGATGATGGTGTGTGTTTTTGTGTGTGAGCAGAACGCTGCAGGTCCTGAGAAAGACGTTGAAGCAGTCGTTTTCCGGCTGCACTGTCATCCTGTCGGAACACAAAGTGGAGCCGCTGCTGGAGTGCCAGTCGTTCCTGGTGAGTTTCTAGCGGCACTCCATCAGCTTCAGCCTCACGAAGTTAAAGACTGTTCATTAATGTTGTCAGTTTAAACATTTTGTTGGCATGTTAGCAATGTGGCTTGGTGGCTGAACAAGATGATGGTGTGACGGGAACATGTGACAAGGAGGGCTGGTTACATAAGAGCGCAGCAATGAAACCAAATTGATTTGTAATGTCTTATTATGTCAACCTTCTAGCTCAGGGGGCTATTGATCTATATACTGTACATACACAAATATATATTTTAATTTAAAAATATAAAGATCTGCATTTTTTCTCTCACTGTTTGAAGTTGAACATGCCAAACTTTTCCTCTTTTAGCTTTGTTAAAATTGTCAAAATTATTTCTTTTTAATAAATCCCAGAAAGCCTTGCATTTACATTTTTTAGAATTGTTTTGTAACTTTTGTCAAATTCAAAAGTTTGCATACATTTGGCAAATATCAGAGATTACTGTCTTTTAATCTGTGTGGTAATTCTAACAATCCTAAAACAATTTAACTACAGACAGACAGAAAAAATGAGTTTGTCTTCTAATTTGGTGTACATAAATATGTGGTCTCAACTGCATTATATAATGCAGGTTTTTTTGTTTGAATTAATCTTTTGTCATGAATTAATTACACTGATGTTTCAGAGCAGAAGAAGCATTGAAATCTATTTTTTACTTGTTTTTAGGTTGGAAATGCTAAATGAATCTACCCTATTTTTCTTTTACAAGGTTTATTGTTTTCCTTTATTTCAAAACCAAAAATTAGAGGAAAAAAAACAGCAATTCTTCAAAAATGATGACAAAATTCCTATATGATAAACTGGTACATTTACTAAACCTCTAATAGTTGATGTTTAGATTTTTTTCCAAAGTTCACAGAACATTTGTGGCTCTGAACGAATTTTTTTTTGTTTTATTTTCTTAATTGGACTGAGGATGGAAATGATTCTTTGTTTTGTAATGGTTGCTGAACGCTGTTCTAACTGAACCTGTATCTCTGAAATGATTAATCGAATTAATCATGAGCAAATCGATTATTGAAATAAAACAGAATTTAGTAATTCATTAATTGTTAGTTGGACTATACAGACTCAAAAACGGTTATTTGGTGAAAGAAGAACACACTAAGAGCAGTAAATGAGTCAACACTTTACAAAAATACATTTTGCATTCAAGGTGAAAAACCCTAAACCCCGTAACACTTGACTTGACAGGGTGCATAAGCCTGACATGATATTGTTATAAACATGGCATGACACCTGTTATGAACATGAAGGAATCTTCATGTGTCATGAAGTGTCATTTGCTAAATAATGACACTTTTCATGCAAAGTCACATTAAAACCTGCATTAAAAGTCCATTAAAAGTGCCAACTTTGCATGAAAAATATCATTACTTGCCAAATGATACTTTATGACAACAGTCATTAACATTCATGAATTCTCCTTCATCATCGTAACAGGTGTTATGTCGTGTTTGGCAGTGTCATGTCGGACTTTTGCACACCCCCTCAAATAAAGTGTTACCAAAATGGCTTAAATGAAAAATTTGCAGATTGTGCTAATTTGTTTTCCTTTTAATTGATTAGTGGATTAATCATCAGAAGAAATGATAGGTTAATTAATAACTAAAGTCATGGTTAGCTGCAGTGGTAGTTGTAACCGTTTCTCTCCTCATCCACAGATGATTGAGAAGAGCTCTGTGAAAAGCTACGACACCATTCAGAAACTCATGAACGAAATGAGTCACCTGAAGCAGGCCATCAGCCCCGCCGACAGGCTCCGCCTCTTCCCCACGACCCACCGCCTCAACTCCATCAAGAGACCACCACCTCAGACCACCAAGATCTCGTCGTTACCAGAGGAAGCCGAGGATGAAATCCAGGACACGCGGCTTTAAGCGGCCAGCCAGCAAGCCGCGTGCCAACGCAAGACACATGAACACAACCCAGAGTCTGATCCAGCCTGTACACACTGACCAGTCAGAGCGACCAGACTGGCTTCAAACAGAATCACAAAGACAATCACAAACAGAATCACAAAGAGAGGGATTCTGCCATAGAATCTGTTTTTATTTAAAAGAGCAAAGGAAACTAAACAGAAATAATGAATTTTACTTTTGTTTTTTAAATAAAGCTGAATTTTTAAATAGTATATTTTTAATAATTATAAACATGTTTTTTTTTTATTTTTATTTTAGATCTTTTACAGATGAAACCAGCAAAACGCATATGGCTGAAACAGTTTTACTGAAAGAAGCACAATTCGATCACTGTAAGACAACAACCAATGTCTGAATTATTATGACATTCAGATGGATGTCAGAATTTCCTAATGCTTATAAATTACCCTTTAAAATTTAAAATACACTGCATTTTAAACTCTAATGGGATGCACTGATGAATCTGTCCTTATTTCCTTCATTTTGGGAGAATGCTGATCAGCCGATACTGATATGGGAAGCTGATTTGATCTACTTTGGCAGAGGTAGATTTTTCATCTTGCTGTTGTCAACAAAAAATCATCCACTGTCCTCTTCTGCTCTACAGTGAGAGATCTGACTGACAGACCGGCCCACCAGGTCACGTCTGCATGTTTACGGTTAACAATAGTCACCCCAACTCTGTGACTTTCCTGCTATATTTACCGACATTCAGACAAGAAAAAAAAATCTGAATCATCAGGTCAGACTTTTTAAAGATCAGACAGAAAACTGCAATCAGTGCACTCCTAAATTCTAACATTCATCAACTTTGCTTGGCTTTGATGATTTTTTTATAGTTCTTTTTTTTAATCAAAGTATAAAACAGAAATCACTGAATGTATGGCGTTACTTTACTGACAACTCACAGCAGCTGTCTGAATCATTTGTCTGTTTGCATGTTTGCATATCCAGGCTCAATGTGATCTTTTATATAGATTATATAATGTGACGGAAAGATGAAGTCACACACAGCTTGGTATGAAACACCTGCAAGAAAGGTTTAGAAAGCTGACTGAAACATGAAAGAGGATTTGTGTGAAGCAGTGATTGGAGGAGCAGCAGGGAGGGAAAGGATCCTCCGTGTGACGGAGCAGATGAAGTCCATGTAGAAATGCTTCATACTCTGGAATTCTTTGTTGTTCCCTCAAGTAATTGGCAAGTTTCAAACACACATCTAGATTATGACTTCTCCAACCATTCCACAAAAAAAAAACATGGTTCAGTCTTTTAGTTTTTTTGTTTTGGTTGTCTGGTAGTAAAGCTTCGCCTCCCACAGACATTGACTCCACCTCTGTATTTCCAGTTGTTTTTATGGTGCTTTTTTGTTATCGTTACCACTGCCAGTCTTTCAAGTTCAGTGTCCACCGATCACTAAACTTGATCAGTGATAATAGTTTGTTAATACAAACTATTATGACCACAGAAACGGAAATAGTAGTCAGGATTTGCTCTGGTGGATCAGGGGGTTTAATTCCAGACACACCTAGAGATAAAATCACATTTATCTGGTTGATTTATGGTCTGTTAAAGGTTTCAATCATCATTTAATCTTGCCTACATTTTGTCTTTTACCATAAGCCATATGAAACATGAACTACATACAAACTAATGTGGTTCAGGCTGCAGAAGTGTTAAGTCATTGCTTTATACGATGTAGAACCAGAGTTTCCAAACAGACTCAGTAAAATCTGTTGGTTATTTGTCTCTAAATATCCAGTGACCTTTACTCAAAAGCTGACTTTTACTGCACCCAAATGTGCTTTTATTGACTTTACTAAACCTTGTTAAATACAACAAATGTTTTGAAACGAGTCACCAAAATATTCTTCTGCTCAGAAACATTGTTGTTTTTTTTTTTTCCAGATGATACCCAGAATCAAAGCAAACCTGTAAAATCTTTAACATCCCTTTCCAAAAGCAAATCTGACATTTTAAGTATTTTATGCTTGGATTATTGAATTATTGTTGAATACGTGTAAGAACTCTCAAGTACTTCTGACTTAGACGTTGGCCCATGTGTCAAAGTTTGAAGACCCCCCTTACAGCATCTAGTGGCCATTAGAGGAACTGCAGCTACCAATGCCTTGATATTCAGCTCCTTGGTGTGAACTTTCCTCCTGCTTGTCATCCAAACACTCAGCTTTTTTGCTCGTGGACCAAACAGAAGATACCCGTTTCTGATTTGGACTTGGTTCTGTTAAATGATTAATAAAATCTAGAAATGTGTTAGAGTTTAACCTTTGAACTCAGTCTGACTAAAGCTTATGTGTTTTACATGGAATTGCTATCTGATGATGTACGTCAGAACTTTCAATTAGCCTTGCTGGTGTCAGCACACACACACACACACAAGCACACACACACACAAGCACACACACACACACACACACACACACACACACACACACACACACACACACTATCGTAGCATGACGTTGTTGACTGATGCAAGTATTGAGTGACGTCTCAAACGCCCCTATTTTCCTATTGGTTTGCACTTTTCAGGCACCCTGCGGTACTCTCATCAGCTCTCACATATTTTTTAATCCCATCGTTGAAATAAACCAACATTAAAATTTGAACTCTTGTCATTAGCTAATATGTAATAATTGTTGTGCAGATTTTTTTCATTAGGAAACAAATTTCTTTTGAAAGGTGGAATGTCATTTTGATTCTTTAAAGATGATTGTTTCTTCTTATTGTTGAGGAAAGCACTTTTGAAACTGAATATTTCTGAAGGTACCATGGAGAGGAGTTTTGCAACAACTTATATATATATATATATATATATAAAATACAAATAAAATGTTTTATTACGCATAGGATAGGGACACAAATGTCCAAAGAACTGAAAATGTTTTTGTTCAATCATCTGTATTTGGAGTAAAACTAGATGTGGAGAATTCGACTGTAAGGCTGCGTCTTCCTTTTGTCCAACATCAACATTGCTCATGTTTTTTGGCTCTTGCTTGTGTCTCTTGTTGCTAAAAGCTGTTTGGTTCCACAAGACAACTATTAAACCACCAGGTGAGTCAGTCTGACTAACAGCAGCTGTTAAGGTTTAGTGCCAACTCACAATATTTTAGTCATATAGTGTTTATGCACAAATCCTGCACTTTTTGATTATATGATTATTATATGCAAATGCAAATGGTACTAAGTAGATTTTCTGGATACCACTCCTGATCAAAATCTTAAGACCAGTCAAAACATTGCAAGAATTAGCATTTTGCACTATTGAATCTTAAGAAGGTTCGAATCTAAGTAGAGCTTCACAATGTTAAAAAGAAAAAATCAGTGCAAGAGACAAGAACATTTGAGCAGGGAATTTTCTGAAAACTGCATTTACACTCAAACATGATTTTTTCAGCTGATCAAAAGTTTAAGACCATAGTCTTTAAAAGCCAAAAGCTGTGCAAAAATCTGGATTCCATGTCATGTTCTGTGAAGTCTTAACACTGTCAAGACCTCCTGATGGCAAAAGCAAAAAAGCTCACTGACTTTGAACGTGGTAGGATTGTTGAGCTGCATAAGCAAGGCCTCTCACAACGTACCATCGCTGCTGAGGTTGGACGCAGTAAGACAGTCATTTTGCATTTTTTAAATGATCCTGAGGGTTATGGAACAAAAAAGTCAATTGGTAGACCCAAAAAAATTTCGCCAGCTCTGAGCCGCAGGATCCGATTGGCTGTCCTTCAAGACACGGGGCGATCCTCTGCCCAAATTAAGGCCACTACTGGTGCTGACTGCAGCCCAATAACCATCAGACGGCATCTGCGACAGAAGGGCTTCAGAAACAAAAAACGTCTTCAAAGGCCACGTCTTCTTCAACGCCACAGAATTGCCCGTTTGGACTTTGCAAGGATGCACCAAATATGGTGCACCCTTGCAAAGATGGAAGAAAGTTGTCTTCTCTGATGAGAAAAAGTTTAACCTTGATGGTCCTGATGGCTTCCAACGTTACTGGCATGACAGGGAGATCCCACCTGAGATGTTTTCTACACGGCACAGTGGTGGGGGCGCCATCATGATTTGGGGTGCGTTTTCCTTCAATGGAACAATGGAGCTTCAGGTTGTGCAGGGGCGTCAAACAGCGGCTGGCTATGTGGAGATGTTGCAGCGGGCATCCCTCATGACTGAGGGCCCTCGTCTGTATGGTAATGATTGGGTTTTTCAACAGGACAATGCTGCAGTTCACAATGCCCGCCTGACAAAGGAGTTCTTCCAATAGAATAACATCACTAAACCCAATTGAGAACATTTGGGGATGGATGGCAAGGGAAGTTTACAAAAATGGACATCAGTTCCAGACAGTAGAGCCCCTTCGTGAAGCCATCTTCAACACTTGGAGCAACGTTCCCGCTAGCCTTCTGGAAACACTGGCATCAAGCATGCCTAAACGATTGTTTGAAGTCATCAACAAGAATGGTGGAGCTACTCATTACTGAGTCCTTTTTTCTGACACTTTGGTTTCTGTTTCGGGGGGTTTTGAGCTATGGTCTTAAACTTTTGATCAGCTGAAAAAATCATGTTTGAGTGTAAATGCAGTTTTCAATTAATTCCCTGCTCAAATGTTCTTGTCTCTTGCACTGATTTCTTCTTTTAACATTGTGAAGCTCTACTTAGAACCTTCTTAAGATCCAATAGTGCAAAATGCAAATTCTTGCAATGTTTTGCCTGGTCTTAAGATTTTGATCAGGAGTGTATTTAAAGGCATTAGAACATACTAAGTTTTATAGTCTCTGGACTATAAAACTCGTCTTTTCTTGGTGTAGAAATGTCTCGACTCAGGACAGAAGCGCTGGTCTCCGGTTTGAGACCAGATTTTGGAATATAATAACTCATTTCCTCTAATCTCAGAATTAGTTTGGGTTTTCCTCTGAACTTTTTGTTTTATTTTGGCAAATCATAAGACAGAAATTCTCTCTTTAAATTTCCCAGAGTTCCTTGCTCTTTCCCATTTGTCTGCGTATTCGTCGCCCATCATCTGGGTAAATCATAATCAGGAAGTCATGTTAGATGTTAATCTATGATAACCTTTAGCAACATTAATTAAAGTGGATGTGTGCGTTTGATCCTGTATGAGTTAGAAAAAAATCCAGACAATTTAAATTTGATTCTATGGAGACTTGCACATGCCAAGTAAAGAAAATGGTAAAAATGTGAAAAATTTTATTTGAATTTC
Organism: Poeciliopsis gracilis; assembly: GCA_911649635.1. Taxonomy (NCBI): domain Eukaryota; kingdom Metazoa; phylum Chordata; class Actinopteri; order Cyprinodontiformes; family Poeciliidae; genus Poeciliopsis; species Poeciliopsis gracilis. Next base: position 500,332 of record CAJVRI010001317.1, read on the forward strand.
TGTGCATCAAATAATTCTTTAGTGTGCAATCACAATATAGACAATAATGAAACTGAACTTTTTGTCCACAAGTGAAGGAAAACACCAATGCTTCTGGAGATAAAATGTATTAGTCTTTTTTTATTATAGTACAATCATTACTAAAGCTAAAAGACCTTATTAAATAAAGATGCCTTAGCCCTGATTATGTAGTTATTAATCAGTTGATATTAGTTGATATGTATTGAGGCCGAACAACAAATAAGCATTAAAATATTTTCTTTTTACATTTATTTATTTGGTTATGAACTTATGTCTTGATTGAATATGACTGAATATACCAAAACTCTCTCGACTAAAACTCTGGTTTATTATTATTATTATTATTATTATTATTATTAATGTGTAACAGGCTGGAAATAAATAAACATGAGTCTGGTGGAAATGTTGGGCATTTAAAATATTTATTATGGCTTACAACTGACAGTGGACATCCTGTGTTTATACACTTCTATTACTTATTGCCACATCCCTTTCACTCTGAAACAAGTGGAGGGTTTAAAACCAAACTTATTCTACAAACACTTATGTACAAGGTTTAGTGTTCTTTTTAAATTTTTTAAAGTTTCCTCAGCAGTTTTTCTTTAAGGTTTCATCACTGTACAAGAGAAATACCACATACACCAACCTGTACATCATTTAAACGTACTTTTATTTACAAATATATTTGGTAAAACCCTGATTAATTTCAACAGTATTTAAACCAACCTTGCAACTATCTGGAGATAAAACACTTGAATGTCTCATAATACTTAATAGCAAAAAACAAGAAAGAAGAACAAAAAGCCTGGTAGTGTGTGTGTGTGTGTGTGTGTGTGTGTATGCGTGCGTGGGCGTGTGTGTGTGTGCGTGGGTGTGTGTGTGTGCGTGCGTGTGTGTGTGTGCATGTGCGTGGGTGTGTGTGTGCATGTGCGTGGGTGTGTGTGTGCATGTGCGTGTGTGTGCGTGTGTGTGTGTGTTGTATTTCTAGTGTGGCCTTATTCCTACAGGAGAAGAAGATGATTTCACTGTAAGTACACCAGACGGCTGAACTGTTCTGGATCTGAACGGCGTCCCATAATGCAATGGGCTCAAACACTTGAATTAAGGCAACAGAACAAAAACAACCTGCTGCTTAACATTTTTTTTTTTTTTTTAATGTTACAGTGTTTTCACTCCTACGTGAGCGCATTGTTCAAATACTGTAGTAGAATCCACTATGGTCCCCAAGAACACAACTGCAGTGCAGAGTAGCAAGTACAGAGAAGTACAAATCCAAGGTCGTCACGTACCTCGTCTTTACATTGAGAATGGTTGGAGGTGGTGGATCTACTGGTTGCTATGATGCAGGTCTCTGTGGAGGATCCAGATGTCGTCTTGTGAGTTGCTGCTGTTGCGGTAGAACTTGCTGTTGGGGGGGTTCTGCTTTGTTCTGCTGCTGCTGGCTGCAGCTCTCCTGAGGCTCGGTGGGGTCTGGGTCTGGTTGTTATTGCTGCTGCAGGCGCTGGACGCCCGCGTCTGCTGCCCCCTGCTGTTCGGGATGGGAAGCTGTGACTTGAGGCGGGGGCCGGAGCGGCGGCTGCTAATGCTCTGACAGGCCGGCTGGACGGACCTGCAGCCCGGCCCGGAGGGGCAGACATCCTGCTGGGACAGATGTATTGATATTATCACACAGGAGACAGAACCTGGGGTTTAGTCAAAGTAACAGCAAAACTATACAGGGGTCTACGGGTTGACTTTACTCAGAAGGGGTTTCATTCTGATGGTTTGTTCATTTGTGTACACATTGTGACGTGCAGCAGCTGCGTTTCCATTAAGCGTAAAGTGGCGCAAATTGAAATGAGGTAAATAAACGCACTTAAAGGAAACATGCCAATTTCAATGTTTTAATAAGAAGTTTTAGTGTTACGATAAGTTGGTTTTTGGGCCTCATCAAATCACGAGTCACATGATCAACAGAATGATATTACAACTGGCGAAAATGCACAAGAAGTTGTTGGAAGATGATAGAATTGTTGTCGTTTTTTCTCACAGCATCACAGTTCGTAAAAAGTTGTGTCATTTCATAACTCTTCTGTAAAATCGCCGACTACAATTTCGCCTCGTACATAGCATCTTCCAAGTAGGTGGAGCTTGTTCCTCCAACGCCTGAAGAAGATTCCGACGTCTCCTCTGATTGGCTGATAGATGATGAGCGCTAGCACTATGACTGAATTATGGTGCAAGTCCATCACTGCCAAGACTTTTAAATGACTTTTTCAGGTATAATTTTTATTTCATTTCTTTTTTAATAGAGACACTGCAGTTGTGAAATTGTGTTTTTTCGCCATCAGCAGAATACAGACTAAGATTTGTGGACATTTGCAATGGAGGCACAGCTGGTGCCTCGGTGGAGAATTCAAATACTCTGAGCTTGACATTTTATCAAGTCACAACCACAAACATTTATTTTGAAGAGATTTAAAGCAACAGCCCAACACAAAGTGGTACAAATTATACGCGTTTCTTAAGCTTCTTTACAAATAAAGATGAAACCGTCTTTTACCCTGACACCTTAAAATAACTGCCATGAGCATTGCTGGAGGGTTTAAACAAAGTTGATTGACACTGTTAAGACCCTCCTCCTGGCTCTGATAGGTTGGTTCTACTGAGCGGTGCATTTCATTACAGCAGATGGCAGTAGAACCACAGGGAGGAGCCAGAGAGGTTTGGTTATCTGTCAGGTCACAATGGCAGTTTGAACAAACATTTTGTTTATTAAATTTATATACTTCACATTCAAAGAACTTTAAAAACAAATTCCTAAGCTTTGAACTGGCAAGCCAGGAAAGAGTTTCAGAAAACAACAAAAGCTCCACGGTGACTCTAGAGGAACTGCAGAGAGCTACAACTCAGGTTGGACAATCTTATGACAACCATTAGATAACTCTGGCCTTTATGACATTTGCAACAATTTCAGTCTCTAGATGCTGGCAGCATGTAGAGACATACTCTAAATGCCTTACATTTGTAAACGCAGCAAAAAGATTCAAATGATCTGAATACCAACTGCACAGCAGTCTTTACATTTTTCTTCTTTCTGTTTAATAATTATCCAATAGTTTGAGTTGGAATATCACACAAAATCTCAACATTTTATCATTTTAGAGAGGATAGTGCAATAAAAAAGTGTAAATATTTGTTTATATGAAACTTCTCATTACCTCCGACTGCTGCTGGACAGCTGCTTCCTGGTTATACTTGTGGTCAGGTTGTTCCTTACTGGGAGTGCTGGGAAACAGGATCAAGCTGTCTTTGACCTGGGAGATCTGTGGGACCCAAGAGAAACATTTGAAACAGCTGGGTAAGAATACCTGAGGCTCAGCAACTAAAGCTCTGATAAATACAGCAGGTCCACAACATGACATGGACTTCCTGTGGTCTGTGCAGAATTAACCTGCTCACTCAGCTTTAATGATCTATTTTTGAATGTGAAATGTAGTGACCTCTACCACATCAAGTTCCGGTTACCAGAACAGGAGCTCATTAAACATTAACGCAGTACCAGACACACTGACGGCCTCTACACTCAGAACGACTCAGCTGTGAGTCAAACTATTAACATGATATTAAAAATCTTCCTGTCTTATCAGTAATATTAATTATTGTTCATAAATAAATAACTCACATGGCATAAACATGACGATTAGCCAACCTTAAAATGTGGATCTGCACTTAACTCTGTACTGTCTGGCTTTAAAAACATTAAAACATTTTTATCAATTTTAATTCAATAAGATTATTTTCTTTTTAAAAAGAAGTTGGGATTTTTAGATCTAGAGCAGCATCTGTGTTTAGCACATTACATGCTAATCACGCTAGCTTTAGGAAAGTGCCTTGAGACACATTTGTTGTGAATTAGCACCGTATGAATAAACTGAATTAAATTGAATTGAACCAATAGCCTGGCAGCTAAATAGCTTGATAATATTAGTTTTCAGAGTTAGACAAATAAAGACCAAAGCTACAAGATGCAATAATATGACTTTCAAAATAGAAAACAACCAACAACTTAAGATTAGCTGGCATTTTATCTCACTATTTCAGACTGAAGAACACTATCATTTTGTATTTTCTAAATATTTGTAGGTATAAAAAACTCATTTGTGATGTGCTGAAATTAGAACGTGAAATAGCTGAATGTTATAGCTGCGTTCTCAACAACAATAAAATTTCAAGAAATGTATTAAATTAGTAAGAATCATGTTATTAAGGAGCAGCAATGTAATATTTGATTAGGTTTACGAGGAAACAAATAGATCACGCCACATGCTAAATGTTTAACTTAGATACCTTGATACAATAAAAAAAAATACTCCAGTCAAGTTTATCATACCATGAATATCTCATACTGGCCAATACAAAGTACAGCAGGTCTGACTGGAAACACTGAGACAACAAAGGTTACGATAATAAAGGTAATAAAGATTATGTTTCCCACACTTAAAACTAAATTTAAGTGTTTAGGAACTTCACACAAGAATTCAAACATTTTCAAGGATTTCCACCTGCATCAGCCATGCTTATTAACAATGCATCAGCCATGCTTATTAACCAACTCAAACAGGCTTTCCAATGGTAGACATTTACCATCAAGTAACATTGTTAAAACAAAACAAAAAAAATCACCCAAACTCAAATTTACTTCCATTTTGAGCATATTTTTAAATAGCTGAAGAATATTCTGGAAACTAATAACTATAAATTGAGGAAATATTAGAGGGTTAGGAAATGCCAGACTTTATTTTTTTTATTTATCTTAAAACTAGTCTGAACGACAAAGACCCTACAGGCAGACTGACCTCCTCAATTCCTCTGCTGGCTCAAAGTGAAGCTCAAGACTGAACAGTTTACCAGAGACATGCAGGTGTGCGTCTACCTGACTGATGTCCGGCTCCGACCTGCTGGAGCACATGGTCTGCAGCTCTCTGATCAGATCCGTCTCATCATCAAAGAACACCGGCAGGCCAGCTGGCTGCCTGCAAACGCAGACAATAATGTCACCGTAAGCTGAATTATGAAACACACACACGCACACACACACACACACACACACACACACACACACACACACGCACACAGGCACACCACACGCACACGCACACACACACAACACGCACACACACATACACAGGCACACACACATACGCACACATTCAGACACACACATACACAGGCACACACACATACGCACACATTCAGACTCCACAGCCCTGCTGCAGTGGTTACAGTGTCAGTAACAGCCAGAACACCAACCTGTGACCATTGGACATGAACCGGACATCAGAGCTGGACAACGAACCTGAAATCACATGGAGGAGAAATTCTATGAACAAATACCAACATGAAGCTCCTGCTGAACTCAACACCATTCTTTGTCATTTTGATTTCCTTTCTGAGATTTTGCATCATTACCATAACACCTGAAGGTAGACAGAATGTTATGAATCATTAAAGTTCATGTCTGTTAAATAAATAAGGTGTTCTCTCTCCACACTGGGAAACTTTAATGAGTTTGGAACTTATTATGCCTATCAAACAGCGCCGCCTTGTGGACACTCTCAATTCAAATTCCACAATATTTTCTTAAATCTGAAAGGGAAAATAAATGTTGTAACTCATATTAATTGAACATTTTTCAGAGGTATTATAAACATTGATGGCTGTGGGCAGGAAGAATCTCCTGTAGCAGTCTGTGTTACAGCAAATTTCAAGAAGCCTCTGTTCATCATAGAAAAAGAGACACTATTTTCTATGATGGTCTCATGAATGGCATGGTACTAATATGATATGCAAATATGAACACAAGACTTTTCCATCAACATCTGAGTTTCAAAGATGATTAATGATAAAACCTATCTGTAGCTGTTTCCATTATGAATTTGCACAAAACTTATTCAATACATATGTCAAAAAAAATACAATTTAGAATTAAACAAGAAATGCAATTAAAATCACATGTGAATAAGGTTGTTCACACAGGAAGTAATAAAACCTGCTGTGACATCATCCTTCTACCACTTCCTGTTGTCTTCTTTGTCGTTCCATCCAGGAGTAACACACAATGTGAAAGAAGTATTTCTATCAAGGTTTTGTGAAATACTTTGATGTAGCTGAAAAACCACCTCATCCTAGCACAAAATCTGAGTTTTTTCAAAACGACCATGTTTCCATTAAGCAAATTCATTTTCATAATTCCAATTAGCATAACTATATGGTGAGTGGACACCAAGCTAGTGTTTGATGTGAGTGTTGGGTCCAGATGCTCCTTCCTGTACTGACCCTCTCTGAAGGAGCCCCCAGAGCTCCAGGTTACCGAGGGGCTTCCCTTCTTCCTGGGGCTGGTGTTGGATCGCCTCAGCTTGCTGCCGTCTCGGCCCCGTCTTCCCCCTCCTGCCCCCTTCCTGCACGAGCAGAGGGCCGGCAGAGGAGACGAGCCTCCCTGAAACTCCAGCAGGTACCGCTCCATTTCTGAAGGATGGAGCAAAAATAGTTTCTTTAACTCAAACCTGATGTTTTCTGATGACTCATCATCTGCATTGTTGGTGACGACGCCCACTCACCGTGGCGAGGAAGGGGGCAACCCGGCATCACGGCTTTGTTGACCAGGATGCTGAGGGCAGCTTTCACCACAGCCTGCTGTCCGGCGCTCAGCCCGTAGTTGCTAGGAGATGGTCGTGGCAAGGGAGAGGAGGTGGAGCACTTGGTTGTCACGCGGGAGATGACGGCCCCCTCGACCCGCGGCACCACCACCGCATTCCAGAGGCGGGCCAGCCACCTGTAGGAAAACAACCCCGTCACATCCGCTCCACAGTCTGATTCCGCCTTCTTAGGGGAATGATAGGTCATTTAAGGGTAAGATGCTGTTATCCAGCAGATGGCCACCTGACGATAGGCTGAGCGTTGTTGGGGACGACGGGGCAGGACAGGAAGAGCTGAGGGCCCAGTAGCGCCTCGTGGGTCCCCAGACGGGACAGACAGGCATTGAGCTGCTGCCACACCTGACTCACCCAAAGCACAGAGCGCTCCATGAGGCCGTCTGCTGACCAGGCCGCACTCCCCACCTGCAACAGGAGCAGCTGCTTTTATTCTACAAAGACCGAAACACTGCAGGGTGTTTCAACAGGTTACAGGTGAATCACCAGCAGAAGAAAAAAGTGACGTGTTTTCCAGGCACATAGTGCCATCTTATAACACAATGTTACCTTTAGTTGTTAAAATATGCAATATATATTTCAAATATGACTTAAAAAGATATTTGACTTTGTAATTTTGAAAATTGAGCCTCTGTCTCTTTAAAAAAAACCTGCTCTTTTTGAAACTGCGCCTTCAGGAATCATCACAAAATGGCTCCTCCTTTAATAACGTTTTCACCAGCTGATGCGCAGTTCCACCAGGAGTTTGCTACTTGCTGCTGGCTAGTCTGAAGAGCTGTGGTGGAGGCCTGCTCTGTGAGGCAGAAGCGTAGAAACTGCAGTTCTGAGGAGGAGCTCCATCTTGAAGGCGAGACTCGGTCCACACAGGTGTTTTGCACAGCAGAATGATTGCCGTGGGAGATTAAAGGATTTCTCAAACATGAAAATAGTCAACAGTCCAGGTATGTTTTGATGAGGAAATAACATTATAATATGATGTAAAACTGAAAAAAGCTGATTTTATAGAACTCTGCCCCTTCCAGGCTGATTTAGAACTTATTTTACTGTCTCCTATCAGGAGGAAGTAAAGCAGGAAAATAAATCTAAGGAAGCGGCTGCAGCCAGACATTTGACCTACCTTGTAGAGCAGCTTCCTGCGCAGGTGTCTTCCCAGCAGGCCGTGCAACGGCTCCTGGTCCCAGCGCAGCATCACCCAACGGAAATGCTGCTGAAGACGGAGCTCTGATCCCTGGAGGTGGGGCTTGGACAATGTGCCAATCAGGAAGCTGTTTTCCCTGACGTGGTGTAAACCTGCATGAGGACAGTGAGGGACATGTAACCAGTCCTGGAGGTCAGTGGGTTTCAATCCTGGTTCTCCAGACACACTGCATGATGTGTTTTAGATGTTTTTGTTTTGCAGCTGACAGTTGATTAACAAGATTTTGCTCCAGTGCAATGATCCAATACAATGTGTAACCAGGGGAACATGTAGAACATGCAAGGTTCTAGCCACTGTTGCTTTGAACCAGTGGCTAGAGCATGAGTGCTCCTGAGACTGAGACTCATCATGAGTTGATCACAACACTAGAACCTTAAGTTTTACATTCATCCGTTTACTATCTATTCCTACTTGTCCTTGCAGAGGTCTCAAGGCAGGGGGAACATTAATACATTGCAGGGTACACCTAGCTGTGTTCCCATTACAAATATGCACAAATCTTTGTCTGCATACTGCTAAGGTGAAAAAATACATAAATATTGCAATTGCACTGTTTTATGGCCCTTTAAATAAGAAAGGGGCATAAAATCCCACGTGAATAAGCAGAAAATGAGAAATGGTCAAAATAATAGAAAGGATGCAGTGCTTTCAGACCTCAAATAATGCAAAGAAAACAAGTTCATATTCATTTATAAACAACAATATTAATGTTTTCACTCAGGAAGAGTTCAGAAATCACGATTTGGTGGAATAACCAGGAGGGTTTCAATGGGGTTGAGGGGAGTACAACTCATTTTTTCCAGAGCTGTATAAGAATAATTCAGTCCTGTTGCTAGTGCTCATCATCTATCAACCATCACCAGAGACATCGGAGTCTTATTCAGGCGGAGCAACAAGCCCCGCCTACTTGGGAGCAGCTACTCATGCAGAGTTCTGGGGAAACTGCAGCCAGTGATTTTACAGCAGTGATAACGTCCTGCTGTTGATCACGTGAAAAAGTGTTTCAATTGCTCTTCTGTGAAATACAGTTATTTCCATATGACCAACAAACCACTGTCATCCCCATGCAAAGGTTTTTATTGAAAAATTAACATTTTTCAAAATTGACATGTTACACCAAGCAAATTTATTTTCATACTTTCAACTTACACATTTTTACAGCTACTGGAAATGCAGCTACAAACACACAGTCACACTCACTCCGGGGCAACATGGAGGGACAAATACAAATACTGGAGAGGAACGATGCAGAACATGCTAACATCCATGCAGAAACACCATTGGACTGGATTGGAACCCAGGACCTTCTTGTGACAAGGTAGCAGAGCAAATAATATAATACGATTATTTTATAGCACCAGTTTACTGACAGTGTATGTGTCTGACAGAAGTAAATGTTAGACATAAGTTGGTCACAATAAGCAATATATCCATTAATCACATGATAAAATGAGGTTTGAGTAGCACTTCAATCTTTAAAGTGACTCTTTGATTTTATTGAAAAGCCAGGATTTTGAGAAATACTGCAAACATTTCACACAATATAAAAGTAGTTAATTTGAACTTTTATTTTCCAAAAGTTCTAACTGGGAGTTTTGCTGAGACTTCACAATACATTTAATTTATGGTTGTTTCTCTTGTTTGGTTTATGTACTTTAGATATTTAAAATGTCTTCCATTTCCAGTGTTAGAAGTTTTTGGAAATTAAAGTTTATGGATCGGGCTGCACAGTGGAGCAGTGGGTAGCGCTGTTGCCTTGCAGCAAGAAGGTCCTGGGTTCGATTCCCAGCCCGGGTCTTTCTGCACGGAGTTTGCATGTTCTCCCTGTGCATGCTTGGGTTCTCTCCGGCTTCCTCCCACAGTTAAAAACATGACTGTCAGGTTGATTGGACTTTCCAGATTCTCCTTAGGTGTGCGTGTGTGTGTGTATGGTTGTTTGTCTTTGTGTTGCCCTGCGACAGACTGGTGACCTGTCCAGGGTGTACCCTGCCTCTCGTCCGGAACGCAGCTGGAGAGGCACCAGCACCTCCCGACCCCGTTAGGGAGAAGGGTGACGGAAAATGGATGGATGGATGAAGTTTATGGATCTTTTAGAGGCTGTAGTTGCATTATTATGCCACGATTTTTCTATTAGTTGTAGAAGATCTCAAAATGACAATATTGCAATATTTATAACAATCATGGCTAGGACAATTTATGATCCAGAAAAACTTATTATCCTGACAGGCGTCGAGCTGAACATGGATCTAAGTCAGTGCTCAGAGTCTGGTGTTGGTCGTACCTGTGCTCAGAATCAGAGGGGTTCTGTTGTCCAGGCTGAGGCAGAGGTCTCCAAGCAGGCCTGTAAGAGACGAAGCCTTCTCCACTCCCTCCAGCAGAACCACAACACACTGATCAGAGTATCCACACACCTCTCCGAGCCCCAAGCCCGCTGCTGGCACCAGGAAGCCTGCAAGAAAACCAGGACCAGGGAAATGTGTGAATGGACACAATTCTCAGATCCTCAGTCAGGCCAACAATGAAGAGCACTTGATTTATCAATCAATAAATGTTGATTGTGCTATTTTATAGCACAGAAGCAGCTCCTATAATGTGCTCAGAAGATTCATAGTTCCATGCTAATTGCCGCTGGCTAATCTGAAGGAGCTGAGTGGGGAAGTCACAGATGGAGAGGTCCTCTGTGAGATGCAAGCTTGGAAGTTTGGAAACTGCAGCTGAGAGGAGGAGCTGTGGCTCAAAGGTGGATCTCGGTCCACCTAGACGTTTTGCAAAGCTGAATGGTTACCATAGAGATTAAAGGATTTCTCAATCATGCATGAAAGAAGGATCAAGGCAATATTCCAGGTACGTTTTTGATGAGAGAATAACATCATAACATGATGTAAAGCTAAAAGAAACTTGATTTTACATGAAACTGTTTCTTTAAATACAGGATAATTATCCTGAGGTACAGATTATACATGTAATATATAAGATTATGTAAGTGGATGAGGAGTGGGAATTATCAATCAAGTTTATTTGTACAAACAATAAATAGAACTTCGATGTAAAATTGAAATGTTATATTTTGGTGAGGTAAAAACAGGTTGTGTGAATTATTAGCCCCTCAAACAGAACAGAGGTGTGAGGAGTCCGGTGTGCCTGTTACCGGAGCAGACACCGTCCCTCCATCCAGGTGTGACAGTGTGAACATTTCTCACCACAGGTGATGAAGGTCTCCAGTAGCTGCTCCCTGGTCAGGCTGTCCTCCACCTCCACCTTCACCACGTCACATCCCATCCCCTCCGCCTCCTGTTTCGACTACAAACACACACAGAGGAGGTGGGGCTGAGTGAGGAGCCACAATGACGCAAGAGGCACGTTACCGTGGCAACATAAGAAATGTACTACTACGTGCTGTGAGAAATGGAGCAGTGGGGTAGGAGAGAAGGATGTGAATGAACACAAAGGGATTTTCTTGGCACATCGCTGCCATCAGAGAGAATATTTGTTTCACAATGATGCACTACAGAATATCCACTGCTGGAGCTTGGTGGCGAAGCAGCGTTAGCGTCTCAGATAACATATGGCTACAAAGCCTTTCAGGTGATTACATTTAAAGATTAGAGTCTTAAACAATTTTTTGTCTTTTAATGATTCCAATAGCTGACACAGTTACTGACAGACTGGAAAAATCTTTCCATTGTTCTCTCCCTGCTCCATCGGCTAGCTGTGGTAGTTCTCAATTCCAGCAGTGTCATCACATTGCATTGCAGTTTGCACACAATTTCTCTTTCATTGCATCATCCCAAAGCAACAAGGAAAGATTTTCTTTGTGTTTGTGGCCGAACCTTGATGCAGTGAGCCACCAGGCTGGCAATGTATTCCTGGCAGCTGCCCTCCAGTCCATGAAAGAAGAGGTTCCCATACTGCTCCACCTGAACATCAAACAGGAAACAGATCGCGTTTGAACCCAGAGAAACCCTTTCTCCTATCATCAACCTTCAGTCCTATGCAGTAAATTAGAATACGTGTTCTGATGAGGCTTATTTGATGGATTAAAAGTAACTTTTTAAGATGGAAACCTTAAAGCAGGGATAAAACATAGTTTTCCTGCTTCTGATAACTTGTTTTTTTGTTGTTTTAGATGCGGTCTGAGAGTTCAGCAAGTTAAATCACTGGAGAAACAAAATATAATTTTGGAGTTTAAATGAGTAAAATTCTCCAAGAATTTGCAGTAAAACCAACATTTTCAGGGATTGACTCATACACTTCATGTTGTGATCCGAGTTTTTCTGTGTTTATTTTGAGTTTCTGTGTCTCTGTGTCTCTGCGTCTCTGTCGGGTCCTTGCCAGATATGTTTCCAGCCCTTCAGCGGATGTCCTACAATGTACCAGTTGCTACCTGTATTGAGCCCTTGTTTCCAGTCTTGGACCTTTTTGGAGTATTTTTGAGTCTAAGTTTCATCATTAACCTCTACCTGGGTCTACAGCGTCCTGCCTCACCACCAACATCACAACTCATGACACTTCAGTGGGATTCTTGGATTTTGGGTCTTTTGGTGGTGCTGTGATTTGAGATTGAATCCATTCATTATTAAGCTATCAAACTGCGATAGACAGAAAATTATTAAATACTTTAAATGAATCCCACATGTATATGATGTAATATTTTTATTTTAAATGTCATGTTTTTATTAAGTGTAAACAGAAAATCATCATAATTAACAGAAATAAAGGCTTTCAATCTGTGAAAGGAGCAGATTGAAGGACAATCTGTGTATTTTCCTTCAATCTGTGATAAAGTTCCTGAAATAAATGACCTTTTCAGTAATATTCTAATTTCCTGAAGGGTCTGTCTGTTTTACTTCAGGTATTTCACAACAAACCAGATCAACAGTACTAAAGCTGTCTTACATAAATGACTAATTTGACATCAATTCTGATTTCTGATTGCTATAAATGAATATAATTGGTTTTTAATAACATCTTTGTGGGTTATCTGTTTTTGAGGTTGCACCATTCTTCCTTCAGCAGAGCCAGCAGAGGGCACTGCAGCAGCTAGGAAAGGTTCAGCACACTTCAAACTCTTCTCTTTCTCTTGATCTTCCCATTCGTCTCTTCATAACAAATGTTTCTGATCTCATTCTCTCAGCGTTTCCACCCCTCGTCTCCTTGCGTTTGCTCAAAGAGGCACAGTGTGTTTCCTCACCAGGCGGACGCAGTTGTGCAGCAGCGGCAGAGGGAAGAGGGATTCCAGGGCTAACTCATCCAGACCCGACTCAGACAGACCTGCCAGAACCAAGCAAAGAGACGCATCCTTACATCTGCTCTGGTTTATGGGCTCAACCAATCAGACAACACAGAAAAACATGAAAACTGTTTCTAGTGTGTATTTCTGTACAGCAGAGGAAAACAACCATTCTGTATACAGAAGACCATATTTCAGTCATAATTATGTGCATGAAAATAAAATAGAAAACTATATTGCTGGCAATTTTAAGAATAATATTGTGTAATGTGAATGTGACTTTGATGTCAAGACATTAAAGTCAGAATTATGAAATGAAAGTCAAAACTAAGAAAAAGTTTTAATTTTGAGCTTGAAATCAGAATTCTCAGAAAAAAAATGTGAAATAACACAGAAATCTGAACCTTAACATCAGAACATCAACATTTATTTCATTATTTTTTCATGAAAAAAATTCTCTTCGGTAGAGAATCAGAGAAAATGAACTATTATTATTTAAACTTGTGGAGCCAGTTGTGGTTTTTAATTATATTATGTTGTATGATCTAGGCACCCTAAAAAACAGTTCAAAGAAATGTCAGTTTTCCTTTTGTCCAACTGTCGATCAATCGCATAAATGAACACAACCAGATTCATCTATAAAATGTTTACAAACATCTGTAAACATTTAGATTACTGCAATAGCAGTAATCTAAAGAGGGACTGTTACACATGTGCTTAATTAAATAGCTCTTCAATAGCTGCATTAAGTGACTCCTGAGAGGTTTTGACACTTTTATCATGCTGACAGTTTCTGGATGTATACATGGGCTTAAAAAGATCTGCCATCCTAAAATGTCCTGGTAGATTCTTGATGTTAAAAAAAACCATTTCCACTCTTCAGAACTTTCTCACATGACTAATTTAATTTGAACTTTGAATCAACGAAAACTGGACTTCAACCAATCACAGTGCTTCTTTGGCCAACATGTCCAGGCTCAATTGTCTTTTATGTGCTGTTGCTCGGGGAGACGAGTCTGCTACATCAGTTCAAATGCATCCAAAAAAACAAAAACAAACAGAAAACAAAAAGGAAATCCAGATCCTTTAATCCACCAAATGGAGACTGCAAATGGTTTCAGTGAGCAGTGATCACAGCTCTAATGTCATGTTGCTGTTGGCTGAGTGATGCTGGATGGGCAGGATGAGGCTGCCAGGTTTGTACCTTTGAGACGGATGGTGATGAACTGGCTGAGAGGCTTTCTGACAAGATCCCAGGGAGATAAAGGCAGTTCCTGACCGGGTAACCACTCGGTGTCTCCTGGAAGACACAAAGAGGACATGGGGATGGAAGGAAGGATGCAGGAAGTACATGACTTCAAGGACTGCTCACAAATACTGTCATAAAAGGTAACACTGGTTGGGTAGAGCAACCGATGGGAATGAAGTAATGGCAAACATGCAGCCAAATAAGCACTGTTATATTCAGTAAATTACATTATGTAATTTACTGAAATTGTTATGAATAAAAGCATCTTTTGAGAGTAACCTCTAAAGCTGCTGAAGGTCATTTTTATTATTATTATTCATGAAAGCTATCCACTCAGGGTGGAAACACATTGGAGTTTCTCTGTACTTTTATTATGTCATTTCCCTTTGGGATCAATAAAGCATATTTTGAATTAGAATTTTATTTTAAAAATTTGTTTTGTTTTTTTTTACATATTTGGTAAAACTGACACTATGTCCCAAAGAAAATATCAGTCAGACAACTTGTGAAAAAATAAAGCTACTCTAACCTCTCCCAAGTTGATCTACTGCCATCTGCAGAAATGCACCAACCCCAGCCAGAAACAACCAATCAGAGCCAGGAGGAGGGAGCTAGTCCTGCCAATCAAGCCTGTGTATGAACTCCTCATAACCTTTCCCTCAATGTAAAATCTCTAGGTCCAAACAGGAGTCTTGCACAGCTGAATGGTTGTGCAAGACCATTCAAACATGCATGAAAGAATCAAGGCAGCACTCCTTGATGAGGGAATAGCGTTACAACAAGACCTAAAGGTCCAAAAAGTATTTTTTACATAATAATGCCCCTTTGATACATTTACTCCTATGATAATGATTTAAATCCATGTGTCTCTAGCTCCAGTGTTTTGTATGGAACCACATCTCAGCAGCATGGTGTGTGAAGGATTTGTTGCATTCAGATGTAAAGAGCAGAGCAGTTTCTTAACATTTGGTCTCTGATGACATTGCTATGGGGAAATAAAAAGGCCCTGCTAACACGTCTGCAGACTCAACATTTTGAGGTTTGATAGTCAAGACCACGTACTCTGACCAGCTCTTTTCTTTGTCCTGAGGTTGAAAATCCTGCTCAGGATGTTGTAAGACTGATGTTCAGGCTCTGGATTAGTCTAATTTTCAGATGAAAGCGTATTAAACTACCGCTGCAATTTTCTAACACCCACAGCAGGAACTGCTGATACGCATCTTCTTTCTTTGGAAAGTGCAGCTTGAGTGGGCTGCACAAGCACGGCTGCTGGGCGGCTGCTTCTTCCTCTTCTATTCAACTTAACCTGGTGATCAAGTGTGACTTTATTCAGGACAAATTGATAAACTGGAATAAACCGACAAATCAAAGCAGCTTTCTGGAGTTCATAGTTAGATGTTTCTTTTTTCCAACACCTAAAATGAGCAATTTGACCCCTTAACCTGCACCACAACGCCTGCAAGCTGTTCTTCCATTGTATTTTCCGGCGGTGTGATTTAAGGGTTTAAACTCTGCCAGTGTCCATTATGACACTTTTTATTGGGCAGCCCAGAGCCCCCTCTTTTGATTGACACTGCATTCGACCAATGTCATGAAATGGCTTTTCCCGAGCCAATAATATCCAGAGAGCGACTTGAGCTCGTTTTGGCATGCCTGTATTCTTTCTGGAATATTTCTGACTGGTCCACTGGGAGACTAAATCTAAAGCTATGTGCGCCTTCATGCGTAAATGTATTTACAGCACTTTTTCTCACCAACGGAGAGCAACGTTGTCAGAACGTGTCAAAACTGGATGCATTTCTTCAGCAGATCTTCACAACTCATGGGAGTGGATAATTATGGCTGTAAGAGTGCTGACACATTTCAGATTTGAGAATACCAGAAACTTCCAGTTTCTGGTATTCTTTTTAGTTGTCTGCTGCTGCAGTCAGAGCGAGACGGGTAGAGCGTACTGAAAAGTGAGAATGGGGGGCCGAGGGAATGGTGGTGCCGGAGGCTTCAAAGAAGAAGGAGGGGGGCCCGGGTGGGATGGGGGTTCGGAGGAGAGATGGTGGGGGAGCGGGTCTAGCGTACCGTTGAGTGCTGGGGGGGCAGCAAGCGGGCAGACTGACAGCGTATTGCAAGAAGGGGAAGGAGGTCTGACTGTTCGCTGACCCTTCCACCCCCAGTTATGCTATTTTATTGCTTATTTATCCATATTTAATTATAAGCCATTTCCACTATCAGTAATGTTGTGTCTTCCAGAGGATTCCTCTGGTCGTTATCTTTCATTAGAGCCTCATTGATGAACTGTTGAAGCACTGAGGAGTTACAGTCACTGGAAGTTAGTATATCAGGCGTTGTCCAAGTGCCATTTGGAGTCTCCATTTGGAGTAGGGTTAGGGTACAACACCTGTACATCCTCATAAATAAACATGTCCAAAATTACATTTTCTTTTTTGTGTCATTTTGATCAGTCTTGAAATCCACGAACAGAATACTTTATTCTACAGATTTATTGCATTTCCCAGTTCATACATTCAACACTCAATGTGCATTTAGAGGAAATAAAACTGGAAAATCTGGGTGAAGCAACATTTTTTATTATTTTTTCTTTGTTACAAACATAATAGCTTCATACTACCTACAGTTAAAGTATTTTTAACTGCAAAAAAAGAAAATTTAGCTTGTCATCTTCATAAAGAGACCAAGCTTTTGCATGTACCCCAAACTATTCAAGAACAGCAGCTGATTTAATTTGGGCATACCTTTTCAGCCATTTTTGGTGATTAGGGTTAATCACCAAAAACTTGATGATATATATATCAAATTAAGTTGAAGAATGAAGAAAAAAAGTTGTGAGAAGAAGAAGAAATGTTTGTAGAGCGGGTACCGATCAGGATGGAGGAGATGCTGGCAGGAGTGAGGCCCAGCAGGGAGCGGCGCCCGTCCTCTCCACAGAGGATCTGGAGGTGAGAAATGAACATGCTGCTGAGGGCGGCACTCAGCTGGGCCCAACGCGTGGTGCGGTCCACTGTCACTCTGCCCAGTGGCGTCTGGCTGGAGCAGTGAACCTTGGCCTCCTCCTCGTCCTCTACAGCCCCCATAGGACACATGGGGCCGCTTTCTCTGGCTGAACACTGCAGCAGCACCAGGACCCGGTACGAATCTTTGGAGGGGTGGAAGAGAGAGCAGTGAGCTGCAGCACAAATGGATAATAAGCTGAATATCTGCAAAACTTTTTAATTTGTTGTCTTGTTAAATACCACGGTTAAACAAAGAGGTGCAATGATTGCAGTTTCCCAGCCGATCACTGATCTTTAAAAACCACCATTCGATTTATTTTTCTAACCTCAGAGTAGCTGCGTTTCCACTGCAAACTTGTGCAAAACTTAGTCAATATTTTGCTAATGTGAGCAAAAAAACTGTTTCGAAATTGTGGTATTTCACAATTAAAATCACATGTGAATAAGTTTGTTCATAAGTCCTTAAAAGACATTGTGTGCCATCATCCTCTTCCCACTTCCAGTTGTCTTCTTTTTTGTGGTTTCTGCCAGAAGTAACATCTGGTGCTATGAGTCACATGACTCACATGATGTGGAAAAAGATGTTTCCATTGCAGTTTCGCAAAGTAAACTTATATTTTAAACAAGAAAAAAACGGCTCATCCAAGAGCCAAAACTTTTGATCAAAAAAGCAGGTTTTTTTCAAAACCATTGTGTTGGAAACGCAGCTCATGTCAGGTGTTATCAGGTTACGATGCACCTTCAATGTTCCAATTTTAGATCAGTGGATAAATTCAGTTTCTCTCGTAAATATCGGCTGATCACCCAAAAGGAAATCAGGGCTGATTGATCGGCCGGCAGACTGGTCGGTGAACTCGTAGTTCAATGCATTTTATTGGGATTGTATGTGACAGACCAACACTAAGTAAAGAGCAATGGTGAAGTGGAAGCCAAGGAAATAGTCTTAACAAATGTGCAGTGAAGCTTCTTGATCCAGTTGTCACGCAAAAAAAAAAAAAAATTAATAAAAGTTAACAGCAAGACGCAGCCACCAAAGAGCCTGAGCGGCCATGACAATGCTCTGCTGGAAATATGGAGATTCACAGCTATTTTGTTCCTAAGATGCACTTTTGGTGATAGTGCTCACATACACCTACACCTACACACACACACACACCTACACCCTCCCCCCCACCACACACACATCATTAACAACATTCCAGTCTCTTTCAGTCACCTTCCCTTGATAGACCGTCATCATTCAGGTAAGCACCAGAGTCCACTTTCAGCATAAATTATGGATCGGATTATTTTCTTCCCAAATTTAGCAACAGAAGCAACTTCAGGCAGCTGAGCAAAACCTTGCAAAACAAGTGAAACAAGTTTCATTCGATGATATCCTGAAATTATCTTGTCAATTATCTGTTGACAAGATAATTACTTGTTTTCCTGTCAACACATACCCCTGATTTGTGGGGTAAATACCCACAAGCTGGGTATTTATTGAAAATACCCAATCACCACTGATGTGAAGATGGGTAATGCTAAATACAAGGCAATGCTAGAAGAAAACCTGTTCAAAGTTGCAAAGGTCCACCAGACGTGGCGGTTCAACAACCTGGATTTCCAGCCAGGCCTCCAGCTCAATAGTAAGATCAAACCAGTGACCCAGTCGAACTCCACACTGCTCACTGGGAAGACTCTCATTTAAAGGTCTGAAGAATAAAGACTTTTAGCAGAAACTTAACTCTCAAGTGAGAAGTTAGATTGAAACAAAGTCAGGGTAAATTGTACTGTACAAATAAATTGTCATTTTTTTGATAGTTGATGTTCAACAAAATCAATAAGCATAGATTACTTTTCTTAACATCAGTATTGAGTTTTTAGGAGGGTGGAAGAAGATCAAGCATTGCATCTGGAAGTGCTTTACGGTTTCCCTTGTTACTAGCCGTTAGATGGAGTAATTTTTTTCATTCAGAAAGCTTAGAAACACCTCAGAGACAAATCAGCAACACAACATCCCCACAGTCCACTCTACCTTTTTCCACTGCAGCCAATAACGTCATGGTGTGTATGTTGCCTGCACAGGGAGAGACTTTTGTAGACGTTACAAGAGTATTGGCTGTGCAAGTGATAAACCTCTCATAGATCACTTTCTGATCACAGCATGTCTCATAGTTTACTTAAATTTGTTGCCTTATTGTAATCAAATATCCCTACTGCAATATCAGATATGTTTCACTGATTGGTAAAAAAAGCCTCATGGTTGTATTGATAGTTGATCGAGTGAAAATCAGAGAAAATCTCAGCACTGAATGTAAAGAAATGAAATGCAAAGAAAAGTTGTGTGCATGTATGTGACTCAGGCTATGTTCACAATGCAGCTCTTGACACTTCACTCCCATTTTTTGCTGATATCCATTATTTTTGCGCAGTCTACTACTGCATAAATTCGACCGCAGTGAGATTTCTGTGTGAACGGATAAGCGCCCCAAAGCGATCCGTAAGAGAAAAGGAAAAACAGACGTCACTGTCTGCGTACGGAGCTTATACACAGACCGTCAACACATACCCCTAATTTTTATCATGTACAGATGTGGTAAAAATCTCATTTTTTGTGGGACAGTGGTGAAGTGATTGGAATTGGGCTGTTTAGTGAAAAAAATGCATTTGGGCAAAATATTACAAATTGTGTCGCATTCTCCAGCTGTGTGAATGCAGCCTTCAGTTTGTCTGAAAATTGAAGAGTTTATTCTTTTTTACTAAAAAAACATATTCCGTACACGTATTCACATCACGGTCATGAACTCATTCTGCTTTTTACTACACATATTTTAATGAGCTATTTTAGCTTAATTTTGAATAATCTATGGATGTGGCACTCAATAAGCTTTTAAGTGCTCATTAAGCTGTGCAGCCTCCTCACCTCCCTCCCTGATACAAAGGTCCAATTCATTTAAAATTGAACAGTTTTCAAAGATTGCAAATGACAAAAAGTAAGTTATAGTAGCTATAGTTCTAAAGTAGCGTCATGCTCTACACACACTGTGGAAAAAAGAACATTTTAACTTCCTACAGTGTTCCTGCTCTTAGCAGCAGGTTTGAAATAATAAATGTCTGGCAAAACATTTAAAACGTTCTCAGGACTTAATCAAGTTTGACTATGGCATGAAGGAAAATAAGATAATAATGAACGCAATGGTTCTATTAAAGCACAAGTACAAAAAACACTCACTCACCAAGGTTTTCCAACAGATCCTTGCAGTCGTCTGTTGCCACATCATGAATAGTACGATTACACTTATCTCTCCGCTCAATGTCCTGCTCACTGTGGCTGCACAACACCTCCAGACATTCCTGCACGTACACACACACACACAAATAAATTATGAGTGCAAGGCAAAATCTGTCTCTCTTTCGAGTAACCGTAATTTGACTAAGATTAAGTGAGCAGACTGATTCTTAATTTGTATTCCTACCAGTCTGGTGAATGTTGTCCTCTAAGACAGCGGTCCCCAACCACCGGGCTGTGGACCAATTGGTACCGGGCGTGCAAGAAATAATTAAATATTTCCATTTTATGTATTATGCGAGTCTGGAGGATCTTTTATTTTGAAAATCCTTTAACTGGATTCTCTCGGTTATGTCTTGCCGCCAACATTGAGCCACAAGCAGCAAAATGAGTAAGTTAGTTATCGTGAGTTAAAATGTTCACGAAAGTAAAACGTTCATTTGTGGCGCATCTGTATCTTATTTTGAAGGAATATGTAAACGTTACCATGGTGACCGGAGTCAGTGGTCGAGACGAGAGGAGAGGAGTAGAGCTTGTGCGTCTTAAGTCTGGTTCACTCTGCACGATTTAAGGATCGTCGGGCGATTTTCCAAACCTCTGTGACCACAGAGCCGATAAAAGTCCAACAGGTTCGACCGGTTCGTGTGTCCAGCCACACGGCAGGAGCAACACGCCACAAGAACCGAACTCAAGAACTCATGAACATCCCGATTCCAGAAGAAAATCCAGTAAAACCCCCAACATCCCAAACGTGAATTCAGAATAATCAAACACAATGATGATGAACTGAAACATTTCCATTTTAAGACCTACGTCTGGTTTCTTTTTCCTGACGTTTTCTAACTTTATTGGTTCCACAACTGATTTGTTAGAGATTTATCGATCTGAAATATGTGGCTGATTTCCAAGCACTGGTTTTTGTAAATCATCAGATTCTGAGAAGCCACTTTGCAATAAAAGCCTGTGGCAGAAAAAAATAGAAGCAAAGAAGCCTAAAGACGGCAACACCTTCAGGACATTGACAGGGCAAGCTTCTGCGTGAAGCGATGGTGTTCAGGTGGTGATAGTTTATGGACTCATTTTAAGCGATAAGACAAAAAAAAACAAAAGGCGTTTGATAAAAGACGACAGGAGCAGCCGCTCTATCTGCTGCACTATGATTTGGAGATGAGTTATGTTTTTTCCAAGTAAACATTTTTAATTGAATAAACACAGATTAATCACACGTAACATGGACTGAGAATACTGAACATGGTGATATAAACCAGGGCCATGCAGAGGCCTTTGGAGGGGCAGGAGCTCACATTTAAAAAAGGACACGTCGAACAAGATCTTAATACACATCAACACAGCAACAACCCACGTTAATCAAGAATCTAATTGGATCCTACTATATCATTTCCATCATGCGGGGACAATGCAAAGCAAATGTAATTTTAATGATGCTGAAGTTCTTAGCAGGACAGGAGGGTTCTGTCTCAGGCCCCATATTTACCTTGGACCGGCCCTGCATGAAGAGCCGCTGCGATGTGCATCTCTGGAATCTACCTGGAATCCCCCATGTCAGTCCACTGATACTTTGTGGACTTTTTAATTAAATTTAATTGTGGCATGTTTGGCTTTATGCTGTGGTTCTAATAATTGCTCCAGTATTTTCTCGGATGTTTATTTTATGAACTCTAAATGCTCTGGACCGAATCTTCCTTTAACACTTGAGGTTCTGCAGTAACTTCTATTGACAGCCGCTCACCTCCAGCCCAGATCCAGTCAGCAGCGGCTTAAAGGTGCAGTGACAGTTGATATTGTGCCTTAATCAGGATGTCTGATATAAATCAGACGTTCTTTCTATCTGTCGGTGGGACCGACTCACACTGCCTGTAGAACCGGGCTTTTGACAGAATGATTAAGTTAAAGTCAGAAGTTTCTCTGTTGCTGAAGCATTTCTGTGTTTAGGGGCGAGGCGGGTTTTTTCTCACTATTGCGAGGACAATTATGACAGTATAAATAAAAACAGTTTTTGGAAGTCAACATCAGACCTACATTTTTATTTACAAACCAATGTATAAAAAATATTCTTGTTAGAGGTTCAGATCCTCCCTCCTCCTCCTCAGCATGGACCCATTGTCTGAACAACATGGAGACAGAAACTGAGTCATTATTAGACTGACGACAGCCAGACTAGTTTATTTTGCTAAATTATTGTATTTAGCTAAATATTATTGCTGAGGGGCTCAAGCAGGCCTGCTGATGCACAGATTAAAATATAACAGATAGAAAGAAAAATTTGTAAAAACTCAAAAAGGACACAAGGGGCATCAAGCATAAAAGAGGCAGGGGCTCAAGCCGCTTTTGCCCCCCCCCCCTGCACATGCCTGACATACTGTATGTTAACATATATGATGGTCGTAAAGCTGCTGTCGCACTGTTCCTAATCGTTCCACATGTTCTGGAGAATCTAAAAACAAGTTAATGAGAGGCTCTAAATAACAATAAATAATATGAATAGTGAATTTTGTGAAATATTATGTCTGCTCTATCTAGAGATAATGTATTAGGATGGAAGATATGAAGTTTGAGCTACTGATGCACCAATCTGCTTTTTTCACCTCCAATACTGTTATCTTAAGGACAGAAAAACAGCTGAATTTACTTAAAACGATTCTTTTTTATAAACACAGACATAAATGTACTGAATTAAAAATTTCTTTGATAACTCTGAACCTGTACAGACACTTAAATACACCAATCATTTCACTTGTAGTCAGCCTATTATGGAGTAGAACACCCAACAAAAAATAGAAATAATAAAGAAAGTGAAAATGACAAAAACAAAATGTTGACGACTTTGATCAAACATAAAAAAATAAACTGCAACACACCTTTCAAATTGTTCAGGACGTGCAAATCGTAATTATAAATATTATGTAAAATAATTAATGAAGCACTATGTCACTTGGAGCACAAAGCTCCCACATTTGGCTCACATTTTGGAATAATTCCAAAATGTATGATAGGTATGTCTTTGTTGAACGGTGACCCCTTACCCTAAAGTGCTGCTGTAACGTAAGCAGACTCACAGCAGCAGTGGTGGGAAAGTGTGTTTCCTTCGGAGGAACCTGACAGCATTTGAACAGAGCCGTCCAAACCTCTTCTCTCTGTGGGTTTAGCCACAGTGTTTAACTGCAGCTCTGCTCCACTCAAATCAACAGGAGAAAGTGTTGGAGCTCGCACTAGTCATCTGCTCTTTCTCCATCCACAGACATTCGGTTTAAAAGAAATTTGCTCATTTGTGAAGGGAAACTTTCCCCAAATACAGTTAAAAGGTGTTAAATTAAATTCATTGTAGGTTCTTTTGGACCTATAATGAGTCATTTCTGTAGCAACTAATAAAAATACTAAATCCTCCAGTAGATTACAAAACAGAAAATTAATTTTGGAAATCAGCCCCAATTTTCTGAATTTTGAGAGATACCTCCATCTGAAGCTGATCTTCTCTACCTGAGTAAAGGTCTAAAACTCAGCCAACTCAGTGACTTTGTTTGTCTGAAAGCAACATTTCAGACAAACAAAAAAATTTGTATTAGAAAAATTCAGAATCCGCAGGCATTTTAAAGATCGGTGATCGGCCAGAGAACTGAACTTTTTCTGAAATCGGTGCAGCCTTTGTTGCTGGGTGTGGGTCTAGTCGTTGTAGGTGAGTGAATCCTGTTTCACCTTAAGGCCCAGGGCGGCAGCCATGTGTGCTGGGGTCCAGCCGTCACTGTTGGCTTGGTTCAGGAGGGCGGCGGACAGGGCCGGTGGGTCGGGGGGGTCGCCGTGATGCAGCAGGAGACGGAGCGTGTCCACGTGTCCGGAGCGGACAGCAGCATGCAGCGTTGTGCAGCCGTCCTGTGCAGAGGTTTGAGATAAATGAGATGTAGCGTACTAACATAATACCTGTCTGTCTACCACATCAATTTGTATCATATATTGACTTTTGATCAAATGATCTATCTGGTTATTAATCTGAGGTTATTTCTTTCCTTATGTTCTAATCTATTTTTCAGCTCTGAGATTATTTTCAACTAGGGTTGTTTCAAACGAATATTTTAGTAATCGAGTAATCTATCAATTATTCTTACGATTAATCAAGTAACTGGATGCAAAAAAGTTAAAACATTTGTAAAATATCTATAGTCCAGGTTTTCATTTATGTTTTCATCTTCAGTTCCTGGAAGCTCGGGATGGTTGTCAGAGTCAAAAGTAACAAATAAAAGTCATCAGAAGAAACTGGAACAGGTGGCTGATGCGTTTTTTTTGTTCACCTTACTGATCCTTGACCACATTACTTTACAGTGATATTTAAAATTTACCCTGACTATGTTTCAATCCAACTACTCACTTGAGAGTTAAGTTTCTGCTAGTTTTTTTTTTCAGAGTTTCTTGTGTTTAGCACCCCCTACTGGAGGTGCTAAAAATGTGCTCAAGCTCCCTGACCTGCTAACTGATTTAAATTTCCTATAAAATATTTACATGTGGAGTAATAAACACATCGAGTCCATAGCGCCTTGCAAACGTTTTTACAACCCATTAACACATTATCCAATTAAACGTGAGTAAATTCATTATTGTCCATGTTTTTGCATAATTGTGCTTCTGTACAACAATGAAGCATTCTGATCCTGATTCTGTAAGAAGTGTCAGTCCGTCATATAAAATCCCAATACAATACATTGAAGTTTGTGGCTGAACAGCTTTAAAATGTGGAAGCAGTCAACAGGGTAGAAATAATTTCGCCAGTAGAATTTGCTGCACTTTGAGGATGACGTGTAGATTAAAACAATCAGGTGGAGTCGTGATTTCCATTTGGAACTCTGTTTGGGACGCATAATTTTGATGTAGCAGGAGAAAAACATTAAAACATTAAAACACACACAACTTTCCACACTTAGCCTCTCATCTCAGCATCAGAATCAACTGCCTTGAAACAATTCAAAGAATCACTGACCAAGCATATTCCAGCATTTTAAAATATTTCAGACTGTTGTGATGACTACTTGAATGTTAAATTATTTTTTTTAATAAATAAATAAATAACAAAAAAATCGGCCAACATATTTGATTAGGCTTAAAATACGTTTGTGCTTTGGAGGTCGGATATGTTACAGAGCACAGCAGGAACAGCGGGTTAAATATAGAACAAAGAAAGTAACTAAATATAGGGGCTCATCACATGCCACAGCAACTCACAGAGCTCTTATGGTTACCATGGAGACACAGAAAGCCTGTACCTCAATGGGCTAACGCGATTCAGACGACCGAACCTCGGAGACTACTTAAAATCCTTTATGTGGAGTGAATGTAAAACAAAGAGTGTTACTCCGTAGTAACAAGCAGTCAGGAGAGAGGATGAGTAATCTGAACCCGAAAAAAAGAAAAACTAAACAAAAAAATTTGAATATAATAATAATATCAAATGGTAACACTTTATTTGATGGGTTGTGAATAAGACTGACATGACAGTGTCACAAACATGACATAACTCCAGTCTTCATGAATATTTATGACTGTTGTCATAAAGTGTCATTCAGTAAATCATGACACTTTTAATACAAAGTTGACATCATTCAAAATGTCTTCGTTATGGCAACTTGACATTAACCAAGAAATCATGATCTGACATAAATTTGTTATAAAAGTATTAGATTACTGATCAAACTTTAAAAATTATGTAGCTTTATGTTATTAAAGCTAAAGTTTAATTCACAACATGTCAAATAAAGTGTTACCTATCAAATTTTGTTATTCAGAGGAAAGGTTTTTCAGTTGTACCAGAAATCACATAATAAACCACGCGAGTCACAACAGAGTAGCAGGATGGCAAAGGAAGCCTTACTGTGGTGGAGAGCAAGCGATTGGCTCCTGCAGCCAGGAGAGCCTGAGCGCAGTCCAGGTTTCCTGCCTCGCAGGCTAGAAACAAGGGAGTCTGGCCCTGGGCCGCCACCGGGTCCACAGCGGCTCTGGACGCCAACAGAACCTCCATGCAGCTGCAGGGACAACAGCCATGTTAACAACGCTCCTCACGTCAAACATCCAAAACAGCAGGGTAACTGTTCAGATCTCGCCAGACTAATTAATAACAGGTATCAAGTTTCTGGAGAATATTGTTGGCTGGCTCAGTCACAGTTCTATTATCCATAAGGCTCATTTATCCCAACAGGTTTTCACTTTTTAGAAGATTTAAGTCAACATGCAAAAAATAATCAAGTGTTGCGAATTATTTTGAAAATGACCTATCATTAAGATATAACTATGCAGTTAGGTTTTTAAAAAAATTGGGCTATCATCTCTAGCAATATAGCATGTTTT
This sequence comes from Poeciliopsis gracilis, assembly GCA_911649635.1. Classification (NCBI taxonomy): domain Eukaryota; kingdom Metazoa; phylum Chordata; class Actinopteri; order Cyprinodontiformes; family Poeciliidae; genus Poeciliopsis; species Poeciliopsis gracilis. The sequence continues at coordinate 527,346 of CAJVRI010001317.1, forward strand.
GTCATGAAAAACATAAAAACATGGTGAATCTTTTCTGAGATTTTCCCAACTTTGATGTTACCTATCACCTTATGACTTCATTCAAAAACTAACTGAAATAATGCTTGGGGAAAATTAATTAAATAAATAAATAAATAAAAATTAATTAAATAAATAAATAAATAGATAAATAAATAATCAGTTCTGGAAAAAATTAGGAGACCACTTAAAATGTTCAGCTTGTCTGATTTTACTTGTTATAGGTATATGTTTGAGTAAAATGAACATTTGTCAAGTCTCACCAGAAAAAATCTTCACAGAATTGACAAGATTAAATTGTCCCACTACAACAAAATTTAAAACTGGTGGGTTTTTTTTTTTTTAAATGCCAACCTACATTTTTCAAAATGAATTTAAGACTTTTTAAGACATGGAAACCCTGTTAAAATACATCCAGATCGCTATGATGCTTCAACAACCATAACCATATTGCTCTGAATCATTAATAATCATAATGTTGACGAGTCAAACCTGCTCTTTGACAGGAGAATAAACTCATGTCAGGCATGTGGTATGAGTTTTGCTTGGCAGTGCCAAAAAGTAAAAAGAGTGGAACGTGGACACCAACAACAAACACCGTTACCATGAGAACCAGACATTTGTACAGAGGGTGCAACATTAATAATTCACAGGCTTACTGTGATCCCTCATTACATGACATAAAACTGTTCATGAGACTCCTGGACTATGAGTCTATTTCAAATGTCAAGTATTTGTATTTCTGACTAACATGCGATTCAAATCCAAGTTACAGACTTGAGTACCTCAATCCACTGACACTCAGGTCCTTGCCGAAAGAAAACTTAGATGATGACACCATTTCTGGTAATCATTTGAGATATCTGTTCTGGTTTATTTTCCGTATTTAAACTTCATCAAACAGAGAATAACATGCAGTTCAGCCGTTTAGAGGTAGTAGAGGAAAATGCCTGAGAAAACCGAGCTGCTCTGTTCACAGTGCCACTGAGTCATCACTACAGCATAACTAGTGAGCATTACTGAGTAAACTGTTTGAGTGTGTGTGTGTGTGTGCGTGTGTGCGTGCGTGCGTGCGTGAGACCAGTACTTGAGAAGGGGAGGTGGTGTTGTCCCCCTCTATAAATACCATGGTGATCGGATGTTACAGCGCTGCACATACCCGAGCCCAGCCGGCCTCGTGTCTTGGCGGCTGACGGAGCTTGGTTGAAACTCAAAAGGCATTTTTGACAAACCTTTAAACACCACTGCATCAGTCACACAATGTGTGTGTTTATGTGGGCAACCAGAAGCAACAATCTTTGCATCGTAATTACATACATCTCGCCAGAAACACAAACATTTAGGTTGGCATCGAGCATCAGAGACACTATTTCTCCGTCTAATAACAACTGATGACATCAGGTCTTTATTTACCTAAATAAACGACTCAAGCAGCATTGAAATATGGGTCAAACTAAAACTGGAAAACCTTCTGCATGCAGTTTTCCATTTCTATAAACAGGGTTCCTACACTTAGACTATGTATGAACCTTTTATAGAAGAGATTCGTGTCATCAGAGGTTTCTGGGTGCACTGAAAAGGAGGGTTGGTCATAATTCAAAGGGCAGAACTGAACGACAGGAAAGCAGAAGCAAGAAAAGAGCAAACAAAGAAGCAAACAGAGAGGAAGACATTGGAAAGCAAGACTGGGAAAAACCTTTGGAAGAGTTTTGAGGGAGTCAAAACAATTCTTACCAGATAAGGGAGGACAAGACAGGAGAAGAAGCCTTACATTTGTGTAACACTATTTTCACCATTTTTGTTGTTGGCAACACCTTAATTTTTTCCAAGAGCCATACTTAGTCAACAGTAACTGATTGATAATCCTGATCTTTCAGAGACTTCGTCCTTTTTAAGTGATACACTTTTTAGCGCTGACCTTTATGAGATATAATAAATTCACACCAACTTGGTGAGATTCCATGTGACAAGTGGTGATAGCTCTTTAAATTAAGATTCTAACCCGTCTAATTTCTTCAACCTATCCAGTCTTCAACATCATAGTTAGGGATGAACCGATCCATTTTTCCACTTCCGATACTGATACTGATATCAATATCAGAGGTTTCGTAACAATCGATACCGAGCTGAAAGCTAAATGACTTAAAACATTTTGTTGACATAAATATATTGAATTGTAAATTAATTTGATAACTCTGCACAAATACAGCACATTTAGATATACCAATAGCTTGATCAAACATGTAAAGCAAACTGAATTTGTTCAGTCAGTGAGATTACGAGTACAACAGTCAATGTAACATCTTTGTTCAAAAAGCTAAAAATAAGCTGCAACAAACCCTTCAAATTATTCAGAAAGTTAAAATACGAATTCTAACTTCAATGTAATAAAGCATGATGTTGCTCAGAGCACAAAGCATAGAGTTAAACAGAATAGATCTGCCCTTATGGATCGGGCACACTTATGATACCAGATCTAGAATTCTTTTCAACACTGGGACAGATACATCTCATCACAGAGAACTATTTTAAAGACATCAGCTAGGAATGAAATCAGTCATTTTGATTTTGATTAACTAATTGTTGTCAAATGATTCATAATAAGTACACAAAAAGACAGATACGGGTCTGTCATTTGCAGACACGTTTAAATGAGTCCCACCTGGCGTGGCCGTGGGCAGCAGCAAAGTGTAAGGGTGTGAATCCATTTTCATCCAGAATGTCAGCAGGCAGCCCTGCAGACAGCAGCAGCTTCACGCACTCTGAACGGGAGAAGAGCAGAGGAGGAGAGGTGATGTAGCAACCGGCTCCAAATCAGTCGAGGCACCCACATTTACACAAAAACACACCAGCCTGAAGACACAAAGTACAGTGATTACATGTATGAATACTTCATACAATTCACTATGCACATAAAAGTCAAAATGTGAAATTAACTTTGCTTTGTAAATTGACTTACACATAAGTGTTGTCACATAAGTTAATATGAAATACTAAAGATGAATCGATGGATTTCCAATTTGATAGGTTTGGTAAAAATTTGGTTGTCAATCCAAAGAGAGGATTGTCAGAATAGCCTGGGAGCCTCAGAGGAAAATCCCCGTGGGGGCCACAGCTCAGATCAGGACAAACAAGCCAATAGCTGCTGTGCAGGTTCCATGAAAGTAAGGAAGATCTGACCCAACAGGAGGTGTTCATCATCCTGTTCCATTTCCTGGCATCAGAATGGGCCTGACCACAGAAAAGCTTCCTCTTTGAATTCTTGTTCTGAATTCTTCCCGAGTTCTAAAATACTTCACAAATTTATTTGCTAACTTTGCACCAGACATTTAAATACACCAATAGCTCCGGAAGCTTGGTCAAACATGGAAAAACAACTGTAATTTGTTCAGTCAGTGAAGTTAGGAGTAGAACAGCCAACTAGAACATAAATAATAAAGAAACCGAAGGTGACAAAAACAATGAACTGACTAGCTTGGTCAAACATAAAAATATAAATTGCAACAAACCTTTCTTCAAATGGTTCAGAAAGCGCAAGTAGGAATTCTAAATATAAAATAAATGATAAAGCATGACATCACTCGGAGCACATAGAATTACTCTGAATAGATCTGGTCTTATGGATGGGCCATATTGCCTCTGAAGCCCAATCTAGACTAGTTTTCCATATCAGGGTACAGATAGCAATATTGGATTGAAGCATCTATAAGCAAAATACGGTGGCCCTGAGGTGCAAAACACTACAACATTAACAAAAACACGACAACATTAACAAAAACACGACAACATTAACAAAAACACGACAACATTAACAAAAACACAACAACATTAACAAAAACACGACAACATTAACGAAAACAAAACAACATTAACAAAAACACAACAACATTAACGAAAACACAACAACATTAACAAAAACACAACGGAAGAGGTAGGTCCTAGTGGGAGACCTAAGAAGTCGCTGATTGGACGACAGGTCGTTTCTCTTTTGAACCGGAAGTTATTCTGGCTTTAATTTGATCGTTAAAAACATGAACGTTCTCAGTGATCCAAACCTCAGTACAGCTATTCGGGAATATTTTGAGTCAGGACAAGTGTAGAGGGGTGAAAAAATAAGTTACCAGAAAATAAAAGAGAATATGTAAGAAAATAGACACCCCCAAACACAATTTTTTTTATTTTGTATCTTTTTAATTTCTTGTATCAAATTAAGTGTTGTTTCAGTTTGTCCACGCAATTCTCCACATGACCACTAGGGGCGCATTGCATTGGTGGCATAGAAAAGAGCGAGCTCACAAAAAAGAATTAATCTTCCGTTGGATGTTAACGAGAACTCAACGTGTGTGTCTCATCTTTCCTGTGTCACAGCAACACACGTTGGAGGAAGATCCTTTATAATACATTACTCTGCCACCCAAGGTTGCAGGGTAACACATACATACGAGGTGATACTGGACATGCTACAGATCAACCACGAAGTGTCGGTTAGCATGCGTTCACTAAGACTCATTCCAGAATAACTTCCGGTTCAAAAGAAAGCGACCTGTCGTCCAATCAGCGACTTCTTAGGTCTCCCACTGGGACCTACCTCTTCCGTTGTGTTTTTCGTTAATGTTGTTGTGTTTTTGTTAATGTTGTTGTGTTTTCGTTAATGTTGTTGTGTTTTCGTTAATGTTGTTGTGTTTTCGTTAATGTTGTTGTGTTTTCGTTAATGTTGTTGTGTTTTCGTTAATGTTGTTGTGTTTTTTGTTAATGTTGTTGTGTTTTCCTTAATGTTGTTGTGTTTTCCTTAATGTTGTAGTGTTTTGCACCTCAGGGCCACCGTAGCAAAAACATCTATTTTAAAGAATATTAGTCCAAGACAGAATGAGGCTTGTTTGATTTGTTTGTCCCTCAGACTCCAGTCACATTCATGAATCAAACATGTCTGCCTAGAAACCAGCAGCAGAGAGGACGCTAAGATCTTCAAAGGAGTTCATCTTTCGGTTCTTGTAGTTTGTGTTTGTCAGATGAACGAGCATGTAAAGTTTGCGGACGTTACATCTCCCACATGACAGCCCCACCTTCTCCTTTACAAACTAACAGCAGTCAACATAATGGGATCAGCCACAGCTCATGCAGTTACCAGCTTCACAGCGGCAGTATCAATCCACATCTGTCCGATCTCTGCATGTAAAGGTAGCGGCTGTACAGGTCCACCTCCGGCCGCACCGTTCATCTCTTCTATCAGTTAGTTCTATAATACCAGCCCATCAATTTAAAACACCAATAAATAAATTAAAAGGCTACATTTTATATTCCCATGTGATGGCCAAATCTATGGCCACACCCTGATGTCAAAAAGGATGAGGGCCAGAACTCAATAAGCTTAAGTGCTGATTGGATTACACCACTAGTTCCTGCTGGCAGGGGGATATGGTAGTTTTGTTTAGATAAGTTTTGTATTTAAGTAAACATTAGTATTTAAAGTTTATTTTTGATTTTCATCTTTGGGTCTTTAGTTTAGCCAAACTTAGCTATACTATTTGTTTTGTGTTATTTGTATTCTTTTTAGTTACCCCTATTGTGTCTTGGTCTGATCAGCCAGTATAAAAACCCCTGTGTGTCATTTCTTTGTGAGGTCAGTTATGTTTGTTTGTGCAGCTAGTTTGTTTACATTTTTTCCTGAGTTCGGTTTTGTTTCTTTGACCTCTTTTTATGAGCTCAGTTTATTTTTTGTCATTTATGATTTTTGGGTTAAAATAAAAACCCTACTTTTTCTAAATACATCCTGTGACTCCTCCTGTTTTTAACTCGGTCCATCACAACCCAAAGATTTAAGGTTTATATTAAATATTTTACAGTCATACAACTTTTGCTCAATGTAGAGCAAGTTCACTATGTTCTTGCTTTGTTTTCCAATCAAGATGAAGAAATCTATGATGAAATTATGTGTATATTAGGTGTATTATTATTTATCTCCTCTTTTTGGTGTGCTCTTCTTTAACTCCAAGTTGTTCTTCAGACTTAAATCACATTAGAGGCAAAAATAGAAGCAAAAATAAACCTCTGACTTCTATGATAGTTTCACTTGAAGCAGACAATGATATGTTTTGCTCCCTTCAAGCAGAACAGGTCATTAGACATCTACCTGTTGTCAGTCAACAGGTTTGTACAAAAGTCAGAAGTTATCAATGAGTAAACTGCCAAAATCACCAGCTTTCAACAAAAGATTACGACTACTGAAGTTTTACTTACGAGCTTGTCCATTCTGAGCAGCAGCAAACAAGGCAGAAGTTTGGTTGTGACCGAGGTGGACGTTTGGGTCAGGAAGATTGGGCGAAGTTTCCAAAGTAGTGATAGAGGCGATGTCAGTGGGTGAGGTGGTAGGAGTGATACTTATGGTGATTCCATTTGAGTCTGGTTGGTTAAGCAGCATTGACAATAAAGTGACATTTCCCTGGGAAGCAGCTTGGAGGAGCAGGAGGTGCCTACTGTCCAGGGCAGCAGGCCCACCGCTACTTACAGAGGAGACTACGGAGGGACACCAGCCTGCAGGGTGGAGGGAGGAGGAGGAGGAGGAGGAGGACAGGTTAAACTAGGAAAGGAAGACCAGGAGTGAGACTAGAAGTGCTGAGCAAGGGAGAGCAAGGGCATGAGAAGGTGGAAGGGAAGGAGAAAACGTTCAGTTTTCACACATTTTAAAAGCAAGCTCCTACGTAAACATTTCAGGCCAAAAACAGAAACATCACATTCATCAGTTTAACATGTGGGGAGACAAACATTGTTCAAACCAACTACTGAACAGTCAAAGAAGTTCAATAACAAAAAGCCAACTTGGACAAATGCATAATAACAAAACCATAAAACTAACAATATTTCATGCGCATGCAACTGCATGTCCTAGTGATGAAGGATCAGACCCCCACACAAAGCTGCATAATCCAAAACTTGATCTTAGATTTGATTGTAATTTTATCAAGCTAATAAATTTTAATGTTAGAAACAGATATGGTTCAACTTTTGCAGGTAAAGTTAGGGTAACCCTAACCCTGATGAAATCATACAAAACTCTAAATATCAATAAAATACACAAATCAAACTTAGTAGAGATTTTGTCTTTGTCTTTTGGGGACAGTAAAAGTATAAAAAGTGTTAATTATGGTACTTTCTGTAGAAATATTAATTTTGTCTGATGTCATCAGGACTAATAACTCTAACCAAAAGAGAAACTTTGAAGACTAATAGATTCTCCTTATTTTGTTGTTCAGTCAACAGGAAGAAGCAGCAAGTGCTTGAAAAGCTATATTGAAACGCTTAAGATTGATTCACTAAAAATCATGGCATTGTAAAAATTTATATAACTTGTTTCTGAGTTACTTGTTTAATTGTGACACAACTACAGCCAATGCAAACCATTTTTTTGTGCTAGCAGATGAGAACGGTCTGTATACGGCTGTAGTACATCTAATAAAAGACAATGTGACAACAGCAAAATACAAAGACAAAATACAAACAGCATTCAAATTTCAGGAATATGTTGATCATTTAGCAACAATACTAAAAATCACAAAATTCCTGAAAAACAGAATCGTACCTTGTTAGGGGAAAAAGGATACTTTCTGGTTGGCTAGCTTAAGAAGAAGCTACTTGTTTGATTGTGACACAACTTAAGATCTGTTGTGCAAATCCAATTAATGCTGATTCAGAACTTATTTGAATGTTTAATTTTACATTTTGCTCAAAGCAACCAAATTTGGCAAAGTCAAAGTAAATAAAGTGTCTTGCAAAAGTAATCATACATCTTGAACATTTTCACAGTTTTTTCTGCTATAAACTATATATATTTATAAATTTATGACACAAATCAACAACAAGTAGCAGATAGATGCTAAGTGGAAGGAACACTTCACATGGTTTTTGTTACAAATAAAAACCTGAAAAATGATATATTTTGCTCCTGAGTCAATTCTTGGACTGGATGAATTGACATTTGCGTTGCAAAAAGTTACTTTCAAGTCTAGAAAAAACTTAACTAGATTTAGGTCTGAACTTTGACTGGACCATTCAAACAATCATTTAGGTTGTATTTACATAGTTCCACATACTTCCTCATCCACCCAGTTTGGCTTTATCTCTGCTAGATGAAGGTATCCACCAGCATAATGCTACCATCACCATGCTTCACCATGGACATGATGTGTTCAGGATAAGGTGCAGAGCATTCAGATAGTTTCTTGTTGTTAGGATGGGCTGCCTAATGTAAAAACTGCTCCTTAAAATGTTCAAAACTTTTCGATATGCCTTTACAACCCAATCCTGCTTTAAACAGAGTTTAAACCACAACTTTATGAACAACCTGGTTTGGCATAAAGCCAGGACAAATATTACGAATATTTGCTTGGGGCAAATTGATTGACTTTATTCAGAGGCATCAGAGTAAAGAGGGCTGGATGGCACACCCTTCAACAGATTTGTATTTGTCAAAAAAACTGAAAACTATATTATTCTTGTTTCCTTTCACAATTACAAATGACTTGTTTCTATTCAATTAAAATCTTAATAAAAAAAATTTAAGTTTGTGGTTGTATTGTGAGTAATTTTGAGAAACATCAAGGTCAATAATGAATTTAGCATGGCACTGTCGATAACCGTTATATTATTATACAACAGTCTGTCACCCACAGTAATAACAGAGTGAATAAGACCGTTACATACATTATCTCACTGAATATTGATGAAATTATGAATCATTTCAACCAAATGAATACATTAGACAAACAGATCAGTGAAAAAAAATAATGATATTAAAAGAGTAGTGTCTTGCAAACAAGATCAACCCATTTTCTTATATACTTATAAGAGTAATAAAGTCGGAGTGGAGAAGCATGCTGCGCGTGATGTTGAAAAGCAAGAATTCAACAGGAGGATGAATAAGAAGTAAAATTTACAGACAATTCAGTTCTTTGAATAATGACTTATATAGATCTGTGTGTGTGTGTGTGTGTGTGTGTGTGTGTGTGTGTGTGTGTGTGTGTGTGTGTGTGTGTGTGTGTGTGTGTGTGTGTGTGAGAAATTCTCCTAAATCTTGATTTCTGAACTCCTCCTGAATTCAAACAGCATTGTTGTTTCTAAATGAATATGAACTTGTTTCCTTTGCATTATTTGAGCTCTGAAAGCTCAAAGTGCTGCATCTTTTTTGTTATTTTGACCAGTTTCTGCAAATAAATACCACATATTTACTTAGAGTCATGTCAGTGATTCATGAGCAATGTTCATTTAACTCAAATATAAACCTATAAAGAGTAAAATAAGAGGAACAATTTTATATATGTATAGCCTACATATATAATTTAAAACAGGGCATGAATGTATATTAATTAATTCGAAATGCACACTATCATTCCACAGGAAAGTTTTAGAATATATTTAGTAACGACTGTGTTGTTAGAGCTTTCATTCTCATTTCTTTCAGAATTAAAGCAAAGCGAAAACGTTAAGACAAAATGAATACCACTTGATTAGAGTTTGTAGTAAAATGGGTTAAATTTTTGAGAAAACAAAGAAGGGCAATTATTTTTAATTATAGCAAGTGAAAATATATGACAACAGCAAAAATGATATTGCTGAAACGTTTAACAACAATTGGTTAGTGGATCACATTCATGAAAGATGAGACAGGAAAAACAGTGTTCAAAGTTAATTGATGATGGCATGCTATAAGAACTGGAGGAAGGGAAGGAGAAAGCAGCCTCTGGCATCAGCTTCAGAGAGGACAGGGGTTACTTATAGAGAGGTCAAACCAATCAGAATACACTGGAGCACCAAGGACCTCTGGCTGCCTCAGCTCAACATTATATTCAGTTTGCCCTAAAGTTGTCAGTGTGCGATGCTCACATGGCTGAGGTGGCCAACATGTAATAAAAGAGCTGCCCAGAGACCAGGACTTATTAGAGGAAGAGAGAGATGAGTGAAGGAAGAGTGCAGTGACCAACATCAGACTTGTCCTATGAGGAATTCTGCCTTGCACAAGTGTGACTTGATCGCTATGCTCTGCTATCCTGGACAAGTACAAAGGTCATTTAGAAAGAGTGTTAAGGAAAATAAAAAGGCAGTAGTAGGAGCTGGAGGGAGACAGAGCTTGTGGGAGCCCCCGTTACCTGATGCTGTTGCCAGGGGGCTGCCTGCTGAGGCACAGGAACTACAGGAAGATGGAGCACTAATGGAGGAGGATGTGGAGGGAGGGTGTATGGAGGAGGGGTTACTGACAGTAGTGGCAGAACTGATGTCTTGGGGGGACTCTGCGCATGCTGCTGCTGCCTGCCGCTGAGGCCCCCGAGCGGGCCCTGGCGAGCCGGGGCAGGCACCCACCTGAGAGGCAGTCAGGGCTGGGACCAGGTCCAGGGCAGGTTTTGGTGGCAGCTGGGGTGTGGCCGGCTTCAGGCCAGCCCCAGGGGAGCGACTGCTGTCCCCCACTACCTTGATGGATGGATGGGGAGGTGATGGGGTCTGGGAAAGCCCTGGTTTTTTCGGAGGTATGGGAGGAGGGTTCCCCCGGTCGATCCTGGTCACTGTGGGTGACTTGAGACCAATGGGATGGCTCAGGCGGCCCGAGAAGGGTCCACCCTCTGAGGCGGAATGGGGCAAGGCTGGACGGAGGGGTCCGGCTCCTCCTGCCGGGGGGCTGGTGAAGCGCGACAGAACCTGTGTCACAGTATGACGCGCTTGCTGTTTGGCTGCAAAATTGTCACGGTTGGTTGGGGAAAGGTCACGGGCCGGCAGGCTCTGAGATGCCGTTCCATTTTGGTCCTGTTCCTGAAACTTGTAGCGGGCTGCCTGGACGCGGGGGCTCACCCCGGTGGGTAGACCATGGGTAGTTTGGCCCTCTGAGCCATTTTCTGTTTGTGCCAATCCACCTGAGCTACTGTGGACAATTCCCCTTCCAGTTGTCTTTGGCAAACTAAGGCCCACATAGTTGGCAGGGGCTGGTTTGGCAGGTATAGAGAGGGGAGTCTTCTTAGGACCTTCAGACTCAGTAGGGGGCACGTCCGTTTGACAAGATGCAGTTTGACAGCTTATGGACTCTGTGGCTATGGATACATTTATCATAGCTTTGGGTTTGGGTGGTGTATTGTTGGCAGCAGGAGATTCCCTTCCAGCTGCAGCAGCAGGTGAAGCAGCAGCAGAGTCATCTGTTTCATCACCCCGTTCAGTTCTGAGCTGCTCCACCTGCTGCCGCAAGCCCTGACTCTCTGCCTCCACTCGTCCCAGCCTGGCACGCAGGTGCTCGCATTCTGTGTCAAATTCTGACAGCTGCTTCTCCATCTTGGCCTCCATCTGCTGGCTACGCTGGCGCTCGCCACCCAGTTCCTCCTGCAGTCGGCCAGAGGCGCGACTCTCCTCGTCCAGGCGAGCTTGAAGCTCATCGAAGCGCTGTGACTCCTCCACCACCCGAGTGGCGAGCTGCTTGCACTCGCGCACCAGCATCATGACAATGTGCTTATTCTTCTCACGTTCGTCCTTTAGCTGTGCTGTTAGCTTGCGGTGCTCCTGCTCCAGACTCTGGAGCTGAAGCTTCTCCATCTCCAGCTAGAAAAAGAACAACGCAACTTTAGTGAACAATAGTGTCCATTGTCACGTTTGATATTCAAGCATCTGGTGGTGAGGTCTGGCTCATCTAGAGGGTATCTAAATCAAGCTTTAATGAGGACTAAGATTTTAAGCAAATGTCAAATCTGAGTTCCATTTTTAATTCCACAATCCACATAATGTTTAAATCATTAATTTTTCAAATTTATCAAATGAGCCTTGAAATTAACCCACCTTAGCAAGTATATTTTGTCAGTCCTCAAGTTGGCTTAAATTCAGCTTGTGTACCAAGTGAAGCGTAAATCTGGGTGTGCTGCATGTTTTAGATGTTCCCAGTTCCAAAAAGCCCAGACCAACAAATGGGTTCAGTACCTGGCCTCAACACAGCCATTATTTCAGCTGTGTTGTAGGAGGTACATCTAAAATGTACAGGGCCTTGCCTGAATGTGTGTATGGTTGACTTTTGTGCCTTGTCTTTGCCATGCCTTCTATATCTGGACCACCTGCTATTCTTAACCCAGCGCTGGCTTCACAGAGAGTCACAGTTTAACAGGAGGATCCCCACCTGATTCTAATGCCTCCAGTGCTTTAGTCCACCATTGTCTGTCATCATGTTGACCCCTCCCACTCTTGACCAGTCCATTCCTTCACTGACTATGTCCAAAACGATCACTGATTATGTCTTGCTGTCTTAACAGGAAAGGGGTGGAGGTGAGTCAGTGAAGGCTGCTGAAGGAAGTTGGAGGTGCTACAATAAGCTGCTAATTAGTTGAGGATTAATACTTGTGAATGTCACCTACAGAGAGAATTTATGGATGCTGTGAAGTTTAATGGCACCAAAACCTGGTGGGATATTTGAAACTTTATAACAGATGTTTGTGCAGATTTAAAAATTTAGATAATCCACCTTATGCATCTCAAAATATCACTGTAAGCGTTTTCTAGTTGGCTGATGGCTCCAACCCTCCATACCTTCTGGTCTTGTTAACGTTTCAGTCATTTGGAGGTACTTCTTAGATATGCTTTAGATTACCAGAGTAGTTTTCAGAGCACCTGCCTCTTTTTATTGAAAACGCATATTGTTGAATAATTTTTCTTGTTTCGTAAGAGGTAACATGTACAGTATGTAACATTAAATACTGCATGTTTTGCCGAGACTTGTATAGAACAGCCTCTTGTCTCAAGCCATCAAACACTCTTAAAACACAGAATACTGCTTTTATAACCTGAAACTTTTCATGACACTAAACCATTGTTTGAATGCCTGTTAAAAGCAGGGGTACCCCGAGGAGGCGGGTCAAACAGTCAGTCAGCTTTTTGCTGAGATAGATAAGACTGGGTGACTGCTGAGCTCCTAAAATTAAGAAAATTGGGGGCAATTTTACGGCTGGCCCCTTTATCAGTGCACCCCTAGTTGAAAGTCTAATTTGGAAAAGATTAGCAAAAATTTTTTTTTATCGAAATGGCCCTTATTTATTATTTAAAAAATGTTGAAAACTTCTTAAGCAATCCATAAATTCACAATTTGTCCCAACTGTAAATATTTGGAAGATGAATTAATTTATCTGTATTTTTAGATGTTTAATAAGTTACATGTTTCAAAATACTGACAATGCGACAAGATTCAGGCAGACAGCATTTTTGCAGAATAATAGATTGTTTATATTATGGCTCTCCCTTGAATTTGAATTTAAAGAAGAATTAAGAATATTTTTTTTCTTATCGACTGTTAAATAGAATGTGACCAAATGTTCAGTATGGTCTGATTTCTGTTGTCTTTTCCTGGGTAAGAAAAGGACAGAGAAAAACAGACCCAAAAAGTTGCCAAATATATATTAAAATATGTTTCTTTTTTACTTTTATTTCAATAAATCCCCCCTGACTATGTGTTATTTCAGAGAGCAATCCATCTTAATAGCTGAAATTGCTCAGAGATAAATCATAGTGGAAGTGCGATGCTGGAGGTGGCAGCTAGTCGGAGCAGCTCTGCTGCGTTTGTTCTAAAACGGTTTTCTCCCCGGATTGATTTTTCAAGTTTTCTTCTGGGTTTGGAAACTATTAAGTCGGAGGAATTTTTAGTTACTTTTTTATTACTGGACATTTGTTATAAGAATCATTTTTTGTTTCTCCATCTCAGAAGTTAAAACAAATCCCTGAACTTTGACTTTGACCAGCTCAAGGTAGAGATGAGAAATATTTCATTTTTAAAAACAAGTGTGGGAAAGGATTTGAGGTTTTATGAAAATACCCCATTCCAAATTTTGATGTGGAACATGTTAACCAAGAAAGAAATCAATAAAAAGCTCACCGTTTGATGGAATTGTAGCTGTGATTTTTTTTAAGTGGTTCTTCCTCTGACTTCATTCATGGAAAACGTGCTGTACATGATGGCCTACTTTCTGTTGCCTGTGACCTTCTGGATAATTCAACAGCTTCAACAGGCAGACAGCAAGAAATAAAAGGGATGGGGGATATAAAGATAGAATGGACAATGCTGCAGAAATTTGCTCTACCCAGCAACCAGAGTCCCTCTGAGAAAGCCAATCCTGGCTCTTTAAGCAGCTTTGACTGGTTGCTGGTTGCTGGTCATTTCAAGTCTCAGGAAGGAATATACATCCCAGTTTAGTGACACTAAGATTGCTTGAAGATTTTTTTTTTCTGACCGTTTGTGCATTTAGCCACTTTGACAAAAAATGGAAAAATCTGCCTTATTGGGTTTTTATAAAAGTGTAAGAACATTTTGTGGTTTTTAATGATAAAAAGCTACAATGTTTCTTGTCCAAAGGGAGGTCTGTGCTGCAGTTAGCAGCTTGAGTTCACTGTGTGAAGATATGATGAACCCCGGATAGAAAGGTCAGTGCTAAAATTTGAATTATTTACAGACTGAATTCTTTAATTCTTGCCTTAAACCCTAGTCATGCCAGGTTATCAAATTGCTGAACTGTCCAGCACATTTCTAATGCTCCCTGCACATAAACCACCTAGAATCATGCAAGTCATCAGCTGTTTCAATGCAGATTTGATTTTAAGAGCCTTGAAAAGTCTCACATTAGGATATTTATTCTCTATTACCTCTAACATTATTACACTAAGATGCATAGGCAACAGCACAGAGTAAATTCCTGAAGTAAGTTCACAGAAATAGAGCTCTGATGAATGCTGGTGTTGCTGATGTTTGAATAATAATGTAGTTCAAGTTCATCTGGCTTTATTAGAAGCATCAGCAGACCAGTTGGTTGTTCACGTGACAACCCACGCTGATGTGACAAACTGTGATGTAATCACTTAGGATTTTAAAGCCAAGAGTGAAGAGTTTCGTTTGTTAGATATTTCACTAATATCTTGATAAGCGAGGATGCATCTTATAAAAAACAAGACCCAAGTCTGACTTTTAGTTTTAGCCTTGAAGACTGCTCATTGGGCTGGATAACAATATGTTAAATAGTTTGCCATCAGGGTTGGTAAATACATTTTGAATTTTACCTTTCAGTTCAAAAGCAAAACTCCAAAAAGGAGAATACATCTACTGGACAATGACTCTTTAAAACACAGTTGGATGTTTATGACTCTTGTAATATATCATTTAAAACACAAAATATGAGCATTTTCAGTCTTTGAGTTTTTTAGCATCTCGGCTGCTTTAGAATTAGTCATCCATGGTGACCTTTATAAAAAAAATGTATAGACTCACGTCTGAACTGGAATATACTAGACTGATTACAAACTTTGAATACATACTGTAGTTTGTGATTCAAACATACCAGTAAGATCTGGACTTGCCCTTGTGAAGGAAATATCATGTATTGACTAGGAGCAGGATTCATTACATCTCTGATTTTTACTGGCCAATACTTTACTATATTGAAGTGTAAAAATGTTATCATTCAAAAATTGCTACATTTTCCATCCCATTTTTCTGACTGTTTAAAGAGAATCCAACTGAGTGACCCAGAGAACAGCAAGAGTTAACAGTGAGGGAAATAGGGCAGAGCCTGCCCTGACATCTGGCTGCCCAGTTAATCAGGGCTGCATTCTGTAATCCAGCACAGGCCCATAACAAACATACTCCGGCTTATGTGGACACGGCCGACAAAATCAGAACTGAAATGAGCTTTGTAGGAAAATCTGCAACAATATTCCAGCATTTGCCAACTACATACAAGCAGACAGGCAGTTGTCCTCCTCTGGAAAACGTATTTCAATCATAAAAATATAAATGTAAGTTGTTTCCATAGAAAACTTAACTGTCTTCCGTGTGTCAGTGTTAAATCTTGCAATTATTTACCTTTATTTCAAATGGCAGCAGATTCACTCACTAGGCATACAAACAGCTCATAAGTAATACACTTTGTGAAATGCATTGACTCTTTTTTTCTATGCCTGCAGCAGAGATATGGTTTGTTGTGATGGTCAAATACAATGAAAAGAAATTAAGGTTATCACTTACAATCAAATTCAGGCATGACTGCCAGCTAGCTGAGGCGGCTGGATTTGTTTTCTGGCACTACCACTCAGATTAAAGGCTTCTTGGAGCAAGAAAGCATCCATTTGTTCCAGCCTCAGCACCATTCGGGATCAAAAACTGAAAAGCATAAATAGTGACTACCCAAAACTACTCAAGAGAAAAAGAAATACATACATATGTCAGAACTTGAATACTACTTTTGTTATCTGAAAAGTCACCAAATACAGCAACAAAACTGCTAAATTTGCAACTGTGAGGCAACTGAGTTTCAGACCTCTACGGAGGTCTAAAAATCGATGGATAAGATTGGTTTCTGATGTGAACTTCGATTTACCAGTACATCCTTCACATGCTACTATTTTACAATGGCGTCACTCGACTCGGCTGCGATGGCTTCTGGAACATGTTGGACATTTAGAGGTAAATAAGAAAAATCAAACTGGCTAGCTTGACAATACATGTTCAGTGTAATTATGATGGCCCAACATACGATCTGCAGTTCATCTTAAAGCTACGTGGCTCCAGTATATTAACTATAGTGGACGTTACAATTCTGCAGACTCTGAACAGACTCCACCCAGTGTAGCCAGAACCGCTAACAGCAGGAGCGCTAACATCTAAGCTAAAGGCTGACCTTAGCAGAACCTTTGTATATAGTCACATTTATACAGTTTTCTTTTTTACATAGTTTTTTATGTTTTTATTTGAAGCCTCATAACAAAATTTCGCTCAAATGTAGATTGTGAAAGAGCGGTTGAACAATAAAGTCTAAGGGTTTACAGATGAGACGATAACAGTTCATTTCATCTTGCTTTGCTGTTTTCTAGACATTAGATCAGAGTTAGCTGGACTGATCAAGTGAGGGAAGGCCAATAATGAATGAGAGATGATTAAAGTATGCAGGTTGGGCACCGACTCAGTTTGGAACCGATGCTGAATGAACTGAAATGCTACCCTCTGATTAACAGATTTCTTACCCTCTTCTGGCGGCTCTCAGCAGCAGCCAGCTGGGCTGACATGCGCTCCTGCATTTTCCTGCAGTGGGCCATGACAGCCTCCAGGACGGAGATGGGGCTGGATCCCAACGGACGCCGTTCTTTGTCACCCCCAGGGACTCTGCAGTCAAAGTCTCTCTGAAGCGCCAGGAAGGGGTCAGTCAGGGTATAGTGGCCGTATCGGTCTTGGAGGAACACCTCCTTCCTCTGAGCCTGAGAAAAACAAAAAGCAAAATGGTTGTTTTATACTCTCATGTTGTGTATAAGAAAGTCACATTGATTCTGTTCCGACCCTAATTATAGAATTACACTTCACACCTTTTAAATTATGAAAATTAATTAAAATTAATTATTGATAAATCTTGTTGTAAAAACAACTGTTTTAATTTGTTCAGTCAGCGCAATTAGTTGTAAAACAGTCACTGTAAAAATTAAATAATACAGAAACTGAAAGTGACAAAAACAATAGATTAGCTATGTTGGTCAAACATGAAAAAATAAACAAAACTTTCAAATGGTTCAGAAAATGCAGTTAGGAATTTTAAATACATTGTAAAATAAATAAAACATGACGTTGCCTTAATCTCAAAGCATAGAAATAGACTGAATAGAACTGCCCTTATGGATCAGGCACCTTTTCACGGATGCACCGAGATCAGAACCAATGCACATATTAATATCGGACTGGTGCATCTCTACCAGCGACTGACTGGTTTGGAAACTTCAAAATTAAAGATTGACCAGTAAAAATGTCCAACTTTGTTCTGGCATCATTCATGGACTAGATACAGAACTCTATCCACCAGTCAGTTCATATACAAGTTTTAGAATAGAAATAGAATAGAATTCAACTTTATTGTCATTGCTCTGTCACATGTACAAAGCAACGAAATACAGTTTGCATCTATCCAGAAGTGCTATACATGATATAAATATTTATAAACAGGTGTATGAAGATATAAACAGAGAATAATATTGACGTGCTATAAATAAGATGTTTTGTACAATATAAATATAAATGAGAGCTTATGTACATATTATACAAATTACACAGATTATACAGAATATACAAGAATATGAAGAATGGATTGTGGTGTATATATATATATATATATATATATATATATATATATATATATATATATATATATATATATTAGTTGTTTTATAATACAGGTTAAATAATGGGAAATTAGATTTACAGATTATATAAAGATTGTATATTGATCATGTATGTGTGTGAGGGTAACAGTCCAGGGATGGGGGTGGGGGGGGCGCAGTCCTTTTAGTTTGTGTCAGGAGGCGTTCAGGAGCGTGACAGCTGTGGGGAAGAAGTTGTTCCGTGCCTGGTGCTTCTGGTCCGTAAGCTTCTGTAACGCCTCCCAGAGGGCAGGAGAGAGAAGAGTGCGTGTGCAGGGTGAGTCAAGTCCTTGGTGATTTTGCCGGCCCTTTTCAGACACTGCTTCCTGTAGATGTCATTGATGGCAGGGAGCGTTGCCCCGGCGATGTGCTGGGCAGTTTTCACCACCCTTTGCATCGCTTTCCGGTCAGAGACAGAGCAGTTCCCGTACCAAACTGTGATGCAATTGGTGAGGATGCTCTCAATGGTGCAGCGGTAAAAGTTGGTGAGGATCTCTGAGGACAGGTGGTTCTTCCTCAAGGTCCTCATGAAGAAGAGGCGCTGGTGCGCTTTCTTGATGAGTTTGGAGCAGTTGGTTGTCCAGATCAGGTCCTCGGAGATGTGGACTCCCAGGAACTTAAAGCTGCTCACACGCTCCACCGCTATTCCCTTGATGTGGACGGGTGGGTGGAGGTCAGCGTTCCTCCTGAAGTCCACGATGAGCTCCTTGGTCTTCTCGGTGTTCAGCTGCAGGTAGTTCTTGTCGCACCACTCAGCCAGACGGTCCACCTCCTCCCTGTAGGTGGCCTCATCGTTGTCTCTGATGAGGCCGATCACCATGATGTCATCAGCAAACTTGATGATGGCGTTAGAGCCATGGACAGGTCTGCAATCGTGGGTGAAGAGAGAGTAGAGGAAGGGACTCATCACACAGCCTTGTGGCACTCCGGTGTTTATGATGATGGTGGATGAGAAGTGATTGTCCAGCCGGACGTGTTGGGGTCGACTGGTCAGGAAGTCGAGCAACCAGTTGCACATGAGTGAACTGATGCCGAGGTCTGTGAGTTTGGCAATGAGTTGTGATGGAATGACAGTGTTAAATGCTGAACTAAAGTCTAAGAACAGCATTCTGGCATAAGTGTTCTTGTTGTCTAGGTGAGAAAGGACAGAGTGCAGTGCTATGGAGACTGCATCCTCTGTGCTCCTATTCTGCCTGTATGCAAATTGGTGGGGATCCAGTGTGGGGGGTAGACAGGATCTGAGGTGTGCTAGGACCAGCCGCTCCAAGCACTTGGTGATGATGGGAGTGAGGGCTACCGGACGATAGTCATTGAGTCTGGTCGGGTTGGAATTCTTAGGAATTGGGACGATGGAGGTAGACTTGAAGCAGGTCGGTACCACGGCGCGGGCCAGGGACAGGTTGAAAATGTCCGTCAGCACTCCTGCCAGCTCCCACAGAGCACGCTCTGAGGACACGACCAGGTATGCCATCAGGACCCGCAGCCTTGTTGGATTTAATCCTGCTCAGAGCCGCTTCTACATCAGTGGAGAGGAGAGTCAGTGGCTGTTGATCTGGAGTGATGACTGTCTTAGTTGCAGTTGTAGTGTTCCCTCTCTCAAAACGAGCATAGAAGTTGTTAAGCTCGTTGAGGAAGGAGACATCAGTGGAGGCAGTGGGGGTGTTGGAGTTCTTGTAGTCTGTGAGAATCTGAAGGCCTTGCCACATGCGTCGGGGGTTGGAGTTGGAAAAGTGATCCTCCACCTTTCTTTTGTAGTGGTGTTTGGCCTTCTTGATTCCCCTCTTCAGCTCAGCCCTGGCTGCACTGTAGATCTGTGCATCCCCTGTCCTGAAGGCGATGTTATGGGCCTTCAGCAGGAGACTAACGTTTCGGTTCATCCAGAGTTTCTGGTTGGGGTACATGGTGATGCGTTTGTGGATGGTGACACAGTCTATGGTGGTGGAGATGTGGTCCAGTACAGATGAGGCGTACTGATCCAAGTCTGTGTGGTGGAAAGTATTCCAATCTGTATTCCTGAACTGGTCCTGGAGCACAGCGTCTGAGCCCTCTGGCCACACCTTTACTGTCCTCACAGTGGGTTTCACACGTTGGATGAGTGGTGAGTACCGCGGTGTGAGGAACAAGGAGAGATGGTCTGATTGTCCGATGTGGGGGAGGGGTGTCGCCTTGTAAGCTCCAGCCAGTTTGGAGTAGACATGGTCCAGGGTCTTGTCTCCTCTGGTGTGGCAGGAGACGTGTTGGTGGAATCTGGGGAGGACTGCCTTCAAGTTGGAGTGGTTGAAGTCACCCGCAACAATAAAAACAGCCTCGGGGTATTTAGATTGGTGTTTGCTAATGGCCGCATAGAGTTCTTTCATGGCTAGCTTGGCATTGGCATCCGGGGGGGGGTGTACACAGCAGTGAGGATAATAGAAGTGAATTCCCTTGGAAGGTAATAAGGTCTGCATTTGATCATTAAAAACTCCACATTCTGTGAGCAGTCTTACCGGAGTCATCTGCTATCCTGTCGGCTCGGTGTGTATGGCGTCCAGTTATCTGGATAGCATCGTCCGGGCAGCTGTTGTTTAGCCATGTTTCGGTGAAAACCATGACATTTGAGTCCATAATCCGTCTGTCACTAGTGATAGACAGACGTAACTCGTCCATTTTATTGGCCAGAGAACGGACATTGGCGAGGAAAATGCTGGGTAAAGGGAGCCGGTGTCGTGTTAGCTTTAGCCTAGCTCGCACCCCTCCACGCTTACCCCGCCTTTTAAGGTTACACCCCAAATTGTTTTTGCACATACATTAAAATATTCCACATTGTATAGAATTAGGCAACATGTCAATCAGATATTTAATATAGTGTATTTTTTTGCATGCAAAGACTAAAATAATATTGTTACCACTGAGTATAATTTTCATCCCCCAAAAAAGAAACTCAGCACTAAGAGCACTGAGTTTCTCTTAGTGCTCCTGAACTCATCACTCACATCTTGCCCCAGCACTGCGGAAAATCTGAGTAACATGGTAAGAACTGTAAAAAAAAAAAAGGCTACAAAGGTTGCACTGTTAAATATTGAATTATTTGACAATTGTTTTGGTTGAGGTGTTGGGTCAGAACCAACTATTTTAATTTCCAAAGTTTTTCATGGGGGAAGATGTACTTAAGGGTACAGACTAATACTTCACACAACACAGTGAAAACACTAGTAAAACCCGGTCAAGGTGAAAGTTGTTCAAGCTTCGAGCATCCACAAGAACCTTTTAAAGAAAACCATTTATTTAAAAATGTTCCGTTTTACATCAGTTTTTCTATTTGGTAAATGTCAAAATAATGAGAAAGAGAATATTTAAAGGTAATTTTTATTACTTTCTTCAAAATCAAAACATCAAATACACTAAGATTTCTATACTATTTAATCAATTTGGGACATTTTATATAGTGTATTTAAACTTCTGTTTTGAACTGTAGGCTGTTCATCTGTTTTTTGTGTAAAAGACAAAAAACAAAAAAACAATATTACTGATATTGTGCACATTTAGAGACCAATATTTAATTGGTATATCTCTAATAAAATCCTCATGATGTGTTTCAGAATGTTGTCCAGAATCCAAAATAAACAAAGGCAGAGTGACAGTACAAATTGTCTGGCATACTTCTATTTAACCATTTCAGGTCCTAATTCATCAGCCAGGTCTGAGCCCATTTGGTCCCAAACGTGGTGCTGTGGCGTCAGAACCACCCAGGACTTCTGGGAGGGAGCCTGTTTGCCCTCCTGACCCCCACAGCAATCTGCACCACACAGAACACATCCGCTCTCAGGTTACAGAAACACACAGAGGCCGGCTGGGGAAAAACAAGCAGGGTTCTGAGCTAACCAGCTACATTTAACAAAGATCTGGTGAAATTACAAAGTAAGATTAGTCAAAGTTTCTGTGCACGTGTTCATGAAAGTTACGGTTCAAAATGTTTGACAAAAACTGTTTATTAGATAAAAAACCATAAACATGACAGTGCTTTGGTTGTTATTGCAGTTTTTCTATGCCCATTATTAAGGATTAACAAAACAATAAGTTGAGGCTAAATATTAAACTGATGTAAGTTGGGCTGCAACAACATATTCAGTCCTCAGCTCAAACCTTTCAACAGAGTACTGTTGATTATTTTTTTGTATTAACCCATAAATAACTGAACAGCGAAAGATGCCTAGTAAGAGGTTTTTTTTTTGTTTGTTTTGTTTTTTTTAAAGAATTTGAATTGGGTAAAGTTAAACTATTCCACTGGAAGAGTTCTAGGTAGAACATATGTACAACCAATTATTTTTGTCTTAAATGTAAATACATTTTGTACAGATCTGGCTTATATACTGCAGTGAGAGTTTTGTTTCTTTCACCTAATGGCCTGTTTTGGAGAGTGTCTGCTTTAGTTAACGTTAAACTGAATTAAATTAGTTGATAATTATTTAAATAATCGATTCATCACGACTATTCATTTCAGCCATAAAAATAGGAACCACATTCTATTTCACATTATTTATAACTAATAACTCCATCTATTCCCTGTCATTTGATGGTCAAATAAAATGTGAACATAAAAGAAACCCTGTGTGGCTGGAGAGGAGCAGCTGCGCAGAGACCAAACCCATTACCTTAAATGGTCTCAAGGGGTTTAATGATGCCATCAAAGCTGGGTGAAGAAAATACCTCCATCAACAAAATAAATTCCTTTTATTTTGTAGTACAATGCAGAAGAATGAAACTTTTCACCCCGAAGTTTGTATTCTTGAATTTGCAGCCTCTGACAGGTGAGGAAAGAAAGATTTTCCAACTGGATGAATATGAGATGGGATGTTAATGAGAGAAAGAGAAAGAGCCAGGTAGAGACGCCTGGCCAAACAAGGAGATCTCGGTTGAAGAGTTGAATAAACGAGCACATGAACAAGTGTGAAGATCAATGGTGAAAGCTAATACAGCTGTTGACACTAAGGGCCCGTCTGGCCAGGCAATGTAAACATAACCACAGAGGATTTGTTAGGAGGCTGGGAGCATGGAGGACAGGGAGGAAAAATACATAGACTTGTTGGAATCTTTGAGGAAGAGATGTAAGATCTAAACTAAAGTTTGTTGTAATTCAAACAGTATATGTCAAAGGGTCTCCTTGAACTCTCAGAAGTATTTGAAATAGACAGAAACATCAACTTCAGTGAAGAATTTTATCATCAACCGTTTTCTGATCAATTTCATGCTAATAAATAAGGACTACGAAAGTACTTGTACACATTTTGTCAACTACAAACTTTAAGGTATTCTATTGAAACCAAGACTAAAGGTTGACTACGTTGGTCAAACATATCAAAATAAACTGCAACAAACCTTTCAAATGGTTCAGAAATTGTAATTAATTGTAATATATATTTAATGTGAAATAAAGCATGACGTTGCTTTGAGGACAAAGCATAGAAGTAGACTGAATAGATGAACCTTTATGGATCGGGGACAACGACACTGAAAAATTCTGATACCTGATCTACAATTTTTTCAATATCAGGATCGATTCAGACAGATCGTTGCATCTCTAATTACAGAAGGTGCAGAAGAAAAGTTTTCCAGTTTTTTATTTAAACAGAAAAATGTCAATGTTGTAAAATTTTGCAAAATAGATTCTAGTCCTCCATGTTCCCAACCTCCTAACAAATCTAGCGAAATTAGCTGAAATATCAGTCAAACACTAAATTCTTATAGTATTTTCTGTTTTTCATTCTCAACAGAAATATTTACCGATCAGGTCGGAGGGGTTGCTGGGATGATTGGATTCTTATAACTTTAGAGTATTTACAAGTGCACCAGCGGAGTCTGAGTGAAACGTCATTATTATTAGCGTCAACCTTTACAAACACGGTGAACCTGGTAGGTGAGAAGGTTCACCGGTCCCAGATAGACGGGAGACACCAACAGGAAATGGACTGGCCAATGAGGGAAGCGCTGGAGGGAAGCGCCCTAGCAACACATGATGAGAGAAAGAAATGGAGAATGCAGCAGTGCAGAAAAAATCCAAACAACTTGGGGCAAACAAAAGGAAAAAAAAAAGAGGAAGGTCAAATCAGGGGAGCTGTTACTTTGCCAATAGCTGATCAATATTAGATAGCAGGAACCTCAATGAACTTAAAGAAGAATGGACCAGAATTCCTTCACAGTCAGTCCTTCAGTTTCCAGCTGTGAAAGGTTTTCTATTAGATTGGAAATAATGTCTTTCATGGTTAAGAGAAATATTGTGCTGTTTTATTATGGTTTGACTCTGTGCCACAGGGTCTCGTTAGTCCCTTTCAATGCAGACAACATTTTGCTCCACTAGAGCAATCAATGTGTGCTAAAGGATTTCATTAGACAGCCCGAAAGAGACAATTTGAAGGACAGCAGAGGCTTTGGACAGCTGAGCTATGGGGAAGGAATGGCACAAATTAAGTTAGGACAAAAGGAAGGAACAGATGCAGAGAGGGAGAAAGGGGTAAAACTATGTTTTGACACATAGAAAGATGAGAAGATGGGCAGAGCCAAAAATAGATAGAAAAGGAGTAAAACAAATGGCGTTCACACAGACACAAGCACCCACAGTTATGCAACATGTTAATGGTTCATATTGCTACGGACGCTGAAAAGCATCAAGAAGTTCTCTAGAAAATGTGCAGTCATTCTCGTCTCAGACGTAAAAAAAAAAAAAGAAAAAGAAAAAATATAATACAAAATGGTTCCATATCCCTAAGTCTGTTGCAATAGGGTACTAATCAATAAAATGAATAATAAACTATTTATTATGGGATCAATAATTATTTTTTGAAGGGCAATTTTGTTTACAGAGACTTCATAGTCTCATTTTAATCACGTTCACGTCATTCATCAGTTGTGTATGGTTTTTATTTCTTTTTTTATTTGTTGATTTTGGTTGTTGAGTTTTATTTTAGATATCTAAATGGGCAGTATTGTGTAAAATTGACTGTTTTGCGGTTTACACCATGTTATAATGTTATTCCTACTCAAAAACACATCTGGAGTCTCCACTTCTCAGTGCAATGCTGGTAATAAATGTCATTAAAGGGTTAACAAGGGAGCCATGTTGTGATCACTTCCTGAAGGGGGAGTCTCAAGATTAGTAGTTTTTAAAGAGACAGAGCCCGCAATTTTAAGGGGTTAAATTACAATGCGAAAATTATTTTAAGTCATATTTGCTATATTCAGCATTTTTTTAACAACTTAAGTTTACATAGTTACTTCACTATGCTATAAATGACACAGGAAAATACACAATACTGTCCCTTTAAAATGTCTTAAAGTTTGGATTGTTGTTTATAAAATTAAAGTTTATTGGTCTTTGAGAGGGCACACTTCTTTATTATGTCTTTACCTTTATGTTAGTGGAAAAGTGTATCCAAACAAA
Organism: Poeciliopsis gracilis; assembly: GCA_911649635.1. NCBI lineage: Eukaryota > Metazoa > Chordata > Actinopteri > Cyprinodontiformes > Poeciliidae > Poeciliopsis > Poeciliopsis gracilis. The sequence continues at coordinate 552,946 of CAJVRI010001317.1, forward strand.
AATGATCATTTATGGCTGTACAATGAATCATCCTGCAAAATTTGTTATCATGAAAAGATCACTGTATCACATGAACACTGCTCATCTATGTAGTCCAGTTAGAAAGTAATATTGATGAGATATTTATGTCTCCAGACTATTTATACAGTGGTATGAAGTCTGAATCTGCTTTCTCTGTACATCCAGAGATGTTTCAGAGTGGGAGGAGGGGGCGGTGGGTCATGAAGGCTCGCCGCCCCCAGGCGTCAGGCTGACAGCAGTGAGAAACCAGGCCAAAGTTATATAAGCATCCCAGCAGAGGAGAGCACAGGCCGACAATGATTGGCTCCGGGGTTTTCATCACTCGAGCTGAAGTGAGATTGAGCTTCAGAGGTCAGCTGAACATTTGGCTCATGAAGGTTGTGCATTTGAACAATCAGATTTAGCAGAATCAGAATCTTTATGTTCGTCCTGCATTATGAGGCAGACCCATGATGGAACCCTAAACCATGACTTCTTCCATGGAGAGGCAGCTTTTCCACAAATGTTTTATGAGCTCATTTGACAAACCTCTATGAAAGTTTGATTAGGCTTCAGATGCTCTCTCACAGACATCTACACACGCTTACACTCACACACATATAAATATGCCAACAATTTGAAGCAATAAAACACTGGTTCATATTTTATTAATGGAACTTGTTACCATCAACCCTGATTGAATAAAATCAAACAAACAATTAAGATTCCATCTACAGATGTCCTTTTTGTAGTCTAACCCTGACTTGCCACATGTCGGCAACCAGCTTCTCCATATGACATGCCTGAACAGCTTTGATAGAAAAATAAAATTTAGAAAATCTTAATATTGATTAATCGAGTGTTACATTTTCTGATACTTTAAGGGTGTTTTCACATCTGATAGTTCGGTAGACTCAGTTTGATAGAAAAATTACAACATTTGTTCCATTTTCAGCTGCTGCAGTTGTCTTACATGCTGCAATGTGTCAAACGTACCAAAGTCTTTGAGCAACCTGTTCCCCTTGCCTGTGGTGGCGCTGCACCAAGAACCAATGAAGGAAATAACACAAAAACCTCTGAAGAAGATACTGAGCACTACTTTCTTCCTCATAAATTGTAAGAAGAAAGTCCATGAAAATGGAGTGGTGTCAGATTTTAGAGTTTGTAAGATTTTTCTTTGGCAAAAGACGAACAAAACATTTCTCCCACTAGGGCTAGCCTCACAATTGTTTTACCCAGAATGCCCTGCACTATAGTCTTTAAAGTGGACTGACAATGGCTGGTGTGAATACACCCTTATTTTCTTGCATGTTAAGAAAATATTCTTTGTTCTTTGTAATTTTCTTTGTCATTGTCTCTTTAGAAAAAGGCCTTAAAATAGAATTGTTCAAAAATTCCAATATCTGCTATGATACAGGAATAACAAAGAGTTGGCCATTCTAAGGTAAAAAACAACAAACAGCTTCTAGTCCATGGGGGGCACGGCGACTGTGGGCAGGCAACGCCAGCCCATGCCACCGGGCCTCCATTCGGAGAAACACTTGCCATTGTCCAAGTGTGCCAAATTTTTTGTGTTACAAATGTAATGGCTACAAACTACTTACAGTTGAAGTATTTTTGACTGCAAAAACAGAAAATATAGAGTCTCATCTTCATGAAGAGATCAAGCTTTTTCATGTACTCCAAATTGTTCAAGAACAGCAGCTGATATTATTTGGGTATACCTTTTCAGCTGTTTCTAGTGAATTAGGGGGTGAGGGTTAAGGGGTAAAGATCTTTAACATGATTATGCTAAAGATGATTTTCTGAGATATTCCTGATTTTTGGTACGTTTAGGGTGATCTGGTCTGCTGATGAGGCCTCTGGGAACTCAAACTGAGAATATTCAACATGTTGGATTATCTTGGCCTGATATATTGCACTACTTCTGCTGGGGTGTTCCTAGTACAACAGCATTCGTTTGTTTAACCCTTTTTTTTTTAATAGATATATTTGTTAATGTTTGTTTAATAACAACAACATAACACAGAATCAAAGCTCAGCAGTGCAATCCATAGGAGACAAAAAGGAAAGATATTTCCATCATTATATAGCTCACATCTAAGCCTTTATAAATGCTTGAGACAGGATGGTAGACATGTGTCCTTCAGCATAGTCCAAGAAGGGCTTCCATCTGCGTCCAAAAGTGTCAGTCTTAGAGTGGACAAGGCATATTTGAGAGTAGAGAGAGATATTCTCCAAAACAAGGTTCTTCCACCCAAAAATAGTAGGAGACGTATTAGAAATCCATTGCAACACAGTATTCAGAAAATTAGGACATTATACAACTTACTCTTGTTTTGATTTTGGATATGTTTATTTGGTAGACAAGGAGAAGAGACACAGGATTGAGATCAATATTAGTTCTGATAATTTTCCTAGTCTCAGCCAGAATTGATTCCCAGTATAACTGGATTTTAGGGCACAACCAAAGGGCACAGGAAAGAGGACCCTGGTTTAAACTTAGTCACCTGGTTTGGGGTCAGGTGAGCTCTATGCAGTGATTTAAGTTGCAACGCCCAGGAGTGATTACAAATAGTCGTTTTTCTGGCAGAGTTCCAAATACTGCTCCACATTTCATCAGTAATGTCGATATTCAGTTCTCCTCCCCAGGCTTGGGCCAGAGTTGATAAGTGACACTTATAACATTTTAATGTTTCGCAGCACATGCTCAGTGGCACTTCACAAGTTCTGGAAAACAGTTTTTCATTGTCTGAAACCTCAGTGTCTCTGAGTCGAGTTGGTTCTTTTTTAACAAAGTCTCTTCGCTGGAAGAAACAGAAGAGGTTATTTTTCCCTCCTCCAAAGGCTTCCACAACTTGATTAAAAGACATGAGGATCCCATCCTTAAAAAGACAGCCCAAAGAGGAAATACCCTCAGCCACCCATTCCCCAAAACCTGCATCCAACCTACCCGGAAGAAAGTCAGGGTTCTGGACAAAGGGTGTAAATGGGGATGTTTTCCCAGTTCTGCCCTCAATGTGTTGAGCCGCTCTCCAGGCCTTGACTGTATTCACAGTGTTTGGATTGTGACAACATTATTTATGGTTTTCATATTTTTAAGAAAAATAAGGCTTTTAAGAGGGCAATCCCATAACGAGGCTTCTACATCCAGCCATATTGTGGATGAATTTGGGTATTTAGTCACAGTATGAGTCGAATAAAAGGCACACAAACTGACTGAATATCAGCGTTTTGAACAAAGAACGAGGAAAACAACCTGAGTTTTGTTGCGAAAAGAATGCTCAGATCTTGAGCTAGTTTTAATGTCAGTTCAGGATAGAACTCTGCTCTGACAGACTTTCCACTGGAGGACTGACAGAGGAATCTAAGGACATTTGGATGATTTTGGTGGAACATCTTAGGGGCAAACTTTAATACTCATTATGACATTTGTTTCTTAATTATTAATGATTTTCCATGTTTTTCTTGCACTTTATAGTATTGTTTTATATAAAATAGTGTTTGGTAGTGTCAAATATAAAAGAAATTGTGGGTAGCTAATATGGGTTAAATGATAAATTCGCAAGCTGATAAATTGGCTACAATTTTTTTAATTTTGGGAAATCAGTCATCAGCCAATATTTAATTTACTTATTTCTTATTTACCACAGCAAATGTCAAAAAAAAAAAAATCAACCACTGTCCTCTTTTGTTCTCTGATGAGAGATGTTTAACTGATAGACCCACCCAACAGGTTATGCCTGCACATTTTTGCTGCCAACAGTAGTCATCCCACTAATGCCAACTCAGGGACTTTCTGCTTTATTAAGCAACATTTCAGACAAAAAAATTTGGCACTGACCAAAATCTGAATTGGCATTTCAGGCTTTGTAAAGATTGTGATCCATGAGTGGCCAGAAAACTGCAATCGGCATACCTCCGGCAACTATTGAAATCACACAGCCCAATGAGCAGCTAAAATTAATTTTATGGCTTATGTAAAGAACAGATTATCCAGGGGCCTGTAGCACGAAGCAGGATTAGAGGTTCATCAACATAACTTAAGTTTCATCTCAGGATTTTCAGCATCATCAACCTGGATCACTTTACCTGGCACCATTGTAATTTATATCAGACACCCAGCCTTCTTTAAAGCAGGTTGGGTTTCCATATTAGAATCAAGAACTAGAAAGCACTACCTCTCAGCCAATCAGAGACCCGAGCTATCCGAGGTACACCGTTATATGTCAAGTCAGCAGAAAATCTCAGAGATCATTCAGCAGAGAAGATACATGAACATCCAAGAGAGAATACTTTGTAGGCCATGTAGCTGGATCAATAATATAGTGCTGTCAATTACATTTGGAACCAGGGTTTCACAAAAATAGAATTGACAACATGCTCCTGATATTAAGGTGGGCGCCTGAAAAAGAAGCAAAAACAATGGTTTAATGGTTTGACCCATTAAACCAACTTACTGTTAATATATAGGACTTTTTTTGTCCACCTTTTCACCAAATGTGGACCTAAATGTCCACATTTGTTTTATCAAAATCAGAGGATTTCAGTTCCCATTATCTGCAGTTTCTCACACATGACTCCACTGCCAGGCCTTGGCTGCCGCTGGGTCCAGGCCTTCCACTTAACTGGCTGGCAAGGTGAGAGCCAGGCCCAGTGTGAAACAGAGGGTCACTTTCACACTGGCTCGCCCAAGCAGCAGGTATGCTCTCTAAACTGTCTCTTTTGCACAGAAATTAGCTGGCACTTTTGAAAAAACTCTTCTATCCAAATCTAAGTCAGAGGAATCTGCAGTTTTCCACTCAAAAAAAGAAAAAAGGAAAAACAAAAAACAAGCACAAGGGCTAATTTCACTGATTAGCTAATCCTCACAGCGGTATGATATGGAAGGGAAAAAAGAAATAAGCAAACCATCAGCCCTTAAAGATAAAAGGATAGAAAATACTGTCTTGTAGTTGTAATTCTCACAAATTTTAATAATACATCAAAGATCATTTTTGTTTTCATAAAAGATACATTGTAACTAAACTCTATAGAACAGAATTGTGTTCTCCACTAGACTGTTAAGAATCATATTATAATTTGATGCCTTCTGCTCAGAATGACTCTGCACTGCTGAAAGGAAACGTGTGCTCCATGGAAACATTGACAGATTTTAATATACATTGTCTTCAGAAAATTCCTCAGAAAAAAAGTCTTCATTTACAGATAAAAACTTCTCAAAGAACATAGCACATATGCTATTTCATTGTGTGACACTTTAACAATGCCACAAAAACAGACCAAAAAGAGCTGAAGAGACATGAAGCGTGGAATGTAAGGTTATGACATCATTTTTAATAGATTTTTTTTTTTCCCACAGAAACTGAAAAGTGACGTTCAAACATTTTACTACTTTTTGCATGGCAGCTAAAACACTTCTGGATATTTACTACATTAGGTCTGCCTCAAGAAGCATTGCTGTTAACATTTGATATATGAGATATATCTAAATGACAGTTATTTTGCTCCAATCTTAAAGGTGATTGCTTTAAGTTTGACATCCTGTATCTATGTTTGAGACTCTTGTCAAGAAGAATGAACAGAAGAAAGGCTCCCTTAGTTTGATTGGCGAATGCTTGTTGGCTACCTAGCCACATTTGGTAGCATGTTTGGTAATCAGCAAAGACATACAAGAGCTTTTGTAACCATTAAAATGTGAGATTCCTATGACTTGCTAACTATTACCCACTAATGATGTTAATTATTAAAAATTAGCAACTATTACCCAACATAGGTGCAGATAGCAGGGAGACCATCACTTTCCATAATCACTCACACACACCCCCCTCCCCCACACACACACACACACACACACACACACACACACACACACACACACACACACACACACACACACAGTTATGTTCTTTGGGCACTTTGCAATTATTTTTATTTTTCTTAAATAATTTTGTATTGGTTTAAGTTGAGTGATTTTGTGTTTAATAAACTTTAATGCAGTGATTTATTTTTTTTTGTAATTAATGTGGTTTTGTTAATTGGTGGGGCGTGGACCGCCTATAAATAGGCTGGGTTGTGATAGTTTGGGAGCCCCGCCCCAGCCCCGCCCCAGCCCCGCCCCAGCCCCGCCCTGCCGCTCTCTTCCTCTCGCTCATCCACCTCCAAGAGGGATGCGTCCTGACCAGACGTTTCTGACTTCGGCGGCCTTTGGACCCAGCTGACGCCTCCTGCCTACCATGGGGGATTTTTGTTTGTTGTCTGGTTTGTTTCTTCATTTTGGGTAATTATTATGGCCTGGTGAGACTGGTTGTCCTGTTTTCGGTTATTTTGTGTTAGTATATTATTTTTCCCTATTTTCTTTCTTTAGTCGGGTATTAGCAGGGGCTTCGACGGCCCTGTGTAGGGTTGGCCCCCTGCTGTACCTTTTTATTTCTTTGGACCTGCTCACCAGGTCCACCTTTCTGTTGAACTTTTTTTGGATTCAGTTACTTTTTTTTAACTTTTTTTTGGGACGCGGGAAAAGGGTTTTTTCCTTCCTTTACAGGAAATGGACGTAGAGAGGGAAAAGGAAGCCTAAAGGGAGTTAAAAAAAAATAATACGAATAAAGGCATATTCTTGAATCCTTTGTCTACGTGTCCTTTTAAATATGGCGTCCTGGTGGACGTAACACACACACACACACACACACACACACACACACACACACACACACACACACACACACACACACACACACACACACACACACACACACACACACAAACAAACACAAACAAACACACAACAAAAACTCAACCCCACAACCATGCACACTTAAGACCATGGAAGGGTTATAAGAAGGCCAGTCATCTGCAGTTAAAGAACTGCTTATTTACAATAAAAGCAACTATATTGCAGAATGCTGAGGCAGTTTTTCACATGGCATAGGATGATGGCTGTTTTCAGTGAAAAATCACAGTCACTTTCAGTCGTGACATTTGTCATAATCTTCTCTATGTTGTTCTCCTGTGGAAATGGAAAATCCTGATATTTTACTGATAATTTTTCCTCGTGAGACATGCTGATAATAATGTTATATGACTAAACTTTCCCAGGTTTTCTAATACCTGAAGATGGGAACACCCAAACTAACAGGAGTTCATTATCCACACAGACCGCTTCTTTTTCTGGTGATTTAACCAGAAATTTTTGTTGGCTAAGAACAGAGCTGCCAGTGTTTCACAGGAAATCAGTGTTAACACAAAGCAGTAGCTGTGCTGAAGCACTACTCAATCCCCTACCCCTCAAATGCAGCTTCATCTCCCACATCAGTCCCAACCTGCAGCTCCCTCCCAGAAAGTGGGACACTCACTAAGCACAAAACAGCTCAAAGATCGAAATTAGGAGAAGAGAGGGCTCAGTGTTTGTAAAAGTCATTGCTGTGGAGAGCGACGGCGGGTTTTAGAGGCACCAAAGCACACAAAAAGTGCTTTGGTAGCTGCTGAATGCGAGTAAAATGTAATTGTCTTTGCAACAAACGCATTACCACAAAGCCAACAGGGAGACAGTCAGTTGTGCACGATCGATTAATGGCTGAAATGCAAAAGCAGGTTGAGACCCGGCATTGAAGCTAATGCTTTATCTTAGTCTGTGCACTTTGAGAATGACATTACCCTAGCAACAAGGATGGTTGCTCTCCTTTAGCTTCCAGGCCATAAGTTTACAAAAGGGCAGATCTTGAACAGGAAGCACATAGAGGGGACTGGCAGTGCACAGAACACTGTTAACAGGACGAGCCACTTGGCTCTCAGACATCAGAACAATCATCACCAGTCAATAGCTGGGACCTCATCAGGACATCCATACTGTAAATATTCTCCCATATTTCATCCAAAGCGTAGAGTAGTTCTCATTGATGAAACTTGCATCATTTTGTTCAAAGGGAAGCGTCGTCCTCCCCTTCACGACACAAGTCCTGGGTCAAACTATTTCACACATAGCTCGATGTGGGCTGTTACATGACTACTCACAAGTTTGTGGCAGCATTATCTGTGGAAATGAGCTCAGACAGGAGTGTTAATAATTCGCTTCAAGTAGTCTGCTTCCGCTATCTGGTTTTTGAGGAGTGTTTGTCAGACGTGGTGAGAAATTGCCTACATTTGTACAATTCTTTTTAATATACCAACAGATTCTCAAACAGCAAAAAAAGCTCCTTGGAAACTGCAAAGTCATTGTCAACAGAAGAGGCTGTCTGCAGAAAAGGGAGCCGCTCTCTCTGTGACCATTTTGTTTACCTATAATCTCAGGACGTGGCATATACTGAAACATGAGAGGTGTCCTGGGTGGTGCGCGGTGTGAGTGAAAGGTGTGTACAAAACCACGTCACCATGACATCTGTTCGGCTTTGGATGAAGAATGGGAGGAAAGGAAGTAAGTCATGGAACAGATGGGTCCTTATTTTCCTTTCTTGCCTCGGCAAAATAAAATTTTACTGTGCCTGTAACTACTGATTGGTTCTCTAAACCTAGTGGAGTCCTGCCACAAACAGGTTAGAAAACAAGGAATTTTACCTTATTCTCAATTTAACTTTGGAGAGGATCTGATAAAAACAGTAATCTCAGTACTATTAAGAACAACAAGCTGAAAAGTGCTTTGCTGGTAATTACTAAGATTCACAAACTAGGAGATCTAAAAGGATGGTCAGGAGAACTCTTTGAAATAAGCTGCAAAGGCAGCAATGACTGCATTTAATTACACGCCCACATTTTTACTTTCAGCCTATTAAGGGTTGATGTGGATTGGAAAGAAGTGCTTTCTGTACATTTTACCTTAACACAAAACAACAATACAATTTCCATACTTTATGACAGTAGGCTAATTGCATGTTTTTACATGTCCTCTGTTTTATTTCTTTCTTCCTTTTTTTGCTATCTTCTTGTTGAGTTTTTGTTCCTGCAGCTACAGCTGGAAAACTCCCACGCTAGGTCCCTGCTGCCTCTGGCTCCGTCAGCAGCAGCATCAGCAGTAAAAAAAAAAAAAAAAGCAGGTTAACCAGCTCGACAAAATAATGTATGCTGATTTATATGCAGAGATGAGGAGAAGGAGGAGGTAAAGCTGACAAGACAGAGGAACAAAACCCTCATATTTCTCAGTGATTCATCTGTGGGTCTCTCTCTCTCTGTCTCTCTCCCTCACTCACTTTTTGGTAACCTGAAGTTGGCCTCTCACAGCTGCTGCTCTCATTCTCCTCCAACGAAACACCCACACTCATTTCAGTGCTGCACAGGACACACAGAAGCATGCACGCACACACAGACACACAACAGAGAAGCACAGAGAGCGTGTATAAGCCTGTGAGGGTGCAAGTGAGAGTGTAAATCAAAGAAAGATAGTGGCAAAGCATAAGAGAGAGAAGGAATATTTACTGTAGCAACAGGAGTCACGTATGTGGGGTATATTCCTATGCCTGCGTTTTCTGTAGCTCAGATTACTCCATAACTGCCCCTGTTGTGAATACAGCAACAGCTGAGTGGGGCTAAACAAAATGACAGTTAACTGAAATAGCACTTGCTGCTCTGGAGTAATTTGAGAATATTTAGCATGAGATTTATCAACCAGCAGTAGCTTTACCTTAGACCAAAGTTCAACCAAAGGCTTTCTCTTTTTCTCTGGATGAGTTTCATCATGAACCACCTGTTGCTGCTTGTTTTATTCTCTTTCTCCAGGTACAGAAGCAGACTTCTGGGGTCTTATCTTTTTTTATCCATCATACACACACATATATATATATATATATATATATATATATATATATATATATATATGATGTTGATGTTAATCAGATTTACAAAAATAGAGCATCTGCATGTCATTGTTTACATGAGGAAATTCCACGCATGCGGACGAAGCTGGAGGGCACAAACACTATTCATGTCATCCATAGCAGCGCTGTCGCCGTAGAATAACTCTGTTAACTCAATCAAACTTGGACATGTAGATAATATTCATTTTATGCTGCGCTCCACAGCAAAGGGAAAAAACGTTAAAGACCAACTCAAAACCATGTCTTTCTCGCTCTCTGTATCAGCGCACCTATGCGCAGACGCGTTGCCATAGCAACTGACAAAAACTCCACAAAAAAAAAAACCAACTTAGATATTTGCCACAGAAAGAGCAGAACATTCAGTCTGTTGCAGTGGCATGGTTTTAGGCTTAATGATTATTTTGTGATTATTAATAAGTGATTGCTGTGATAAGAGGACAAAACTATAAATATATCGCTGCACTTGACTTTACTGTATGGCTAGCTCACTAAATGAAAAATGCGTACTTTATAGTACAAACCACAGGGTGAAAATATTTTTCCATTTCTCTCACATTTCCAGAGTAACACTTGCAGTCTCTCATGAGTAAGAAAAGATGATGACATCACTGAGATTTTGTGCTTGAGTAGACATTAGAGAAGACCAAACAGTGATGTCCAGTCAGGATTAGCAGTGCTTCACCTGTCATCAGGACAACAGAAAATACATTTTTATCTACTTGACCCTTCTGCAAATTTGTACTTCCTATGACTTCAACATTTTTATAACAAGTTCGGCTATGGCGTTCATTGGGTCCACAGGCACAAAACTCAATTTTTCTTAGATGTGTGGTCCATTCTAGTTTGTAACCTCTGCATCTTGTTTATTACAGCATCAGCATCTGATGAAATTAGGCTTTATGAAGCTTGGTTGATTGGCTCCAAGCCAGTAGATAAGAACATGCCTATTTCGCATTTTCTTGTACAAAGTTTACATGACAATTGGATGGCTGGAAACATGACTGGTGCCTCACCAGACATGAATTTCTTTGCACATCACTGAAACTAGGAAGTACAAATTAAGTTTTAGGCCTCAAACCTCTTAGCCCTGTCCTAAGAAATAAAATTTGACAACAATGTGATAAGTCATACTCTTTTTGTCTGCAAATCAACATTTTCAGTCATTATAAGGTGCTGTAATTTAAAAGATGGTATTAAAGTGTAGCATCCAGTCCATGTTGCACTAGTCACTAGACTGTCTGCATCTCTCGGAAGGAAACCCAACACCCAAATCACTGTCCACATCTGCCTTAGTGGGTCAGCCATTGCTGCAGTGGTGAAGAAGAGATTTTAAATATTGTTGTATACATTGTGTACACCATTAATTGCAGGCCATTTTGCTTTACCTTCATTTGAGCAAACAACATCATGATGATGATAACTGGACAATGTTTTCTGAGACACATTTTCAATGTCGCATCTATTCCATTATTATGTGTTTAGAACCTATTTGCTATTTTTTCAGCACAGCAATTGCAGCATTACATGTTATTAGAATAAATTTATGATTACAGAAACAGGTGCACAAATAAGAAATATTAATTATAGAGGCAGACTAAAAATCTAAGAGAAAAAGAAAGGGAAACATTTGCTCAGCTTGACTCAAACAGAGTATCACAGGAACTATTGAGCTAACCATTAGAGCTGCACAATATTTGTGGATATAGCATCATCAACAGTGGGAGTAATATTATTTTAACACTATTTGGAATGCAATAATTGTTGGCTTGTATGTTCCAAAAACGTCAAGTAAAACACAGAGCTTCCCCAAGGATTCCCACTCCAACCATGTTTACTGTAAGTGCAAATATTTGCATAGCTATTAAGCAATTTATAAACAGTAATTATACTCTATGTAATTATGCACCCGGTGCAGAAAATGCATATTTCTGTCATCGTTGGGAATTGGAAATGTAGACCAAAGTGCAAATAAAAAAAGGAAAGGAGGAGTGGAATTGGGGAGAGGATTAAGAGTGAGGAGAGTTAGAATGATAGATGATGTGACCCATTTCCTCAGCTCCCTGCCTACTGCTTTGACTCACACCGACAGTTTTCACGGGACACAGAGAGGCAAAAGTACCAAAAGCCAAACAAGATCATGGGATTTCTTCTTACAACAATGTCAGACGATTCCATGCTGATCTGTCCCTCTTCTGGGTGTTGAGCAACATGTAGTTTTCTTCAAAGATAAATTACAGATGATAGTTGATGTGGGTTTGGAAGACCTCGAATACTTGTCTGTGTTGTAGAGGATCTTCACTGAAGACTGTCTGTTGTTGCATCTTTCTTTTCATACCATCAGTTCTAAAGGCTCCAGAACATTTAGAAAAAAAGAATCAAGCTTCTTCATTGGCAACACTGAAAGACCTAAGATGGAAAGTCTTGAGTAATACAGTACAGATGAATAGAGCGAATACAGACCTACGTAGGGGTACTCCAATAAATTGGTCCTGGTTTCCTTAGTTTTCTATGATTTCGATCGGCAAAGACTTACAGGAAAAAAACAATCTTATCTGTCTACCTCTGCAAGAGTAAGAAGTTCAGTCCCTGCCCATTTTGTTCTGGCTGGCTAAAAGACCAGCCGAACACATGACGTTTGCATATAATACCAGTCACCTCACTACACCTATTTGGCTTCAGTTTCATAAACTGTCTGATTGACGGGTAATCATTTACCCAGGAATCCACTGACCACGAGAACATCACCTTCATAGAGCTTCGCCTGCTTGGACTAGAGGAGGGTCCACCAACGTGGTGCCCGTGACCAAAAGGTTGCCCCTGAAAATGACACGAGTTGCCCTTGGAGCTGTTTCAACAGTAGATAAATCCTTAAAAATAGATTTAACGTGTGTATCAGACTGGTAGCCCTTCCTATTACCCAGTACCTGTGCCATAGCTCTCACTACACTGTGTCCAAATTATTATGCAAATTGGATTTAAGTGTCATAAAGATTAAATTTTTGTTGTGCTACTAAATTTATAGATGGTATTGTGCATCAGGGCTCTTTGAATCACTATAATTAATTTCAGAGAGCTGGTTGATTAGTTTATCTGGTGAGCTCAATTACAATAAATCTACTTAAGAAGGATGTTCCACATTATTAATCAGGCCACAGGTTGTTATTTCTTCATTAAATAACATTTTCATATACCTGGAGTGTTTCCCTGCTTCTATCACGCATGTTTGAGAAATCCTTTAATCTCTATGGCAACCAGTCAGCTGTACAAAACACCTGGGTGGACTTAGCTCTGCCTTTGAGGTGCAGCTCTTCTTTGCAGTTAGCGTTTCCAAGCTGCTGAGCAACTCCCCCACCCAGCTCCTTCAGACTATCCAACAGCATTTAGCAAACACCTGGTGGGACTGTTTGTCAGCTGAGCTCATTGTACAAGCTTTTCAGTGCAATGCTGGTGAAAACATTAGTAAAGCGTTATATTACAAAGTCAAATTTCAACTGGCATTTGAATTGCTAATTGTTACCTTAAATTATATAGCAATTGAAGGTAACAAATTACTTGATTTCGCTATAAAATGGCACTGTATAGCTGGAAAATACATAATACTGCCCCCTTTAAAAGTGTGTTGGCAGAGAATTACATACTATTTAAATCGAAAACAGAATCCTAACAAGTAATGATTTGAATAGTACTCAGTTGTGGCCCCAGATACATTGTCCACACACTCAGACATGCTCTTTAATTTCTCTGATAACTTCGTCCTCCTGGGAACATCCATCTTCTTAACTGAGTGTGTGTGCACATTCTCTCATACACTGTAGAAGCAGACCTGACTTAACTATTGGACTGTAGCACTTCACCATAACAGGAGCATGGTTGTGGCGAGTCTTTTCAGCCTCTTTCCTGTGCTGAATGTCGGGTGGGTGGCTGGCTGTGAAACATGAGCCTGGGAGCTTATGAGAAAGGGTCTGAGCTGGGGAGCCAAGGTGGGGGTGAAGGGTTCTGGTTGCTAGGCAGCCAGTCGATCAGAGCAGGATGCTCATTGGCTCATGGTGAGCAGGGAAGAGCGGGTAGAACAGACGGGACTCTGTCACAAGCCAACGTTAACGGCTTGTTTTGTCAAACTGAACACAGAATCGCTTCCATTACAGAGACAGCAGGATGTGCTACAGATCACCATGATCATCAAGTGTTTCATTTGTGAAGCAAAGCTCATGCACAAACTTGGCCACAAAGATGGTGGGAAAAACGAGACATTTTCAGAAAATTTTTAAAAACTATGATATGAGGACTTTCTTGAATTCTTATCTGCCTTAGAAAAAGAATCTCTAAACTTCAGCACTCATTACAAGGAAAGAGAAGAAAAGCACAGATACAAAGGGGTAGAATCTCCCAAACACAAAGACTCAAAAGAACAAACAGGAGACAAACAAGGGCTTTATAACAACAACAACAACAAAAAAAAAGCATCACCATCACTGTCTGAACAGAGAGAGAGAAGCTGGAAAAGCCCAGCAACAACAAGGTGTGCCTTAAATAGCTACATGGTAGGAAATAACATGATGCTGGAGGAAGCTTAATAGCTCTGAGCATGTGTTGCGTTGCACCAAGCATGCATAGCCACAGTGCTGACAGCCACTTTTAGTCATATGTTATAGTGCATGACCTACAGATGAAGCCTGACTGTAAGGGGCCAGATGGTGGCTGGCAGACATACCAGCAGCGTGTCTTAATTTTCAAATGCTTCTGTATGTGGAGAAAGGTAAAGATTAAAGCAAACAGAAAAAGGAACTCCTGTCTGGGGTCAGGACTTGTGTTTGTGTGAGATTCAGCTTAACATTACAAAGAATTGTGAAGGGTAAGCAGAAACACAAAGTTCTAGTTAACATCAATATGCCTGACAAATTTAACTTTAAAATAATCTTTTACAGCTCTAAGTAATCAGGACACCCTGCCATGAAAATCTTGACCAGTATCAATATCTGATATTAATATTGCTGCTCTGGCCAATAACCGATATTGTATACACCTATATTAAACATACACACTGCTCAAAAAAAATCAAGGGAACACTCAAATAACACATCCTAGATCTGAATGAATGAAATATTCTCATTGAATACTTTGTTAATGAATTTGATTTCCATTGATGATTTTTGTGTGATTTTGTTGTCAGCACATTCAACTTTGTACAGGACAAAGTATTCAATGAGAATATTTCATTCATTCAGATCTAGGATGTGTTATTTGAGTGTTCCCTTGATTTTTTTGAGCAGTGTATATCCCTAGATTTTCAAAACCTTTAATTATTCAGGCTGACACTGATTCTCTGTTTCAGTCAAACTCCCCACAATCCTGCTCTGAGTCACCATTACTGTCACATGACCAAACAACATGACCAGCTTCCTCCATTCCCCGCTCCAAAAACAAACAGCAGCAAGATAGAAATAAGTATCTGTTGTAAATATTGATCCAGGCTTTTATCAGACCAATATCGATAAGTTTAGAAAAGTATATCGGCCGAAAGCAATGTTGGTGCCAATATATCATACAACTCCGAGTAATATTCATGTACTGAGAATCAAACTTGATTCTGATAGACAATTTGTGGAAGGGATTAAAATTAAGGTGATGGTAAGAAGGTACTTCAACTGCAAAGAACTGGAGTTTACTAAAGATAAATTGTCAAAACACTACTGTCTTCATTGATCTAAAATGTCCCCAGTGAGCAATGAAAAATAGAGATACTGTACATTGTTAAAATGTAATTAAAAAACAGATTTTTTTCATCACCACTGTTATATTCTTTTAGACACTTGAAATGTATTCTTTTATGATCCAATGAAAATAATTTTAAATATGAATCTATTCTTCATTTTGCAATTATCTTTAAATCATTACAGTATATGACATCTGTGTTGTCCACCATGGCTAGCGTGCCTCATCTAAGTAGCAGGTTGTCATGGCGATTTGAAGCTCAGCGAGTATGGTGTGAAACTGCTCTCTTCTTTTAACTGCTACTATTCTGAAACAATTAATAAAACTGTGATTTGCTCATGCTAGCACCAACCCTTCCAGGAAGCCAGGCTCAGCTTCGGCGAGAAACTTCCCGTCAGAGTGTTACCTTAGCTCAAAGTGTGTGCCGACATCATCCCGCTGCAAAAAAAGAGATTTGAGAAAGAAATCTGTCCCGCTGCACAGGCTGTGCTGAGGTGTCTGATTTTTCTATTGGTTTTATAGTATTTAATGAACTAGTTCAGTGTGGTAAGTGTTTGAATGAGGGAAAATGCCAACATAACAATCTTTAAGTTTCCTACGTATGCTGGCATATGTTGATATGAAAACTGTGTGGTTTTATCCATCCATCCATTTTCTGTTCACTCTTGTCCCGATGCCCATCTCCAGCTACGTTCCGGGCCAGAGGCAGGGCAACGCAGACAAACAGCACAAACAACCACACACACACTCATACCTATAGGGAGAATTTAGAGAGACCAATTAACCTAACAATCATGTTTTTGGATTGTGGGTGGAAGCCGGAGTACCCAGAGAGAACCCATGCATGCACAGGGAGAACATGCCCCGGGCTGGGAATCGAACCCAGGACCGTCTTCCTGCAAGGCAACAGTGCTACCCACTGCGCCACTGTGCTGCCCTGTGTGGTTTTAAACCTTAGGAAATATAGAAGATTTTGTGAAATATCACTTTCACAGCTTTGCAGAATATCTCACGTTTTATACTCTCCCATATCAGTTACTGTGTGTTGGGGGAAATTCACAATGTTTTGCTGCATCACTATGAACTTCATTCCTTTTGCCTTGATGTCATTTTCTTGTTTTATATACTTTCTTTCTCAATTGCTGCCTCCAAGTAGTCTGACTACTATCAACTAAAATAAACAGAAAACATTTCACTCAAAGTTTCAAGCACTTGAAGCGTGTGTCAGCACACGCTGATATAGTGGGTGCTTTACCAGGCACACAGCACAGCATACTGTTAAATCAAAGTGTTTCTAATGAGTCATTGCTGCAATTTTTACATACAGACAAGTGCAGTGTAGATACCTGTCCTCCCTCCAAGACAAATCCATCGCAGCCAAGTTTAGCTGGTGACCAAACAAAGTGTGCTGCAGTATTAAATGCATATTAAGGTAAAGTTGGAAGGTTACTTTCCATTACCATTTCATCTTCCTGTACCACAGAAAAATAGCAAACACACAGTAGTTTGAAGAGGAAACAAATGTTGATCTGTCACTGTTCCTTTGCTCTTTTCATTATTTTTTGTCTTTTTTGGCAGCGAGGCACTCAAAATTGTTGGTGAGGCCCAAAAGATTTACTTTCACAAGTGGAGCAATATGGCTTTTGCTACGATGCTCTACTTGAAATATATATAAACTTCAATGGAAATTGCTTTGGGTTCATTTCAAATGTAATGGATCTGGAGATGGAAAAGAACGGAGAAAAGAAGGAAAGATAGATAGGGAAAAGACAAAAGTAGAGAGAAAACTCTAGAGAATATGAGTAACCATTCTAGAAGTCTGTTTCTGACGACAGAAAGAGAATAAAAACTTTCTTTTTTCCACCAAGTATTTATTAGTTGTCTTCATCAACACAACAATGCAAATTAGTATTTCCTTTAGAGACTTAAACATATTTACAACTATGTGTCAAATTCAAAGGTTCATAATCAGAGCCCACCGAGTCTCCTCCATTACCTCCACCAGTCACATGCTGACAGCGACTGAATGGTGCTTTACCAAACTGATTCACTTCAAAGGGAAATATTGTAGAGTTGTAGTATCACAAGATCTTATTTTATATCTACTTATCAGCCCATCATCCAGGATTTAGCTAAAATGAGTTTCCTTTCGTCTCAGTTTTGTCACCTCCAGCACTGATGAAAAGAGCGAAAGCATTTATTGTCACCTTATCCACCAACACTTTTATACCTAATGGTTCATTATCTCTGCTGCATATATCTTTACTTCTTAACACAATGGAAATATAAACTGAAATGTCAAATACATTAAAAGGCTTTGAATCAGTTTCTCAGATTTGGAGGAGAGTTTAAAATTTGTGCAAATGGTTCATTTTGGGCAGCAGAAAGGCACCACAATCCACCTGCGTTAGATCTAACCTTGGACTTTGGCTCATGTGTTCAGCCTCTGTGACACAAATGGCTAATCGGCCAAAAATGAAAAAATATTGATAGTAATGTAAAAGCAGCCTCATTATCTCTGAAAATACTCATTTTCAGAGATAGCTTGTTAGCTTGTAATCACAAAGAAAATTTGCTTTTCATTCTCACAACCTTAAAATATCTTGGCACAGAAGAATGGAGGACTTGTAGAGGCCCGTCATGGTTACCATGTGATGTCTCGGTCTTTTTTGGCTGATCTCCTTACAGCCTTTTTTCTTTCATCTCTAGGACAAAACCTGATACGGTATCTCAGCCCCATTTGACCACATGCTAATTACTCCACAGCAAAAGAGCTTTTTAAAAACACCCTGGCACCACGAGGAATTGTTGTGAACCTGCCATGAGTGCTAAGCTGTGGGAATAGAAGAAAAATGAAATAGAACATGTAATAGCACTGCCAGTCTGTTGAGGTTGAGCATAGGTCGCCGTTCTTCAACCACGGATGTGTGACATGCTTTAGATATGCTGAACAATAAGGCTGTTTGGCTGCTTCTGCGGTTACATTAGCTACCCATAAAAGAATATTCAATAGCACTGATAGCCTAGCAGCTGGTGGCCAGATGACACTTTTCTTCTGGCTATCAAGGGGTGTTGGGAGAAAGCTGAAGCATGAAGGGGATAATCCCCTCTGTCACAGTGCACTGCTTTGTCTGAGACATCAACCTTCCATTTCTGCCATCTTCCTTTTTGTCTCAGCAGCCCAACGTCGGCTAAACTGGAACTGACAGCTCAGGATTCAAACTTCTTTAAAGCGCTTACTTTTTAAATGAAAAATATTCCTCTGTTTTTTTTTATCATGTCTTTCTCAGATAGACTCGTTTGTGACACAATAAATACATTCATTGTGCGGGACTTACAGAGAGAGACAGATACTATCCATCTCCCAAAAAAAGACAAGGATGAACTTTAATGTCCGCAGAAATCATATGAGAATGGCTGGTGAAAGAGGAGCAGCCAAAAACAACATAATTAGAGTGGAAGAGATGTCAGACTGTCTGAGTGAAAAAAAAAACATGGCAGCTCCAGAAAGACTGTCAGAGGAAAGAAAATTCAGTAAAGATTCAAACTACTCCACCCAGATGTCGCTGTGTAGGGAGGCAAGAGGTCCAGTTCAATATCAGTGAGGCTGTGGAAGGAAATAAGCTCAGTATGAGGAGAACTGACCATTCCTGTCAGTTCTGCTCATTCAGACCACTCAGTCCTGCAAGGGTTTGGGGCCATTCTAGAATAAATGATCCACTACCTATTGGGCATGTAGCCTGCCCACTGAGTCACGATACACCTTCATTTTTTACAAGTGTTCATAGTATTTTTTTTTCTACAGAAATTCTTTGTGTTCCACACAAAAAAACCTTTGGAAGACAAGCCTGAAGTGAAGCACTGGCAAGTTGACAAGTCTGCTCTCCTAAATCCAGGAGAGCAGAGAGAGAGAAGGTCCTGCAAGGGATTGTTCAGAAATAACTCAACTCTTTCTCAGTCTTCTGGAGAACAAAACCTCAAGTTCAGTAATTAGTAACCACAAATCAATATATCATCCATTAAATGTCCTGCTGCCCTCATCTCCCCACTGGTGAAGTCGTTGAGGACAGTGAAGTTTTAGACTCAGGAACAGATTTGGAAACATAATGCTTTGCTGGCAACAGCTTCAGGCAATTAATCTTTTTTTAGCACAAACACTTAAGCATAGGAGTGATAAATTAGTCCCAATTTCATTCATTTACGAAGATCAGTGAGCGGCTGATTCTTACATGTAAGCTAAACCTTTCACACTTCCACAAATTAGCCATTGTTACCTTTTGCTCTGCAAGAGAGTCCTGAATGATAGACACTGTTATTGTAGAGTTACAATAACATGTAACATTACGTTGCATGTTATTGTGTTGCAAGTTAGCAAAAGTCACCCAACCATTGCAACTTAATCGCGATGTTGCGTGTTCATTGTTTTCATCCAGAAATTTTGCACATGTGCACAATGCTTGAGCACAAAAAGACAATTCTTTAACTTGCCATTTTTCCCATTTTTGCCTTTTTCCTCCCTGTGCCGGCTACACTAACACACCTAACACACAGGTCAGTTTCATAGCAACCGACTGATAACTCCAATAATATATCAGGATTCAAAACAAAAAAAGAAACAGCAATATTTCATCCACAAAGAACGGCACAATCAGTCCTTTCTATTATGTTTTATGACCATAGTGGTCGATTAGTTCATTTAAACACCAGCTCTACTGATGGTCTGTTAGAGAGTAGGTGTGTGGGTCACCTGTTCTTTTTCTTACTGAACCAAAACACAGAATTCTGCAGCACATCTACATAGTGCGAATTCATAGACCTTGTTTTCTTGTTGTTGTAGTGTTGACAATGAATACACAGGATCTTGCACATGTGACGTCAGCTAGCAGCGTGTCTATGTTTAGGCAAAAATATTGGTATTGGACAAAACTGTAATCAGTGCACCACTATTTGAGCAATCTTTAGTTATTTTTGGCAGGTTCTCTTCACACTCGTCGCTGTCATTTTAACTATGCAGAAATAGGAATCTTAAAGTGTTTCCTTACTTTTGGTCATTACAATTTACCGCAAGATATTCAATCATCTGCCATTCAGAACAGAATGGCAGTGACACACAGAGATGCTCTGAGAGATTGGCGGATTTCCAGATTTTATGTTTGAAACTATCAGATCTTTTCAATTCAGTAGATGCACCATAGATGAATCACAACAACAACACTTTTTGGTGTGCAAATACATGAAGAGAAGACTTACCTAATGACAGTATAAGTAAGCTGCTCAAAACAACGTATATTCACATGTAGGTTGATTATTCAGGCTGACACTTAAATTAATTACAGGAAACTTGCTGTATTACAACAGTTTGTCTGTTTTATCTAATTGAAGAGTTCAGCAAATCACAGAAACAGGCTGAATTTGTAAAAGTCAATCTGGGAATCTCACATTTAAGATGCACATTTAGTAGATCCCTGGTCCTTTTCCAGGGACCAGAGCAGTTCTTTGAGCAAGTTTTTCTCCTTGCTGCTATTTTCACCCCAGGCACCAGAGTCACATCACACACTCCCAAATCACAATCTACCAAAGAACGACTAATCTTCATGGAATTATTTAGAGAATACAGCAACACCCCAGAGAAAGTATTAAAAGTAAAGTTAGAATATTTTTATGCAAGTACAAGTGATAAAATGAAAATAAGAAACAATAGGCCTTCGCAGCGCTTAGCTGCTCGGGCCTAACAATAAGACCTACCCAGAACTGTGGATCATTAACCTGTTTTAAGTTTAAAAGCAGCAGATACTCTGCTGTGTGCCTCATTTAAATCCATTTAAAGTTTGCACATTAAGAATTGTTCCAATTGCAGACTTTCACAAATACTAGAATTAAATGACTTTAGACCATAATCACTATACAACAACAGGCATCTGCAGAGGGGTGGGGTGGAGGGGGCTTGAGCCCCTGCTCCTTTTACCTTTGATGCCCATAGTGCCCTTTTTGAGGGTTATTATTATTTTTAATCTGTGCATCAGCAGGCCTGCTTGAGCCCCTCAGCAATAATATTTAGCTAAATACAATAATTTAGCAAAATAAACTAGTCTGGCTGTCGTCAGTCTAATAATGACTCA
The DNA here is from genome assembly GCA_911649635.1 of Poeciliopsis gracilis. NCBI lineage: Eukaryota > Metazoa > Chordata > Actinopteri > Cyprinodontiformes > Poeciliidae > Poeciliopsis > Poeciliopsis gracilis. The sequence continues at coordinate 574,580 of CAJVRI010001317.1, forward strand.
GTTTCTGTCTCCATGTTGTTCAGACAATGGGTCCAAGCTGAGGAGGAGGAGGGAGGATCTGAACCTCTAACAAGAATATTTTTTATACATTGGTTTGTAAATAAAAATGTAGGTCTGATGTTGACTTCCAAAAACTGTTTTTATTTATACTGTCATAATTGTTCTTGCAATAGTGAGAAAAAAACCCGCCTCGCCCCTAAACACAGAAATGCTTCAGCAACAGAGAAACTTCTGACTTTAACTTAATCATTCTGTCAAAAGCCCGGTTCTACAGGCAGTGTGAGTCGGTCCCACCGACAGATAGAAAGAACGTCTGATTTATATCAGACATCCTGATTAAGGCACGATATCAACTGTCACTGCGAGTCGCGATGCACCTCTAAGCCGCTGCTGACTGGATCTGGGCTGGAGGTGAGCGGCTGTCAATAGAAGTTACTGCAGAACCTCAAGTGTTAAAGGAAGATTCGGTCCAGAGCATTTAGAGTTCATAAAATAAACATCCGAGAAAAATACTGGAGCAATTATTAGAACCACAGCATAAAGCCAAACATGCCACAATTAAATTTAATTAAAAAAGTCCACAAAGTATCAGTGGACTGACATGGGGGATTCAGGTAGATTCCAGAGATGCACATCGCAGCGGCTCTTCATGCAGGGCCGGTCCAAGGTAAATATGGGGCCTGAGACAGAACCCTCCTGTCCTACTAAGAACTTCAGCATCACTAACATGTTTAAATATCAAAAAGGTGAATCTGTGAGAAGGAGACCAGGTTTATTGGCAGAGTTTAAAATCAATCACTGATTATTCATTGTTTGCTGTGATGTATTTGTGAACAAACCCAATTCAAACACAAAGATTTCGCCATATTGTAGCCAAGGTAATAACAATCAAACTATCAAGATGGTTCCTTAAACTTTTACAAAGTAAACTTCTCTATTAGATCCTAAATGTACATTTTTTTTCTCAGTTGACTCCATTAAATAAAATTTAATAACATTGTCATTCTCTATAAATGATGCTACAGCTTTAGATTTATGGTCTGTGTTACAATTAAACCATTTCTGGGGGCCCCTGAATATCTGAATGGCCCCTGAATGGCCCCTACCAGCAGCAGTCTTATCATTCTAGATCTCAGAGTATATAGTTAACCCCTTTGAGCTTTTATGATATATAAATCAATCTGCAGCCAAGTTGTCCTAGAGGTTAAATAGATATTATTAGGGCTTAATCAGTAAAATGGTAGAAAATTAGCTAATTTCATAACTTCATAACCTTTGACCTTCTCTCCTCTGGGCTGTTTAACAGCTACAGTCTCAGATCAACTCAGCCCTCCAGGACTGTCAGCAGCAGAAACAGAAACTTTATTCCTGTTTGGGAAAATGTATTGCATAAAATATATTACATTTGCTTTGCATTGTCCCCGCATGATGGAAATGGTATAGTAGGATCCAATTAGATTCTTGATTAATGTGGGTTGTTGCTGTGTTGATGTGTATTAAGATCTTGTTCGACGTGTCCTTTTTTAAATGTGAGCTCCTGCCCCTCCAAAGGTCTCTGCACAGCCCTGTTACAACAATCCAATGCCACTTTTGTCTCATTTCATTGGTTTTACAGCGTTGCGTCTTTAATGATGTGGTGAACCGAGATCTGTGATTGTGTGATGGAAGCAGTACTCTTGTGTGTGTGTTGTGGGGTCAAACACGCGCACACACACACACCAGCCTAGGCAGTGGGAGAGATTCTGGGAAATGAAGTTCTGGAGAACAAAACATTCAGCCAAAACAGGTTGAATGCATGAAGAGGCTACTTTCAGTAATGCTAACCATGCTAATCACAATCATCACTAATGCCAAGTGCTAAATGCCAATTGTAATCCTTTTAGTATTAGTTTTAAAATATTAACTGCTCAAAAATTTAACACTGACTTCTCTCTCCACCCTTTTGGTGTGACACCTCCAGCCTGGATATAATAAATGACTGATTGATCATGATAGAACAACTACTATGAAGCTACAGTAACAACATGAATAATTTAACAATATATTCCAGTAAATTAGAGTTGTTTTACTCCTAAATGTTAGGGTGACACCAATTCTATTTATATTGAGATGATCTTGACATATTTACAGTATATGTTGTAATACAGTTGACATTTTATTTTTTGGCCCCCATAAAAATGTAAATAAAGATTCTAGTGTGCTATAATTTACCTTGAGAAGTAAAACTGAAAATAAACTAAAATTAATTACATCACAGATACCAAATCTATAGGAATTTAGCCTTTTTCTACTTCTGACACTTTAGGCTGTTTTACAGAAATTCCTTCAGTGTATTATCAGCCTACCAGGCCACCAGGATGATAATACACCACCAGGATAAGCATTGTTTAAAAAGAAATTGAAATTGGTTAGAGCCACCTACAAAATCTCCATTTAGAGAACTCTTCTTTCCAAGTAGTTTTCAGAGAGTGAAAAAGCTGCAAGAATTCTTTCTGTTCCACAAGCATTCTGTGTCAGAGGTAGAGCTACCAACCTTTCAAGTCTCTTCATGATAATTGATGCAAACACATTTCGAGGGTTATACATCTAATCATGCAATCCCCACAGTTATAACACTTTTGTTCTGTTGCAGTTTCTATCACTGGGACTCACCCTCAGTGCTTCGATAACCAGGTCTCGGGCTTCGAGCTCCCCTTCCATGATACTGAGGAGTGTGAGAAGCTCTGGCTTGCTCAAGTTATCCATATTGAACTCACATTTCTGCAAGACAAGCCAGAGAAAACACACATTTACTTAAAGAGATTATTACAGTTAATGCAGCTGAGCAAAAGAAGAGGTTACATATCAAACCAAAAGTAAAAAAATGCACGATTCATAAAGTTGTAAAAAAAAATAAAGGCCAAGCTGTTAAAGTGGGTTAGAGCTATATCGAGAGCAGTTGAAATAATGGTTGTTCACAGAAAACAGCCATTGGAAAACAATTGCTTTCAGTGGACCATCATCATGAGCTGCACTGAAATACACTATGACTCAAATTATTAAGAGTCATAACCACACAGATGGTAAACCACAAACTGCTTTGTGTTAAAACCATTGCAGTAACACCAATACTAGGGTTGTCAAAATAATCCATGTTTTGAGCTTACTTGGCCAAGATGGAACACAACTTTGTACAGCAGAGCTACAGATGTACACAAACGCACACTTAGCTCCTTTTCTCCTTTGCAGAAGTTCATCTGACCAATTATGTCTGGGAATTGAGACAGCTTATTTAAAAATGCTGCCACTCTCTAACCCACAGTAAGTCATTCTTTGCAATGCTCTTCAGTCAAAAAGCAAAAGTAATAGTGTTGGTTAGAGGTATCTGATGCCAACAGATAAAGATTTCAAACTGTTCTATGACAAAGGATCTTAAAGACCGAAGCTCTGATATAGAGGGATTATGCCAGATGACATATGCTAACGTCGGTGGTTTAAATGTAAGTCACCCTGGCCAGATTAGTTTCCCATTGCACTGATGATAAACTACAAATTAATGCTGCAAAAAAGAGCCTGCCTCCCAATGAACAGCTCAATGGACCCATTGAGCTGTTCCCTAAAGGAAGAATGAACCCTTTACGGAACCCTTTACTGGATAACACTTCTAGGTGTTATCCAGTCTGCTGGTTTGCAGAATCCTGGGCCTTAAGAAAAAATGCCTGGAATCAAATTTTAAACTGAGCATTTTCATCACTATCAACATAAAATTTGAAATTTTGGTATAAGGAAAACCGTCCATTGTCCATCCATTGACCCAATGAAAAATAGTTGTCCTGCAAGTTGAATGCTGTGTGTTTGATTTTAGCTTCTTTACGTTGCATATGTCAATGTTTTCATGAGCAAGACACCCTCATATTGGGTAAGGATCTGTGGATTGGTGTATTAATGTGTTTGTATTTGTGTGTGTCTGGGTGAATGAGGCTCTGGTTTCAAAAGGTTTTGAATGATTGGTGTGACTAGAGTGGTACTCTTATTAGTTTAGTTCATTTACCATTTAAAGGTTGGTGAAAGCAGAATTTGTAGATTCGGTGTGAGCATACAGCTGAGAAAGCCACATCAAGCTGCATTCCTAATCTCTAGAAGCTTTTTTTATAATGTCACTTGTCCAATAATAATAAATCAGCTGAATGTAATCACACGGAGGAACGCCACAGTCTTGCACAACGGGCAGATTGGTACCTGCTACCTCTAAAGGTTGACGAGTCACTGAAACCAGATTTACCATCTTCCATCAAGATTTGAGCCAACAACATCTCTTACATCAGAGTGCAGCAGAGTGACGGACCTAAATAAGTATTAATCGGTTGGCATAGTTAGTATTCCATTATTGTTGACAATACCAGCTCTTTACGCTGTTGAAGAATGTAAGAAAGGAAGAAGCAACACCACAAAACTAAATTATTCATAGTGATCTCATTATCCAATTCCTAAACCCCTGCTTCTTCCAGGAATCGCTTTCGCATCTCAGGACTTCGCCTAGAGCTTTCATGACATCCAACCCTCAGCAACATCAAGTAGTGGTTGAACTAAGCGATAAAGTGCAAAGTGTTCCTTCTATCTGACATTTCTGCACAATGGACAGATGAGCAGACCACACTTTGTACCATGAGCCATGCACCAAGGTCCTAGTAGTAAGACAAAAGTTTAAAGGTTGGCTGCTAGCCATGGTTCTTTTTAGTAGGCTTGAGTCATCCATACTACAAGGGAAAGAACATTCTTATGGTGTGCAAAATCCTTTCTTATATCCTGCTGGCAATGGAAATGCAAGTCTTCCACAAACTAATGTAAAAGGAAAACAATGTACATCAGGGGTCACCAACCCGGTCGCCCGCAGGGACCTTGTCAGTCGCCCGCGGAGCTACTTCTAAAAATAGCCATTATCATTAGGGAGCACTACCAAAAAATAGTGCTCCCTAATTAAATTATTAAAAACATTTAATAATTTAATTAAATGTTTTTACATTGAAGTAATGATGTTTGTTTATATTTAGAGTTCAAAAGAGGGAAATGATCAAAACGTTTAAAATACATTGCTTTAAGTATAAAATTCTTTCCTGCTTTTAAAGTTCAGAACTGCGCGCAGGCGCCTGCATGAAACTATGGGAGTGCAGCAGCGCCTGCAGCTGCACTCTGTCTACCTTCACATTTTCCTTTAAGTCAAGAAAGAAAAGAATAACTTCTGGAGTTTTTATTATTTAACCCTATTTACTATTAACAAAATTGTGAAGAAAGAAAATAATAAATTGTGCCAAAAAAACATCTTATTCGTAGCGCACATCGCAACACCTGAACCTGGGAACCAACACCGTCCTCTGGAGAGGCTTCGCTTCCATGTCTTTATTATTTGGCATCTTCTGGAAAAAAAGTCCACTGCTCTTGTGGTTTAGGCTTGAGCTGATTTGTGCGCATTAGAGAGGTGCTTGTGCTCTTGCAGGTCAGGTGCAGTGATAGTTTTGTGTCGGACCTATATTTTTTCACATCTGCTGGTGTCAGCCAGCGGGTGACCCGTCAGCTGTTCGGTTCGCGAAACCAGGAAAAAAGTTAATAAACCGGCGACCCGCCAGAACCGCGCAGACTGTCAGAAGCTCAGGCTGAACGTAGAACAACGGGAGGTTCAAACCCAACTCGTTCAATTTTAGCTTATAGAAAAACGCAAAGCCGTGAAATAAACAAAAGCAAACTGACCAATAAGACTTGGGCTTTGGGGTTCCCCACCTCAACCCTCAGACTGATAATATATCTTTTTACACAAAAGATATTTTATTTTCCACAGTTTTGCTAATAGAACAGATGGTTAGATAATAAAACAATAACTATTCTTTTCTTTCTTATTTAAAGGAACATTTCAAGGTACTCAGTGCTGTACAGCTGCAGGTGTTACTGCAACAATCCATCAGTTTGCTTTTGTTTATTTCAGTCACTTGTGGCCAGTTTAGAATCACAGAGAAAAGCTCCAAAAGGGAATCAAACTTAAAACTCTGTGAGCTAAAAACTTCTGATCACATAATAGCAATTAACCATAGCTGCTATATGGTAAATTATTACTGATAACTATTGTGAGTGGTCCTGAAATTAATATGATCAGGCAGTATTTTCATATATATATATATATATATATATATATATACATTTATAAAGACTGTATCAAACGAGTAGACCTTTGTGTTGCTCTGTACCCATGAAGTAGCTCCCACTCTCAAAAAGGTTGGTGACCCCTGATGTACATTATAACAGACTGCCTAGGAAACATGACAATTTACCTAATAAATACGCCAATTAAGGCAGTTTGTACTTCTCTAGGCTATTAATATTTATCATTTATATTCCCCATGATATTTTAATAGCTGTTGCATTGCTGCAGTGCATAGTTATACTGGATGGTGATCAGACGGTGGTAATCTTGCAACGTCTTCATTTTCGGTTGGATTAACAGCTACTACCTCTGTCAAAGAAAAGACAGAACATTTTTATTCTTCTATGAGCTTGTTATATTTCAATGTTGAATTAAAATTAGATCATCAAAATTGTTCAACCCATCACTTCAACAATTTCTAGAAAAAAAAGATCCATTTTGTTAGCGTTCTAACATCCAGTATTTTCAATGTCTCCTAAAGGAGTTGCAAAGTTATAATGATGTGAATCTCTGCAGGCTGGTTGCTTATTGTTGAACTGTACACAGACAAACATGTCTTTGTTTTGAAATAACAGTAAAAGTCTGTTTTACAGCAACTGCTCTCCTACGTGCAAAATGCTTAGATGCTTCATACATCATAAACTAAATGATTAATATGTGTTTATCATGTATTAATAAGGACAGGAGAGAGACAAAACCGTTCAGCTTCTTACCAATTCATGAGTCAAGGCTGTTTACATATTTCATGTAGTTTCTAAATCAAACATTTCAGACTGAATTATTGTCATGCAAGTACAATTAGCATTTGTTACCATAATTCTAAAGCATAAAATATAGCACTTTATCATTCCAATATAAACTTCCACAACTATTAAAGGGAGCTTTATACTATAGTTGTGAAGCTACCTACAACAAGGCAGTGACTTAGTCTGAAATGTTTAATTTTGCAGCTCTGGTTGAATTACACAGAAGAAATTTGGTTCACTACATGGCAAGAAACTAGTCTGGTTTGTCCCTTTCTCACTCTTAATTAATGCATGATAAGCCCATTAATAATTGTCAAAGTGTTTACAGATTAATTAACAACCCATCTATCAACTATGTATTAAACATTTATAAGGGGAGCATTATTGTAAAGTGGCACCACTGTTTATGTTTTTCTACAGTATAGTTCAGAAAGAAATGTATCAGAAAGTCAAACTTTAAATATTGGTGGTCAAAAATTGGCAACAAAACTCTGACCGGTCTATCTCTGATCAAAAAAATAAATCAGACCTTTAGATTTTTCACATTTTGCCAATGCAACAAAAGATTAAAACCCCCAGCTCCAAGCCTCTCATGGAGAAAAAAAAGAATTCAACACAATTGACTACACACTACCATGCAAACAAAAAAAAGGTTTTTGCAATCGAATAGTGGCGACCTCTGACCCTTCAGCATGGGTACTTCAGAGTCCTCAGCCAGGAAACTTCCCCCACCTTAGGCTGACAAGAGGCAGTTTGACAGGGGTGAGCAAAGAACACAGAGCTTTATTTAACTACAACACGCATGGTGGTGGTGGTGGTGGTGGTGGGGGGTGGAGGTAGTCCGGTGAAACAGTGAGGAGGTGGGGGGTGTACTCTGTTGAGGCAGAATCCCCCTTTTTGTTGGCTGAAACCTGGAGAAGGCCCAGAGGCAAATGGCCCTTTCCCTAACTCTGAACACCTGTTCACCTCCATGCAGTGGCTTCCAGGTTCTTGTGAACACGCTCAGTGGGTGTTAGAGGAGAAGCTAGGGTGGACGGCTGGGTGACACAGAACTCCTAACTATGTCCGCTGAGTCACCGAAATTATACCAATTTAGAAAGGTGTCTGGTGGACATGTCCTCCTCCACCCCCTTCTCCTGCACTGACCCCCATGCTCTTCTCAACTCACCATTCTAACCCACAGCTCCCCTCCCTCCTGGCCCCTCCAACCAGCCTCTGGGCTGTAAGGTTATGTTACAGCCCATTTCCACCTGCCGAGCTCCTCTGAGGAACTTCCAGAGAGGCACTACTCCGTCACTAAAGTCCAACCAGCGCTTACTAAAAGAAAGCAAGCGGCAAAGAAGTCACTGACAGCACTGATCTAGCCGTTCATAGCTGAAGAAGCGACACCAACCTGGTTGGTCTGGTTGGTGATCAGTTTGCAGAGTGGGAGCTGAGCCACTGCCAGAGCACAGCTGCAACCTACTGTGAGAAATCACAACTAGGTGCCAGCAAACATGTGAAACCAAACGCTTTCGAGAGAAAACAAAGCTTTTCTTATGTGCACACATATTTTTTTATTGACAAGTGTAATTTAACACAATACAGCTCCAGGTTTTCTTAAAAATGTAAAGTTTCTAAAAATTGGACTAAAAAGCAGCACATTCTGCTTTGTGTGTATTTTGTCTATGCTTCACTGGAATTGTAAAAATCATGTTGATCAGCTGGAATTTCTAAAGACAATGGCGAACAAATGACTTTGGACAGATTTCAGGATGGATGGCGACGGGGTTGAATCTCGGTACATGCCGGAGCCAGAGTTTGGCCCCCGTATGGACTCACACAACTTTCAGTTTCCCAAACAACCTCTCCCTGACTTCAGTCTTTTCTTCCCTTAAATATCCTCTTAAAATGAATCAACCAAATATCTCTATGATGATCAGCTGGAATTTCCCCACTTATCATAAAAAACCTTTAATGATAAAATCTAGACAGTCCAGTCAGTTTGAAAACTGCTCCCTTACTTTTTAGAGAAGTCTAATTTTCCTGAAGTCACATAAACAACCTTTTTTGTGGTAATCATGCACAACACAAGTTGTCATCCTCCTTTAAATAGGAGGATGACAAAAATCATACAAATAAACTACATCCGAATTAAAAGTTAACTTTAATCAGTTGTCTTCAGGTTCTTTTTACCTAGATCTACTTGAAATTCTGTCATGGCATTGCCATTACTTTGGCAGTCTTCTTTCCCTGACGCTCTTTTTAAATGGTAGACATTGCTGCAGGGAGGAAGCCTGGCTGTTTTCAACAAGTGGAAGCACAACAACAGTCTACTCTACACAAAGCTTTTCCTACTAAATGTAACATATTTTAAATATATTGGTGTTACTTTAGATGTTTTCACAGGTATGTATAATGTTTTGCAGTAAATATTCCTTCGCTGGTTATATTCATCGGTGCATTTGCTTGTAAAAATGATTCCTGTACCAAGGAGCTCTTCCTGTTTGGCCACTTGAAATTAGAAAAACTGCAGATGACAGAAAATACACCCTCCACTGTCATTTCTGCAGCCAGACTCCACTTGGGAGATTAAAAATGGTATATGGAATATATAGCATATCTTGTTTCAAAAATGAAATATGGGAAAGATGTCAGATGAGAGTTGATGTTTAATCTGCTAGTTGTTTTGGTGCCAACTTACTGACTACTAACAGTACTGCAAGCTGATAATATATTTCTATGCATTTAATCAACAATGTAAAAAACAGAGCTTATGATTTACTGTAATACAAGCCGTCAGAAGGGATAATAACTTACAACAGTCTCCAATATGTTGATCATCACATATAGAAGTGAAAGCTGCTGGTAGAAGTTATAGGCAAAGGATTTCTGACGGTTTATTGTTCATTAAAGCAGCGCTGTAACATACCCATTTTTGTGTGAAAGTATGCTTTTTTCTGAACGGATAAAATTCGCAGAAACTGTTACCGTCATCAGCTTGTATCGTTAGTAGCAATTAGCAAAGTAGCAAATCCCACCCTCTTGTGACTTACAACCCGAGCGCGCTCAACTGGGGCGTGACGTCACTGCCAGCTCAGACGTCCGAGGCGAATCAAACGCAGCAGAAACCTGAAGCTGCTCCAGGTGCGCTCTGACTTTCCGGAGAAGGTTTGTTCTTTTTCCGACTGGAAACTCAGAAAACCAAAGAGCACTCAAAGAGAGCACTGCATGAATTCCCTTCTGGGGACATAGCTACTTACAAGTATATACATATATATATATATATATATATATATATATATATATATATATATATATGGATAGATGGCTAGATGTAAATAAACTAATAATCAATTTAGGATGATAATAAATTACACCAAAAACGAATCTGATTTGGGCATCTCTAGTTAAACACTCACACATTTTCATTTTTGTGCCTAACAAATAAACAGGCCAATCAAATTAATGTTCAAACCAAAATGTTATGTTTTTTGCACCAAATAGATGAAACAAATGTCGTCAGAATGCAGTCGCAGTGTTTGCCCTGGTTACTGGAGCTACTATAGAATGAGTCACAACCTGTACAACCAGCGCCACTTTTCCTTTCATCGGGAAAACACGCGATGATCGCCAACAGAGGCCGTGATAGATGAACAAAACAACTGACTATTGCAACCCAGGGCAATATATGGCATTGCTGCGGTCTGCCAAGGACAAGTCAGGCTCATACTGCGGCTCAAACGGAGACGAGGTTCGTGTTTTCTCCAGAAACAGCCGAGCGCCTCGCGCTGCCCTCCGCTGTTGCTCCCACAGCCTTTTAGACAAATAGATGCGCAGCGCGTTTCTCCGTGTTTTCCTCATGACAGCCACGGCTCCACACTAAAATAAATATTTTAAAAAATAAGAAGCAGCGTCTATGGTTAGCTTGCCTCCATACACGCGTCTTACCGTGTCAAAAGCTCCCGGCGCGGCAGCGACCAGTGTTTGTACCGGAGGAGGCTGCTCTCCGCTGGCTCCCTCCGACGCCATCTTCGTACTGTAGCGGTCTGCTGGAGTGAGGGTGCATCCGGCACACACATTAACTATTGCGCTGCTGAGTGCGAAGTACGTCCCGGACGGTCATTGAAAGGAAAAAGAGACGGAATCTGACCAACTGAATAGAAAGCAAAAGTTCTCCCAACATTCAGGAGAACACGACCTGAGTGTTTGGGCCGCTGCAGCTGAGAGGAGGCGGGCAGCCAGCAGTCCTGGAGGCGGGGCCAGCAGTCCTGGAGGCGGGGCCAGCAGTCCTGGAGGCGGGACCAGCAGTTCTGGAGGCGGGACCAGCAGTCCTGGAGGCGGGGCCAGCAGTCCTGGAGGCGGGGCCGACAGGCGCGTCAATTCCAGATGCAGGGAATTGGTGCGCTACCGACTGAAAAACACGAGCCTCCTGGGCGGCTGGCTGGCTCCTTCACAGCTGCAGCTGAAATTCTTGATCACTAAATGATAGGCAGGTCATTACAATATTCCTTTAATTGTAAGAAATTCAGAGAAGCATGTTTCCTGAGAAGCAATTGAAAGGTTTTCTCCTACTAAAACCCAAATGAACAGGAAGAATCATGAAACATTGGGCCAGAAATAAACTATATATATATCTAACTAGACATCAAAATATGTGTAGTTAGAAAAATAGATAAATAAATAAATATTTATGGTAATAAATAATTTCTAGAAACACAAACTAACATGCAGTAAAGTTGTTGGGTGTCTCAGAACTTTTGTTTCTTTATATATACAACTTTAGAAATCAGTGTTTACTTTGATTATAAGTTGTTGTTTTTTCATCTGTTTGTCAAAAAAAAAAACAATTTTGTTGATCATTATTGACTTGTTAAAACAATACAAAGGGAAGACATCCAAGGATGTGAATACTTTTTTTTCTTGCTTCCAAACGACTGCAAACAGATTTTATGAATCTGAGGAGCTCAGTGTTGACTTAGTGTGGGTAACATTGTAAGCTGTTTTTCAGAATATTAAAAAACAGCTTTCTGAGCTTTTAAAGAGTGTGCCTCTTTGATCTCGCTGTCACACACACATTGAATAGAGCAAACACTAGGCTGTCACAGTGTGTTTTTCATGATCCACTGGGGATTTTCAGCAGGAAATCCCATTCCCCTCTGCACAGTTACTTCTTTTATACCATCTTTTGTGTCAGATCTTAAAACCTGGCTGCCTTTTATTTACATTTTATTAATAATGGTATGGGTATATAGGCCACTACACCAACCTATCATTGCAGGGTCGGTGGTGGGGCATATCCAGTGATCAGTGGGCAAGAGGTAGGGTACACCCTAGGGACGCAAGTTATCAATTAACGAGTTAATCTAAAGTTGACTGATCTTACTATTTGACTGATGGTTTATTGACAATTGGCCATGTTCTTAAAAACCAGAGTTTTTCTCTTGTATTAAAAGGATCGTCTGTCTTTCCATATTTCCATAACATGAAGGGCTGAATGTCTGTGTGGAGAAAATAAAAACACTTTTTCGCATCTCATAATCAACAACCGGATGTTGCCACTGGCGCAAACCATGAAGAAGAAAACGACAGGAAGTAGTTGGAGGATCATGGCATGGTGGGTTTTTAAATGATCTATCATGTGAACAAACTTATTCACGTGTGATTTTTTAAAATTATTATTTAATTTCTTGTTTAATGGAAACACCACAAATGTATAGTTGGGTTTTTTCAATATTAGTAGAAATATTGACAAAAATTTGCCCTCATTTGTCATGGAAACACAGCTAGTGAAGATTATATTTCACCTCGTAACATTTTGTCTCTATATATTTCTCTAGCTCTGCTATCATAAATGATCACCTGTGGGGTTGGACAAGCCAACAGCCTCAGAGTCTTTCTGACCTACAAAGCACATCCAGACAGTCCTGTGACTGGAGAAGAACATTTTGCAGCTGGTTGAGCTGAAAGGATCACCCCAACTGGAGGATCTGGTGAAAACGATGTAACTGTATACAAACGGATTAACACTGATGGATGGAGCTAAGGCACTCCGTCAGGGACCCTTCTTTCAGCTGGGCCCAGAGGAAAGAGCCGTTTAATCTTGTGGGAGTACTTGGCTCATATTAGCTCCCTCACTGTTGGAGCAAACACCCGGCACAATGACTCTCTTTCTGTGGACAAGGATGAAGTAGTTTGAGAAGGCAGCCGGGGTGACCAATCACTCATGCCTTGTGTGCTGGTTTTCTTTAGCTCTGCTCAACCAGCAGGCTGGCAGGAAAGGAAGCATAAAGAGTGAGGCGAAGATCCTGGCTCCAGCTTCAAACACGAGGACAAGGGATGCTTAGATAGTGACAGAGAGAGGGGAAGTGGAAGGAAGATGGAGGAGGGAAAACGGGATTTGGGCAATATTTCTGATTGGTCTTCAGGGGCCACCTGAGCCGTATTCAGCTCTGTTCTGTGCAGATCCAAAGTCAGCATCCTGTCTCTGTCACTTATCCGCCTTAGCTCTCCCTGCTCTCCTCCTCAGTTGGTCCTAAAGTTCCTGCCTCACACTGTTCCTCTGTTGAGCCACTGGCCCATGACTCAGAGACGAGTGAAGCAGGTGCTTGAGCTAAATAGTGAAAGGTTCTGGTTCTCTTTAGCTCTGCTCTAAACTCAGGATGGCGGACTCATTCCAGAAACAATCCAAGGGGAGAGAATTAGAAGAAGTATCATAAAGGTTTATGTAGCAGAGCCAAAAAGTCAAGATGTGCAGCAGCAACCATAAGGTCATTTTCTAATAAATAACCTATTATCAGCTGAATCTTATAGTCGTGGATGAAGAAATGAACAATAAGTGCCTCTACTTCTTTCATGAGAAATATTGTATCTTGAACAAGTGTGAAGGTTGTTGCATTAGACAGTGGATCCAGGAGGAGAAACACTGAACCAATAGGATCAGTACAATACAGAGAAATAAAATTAAGACATTTTAGGCTTTAAATCAATATAATTCTAGCAAATAATTCTGATTATGATTAGGATGAGAGCAACACGGTGGAGGGACTGGCCTGGCAACGCCTTGGGATTCCAGCGGAGCAGCTGGAACAGGTGGCTGGGGAGAGGGACGTCTGGGCTTCCCTTCTGAAGCTGTTACCCCCCATGACCTGACCTGGATACAAACAAACAAACAAACAAACAAACAAACAAACAAACAAGCAAGCAAGCAAGCAAGCAAGGAAGGAAGGACAGAAGGGAGGGAGGGAGGGAGGGAGGGAGGGAGGGAGGGAGGGAGGGAGGGAGGGAGGGAGGGAGGGAGGGGGGGAGGGAGGGAGGGAGGGAGGGAGGGAGGGAGGGAGGGAGGGAGGGAGGGAGGGACAGATAGATGATTAGGATGAAACTACTATAAGCTCAATGGTCATTTTATTACCTGTTCAATTACTTCTTCACAGAAAGAGTAAATCATCATGGCAGGAGCTCAATGAAATGAGAAATTTATATGTGATGAAGGCGATTGAAAAGATTTCAACAGGGAAGAAATAGGATTTAAGTGACTTTGAACAATCTTTTGTTCAAAGCTGTCGATGCTACATGTGATGATCAGAGTATTTCAGGAATTGTTCATCTACTGAGCTTTTCATGTGAAAACATCACTTGGATTTATAGAAAACTGTCAGAGAAAGATCAAATATCCAGTATGTGGCAGTTATGTCTTGAGGAGAATGGACTAATAATACAAATAGGTACAGAAAATATAAAGGGAAGCACTGGTTTCTATCAACATATGCTATATGCCACCTCTGAACACACAGCTCATCAAACCCTGAAGTAAACAGGCTACAGCAGCTAAAGAGTTCACCAGATGCAACTCCTGTCTGCTAACAACGGAGACTACAGTCCACACAGGGTCAGCAGAATTAGACAATAACAGTATGGAAAAACATATCTCAGTTTATATATGTGGTTTAGATTCACAATAAATGTACATCTCTAAAAATTCATACAATGTAAACATATTTTACTCTGTATTCATTTCAGAAAGTGAAATGAATACAGATTCATTACACACACAGTAAAGTATTTCAAGCCTTAATATCTCTTGTCATTTTGATTATTATGGCTTACAATTAATTAACAGTGTGGGGAGGTGCCAAATCTTTCTGTAAATTAAATCAGAATTTTCAGCATGAAGTGCTCTGAAATGTCCTGCGTTGACAGAAAACACAGAATCAGAACCAGCAGATGGCATCATGAATGGCAAGTGGACTGAGTTTATGTAGTTTATCTCCTTGTCATACTGACCACTCAAAGCATTTTACACTGGAGCCACATTTGGCAAATGGTAAATGCCTTGTATTTGTACAGCACCTTATCAAATCCAGAGAATCCCAAAGCACTTCACACTACATTCAATCATTCAGACAGACACACTCTCACACGCTGATGGTGGCATGCTACTGGATAGCTGCCACAGCTGCCTTGCTGCAGGCTGACAGGAGGTAAGGCAGGGTGAAGTGTGGTGAACTCCAGCTCTGACTCCACCATCGTCAGAATCCATTCACACTTACACATGCCTTGCCCAGTGGCACATTGACAAATGAGAGGAGGAAGCTGGAACCAATACCTACAACTTTTGTGCTCTGTGATTGCAAGACTACTCTCTCCTCTTCCAACTCTTAGATCCCACTTCGAACCCCAAACGGTCACTGACTGTGGAATCTTCACACATAGGATTCAAGCAGTGTTGACTCTGTACCTCTCCACAGTGTGGGAGCTTGATTTCCAAATAATATGCAAACCTTACTTTCATTTGAAAAGAAGACTTTGGATCATTGAATAGCAGAACAGCTCCTTCTCTCTTTTGCCCAAGAGATTTCTGATGGTGTCTCTGTCTTGGCAGGAATGCCAAGTTTTGTACACAGGAAATATTTATCTGGTGCTGCCATTAGAGCTGGGGCGGCAATGAAGACTACAGTCAGAGCGAAGGGGTATGGGGTGTGTAATGATGTGCCATGTAATTATCATAATATGGGAGTTTTTCAGCAAAATACTAATATGGGAGCATGGCGGGAAAGAGGAGTAAAAGACAGCAGTTTCCTGGCCAAAACAGGAGACTTAACAGGTATGATTCTTGGTGACTCCAGCCTCAGTTCACCTCTTGAGGAGATTCTGACTCCTTTTAGGTGTGTTACAACATGAACATTCAAATGGCAAAATACAGTAAGATTAACCAAATGCTTCATCTTACATCTTTACACTGGATGAAGAAAAATAAAAAGTTTTTCACTAATAATTACTAAATTAAACCAAACCAAACCAGTTTGTTATAATGAATATTAGTTAAGAATTGCTGAAATAGATTTTCATGTTTAGGAAGTAATAATACTGTAGGGTGAGAATATCGCCTCCTAGTGTTTAAAAACCCTAACCGTAAATGTGTTTGCACTCAATTCCCCGAATAAGGTTGGGAGTTTTATCGAAAATATAGTTCAGTGGTATTCTTTGCTCTCAAAATAGATATATAGTTCCCATATTATGATATATGTATACTGGGTACTTTTGTCAGACTTAAGGAAGTTCAAACCAGAAGTTAAAATCCACTGAACATAAAGAGACACCTTGGACCAAACCCAAGTTATATAGTTTAAGACAATGATACTGTCCAAATGTAAACATCTAAATTTGAAGAAAGATACAAAAAAAAAAATATCTCTAAATCTCTTAGTTCTCACTAAGTTTTCTGGCATTTAGCAAATAGAAATAATTTTGGTCCCTCTAATTGACCTGAAACAGTTTGGTTTGATGTAACCTCAGACGGTGATTTATTGTATGTAAATATCTGATTTGAACTGTAGGTGTGTGGTTCCAGTCTGAGGCTGCAGCAGAGGTCAAACTGGAAGGGGGAGAAAATATTCTCCCCATGTAAGATGTTTTTAAATCTTTGCTTCAAGAAGTAATCATTTGCTGACAGGAGTCTCCTTCAGATGGGTGGGGGCTATTAAAAATGTCAGGGTTTGCAAAGAAAACCTGATAGGGAAGCATGTTATCTTGTTCTTCACAGAGTCTGTTTCCATGAGACATATTCTCTGCTACACCAACTTTTCTTTCTAGAATGGAAAATCAAAAATGCCCTCAAATTCAGGTTTAGAATCCTCTGTCAGGCTTCAGCTTAATCCAGTGTGTGATCAGGGCTCTCAAACTCCAGTGATTTCCAAAGAGCCCTGCTGACAATCTTGTAATTATCATTCAAATGTGTGGACAGTGAACCTGGATGATTGCAGTTTAAGACTCCTTGTACGATTCCAAGAAGGATTTTTCTGTCACGAATAGACTTTTAATGACTATTCAGCAGTTTTAGACTTGCCTTTTAACTTACACTTTATTGAAAAACACAACAAAAAACCATAATGTTAGAAAATTGATTCTTTATGTGTGTTAGAAATATATTCAGAAATGCTCTTAGAAACTATCTTGACAAATAAAACTGATGAGACATGGAAGAAGGCGGACGGTTCCTGTTGGGGAAACCAGCAGATAAAACACTGCGGCACAAGAAATGTCAACATTTAGTTCCACTACTCATATTGACAGATTTCTACAAACTGTTTTTACTGTGTGAACCCATATAGATGAATTTGTTTTATTACATATGCTTTTTTTTTATTATTACTGTCTAACAGTTGTACAATTTGTTCAGTCTGGTGATGTCATTCTTGCTCATCTCAGTTGCTGTTCCAAAAGAAATGCTTGAATCGGGAATGGGAACCATAGTGGGCTGATTGTTTGCAGAGAACGCAAACCTAGAAGAAAACAGAAAGGTTCATCCAAACAGAAATTAAACAGAAAATCATAAACTAATATGAGCAATAAGTTCAGCTGCTCACCACACTGTTAGTGTATACTGTTAAATTCCTCGTTTTATATTAACTGGAAATTCCAATGAATATTGATAATACAACTCTTCCAAAGACTATCTGAAACAATGTTAGATTACAAGTATAGAAGGAAGTCTCTCCAAACCTGTGGTATTGCATGACAGAGTTGTAGTCATAGGGGGTGTTTAAGTTCAGAGTGTCAAGCTTGTCAAAGGCGTACGCCAAACCTGGGAGGAAAAAAAACAATTATAAGATTTTAGCAGGATAGCTTCTGTATAAATCCTAGACTAAAACATTATCTGTTGCTCAGGCTCTGACCAGACTGGATGTTCTCCCAGAGGATTCTGATGTACTGGTCCCTGTCGGAGCGGCACTGCTCATGGTTGAAGCCGAGGGCGTGGAGCAGCTCATGCTGGACGGTGCTGTGGTAGATGCAGCCCGCCCGGTCCAGAGACAGCGTCTGGCCGTAACCAAGCCGGCCGACATACGAGTAACAGCTGCACACACAAATGATACAGTGGTGCGCATTTCACTGGGATTTTAGGTGAGAAAGCAGCAAAGGGTATATCAGGACAGACTGAAAAATCTGACAACATAACTATGACCAGATACCCACAGCATGATACTTCTGCCACCATGTTTCAGAGTGGGGACGATTTGTGCAGAGTGATTTGTCGTGCCAGTTTTGTGCCGCAAAATGTTGTTTTCCATTATCACATGCAATAAATTTGCACATAACTACTCTATTTTCCTTCCAATTCATCATCAACCAAAATGAAATTCTAAAAGTGTTTTATTTGATTATAATAAATTCAGAGGTTTGTTTCTGAAAACTCAGGTGATGCAAAAAAAAAAGTGTTTCCATTGCAGTTGTGTTAAACATAACTTTTTCCACACTGCTGGAAAAAGAACTGACATCCAACAATGCAAAAACTTTGATCAAAAAATTTGTTTTTTCCCCCCAAAATAGGCAAGTTTATTTCTTGTAATTGCAATTTTATGGTTAACGGGATGTCTTTTGAACTTTTTATGTTAAGTTTAAGTAATTGGACATTGAAAGTCCTTCAAATTTATTGAAAATATAAATGATGTACCTAAAATAGTGAAAATTAAAAAAACAAACAAAAAAAAAAACCCACAGAACTAACAGACAAAAACTGGCCCCTTGGACACATACCAGATACTCATTAAGCTAAATGCTTTGTCATTACTTCTGATGTTTTTTCCAGTGTTAGTTTATTTTTTTAAGTTGATGTATTGTCTTCCACTATGCAGATGTTTGGTTCTGGAAGTGCTTATTGTAATTTTTCACTCAGGATGTGTAGTTTGCAGAGTGTTACCCGTTGTGCGACTGGATGCTCAGATAATCTCTCTCGTTGCTCCGCCTGGTGAAACGGATGCAAGAAACGTCACTGAAGGACTGCAGGCCTCGCTCAATGACGGAGAGCTCCCGGGAAGCTGCAGAAAGACAAAAATCAGAATAAAGTCCTTCCCACAAAAACTTCTTTCCTCCATTTCAGTGTGGAAACAATTAATTCATTGTTGTTTTATGTAATGCCTGTTTTAAAAATAGATAATAGTATTCCTTTAATAGATATAGTATTTTAATAATAGTAAAAAAATAAATAAATAAAAAATAAGTCTGTCATATCAGCACAATGATTTTGAATCAAATAAAAACATGTGTTTTCTCCTGGATCATACTGTAGTGATTGGCGATGGCGTAGGGGATGTAAACTTTTCCGTCTGCAGATTTGGGCCACAGGCAGCCGCGCGAGGTGCACTGATCTGCGTTCCTCTCATTCTCGCTCTTGTAGGCAATATCATCTATTACAAGGGGCTCATCCTCCATGTGCACTGGCAAAAAAATATGTAAGGTTAATTCACTGACATGAATTTTATGTTAATATAGAAATATACAAATACATTGTGGAAATTTACAGAGATTTGCAGGATTTTGGTCATGCCTACAAAAAACCCCTGACTTATCTATAATTACTAAGGACCGTTACTCAAAAGTTTGTGTTTATGGATGACAGAAATAACACCTCAAAAAATGTATTCAAAAGCCTAAAATGAATAGATTTATGCCCATAAAGAGTGTGTGTAAACTTCTCCTCAGTGCTGTATGAAGAAGTAAATCAACGTTTCTGTAAACTGGAAGACTACAATGGAAAAACAATTTAAAATAGATTAAAGGAAAACACCCAGGTGGTTAAAAGATGTTGAGGGGAAAAAGAACTCATTTATCATGGAACTTGCATTAAAGTTAGGCTCTTAATTTAAGTTTGGATTTTAAAAAAGACAAACATTTATTGTTAATAATTATCTACTGACCGAATATAATTTTCAAGAAATAGAGATATGCTCTAACGCTACCTTATCTGAAGATAGATGATCACAAACATAAAGGGAAGGAAAGAAAGCAAACCAGAGCTACAACTCTGCCTTTTAGTTTGAAAAGAGGAGAAAAACAATCCAGACTGTCTGATCTTTTCTAACCACATATTCAGACTGATTGTTTTCCGATTCTCACCAACATCTTTGTTGGCTCTCCACAGGAGCTCAGAGACGGACAGTTCCTGGTCAGAGAGCAGGAAGGGAAAAAACAAAAAACAAAAGTAAAACACAAACATTAGGAGAACAGGCCCAGCAGGTGTCAGTCAGTTCTGGCAGATCTGAACTTTGGGTTGATGACGTCAATATGATAAACATCAGACTGACAGGAGGAACCAAAGAGCTCTGTTAAGAGAAAAGCACATCTTAGGAAGTTGGGATATTATTCCTCCAGAGGAATCGCCTCAAACCAGATGTTGGACTGAAATTTATTTCAATGTCATTTTATGTCAGCTCCTCATTTTCAACAGTGGACCAACAAAGGTTGAAAAAGGTTATTATTTTGGAGAAAGTTTCATCACCATCAATTGCCACTAAATAAGAGACTAAAATAAAGAGCATGTTTGAAAGAGGAAAAGCCTTTCAGACTCTGAGCTCAAAGCAAAATGCCAAAGAAAACCAAACTATTTTTTTTGGAGATTATAGACTATTTATTTTCATATAATATCTCGGTAGAAATAATTTGTTTGTTACTTAATGAAATATATTTGTCCCATTTGATATTGGTTGTGAATGATGTAAACTCACTCACTCACTGACAAATGAAGGAATTAGTCCAAGTTTGTCGATTATTGAACGTTCAGAAACTACGGCGGCTATAATGAACCACAGCAAAGTTCAAATAACCCGAACAGGAGGTACTTCAAAACCACTCCACCCTTTTAGTCTCTTTGTTGTTTTAGCACAGCCGTTGCCCTGGCAACTGCCTGCGCCCCGCGAGCCGAGCAGAGATTACGTTAAAAACATAACACTCAGTCCGTTACAATATTAAGTTTTCAGGCTTGATATTTATTTCGAGGTTATTAATAAGCCTCTCGAGAACACAACCACAACACCTAGATCATTTAAACTCCTGCTCTGCTCGTCCATCTTTGACTCGCCCTTTTTTTTTTTTTTTGGTTAATTGAACCTAAACACACTGAATTGCGCAACATCTTGTTGAAACAATAATTACTGAGATCATTAATTTGAACACGTTTTGTTTATTTATTTTGATTCTTTAATAAAGTTACAAACGTTTTGGATCTTGAATATTTTCCTGATCGCGTCAGAAGAGCACGTGCTGATTTCAGCGTTCAGTTTGTCACCTACTGATGACGTCAACTCATTAATTACCCCGATTTAAGATGTTCTACGAGACAAATCAGGATTGTACACACTGTAAAAATGGTCAAATAATTGTATTAAATCAGAAAAGCATCTTTTTACTGAATACTGTGATTTAAAAGTTACTGACGGCTCCTCACCTTCCTCTCCTCTGCCCAGCAGGAAGTGAAGCCCACCACCAGGACCACGATGACTTTTAACACCACCACCATCTTACCAACCTGTAAAGTACAGCATTAACACCTGCATCCCCCTGAAACTCCTACTTATACACCATCGTATATTTACACACTTGTGAACACACATTTGAGTAGTTGGTGATAAGAGACATTGCCTTGAAAACAGGCTGCCTGTTCCCACGATGAGCACACCAAGAGAAAAGTGCCTGAATGAGCAAAAAAAACAACAAAAAAAAACATCTAGGTGGTTCTCAAGGCAAAGTACTTCAAAAGAACATGATGTTAGAAAGGAAAAGGATTAGTCTTTCTAACCTGTCTTCCGCTTTCCTCTACCACTTGTTCCAGCTCCTGCAATGGATCCCTCAGCATATTACCTCCAGGTTGTCCTGGGTCTTCCTCTGGGTCTCGTCATGGTGGGACATACCCAGAACACCTTGCACCTTGACATGGAGAACGAACTCAAACCTTCTCTGGCTCAAAACCTGGTCCTTGAGACGCAATCCTGAGGCCACCAAACTGGATCCCCTCAACACCATAGCTACACCTAAATATTCTGTTCAACATGCCACCCAGATTTGATAACTAGTTTATAGCTATTATTAGTTTAAGGTTTTTTCTCGCTTTAGAGGCATTTATTTTGAGTCCTCAAACAGGAAAACGGTTTGTGAAAGAGAGGGATGACATGTGGCATCAGACCAGGACTCTAACCTGTGGGCTGTGCATTTTACCTCTGCCTTAGTTTATATGCAAAAAATTAAAGGGAACACTCAAATAACACATCCTAGATCTGAATGAATGAAATATTCTCATTGAATACTTTGTTAATGAATTTGATTTCCATTGATGATTTTTGTGTGATTTTGTTGTCAGCACATTCAACTTTGTACAGGACAAAGTATTCAGTGAGAATATTTCATTCATTCAGATCTAGGATGTGTTATTTGAGTGTTCCCTTGATTTTTTTGAGCAGTGTAGTTATTTTCTAGTTACAAAGAACTTGTGGTATTAAAAAAGTCATTCCTCAAGGGCCGATATAACCTGCATGGTTTAGTTCTGCTAAACAAGCCATTTGATGTGTGCTGAACTAGGAAGAGAACTAAAACATACAGGATGCCCTGGAGGACCAACTGAACTAACCCTTTTGTTTCTCATACTAAAGTGTCATTACTGTTCAGCTGAAGAAAATTATGGCACATCCAAGTTTTAATATGTTCCAGGCATTTGTTCAGTGCTTGATTGGGTTCAGTCAGCTTGTGACACTGTGATGTAGATCTGTGTTTATCTGCGTAACTATGGTGACTAATCTTACTATTCCTTATAATCTGAGCTGATGGGAGCATGTCAATATTAAATATGAGCTGCTCAAAGATGGAAACCCACAAAAGATTTTTATCCTTTCCAATAAAAACTTCTTAAAGACTCAAAGCAATCAAGTGCTGCACCAGTATACGATCGTCTTAAATGTGTTGATGTCAGCATTGTTCAGTCCAATGAACAACGCTGACATTGTTCATTGGACTGCACTGTTCCTTCAACAGCCCATATTGAACAAAAAGTCCAATACTTCTCCAGCTAGTCGTGTGTTTGGATGTTTAGTGACACAGTTGACTGTACATTTATATGGAAGATTTTGATGAGAGTAAAGGGGGAAAAAAACTGAGCAGCACATGAGCAGAAACATTACAGGTCGACAGTACTGACCAACATTTATTCAGAAAATAAAAGCAGCAAAGAGGAGACATATAACAGTACAATCAGTTGAAATTAATAACAGCATTCTCACAAATATTTTTATCATTTCAAACATAATCCTGCGGCTTACTGAAGACATCACTGACATTGATTTGACGGAGCCCTGGCCCTCAGTTGATTAAACTTATTACGGGAGATGATTGGAGGATCAGAAGGACAGGTTGATGAGCAGAGCGCTGTTCTCTTTTTTATCCTCTGGACTCCACTTGATAAGAGGAGAGCTCAGATCAATTAGCTGGAAAAACAAAAGATTCAAATATTGTTACCACATTTTCTAATCAAACAGCCGGCTGAATTTACAAGTACAAATAAGAGCTTATTTAGACTTACTGTCTTTCAAAGCCAAGTTGACAGGCAAGTTACTTGATACCATTTTTACTTTCAGAACTAAAAACAGCATTAGACACTGAACCGTATGCCTTTGAGGAAACATATGAATGTTTTCATGCCAAACATGTTGTATTAGTTAGACACTAACCGAGGCTCTGTAACTAGATGAACCAAAAACACAGAAAGTTCAAACCATACATGATACTTGAAACGATATATCGATTTTAAAGTTTATTCAGCAATAAGAGTCGACAAGATCTGAATACGAAAGACGCTAATAACAAAAAAGCACCGGCGATTTATGGAGCACTGACTACAGTTTGAGGTTTGTTTAGAAGTGGAGTCAAACATCAATGAAATTCAACACCAGAAAACAGTAAATATAGGAGATGTTTGGGGGATCCTGCTGTATAACAAACAAGAAACAATCAGATCTTCCATATGTGACTTAGTTCCCTTATATGGAAGCAGCAGAAATCTTAAGTGTTGAAGGGCGCAGAATTGGCCCGATTGAAATTTCAGCCCGTCGTGAAAAAGTCAGATATGGGTCGCAATGAAAGGGAGGCAAGACAAAACCCCCATGAAAAAACAGGTTTGGGTTGCATTTGCCTGTGGTGTTGGCTACCCTTCACTTTATAAATGAGATCTTTGAAATGCTGCTTGAATTCCATTTATAAAGAAATCCCAATTCACTTGGAAATGTACATTCCATGTTTTTTTATGGATTCAGTAATCTCTTAGATTACTCATAATTATGAATCATACATTTTTATCATAAATATAAAATTTTAAATATATCACTAGAGAAAGAGAAACCTGACCTAGAAACATTTGAATTAGCTTTGTGAAACCTGCATCCATTCATCCTGACTAATTCCACTGGTCTGCATCTAAAAACTTGTCAGGGGTTTTCCACAGTTTCAGGGTCATTTTGATGAGATGAATCCAAAAATCACATTGGTTTTGCTCCATCAGGTCAACTTCCTGAACTATGGAGCAACATGAGCATCAAAATGCATGACTTGTTCTCTCATCTGGATCAGTTTCCTGAGAATCTGATCAGTGAATGATGAGCAGGAGAGATTCCATCAGGACAGAAAAGAGATGGAGAATTTTACACAATGAAGACATAATGTTCAATTCACATGTTCTTACCCTTATTAGTGATTATTATATAATTTACAGAAGTCCATGTTTGTAGCATTTCATTAATATACTGTTAGAAAAAATGTTTTTCCTCCTAAAACCTTCTTTTGGTGAGAAATATTAACAGCATTAAATATTAATGTCACAAAAAAGTTATCAATTTGGTCAGAAGATCATCCATCGATTCATTTACACCCTTGACCCTAGTGGGGTCAGCAGGTGCTGGTGCCTCTCCAGCTAACGTTCTGGGCAAGAGGTGGGGTCACCCTGGACAGGTCGCCAGTCTGTCACAGGGCGACATAGAGATAGACAGGACAGACAACCATGTACACGCACACGCACGCACCCACGCACGCACGCACGCACACACACACACACACACACACACACACACACACACACACACACACACACACACACACACACACACACACACACACACACACACACACACACACACACACACACACACACACACACACACACACACACACACCTAGGGAGAATTTAGAGAGACCAATTAACCTGCTGCATGGCA